>LR738711.1:397618088-397810415 GCA_902687465.1 Secale cereale | reverse complement strand
ACCCCCCCCCCCCCCAAAAAAAAGAAGACAGAGACACAAGTCTAGGTCGCTCCTCTCTACTTCATGAAGGGTTGCTGGCCACGGAGTCCTAACTGCTTCTTCATCGCCTCCACGACCTTCATCTCCTCGTGCCTCTCCTTCGTCCATGATGCGGGATATATCGAGGCGAGCGTGCATCATCTCTTCCATGGCCTCATTACGTAGCTTGACAGCAGCCAGGTGCACGTTGCTGAGCTTCACCAAGTCATCCTTGAGTTGCATGACGAGGGCTTTCATCATCTTCAGTGAGGATTTGCTCTTCTCATGTAGCTTCTTCCAGCCGGCACTCTCCTCCTTCAGCAGGTAAAGCTCCTGGCGGAGCTTCGCCTTGTCCTCCTCAACTTGCAGGATTTCGCTCGTTGCCTTCTTACCCGAGGCAATGCTCTCCTTCACCAACTTCACCAAGGCGGCGATAACCTCTTTCTGTTGATTGAGTTGAGCAGGCATGTCGTCGAGGCTCTCTGTCGGTGTCAAAACCGGCGGATCTCGGGTAGGGGGTCTCGAACTATGCATCTGAGGATTGATGGTAACAGGAGGCAGGGGACACGATGTTTACCCAGGTTCAAGCCCTCTCGATCGAGGTAATGCCCTACTTCCTTCTATATTAATATGGATGAATATGATTACAAGAGTTGATATACCTCGAGATCGTATTGGCTAAACCCTAAAGTCTATCCTATGAGGATTTGTCTTTCTCTCTATTAGCCTCTACGGATTAAACCCTCCAGTTTATATATGCACCGGAGGGGCCTAGAGTTTGTACATAACCATCTTGCAGAGGAAGGAAAGATTACACCCGAACCTAAAACCTGCCATTATACGAATACATGAGTCATCCGGATACGAGAGACGATCTTCAACAATGATCTTCACGGCCCACCAGTCCGGCCCACCACGAGTTATCCGGCCACATGAGGACCCCTCAATCCAGGACTCCCTCACTCTCGTTCAGCAGCTTCACCAAGCCGGCGGTCAACTCCTTCTGCTCGTTAAGGTGAGCGGGAATGTCATCGAGGGATAATGACTCCAGCATTACCAGCTCGGCATGTTCGCCTCTGCGGCTAGTGCACTCCCGAGAGTCCTTGCCTGCCAGTACGAGATCTTTGGAGGCCTCCGTGAGGCGATGATCCCCCTTTTTCCGTGGCCTTGGTCATCGCTCCCTTGTTACTAGTAATTCTTGACCTAGAGCTCTTCACACCAGCCATGGCAAGGAAGGAAGAATAAGAAAAAATTATGAGGAGGAAGGTAGAGTAAATTTCGGCTAGGTAGTCCCCCTTTTTATAACCTACTAGTATTAGTACTAAAACCTGCGTAGTGGGAACACTTTCAGGTTTGATAGGTCTGAACTGGTTTGCACGGAATTATTGCATGGTAGTACTACTTTAAATGTGATGGAAAACAAACTAAAGTTTATTGATGGTTTTGGTATCGAAGCCCGAAAAGGCCCCCGATGAGTTTTCTAGAACACGAATTTCAAGTACCGCTAATATTTGGTCGCCCATGTCATTGATATACCTGGTCATACATGTCAGACAAAGCCGATGCGTGTCCATTCGGCGAGACGCGGGTCCGACCGACCGTCAAGTATTACGTGATCGAAACTTGTGGCTATCGGGTGATTGTCAAGACCAAGCATTAAAAACTCGTAATAAATAAATTACCATCTTTTTACAAATAACCAACTATTTTCACAATAATACAATACATATATATGGAGTGATTGTCATGGTTGCAAACCCCCATGGCACCGCGAGTTCACTGCAGCAGTAACCGAGTAGGTCACTGCATCACTGGCGGGGAAGGAGGGCAGCTCGCCTCGCATATGATGCATGCCCAGAACCGCAGCTGGTGCTACAATTTTGCTTCTCCTACCGCCCATTTGAACAATTGCACCGGCTGCTCATCCCATCCTGCGGGCATGCGCATCTTTCCTCCGCAGACGATTCTGTGAATATGATCTTAGCCATTAACCCCAGCTCTAAATCAATGTGACGTTGCCACATGCTGACATCCCTTTGCATCTCTCCCCTGAGATCGACTTGCGCCTCCGCCTTGTGCTTCACCAGGCGCAGCTCCTTCGAACTTGTCTTCAATAGATGCGACGCTTCCTTAATCCAATTTGCCCTTGCTACCCACAACCTGCACCGCAGCCCTGGCATGTCCTCCTGTGCCACCGATCTGTGCTTCGAGAGCAATGGATCCCCTATGAAACACATGTGGGTTTCTCCCAAAGGTGGTAGTGATGCGGGCTGAAGTGAGAGGGCATCCCGCAAGATGCTGGGATCTAAGTGATTATCCATGGTAGAGGCAGGGAGGCAAGCATAGGTGATGGGAGAGCCCTACGAGGCTAAGATAAATATACAACTTCGCTCTGTCCATTTTTAAATACAAAGGCCACCAACAGTAACCCATTGTATTCGTCTACTCTGCTCCGTCCATTTTTAGAATACTACTCCACTTCGTATTTTGTGCAAAATTTTGACCAAAAAATTAGCTAATGAAATTTTAATGCATGTCACCAGAAATTATGTCATTGGATTCACATTTGAACATAGTTTTCGATGATATTTTAATATGACATGCATTAATACATTATTTGTAAAACTTATGGTCAAATTTTGGCACAAAATACAAAGGAGACCAATGAAAGTAGCAACCATGATTTAACTACTCGCATGCATGCAGTGGGGTAGTAATGTCATTGTCAACTATTTCCTCCCTCACGTCCAGTCAATTTGCATGCGCTATATTAATTCACAATCCATTAAATGAACGACTTTAGACACGTCAAATTATCACATGGGGTGGATCTTCCTATGAAAATGCGTTCCACCATGTACCCGTGTGTGCGTGCAAGGGAATGAGTGCGTCCATGCACATCTTCTCTTCATGCACATACTCCACAAGTGTTTGTTCTGGAACGAGCAGCACGTCACTGTGATCAATCCATGCAAGAAGGTCGGAACAACACCTCCACATGTGCCATGTGGCTTCATGGATGCCCCACACACCATTTTAATCATAATATATTGACTAAAAAGGAGAGACACCATGTAGCGTGCCATTGGAATTCTAATTTACATGTTTTGCACATGCTCGAAGTACTAGTGCCACATCATCTAAAGCCTTTCTACACACACATTTCTTGTACAAATGTGCTCCACCGTGCACCCACGCGTTTGTATGTGGGAATGAGTGTGTTCATGCATCTCTTCTCGTTTGTACATGTAGTCCGTGTGTGTGAGAGAAATGCACATTTCTTGTACAAATGTGCTCCACCATGCACCCATGCGTTTGTATGTGGGAATGAGTGCGTACATGCACCTTCTATTTCGTACACGTAGTCTATGTGTGTGAGAGAGATATATGGTGTGTGCAAGAAATCATGGAGATTCATGATTTTATGTGTGTCGGGGAGGGGGGTAGAGGGAATACGTGTCAATGCAATTTGTGTGAAATAGAGGTCGATAATCATACATGTGTCTGCATGGGGGTGATATGCGATATGGGAGGGAAGGGGTCGTCTGTTCGTGATAACAACAGAGACAGATAGGGGGATGAGATCTATGAGCGTACACGCTCTGGGATAGGGGGTGCTAGAAGATGGTGCGAGGGGCCAACTAGAGGGAGACTGGAAAGGAGTGTACAAGTGCGAGATCGATACTTAAGGGCGGTTGCACGCATAGTGTTGGAGCCATGAACATTAAATGAGGGGGCAAGCATTGGTAATCTGATGTAGGGTGGAACCCTATTTGGCCGATCTTTCACGAAAAGGAGGGATCCCGAGGAAGAACATGAGGGGCACGAGGAAAAACACAAGAGAGACAAGGAGAAAACACTCAAATCAACAAACTTAGGTCACACAAATGCTAGATCCGGGTACACAAAGTGCGATACACGATACACGATCAACTAAGGACGATACAAGTGGTGGTAGTCATCTCTGTGAGGAGGTCTTGATGTTCTTCTTCGTGAAGGAGGTCTTGAATCCGGTGGATACTCTCCGAAGAGGCCGCGGTCTCATAGGAGAGGAACCACTAAGGTTTTGGTATGAGCTAACACAAAGCTAACCCTAGATAGTTTAGGTAGAGTGACATATATAGGATAGGAGGGGCAAAGGGGTACATGGGCTTCGGCCGAATATTCATGCACGCAGGCACTGTCCGAATGATCCGGGCTTCGGGGGTCCGGATGATCCGGGGCGGCGTCCGGATGATCCGGACATGTCTGATCTGCTGCGGGTGGTCCGGATGTCCGAGGGTGCCCGGATGATCCGGGCCGGGGTCCGGTTGATCCGGCTTCGGCGTGAAGCTTCGGGTGTCGGGTGTGCACATTTTCTGGATCGTCCGGACGTTTGTCCGGATCATCCGGGCTCTGGCCGGATCGTCCGGGACTTCGTCCGGATCATCCGGCTGTCTGAGTCTCGGCTGTTTTCTCCTCGTTCTTCCTCCTTCGATTCTTCTTGTTCCTTGGCTTCTCCATGGTTTCTCCCGAGGTGACTGAGTATGCAAAGAGTCTCTGATGAGGGTAGCAACCATATCTCATGTGAATCAAAGTGACGTAGAGAGAGGAGTGAAGTCACCTCGGTCTCGCGAGCTCGTGCACGAGCGTGTGTCATGGGTCCACTTGGCACTTGGTGAGACGATGGTAGGTCCATGGGGATGACCTTGGGATGCTCCGCATCATCTCCCCTCCCTTGGGAATGATCCGACCTCGGATCGAAATCTTCATCACCATGGAAAGTGGAGAGATCCTTAACGTTGAAGACATCGCTCACGTTGTACTTGTCACGTGGAAGGTCGATCTTGTATGCATTGTTGTTGTAGCGTCCTAGCACCTTGAAGGGTCCGTCGGCCCGAGGTAGTAGTTTGGACTTGCGCTCGTGGGGGAAATGGTCCTTGCGAAGATGTAGCCATACGAGATCTCCCGGTTGGAACACCATGGGTTTCTTGTTGGCGTTGAGCTTGGACGCTAGTCGATGTACTTGCCACTCGATCGTTGCCCTTGTATCTTCATGCACCATCCTAAGATAGCTTTCTCGAGCACTTGCGTCCAAGATGATGCGTTCTTGTAGAGGTAGAGGTAGGATGTCCAATGGGGACAACAGGTTGAAGCCATAGATGACCTCGAAAGGGGACTTGCCGGTAGTTGAGTGTCTTGCGCGGTTGTAGGTGTACTTGGCGATGGGCAAGCATTGCTCCCATTCCTTGATGTTTTTCTTGATCAACACGCAAAGAAGCATTGAAAGTGTGCGGTTCGTCACCTCCGTTTGGCCGTCGGTTTGTGGATGATATGCCGAAGAGAAGAGGAGCTTGATGCCGAGTTTGGCGCATAGAGTCTTCCAAAAGTAGCTCAAGAACTTGACGTCCCGATCCGACACGATTGTCTTGGGCACTCCATGTAGACGAATGATTTCCCTACAAAAGAGATTTGCCACATGTGAAGCATCGTCGATCTTGTTACAAGGAATGAAATGAGCCATTTTATAGAATCTATCCACGACAACAAACACGGAATATTTTCCATTTTGAGTCCTAGGCAATCCAAGTATAAAGTCCATGCTTATGTCTTCCCATGGATGGTATGGAATAGGAAGTGGCATGTAAAGACCATGAGATTGAGCTTTTGACTTAGCTTTGCGACATGTAGAGCATCGATTGGTTACGCGTGAGACGTCACGGAGCATCTTGGGCCAAAATTAGTTCTTGGAGAGCGTAGCAAATGTCTTGTCGCGTCCAAAATGACCCATGAATCCTCCTCCATGAGATTCATGCAAAAGGAGCAAACGAAGCGAAGACTCGGGAATGCAAAGTTTGTTAGCTCTCATAAGATATCCATCCTTGATGTAGTAATGTTCCCAAGAAGTGTGAGTCAAACACTTAGCATAAGGATTTGCAAAGAAGGGATCATGCTCATATAAGTTTTTTATGTGCTCAAAGCCAATAACATTCAACTCAAGTATTTTGACAAGCATGCATTTGCGGGAAAGCGCATCCGCCACAACATTTTCTTTGCCTTTGATGTACTTGATGACGTAGGGAAAAGACTCAATGAACTCACTCCACTTAGCATGACGCTTATTCAACTTAGTTTGACCTTTGAGATACTTGAGTGTCTCATGATCCGTATGAAGAATGAATTCATGAGGTCTAAGGTAATGTTCCCAAACACGTAAAACTCTCACCAAGGCATAGAGCTCTTTATCATAGATGGGGTAGTTAAGTTGCGCTCCAGATAGCTTCTCGCTAAAGTACAGAATTGGGCGCTTTTCTTGCATTAGCACGCCACCTATGCCGGTACCACTAGCGTCACAATGAGTCTCAAAAGGTTTATCAAAGTTTGGTAGGGCAAGAAGTGGTGTGTGGGTGAGCAAGTCTTTGAGCCTAATGAACGCGGTTTCTTGCGGAGGGCCCCAAACAAAGGGTGCATTCTTCTTGCTCAAGGCGTGTCGAGGCATAGCAATTGTGCTAAAGTCCTTCACAAAACGTCGATAGAAACTGGCTAAACCAACAAAAGCAACGCACTTGTTGGAGGTTCGTTGGTTGAGGCCAAGTTTTAATTGCTTCAATTTTAGTTTCATCAACGTGAACACCTTGTGAAGAAACAACAAATCCTAGGAAGACGACCTTGTCAACGCCAAAAGTGCATTTTTCCATGTTAGCATATAATCACTCTTTCCGAAGGGTTTGTAAAACCATACGGATGTGTGCACATGGTCCTCAGGTGACTTGCTAAAAACGAGGATGTCATCAAAGTAAACCACTACAAAGACGCCTATGTAGGGTCGTAGAACAAAATGCATTAGACGCATAAATGAACCGGGTGCTTCCGATAAACCCATTGGCATGACAAGCCACACATATAACCCAAACTTTGTTTTGAAAGCTGTTTTCCACTCATCACCCTCTTGAATGCGAATTTGGTAGTAACCACTTTTAAGGTCAATTTTTGAAAAGATGGTGGCACCACATAATTCATCAAGCATGTCGTCTAAGCGTGGGACAGGGTGACGGTATCTAATGGTGATAGCATTTATCGGGCGACAATCAGAGCACATGCGAAAACTTCCATCTTTCTTAGGCACGAGAATAACCGGAACGCACAAGGGCTCAAGCTTTCACGTACATGACCTTTGTCGATGAGTTATTGTACTTGCCGTTGTATCTCCTTGGTTTCCTCGGGGTTGACGTGGTAAGGTGCCTTGTTCAGAAGTGGTGCACCGGGTATGAGGTCGATGCGGTGTTCGATTCCGCGAAGTGTAGGTAGACCCGGAGGTAGTTCATCGGGAAAGACGTCAGAGAATTCCTGCAACAATTGAGACAACACTAAAGGTGGAGGTGGTGAAGTGTTAGTACGTTTGGCTTCCCCTTTGCATAAAAGCAGAAGGTGAAATACACTCGAGGTGTTCTCACACACTTCTCTCATATCACTTTTGGTGGCGAATAGCACTAGTTGTTTCTTGTCACTCATCGTGGAGTCGGTCATATTTGGCTTGTGGCTCTCACTCTCCTTTTGGTGGCTCACTCTCTCACCACTCTCTCCATGATGGTGGGTAGTTATGTGTTTGTCGGCGGCTACTTGACTTAGTGACATTGGGCGTAGCACAAACTCCTTTCCTTTCATCTTGAAGCTATAGTGGTTTGTCCGTCCACTGTGTGTGACTCCACGATCATATTGCCATGGTCATCCAAGAAGAAGGTGGCACACGGACATAGGGACCACATCACACTCAAGTGTGTCCTCGTAAGCGCCTATCTTGAAGGAAACTTGCACGGTATGCTCGACTCGAAGAGTTCCGGCGTCACTGAGCCATTGGACCTTGTAGGGATGAGGGTGTTTTGATTTCACCAAGTTTAGCTTGACGCATAGCTCTTCGCTTGCCAAGTTAGGACAACTTCCTCCATCGATGATAACCTTGACGGAGCGTCCATTGATGCTGGCCTTGGTATGGAAAATGTGACATCGTTGGTCGTCATCTTGTTGATGTTGGAGTGTCAAGACCTTGGAGACAACGAGATTGGGACTCGAGTCATTGTCGCAAAACACTTGATGGTCTTCATCTTCATTCACTTGGCGATGCATATCTACATGTTCAAGGGCTTCCATTTCATCGTCGCTCATTGAGTCATAAGATACGTCATTGTTGATGATCATGGTACGAACGGTCTTGCACTCAAATGACTTGTGGCCTCGACCTTGGCACTTGAAACATTTGATGGAACTCGTCTTGGAGTTGTCCTCGGTTGGAGTTGTAGATGATGAAGCTTTTGGCTTGAAGTTGTTTGTAGAAGGTGGCCAACTTGATGTAGTCGCATTCTTGTAGCTTGACTTGTCACTGAAGTTTGTAGATGGCTTGGTAGAGGTAGTAGGAGCCGAAGTCGGTGAAGCTTGGTTGTAGGAGCTGAAGTTCTTGGAGGTGAACTTGGAGTACTTGTAGTCCTCTTGAACTTGTCGCTCCGCTTTGGTGGCTTGGTGTACTAGCTCGAGGAGATTGGTGTATGGTTGAAAGTATGCAATCTTCTTGATAGGATAGTTGAGTCCATTGAAGAATCTCGCCATCGTTTGTTCTTCATCTTCCGTGATGTTTGCTCGTATCATGGTAATCTCCATCTCCTTGTAGTACTCTTCAACGGACTTGGTACCTTGCTTGTGGAGTTGTAGCTTCTTGAACAAGTCACGGTTGTTGTGTGTTGGCACGAAGCGTGCTCTCATGACTTCCTTCATTTGAGCCCAAGTAGTGATAGGAGGTTCGCCTTTAGCTTCTCTTCTCTCGATGATTTGCTCCCACCAAATGAGAACATAGTCTTGGAACTTAAGGGAGGCCATTGCAATTTTCTTCTCTTCATCAAAGTTGTGTAGGCGGAAGATCTTGTCGACCTTCAATGCCCAAGAAAGGTAGTCTTTGGGATCAATGCTTCCGGAAAACTTTGGCATGGTGAACTTAAGCTTGCCATAGCGATGATCTTCATTGTTTGCTTGCCTATTGGGAGGGCGTTCTTGATTTGGATGGTTGTCAACCTCATGTTTCTCTTGGTGGAGGAGATGTTCATTGTCATGGTGTACGTACTGAGCTTGCGGTTCTTGTTGAGGTTGTTTCTCTTGTCGCGCTTGAGGAGGAACATCTTGTTGCATTCGTGCTTGATGTCGCCTCTCTTGCATCTCATCGCGAAGGAAATCCTCTTCTTGACGAGTGTGTCGATTGCGAGATGCCACATTGCTATGTGCATCATGTAATGCTCGTTGCGACTCAAGAGCTTGAGCTTCTCGGCGGTGTTGTGCTTGACGATGAGCTTCGGCATCTTGTTCTTCTTGGTGTTGAAATGCTCGCTCTTGTTGTTGTTGGCGTAGTCTTTGTCGTTCTTGTGCTTCGTCAAGTGTAGCTTGGTTTTGATGATGTCAACTTTCTTGTTCGTCAAGTAGGTCTTGGGAGCTCTTGTCATGAAGTGGATTACGGTTGTCATGTCGAGCTTGACGTGCGGCTTGACGAAGAGTATTTGATGTAGGGGTACTTGAGCCGTCCGTGGAGTCGGTATGGCGACTTGTGCGGCTCCGTCTTTGAGAAGATGTGGAAGAAGAACGTCGGTTGACTATCAAAGTCCGTAGCGCATCAAATTGAGTAGCCATGTTGGTGTTGATGATGTCGAATTGCTCTCTTGTTCTAGCTTCAAATTGTCGCGCGTCGACGGCGACTTGCTCAATGTGCTCTCGCATAGCTTCACTTTCTTGATGTAGAGCTCGTTGGACACCGAAGAGATGTAGTTTGGTGACGTAGTTTTTCGATTCTTGAGGGTCATCGAAGAGCGGGTTCGTAGATGTACTTGGCCTATCCATCGTCATAAGAAAGAATGTGAGTGGGAGAAAAGAGAAGACAATACCAAATGTACCATGACCGAAGTTGACAATGGATCAATGATTACTCAATAATGTAACCCGGAAATAGCACTATTGGTACCAAGTCGTGTCGATTCTCACACCTACACAAGTAAAGCTTTTAGAGGAGCTTGGTTAGGATGGTGGCAAAATTCAATGCAAAATGTGAGTAAGAGTCAATGATGTTGAAAATGATTCACAATTGGCTCATGCAACAAGTAGATCACAAGCAATAAGGAACACACGGAACACACGCACGGATAGATAAATGTGGTTGTGCAACCAAAAGTGAGCGAAAATGTGGAATCCACGGCAAATGCTCGTGTTGCACAGCGCTAGAGAGACGCTAACCGATTGCTTAATAGACGGATACACACTTGTGCACGACCTATAAGAGCAATGTAACGACTACCTATCACAAGTATGCTATGAGTGTATGATGTGCCGATGCTATAGCACAAGATGATGTATTGCTATTTCATATGATCTCTTTTGATGCAAGGCTTTTGATGCTATTGTGCTTTTGCTTATAAGCTTTGGATGGCTCGTTTGCTTAAAAGCTTGTGAGCTCTTTCTTTGGCCACTTATGCATGCTTCTCGGATCAAGATAGCTATTGTGTATGCGGAACACTCTTGTGTCACACGGAGATATGATGATGTAGTATGCAATGTCTAAGAGTATCACTAATGTGCACAAGTGTCGTGGCCGGCAATACTCAAATGGATAGTCTCGGTAGGAAAGCTGGGAAAAATGGTCGATGAGGGTCTATCAATGCAATTACAAGGTAGTAAACGAAGTGTCGTCGATGTTACCGTCATTGTCGAGGTTGAGAGGTGGTCTTGTCGATGTCGTTCCGCTCCGAGATAGCCGAAAGACAAACGGAAACGGAGAAAACCACAACTCAAATCATCCAAGACACAAAGAGATAAGACCGAAGGGTTTTGGGTAGGTAATGATGGTGGTGGTGGTGGATGTATCGAGGGTATAGCGGAAGAGGTGTCTATGGTTTTTGCGGTAGTAGAAACGGGGTTGCGAAAAACTACAAAATGCAGTTTCGTCATAGGAAGCCGGATGATTCGGGCATGGAGCCGGATGATTCGGGTGGAGCCGGATGATCTGGGTGAATGTCCGGATGATCCGGGTTTGTCAATCCGGTCGGGATGAGTTCGGGGAAGTGGTGAAAATTCGGTGGAAAATGATTTTTTCGGGTTTTTGGGCGGATTTGAGGGTGGGGGAGTTGGGGAAAAGGGTAAACCACTTGTCACGCAACTCAACCACGGATCACAATTAGAAAAATCTCATCAAAACACACAAATCACAAAAAAACAATTGTGGGGCTATTTTTGTTGGGATTTTCGAATTTGGACGAAAAACAACAAAAACAAGCTAGAAAACAAGGTGTGGGGCTCCAAATTCGTGATCAACCTGGCTCTGATACCATAGATGATGTAGGGTGGGACCCTACGTGGCCGATCTTTCACGAAAAGGAGGGATCCCAAGGAAGAACACGAGGCGCACGAGGAAAAACACAAGAGAGACAAGGAGAAAACACTCAAATCAACAAACTTAGGTCACACAAATGCTAGATCCGGGTACACAAAGTGCAATACACGATACACGATCAACTAAGGACGATACAAGTGGCGGTAGTCATCTCCGTGAGGAGGTCTTGATGTTCTTCTCCTTGAAGGAGGTTTTGAATCCGGTGGATCTTCTCCGAAGAGGCCGCGGTCTCGTAGGAGAGGAACCACTAAGGTTTTGGTATGAGCTAACACAAAGCTAACCCTAGATAGTTTAGGTAGAGTCACATATATAGGCTAGGAGGGGCGAAGGGGTACATGGGCTTCGGCCTAATAGTCATGCACGCATGGACTGTCCGGATGATCCGGGCTTCGGGGGTCCGGATGATCCGGGGCGGCGTCTGGATGATCCAGACATGTCTAATCTGCTACGGGTGGCCCGGATGTCCGGGTCTTGGTCCGGATGTTCGGGGGTATCCGGATGATCCGGGCCGGGGTCCGGTTGATCCGGCTTTGGCGTGGAGCTTCGGATGTCGGGGGCGCGCATTGTCCGGATCGTCCGGACGTTTGTCCGGATCATCCGAGCTCTGGCCGGATTGTCCGGGACTTCATCCGGATTATCTGGGCTGTCTGAGTCTCGGCTCTTTTCTCCTCCTTCTTCCTCCTTCGATTCTTCTTATTCCTTGGCTTCTCCATGGTTGCTCCCGAGGTGCCTAAGTATGCAAAGAGTCTTTGATGAGGGTAGCAGCCATGTCTCATGTGAATCAAAGTGACATAGAGAGAGGAGTGAAGTCACCTCGGTCTCGAGAGCACATGCTCGAGCGCATGTCATGGGTCCACTTGGCACTTGGTGAGACGATGGTAGGTCCATGGGGATGACCTTGGGATGCTCCGCATCATAATCCTTGTTAGGGAGGGCTAATTCATCAAATTAAACCATTTTACCAGCAATTAATCTATTGATCACATGCATATTACCCTCGGTATAGTGATGTTAGGGGGCAGGGACCTTGTTGGCCCCTGACTCCGCCACTCTGGCGTGTCTGAGAGATGAAGTGGAAGGCATCGATGATCCTAGGGGAGATGATGGATGAATAATGTGTGTGTATTAGCTATGCAATCCTATGTAGACTGGTAGATTGGTTTATGTGTACGTGGGAAAGAGGGCGAGACCTGACTAGAGATATAGTCAATCGTTTTGTGTGGAAACAGGGAAAGACCTAGCTATATATATACACACATAGAGGAATATCCATCGTTCGCATGCATGTGAGAGATAAAGAAGTCCCAAAGCGACGAAGAGGGGGAGATGTGTGTGTGCATGCATGGGATACTGAGCTGAAGAAAAAGATTGTGTGTATGCGATGGATAATGACGAGAGGGAGTGTGTGTGCATGCATGCATGAGAGAGAGTTAGTGGTACAACCATAAAGAGAAGATGACTGTGTGGGTGAGGTCATAATCAATATGAAAGTGATTTCAAATATCCGAATAAGAGATCGTGATGTTTGAAACCCATGCGTGCATGAATATAATTGAGATATGTGTGGTGTGGTTTTGAATCGAGCATGCTATACTGTACACATCAAACAAGGTCAAACTGACTTGAATTTGAGATACTGATGCCAGGCATCATTTGACAACATTAATATTGCATACATGCATGGACAGAACTATTCAAATTGGAGATGATGGATGGATTTCGCAGCTCATATCTAAATGGTGTGTGTGTTTGTGTGCATGTTGTACGTGTTAAACACATCGCACATAGTATCAAACATGGTTTAGATTTCCAAACATCTAGCTAGAGCATACATGTACTATGATTTTAATTCAACATAAAATGGATAGAAAATTTTGAATTTGAGATGGTATGTACATGTAATTCATATTAGAAAGGGAATTTACTACTCCTATATTCATGTCATGTGTTGTGAAGATAGTTTTAGATGGTGGTATAACTAGCCCGAGCACAATTTCATTCACATAGGGAGAATGGACTCAAATTTAGTGCATATGCTAGATGGTATGAATTGTTTCTGTTATTGTCAAGGGAAGTGCAAATTGATCTGGTAACGTACACATTATGCTTCTTCTAATGATTTTTTAGTTTTGTTGTTGTTGTTTTTGAATGGCATTTGTACTAATATAGTAAAACTGGCCATGGCTCTCTCTAGTGTGGTGTGAATCGTCTTTTGTTTTGTTTTTTGTACAAGTTAAGCTAGTTCTCCCAAAATTTCAAGCCACGCCTTGTTATTCCAAATTTTCAAGCTAGCATCCCTTTGTATATTGTGCTACGAAACTCCCAGCTCTTTAACCCGTGCATTGTTATCCCGAAATTTCAACGCACACGAAAACTCCCTCCTCGTCCAAAATCTGTCGCGCCGCCCACACACGCGAAATCCCCCTTCTACCCCTCAGCCAAAAAGCCAGCCTCGCCGACCCATGGTTCAAACGGCTAGGGGTACATTCATAACTCACCCCATATAAGCCATGGTTCCCCCTATCGCCTCCCCCCCTCATTCATACACTGAGGCCGCCAAAACCCGTGAAGCCCCACACCCTCCTCCATTCGCCACCCGACCGCCGCCCAGCCGGAGCCTCTTCCTGGACGATCTCGTCCACCACAATAGCTCGACATCTCTCATCCACCGTACCAGATGAGGATCCGTCGTCGATCTCATCGTCCTGCCGGTTCAGCTACCCCATCCACCACCTCCAAGGAGCTACCCTGACGTTCACCTCGTCTATCGCGCCACCTCCATTCCCACAACATCGTTTTCACCTGCACCACTGGAAGAGTAGCACTAGCACAGATTCCTCGGATGAAGCTGAGGCCAAATCGGTGCCACCAAAGAGATTCTACACTAATAGTTGCATTGTCTTCTTGATATGATCTCCCGGTGCTATCGGCACTCCATCCCGAGCCGGGATGGATCGGCTCCATCTACAGTGGCGTCATCGGTCACTTCCTCCACGGGTCTCTCTGCCATGGCATGGATCCCTCGGCGGCGATGTCAACATCAGCAGGAGTTGTTGCTGCTGCTCCGGCTCTCGCTAGCCCTCCTGCTGCTGCTTTGGCTCTCGCTCGCCCTGCTGCTCTGCTCTTGCTCTCGGTCGTGTGCATGGTCTACGCATGCTCTTGCTCGCGCTGCTGCTCTTGATCTTCCGTGCGCTGCTGCTATACTCTTCCTCGCCATGCTGTTGCACGAGCAGCAGCTCCGTCTCTCGCTCGCGCTCCTGCTAGTGCTACCCGAGATGCTGCTACACGCTGCTACTCCGGGCACTACTGCTGCTACATGACCAGCTGTCCCGTGTGCTCTCTAGTAGTACGTTCCCTGCTGGAGCGGCTAAAACTATTAGTGCACTGCTTTTTTGCTACTAGTGCATTCAGTTTCGATTGTAAAATTCAGTTTCGACAGCAAAAATCAGTTTTGACAGTAAAGTTCAGTTTGGATAGTTAAATTTAGTTTTGATAGTTAATTTAGAGATGAGCGGCTGATGTGTTTTACATCTAGCACTTTATGGTGATGTATTTTACATTATCTATTGGAGATGCTATTAGAATACCACTTCAGTTTAATGTTGTCTTTCTCGTCCTGATTCAGCCTCGCCGTTGTACACCTCACCAGAGCTTCTCCAAAGATGAAACTGTCGATCACAACGGAGTAGTACCCTCGGCTCCATATCCAGATGCGTAAGATCATTTTCTCCACCTCCGATAACCACATCACCCACCGCATCCTCCGCAACCAACCCAATGATGTTGAGATCAACGTGGCTTCGCCAAAGAGGTGGTAGACTTGTCGCATTGCTTTTATAATCTACATGTTATATATATTATCCACTAAGCACGCATACTAATGAGAAATATGATTAGTTTCTTTTATATGACAAGGAGTGAGGTACTAGGCAAGTTAGCTATCCATGATGGACCCTCTCGAAAGCCATTATTATTTATTCTGCACATTTTGATTGTCCTGGGAGTTGAGCTAGTAGGGCAGTGGCCTGGGTCCAAAGTAGTAGAAGTAGTACAAAAACATTTTTGGATTGTAGGATTTTGCCTGTTCAAGCCTGCCTACTAGAATCGCCGGTGGTTCAAAAGAAAAGTGAAGGACAAACATAGGAATTGGAAAGTTTCCTATGGTACTACTATTCTCATGCATTTGGTTCAACGGAATAGAGCAAAGGAAAATTGTAGAAATTTTTCCTTTAGTGTCCCTTTAAAAGAAAAACCATAGGAATTTTAATATCCACTTGGCCCTCCTTTTCAAATTCTTATTCATGGAGAACAAGACTGTCGGTGTATTCAGAACGACACCTATGGGATCACAAGAATCCCTACTGCGGTTGCGGGGCGCGGGGTTGAGAGAAGAGCGGATCCAACAGACAGCACACGGTTCCTTTACCCAGGTTCGGGCCGCGAGGATGCGTAAAACCCTACTCCTTCTTTGGTGGATTGTATATCTGTGTTCTTCAGCTAGCTACGGGGCGTGAGGAGCTCCAAAAAATCGAATCCTTCTCCTGGTCGCCTCAGGCCTCCTTTTATAGGGAAAAAGGGGTTGCCACAGTGGCACACAGGAGGTGGAAAGAGTACAGTGATGCGAGGTTATCCCCGCATTACATGACAAGGCACATTTAATGCGCTTAGCTTAGGTGTCCTTGCTTTATTGGGGACGGGGGAGACATCCGTCTTGTCCATCGCCGCTCCTTCTTCTGTCGACACGCGCCCTGGCCAGCGATGCCTGAGATGCCATGTAGCCGGCAGGCAGCCGAGGTGGCACAATGGTGGGTCTCCATGAAGATCTGCATGTCGCCATGCAGGTGCCTGCCCAGCAGGTTGGGTCGGCAGCTGCATGGGATGGTGGAAGCTTAGCTGGCGTGGGCCTGATGGTGGCCCTGCAGGTGTCCTCGGTAAGGGCCTTGCCGGGGCCGCGGCAAGGGTCTTGCCGCGGCGGCCGCTGTCATCCCCGGCAAGATGCTTACCGGAGGTCTTGTGGTCTTCCTTGGCTGGGATCCTGCCAAGGATCGTCGTCTTCTTTGCGTGTATCTGATCTTGAATGTCTTCACAAAGATCTGCATGCCACTACGGGGATGCCTCCCGATTCCTTGCCCCATGGGGGCAGTGGACTGAAGGGTGATCCGCTCCGTAGGCGCGGGGCGAGTTGCCGCGGCAAGGGTCTTGCCGAGGGAGCTAAAGCCGGCCCCGGCAAGGATCTTGCCGGGGCTGCTAAAACCGGCTCCTGGCAAGGATCTTGCCGGGGGATCCCGCTTCGTCCCTTCGCTCTTTGTGGTCTTGGCTTTGGGCTTCAGTTCCATCAAACTTCGGTGCCGTGCTTGGTGTGGTGGTGCCCGTGGCTCAGACTGCCCGTGCACAGTCATAGGGGTACAAAGAGTGTACCCCTCTTTTTGTACAATGACAGGAGCCCCCGGGCCTGGGCCACACATAAGTGCGACGCGTTGTTGGGCTAGGCCCAGAACGGTGCGCGGGCAGGCGGGACGGTTTTTACCGTGGTAAGATTTTCCGCGCGCTTCGCCTCCCACGATCCGCGTGCGCGGCACGGGGTGGAGGGGCGTGCGTGACGTGGGCAGCATGCGCCGGGCAGTTTCCGCAGGCATGCGTCATGTCGCAGTAAATGCGAAAGGAGCCGGCCCGCGTATCCCCCCATAAGAAGGAATAACCGCGGGCGTGCTGCTCACTTCCTCCATTTTCCTCGCACCTCTTACAATCTCAGAGCCGCTATTCCCTCTCTTCCTTCCTTCCGAAGCTTCCGCCATCGCCTGCCGCAGTTGCTTCGCCATCCCCCTCCCTCAGCCCTCCAACTCAGCCGCCAAGGCGTCCAAACCCGCCAAGGGAAAGGGGGTGGCCAAGGGCGCCGGGTCTGTGAAGCCGCCGGAGGGCGCGCTATCGGGGGACAGGACGAAGGCTGCTTTCTTCATCCCGTCGACGGTCGACGTCCCCGAGCTCCGGGCTGCCTTCAAGCCCCTTTGGGGGGTGAAGAAGGGGGGAAGAATTAGGGACATCCGGCGATGCGCGTCATTCCGGCCGCTTGCGCCGAACCTGGCCCAAATCGGTATCCCTTCTTTGTCGACTACTTTTCTTGCTTGTTATGTCCCCCCTTCTCCGATTTCTTCTGCGATATCATGCACACCTTTGGCTTCCGCCTCTTGGATTTCACTCCGAACGCAGTGGCGTGCATGGCTTTCTTCGCACACCTTTGTGAAGGCTTCGTCGGGGTGCAGCCCAACACGGCGCTCTTCCGCTACTATTTCACCCCTAGGATCCAGCCGGGAGGTGTCGTCTCTGGATGCATCACCTGGATTCCGAGATCCAAGGGAGCGTACCCGGACGGCGCCGTGAAGGAGAGGTGGGATGAATGGCGCGGCCGGTGGTGCTGGATTGAACAAGAAGAACCGCCAAGATTCTGCAAGGTCCGCCGGGTGCCGCCGGTCTGTGGCAGTGACTGGGGCGACGTCAACGCCGCCGACGGGAGGCTCACCGTCGCCACCACCAGGATTCTCCGGCTCACCCAGGCCGGACTCACCCTTGAGATGATCGGGGCAGACTTAATTGGCCGTCGGATCGCCCCGTTGCATAACAAGGGGAGCCCAGCCTGGCCCTTCAGGAATCCTGCTGACGTCAAGTGGCTCCGCCCTGGCCTCGACCACAACTTCACGATGATGGGACATGCCCATTTCTGCTAGCGGCTCTTCCAGCTTGATGTGGGTCGCGACAGCGAGTTCGAGCGGACCGGCAAGGCCGCAAGGGCTGCCGTAAAGGCCGGCAAGGCCATCAAGGGGTCGTTCTTCAAGCTGCCAGCAGGGGTGGTCCCGCTGTGCAACAATTCGCGCCAGTCCGAGATCATCGCCATGATGCCGGAATGCAATGCGCACGGCCCTGTCCCGAGCTGGAAGGAGCCGGTGGACGAGGACGCGCAACAATTCTTCGACTCTCTGGTTGAGGTGTGCGTCAAGCCTGACGCCGAGCGGTGGCTTGTCAGGTACACCACCCAGGAAGAGCTGGACTACATCGCCACTAGGGTGAGGGAGGCGCAGCTCGCCATGGAGGCCGGCAGTGCCGGGGGTGTGGAGGACAAAGCCGCAACGGCTGCGGAGGAGGAGGAGCTCGCCCAGTGGGCGGCGGCCGCCGGGGAGGCCAGCAGCGCCAACACTGGAGCTCCGCTTGTTCAGGATGCGGCTGACGAGTCGTCGGAGGAGGAGGACGTGGCGGCGGATTCGGCGCCAGCCAGGGGGAGAGGGCGAGTCCTGTGGTGGGCCAGTTCCGGCGAGCCGGTCCGACCTGGCAAGGCTACGCAGCCTCAATTGGCCCTGGAGGGGTCCGGGCGCCACACGAGGGCCACGACGGCGAGGAGGCTGATGAAGGCCGCCGAGAAGAAGAAGGCAACAGCCCCCTCTCCATCTAGGCGCGCACCAACTCCGCCTTCTTCGCCACCCTCGGCAGACGTCGACTCGGATGTCGACGCGGAGTTCTCTATTGATCCTGGGCCTCTCAGTCCGAAGAGGAAAAGGCAAGCGGTGGAGGAGGAGGAGATGGACGACGAGTAAGTACTCTGTTCCTTACTTCCATTTCCATTCTCCTGAACCATGCCACTCATCTTGATCTGTTTTGCTTCTTCAGGGATGCAGAGACGTTAGCCCAAAGGATAAACAGGGCGAAGGCCTCGACGAACAGCCAGCCCCCGACTGGGGCTTCAGAGACACCACTGGTGGTGTTGAGTAGCCCGGACGGCAGCCCCCGGCACAGCCCCCAGCGTAAGTTCATCATCCTCTTCTTGCTCGACATGCAGTAGGTGTTTGATGCTATGGTGCTGACCTTGTCGGTTTTGTAGGACGGGAGCGGTAGCAGGAGGAGCCGCAGGGGGCTACCCCCAACACACCACCCCCATCGACTACGCCGCCGCGAGGGGCGTCCCCGGCAAGGGCACCAAGCATGGAGCCCACACGCATGGAGGAAGAAGGGAACTTGGGCGCTGGTGGCTCTGCCACGGCGCCACGCGCCGGCGGGGAGGGGACTTCTGCTTCACAGCCTGGCACTGGTGAGTCGCCTGTCTTATGTCTCTGCTTTTCCCTTATTCTTTTTCTTGGCTTCATCATCCCCATCACTGCCCAGGCCCTCCTTCAACAGATATGGAGGACGTGGACGCCGTCATCGGGAAGTTGATGAGGAGGCCGCGGCGGAGGCCGACAGGATTGCCGCCGAGGAGGCCGCCAAGGACGCTACCGAGGCCGCCGCTGATAAGGCCGCCAAGGATGCCGCCGAGGGTGGCAGCGGTGGGCCTCCCGGGGGGCGGCAAGGCCACAGCCGAGGAAGAGGCGGTTAATGATCAGCCTTCTTCCTCCACAACCTCGGGCCCCGGCAGGTATCTGAAGGTGGGCGACGATCTCTTCGTCCATCTTGCAGGGGCGTCAAGTTCCCGAGCGCCCGCCGGAGGGGAAGTCTTCGACGGCGAGGTGCTCGCCGCCACCGGGCTCGAGGTGGTCGATGAACCGGGCGCCGGCATTGATGGTTCTCCAGAAGAGCAGCTCTTCCGTGCCATGGGGGCCAATTTCCGGAAGCTCAAAGCGCTCTACCGTGCCTGTCTGGACAAGGTTAAGTCCAGGATGGCAACGGTAGACGAGGTGGAGGTGGACTTCCAGGCGCGCGTTGCTGAGGCGCAAACCTGGTATCACCAGCCCCGCGAGGAGCAGAGGGCGGAGCCACTTGGCGTTAATGATCAGCCTTCTTCCTCCACAACCTCGGGCCCCGGCAGGTATCACCAGGCGAGCGTTGCAGGAAGAATTGGCCAAGCGCGATGCAGGGCTCATCATGAAGATGTCTGACATCAAGAAGGCCCAGGAAGAGGCGACGAACTTGGCTGCCGCGGCCGAGGCCGCCCGGAACCAGTATCAAGCCGCCTTGGATTCCCAGGAGGAAGACCTCTCCGCGCGCGAGGCGAAGCTTGCCGCAACGCTCCGCGGCAAGGATGAGGAGCTCGAGGTCCTTGTCGAGTGGCGGACTCGCGAGCTGGTGCAGAGGCACAAAGAGGCACTCGATGCCCAGGCTCTGGTCCATGCCGGCAAGGTGAAGGAGCTGGAGGTAGAGCGGGACGAGCTGAAGGAGCAGGTCCTCAAGCTGTCCGACGAGAGGAACACGCTCAACTGTGCCTTGGCAGAGGCGCACGGAGCGGCCATCAGCAGGCTGGGGAGCTCTCCGAGGCACAAAACTCCATCAGAGATCTCAAGCTGAGGCTGGAGAATCTCGAGAAGATGTTGTCGAAGAGCTCGGCTCGGGAGGAGACCTTGACCAGGAGACTGGAGGAGGAGAAGCAGCTGCGGGCGGACGAGGCCGCCTCCCACCAGGAATACGTGGCGGGCGAGAACAGATGGATCAGCCGGCTGGAAGACGTCGCCGGCAGGGTCACCTCGCAGTTGGCCCTCATGGGGATGCCAAACGTGAGGTATGCCCCTGAGTGGAGCGGGACCGTCAACGCCAAGCTGACCCTGTTCTTCGAGGGCGTCCTCGGCGCCTTGGCTGATCTTCACTCCAACAGAACGGCCACGCTTGCCGGGGAGGCCCGGCGACTTTGCCGGGGGGTCATGACCAAGGTCCTCACCAAGATGGTGTACTGGAATCCCGCCCTCGACTTCGAAGCCGCGATGGACAGCTTGCCGGAGGATGCCGACCTCACGGTGCTCAAGGAGCGCATCAAGCCCGTCATCAGCTGCATCGACGAAATCAAGAGGGTGGAGGGCCAGCACCGTGATTAGGCATCCCGCTCTTCTTCGCCGCTGCGGGTTCATGACCAAGACAAGTTTTATCTTTAGTTAGAACCGCACTGATGACATGATGTAATATAACTTTGAAACATTTTTGGGATTATGCATGCTATTTTCCTGTTTGTTTTTTCTTTGTACGTCCACCCTACGCTAGCTGGGTAGGCTTGCCGGCGCGAAAAACCCAGGGCGGCATCTTGGGGACGGGTCCCCATTGGCCTGCCGGGCGAGCGTGCTGCCGGGTGAGCCACCTTGCCGCCCTTAACGCAGCCTCTCGAACTGTCAAGTTTGACTCGAGTCAGAGTCGAGAGCCTTGCCAATTGCGGAAGGCTACCCTACCGTTTCCAACGCAGCCGTTTGAACTGTTGAGCGGACTCGAAACAGAGCAAAGGCGTTGCCGATCGGGAAGGGCCCCATTTGCGTGTAGGTTTCTTTTTGTACAAAGAACGACAGCCCCGAGGATAATAACCTTAAATAATAGAATGGAAATATCCAGGGTTCAATATAACTTAGCTTCTATTTGTAGCCGCTCGAGCGCTGATCTTCTGGCGTCCTTCCTTCTCAAAGGGCCGCGAAGACGAAAGAGCGCTGGGCCAACTACTAGAGCCGATTCTCACAACTGCGCCCCCTACCTGGCGCGCAAAAGATGTCGGTGTATTCGGAACGACACCTATGGGATCACAAGAATCCCTACTGCGGTTGCGGGGCGCGGGGTTGAGAGAAGAGCGGATCCAACAGACAGCACACGGTTCCTTTACCCAGGTTCAGGCCGCGAGGATGCGTAAAACCCTACTCCTGCTTTGGTGGATTGTATATATGTGTTCTTCAGCTAGCTACGGGGCGTGAGGAGCTCCAAATAGCTGAATCCTTCTCCTGGTCGCCTCGGGCCTCCTTTTATAGGGAAAAATGGGTTGCCACAGTGGCACACAGGAGGTGGAAAGAGTATAGTGATGCGAGGTTATCCCTCGCATTACATGACAAGGCGCATTTAATGCGCTTAGCTTAGGTGTCCTTGATTTATCGGGGACGGGGGAGACATCCGTCTTGTCCGTCGCCGCTCCTTCTTGTGTCGACACGCGCCCTGGCCAGCGATGCCTGAGATGCCATGTAGGCAGGCAGGCAACTGAGGTGGCGCAATGGTGGGTCTCCACGAAGATCTGCATGTCGCCACGCAGGTGCCTGCCTAGCTGGTTGGGTCGGCAGCTGCAAGGGGTGGTGGAAGCTTAGCTGGCGTGGGCCTGATGGTGGCCCTGCGGGTGTCCTCGGCAAGGGCCTTGTCGGGGCCCCGGCAAAGGTCTTGCCACGGCGCCTGCTGTCATCCCCGGCAAGATGCTTGCCGGAGATCTTGTGGTCTTCCTTGGCTGGGATCCTGCCAAGGATCATCGTCTTCTTAGCGTGTATCTGATCTTGAATGTCTTCACAAAGATCTGCATGCCACTACGGGGATGCCTCCCGAATCCTTGCCCCATGGGGGCAGTGGACTCAAGGGTGATCCGCTCCGTAGGCACGTGGCGAGTTACCGCGGCAAGGGTCTTGCTGGGGGAGCTAAAGCCGGCCCCAGCAAGGATCTTGTCGGGGCTGCTAAAACCGGCTCCTGGCAATGATCTTGCGGGGGGATGCCGCTTCGTCCCTTCTCTCTTTGTGGTCTTGGCTTTGGGCTTCAGTTCCATCGAGCTTCGGTCTTACCCTGGCTCACCTCCCTTGCCGTGCTAGGTGTGGTGGTGCCCGTGGCTCAGACTGCCCGTGCACAATCGTAGGGGTACAAAAAGTGTACCCCTCTTTTTGTACACCGACAAAGACTAAGTGATAGTAGCATAATAGCATTATAACTATACATTTTCTTGTGGTCTAACTTAATTTGACCATGCTTCTTTGGATTCTTGTGATATTCCAATTCATGTCAACGAAACACCCAGATTGACAGAAATAATGTGTTTGCAAATGCTTTGTTTTGCACGTGAACTCCTATCTTCTTCATGTATTTCCTATCCTTGCGTTGTTAGAATCCTCCAATTCAAATGAGCCCTTACATAATTACTTCTATAATAGATAGGTTTCAAAGAAATCCTTGTGTGGTTTGTCCCGCTCCTACCATGCCATCATGCACCCCAGCTCTGCACCAACGACGCGAGTGTCCACACAACACAGATCTGCCCTCTAGACTGTCTTTCACCGCCTCAGATCTTCTTCCCCACCGCCGGCAGCCACCACAATAGCATTACCATCATCAACTAAGCAGATGACCTTGAGGACTACACGGGTTCGCAAGAGAGGTCGCACTCTTTCGTGTTTGCTTACATTATGAATCGCTTAATATAACATGCTACTTTATAGTCTGGTTCACCTCTTAAACTCTGAGTCTGGTCCAAACTAATGCTCAAACTCCAGTTTTTAAATGGTTGTGGGGTACATATTGGGGCATCAATGATTAGTATATGTCTACTATCTGGTCAATTTGGGGTGTCTAATATGTGTTTCATGTTGGGTGGGAAACAAACAGTAAAGGAGCTAGTATCTATATTTTTTAACTGAAGCTATTATCTGCATGCTATCATTGGTTTGAGGTCTATCCACAGGCAGCCACCATCGCTCTTGATTTTTGCATTCACTCCTTACATAATCTCACTATATTTTATTGTACACAATGGTACTAAACATGTAAAACAAAAGAGACGAGGCTTGTCTGGCAATAAATTTTCATCTAGACGTCGCTCCATGGTGGGCGCAAAGACAGCCCGCCCCCCCATTTCAGATTGTAATCAAGAGGAAGATAATTGTTCAGAGGGGGATTCAGAGGGAGAAGACCACTTGATGCGGAGCATCCCACGATCATCCCCATGTTCACTTTGACAAGACCTCAAGTACACACCATTGGACACAAGGTTAACTCGCTCCTCTCCGAACCTCCACTTTCTACATGCGAGACATGGCTACTACCTCAGATATATGTGCTATGCATGACCAGGAACCAAGAGGGAGGCCATGGAACAGCTATGAGCATTGGACTAGATGGCGAGGACAAGTTCGAGGATCAAACGGAGAGGCTGCTAGAAAAGCTACAGGCTCCGGACGTCCGGCCTCTACCGTACGACCAGCGACTCCTAGGCGACCGGACGATCGGAGGCCACCGGACGTCCGTGACTTCGACGATAGAAGGAAAATAGCGGAAGTCCGAAGACTTCCGAACGTCCGGACCCTCGCGAGCCATCGGACGTCCGGTAGCCGTCGGACGTCCGCTACATGCTGTCTGCGCACGGTCATCGGGCCAGAGGCCCATGTATCGCTCTCCCACTTACCCCTTCATGGCTCTAGACTATATATACTCCTCCACCTCCTCCTAGTTAAGGTTAGCTAAGGTTTAGCTCATTTGAGACAGAGTTTTGCTCATCCACTAGTGGTTCATCTCCTTGGGAGTGACTGTGGCGCCTCCACGGAGAAGATCCACACGGATTCAAGACCTCTGCGGAGAAGATCCTACGGGATACCAAGACCTCCTCACGGAGAAGACTATCGCTACTTGTATCGTCCCTTGTTGATCATGGATCTTGTATCTCTTTGTGTTTCGAGGATCTAGCATATGTGTGACTTGTTCTTGTTGATTTGAGTGATTCTCTCGTGTTTCTCCTCGTATTCCCCCTCGTGTTCTTCATGTCCTTCGTGGGATCCCTCCACCGTATGGTATCAAGAGCCACGGTTTCTCACGAATTTGGAGCCCCCTCCACCTTTTTCTAGTCTTCTTTTGTGTGATTTCGTCCCAAATTCGAAAATCCCCACCAAAAATAGCCCCAATTTTTTTTGTGATTCGTTGGTTTGATGATGTTTTGTTGATTTTGATCCATGGATTTGCTTGGTTTCAAGTGGATCTAGCATTTCCCCAAGTTTCCCCATCTTTCATCCACGAAATCTCATCATTTTTGACCCCAAAATCATCCATTTCCGCCCAAAATCGAGTTCCCGAGCTCAAATCTCTCGTTGACCCCGACCCACCGGACGACCGGCGTTTTACCAGACGTCCAGACCCTCACGAAGCACCGGACGTCCTTCATCTACGGGATGACCGGAACCACCTATATAGAAGAAAATACCGGATTTCCGAGCAAGAACCGGTTGTCCGTTACTTCCGGACGTCCGGTACCTCTAGATTTTGAATTCGGCTGATTTTTGTTTTGGTCATAACTAATTCATCCGAACTCCGATTTGGACGTTCTTTAGCTCGTTTCGAAGCTCTTGACACCCCCCTTCACAAAAAATACTACCATAATCATTTGACTCCATCATATTTTGTAGATTTTGACATCTTTGCCTAGGCCATCCACCATATCATCCGCATATCCACCACCGACTTCTGCAACCTAACCCATTTTGCCCCCCATAGTATTTGTGGTTACTTGAGTAGTGATTTGAGTCTCCTAAGGTGTTTAGGCTACTTAGGGACAATTGCTTCTTCATCCACCACCACCACCATTTCCGCATAGCTTAGTCCACTATACATTACCAACGAAACTTAACCCAATTTTGTGTGAGCTTGTTTGAGTTGTGGCTCGTGTCTTCTAAGGTGTTTCGGCTACTTAGGGACCGTGACTTCAACTCTGATATCGTGTATAGCCCATCATTCCACTTCCGCAACCACCACGGCATTGCCGCTACCACCATTTGACATTTGTCCTTGAGATTTTGAGTTGTGGTTTTTCCGTTTCCTAAGGTGTTTTGGCTAATTAGGAACGGGTCTACATCAAGAGCACCACCTCTCATCATCGACATGGACGGTAACTTCGACGACATCATTGTATATTCCCTTGGAATTGCATTGTTAACCCCTAGCCCATTTTTGCGTCACCTACCTATCGAGACTAGCCATTTGAGTATTGCCGGCAACGTGACTTGTGCACATTACTGATCATACTTCCCATATCATACATACCATATCACCGTGGTGCATCTCTTGGTATCATCTCTTGTGACACAAGGTTGTCATCGCATATACTCAATTGCTATCTTGGTTCGTGAAGTTTTGCATGAGAAAAGAGCTCAAAAGAGAAAGAGCCAAACAAGCTTTTAAGCACAAAGAAAAAGATAAGCAAAGAGCTTTTCAGTAAGAACCATAGCATCATACTACATTAAGATTGTCATACTCGATCATTTTAGATCATACCACCGGAATACCATACATATAGCATACTTGGGATAGAAGTCATTGCATTTTGTTTAGTAGGTTGTGCACAAGTTCGTATCCATCTATTATGCAATCGCGCTAGCGTCTCTCTAGTGTTGTGCAACAAGAGCATTTTCGTGGATTCCACAGTTTGGCTCACCCCTTGGTTGCACGACCCCACTTCTCTATTTGCGTGTGTGTTTCCGTGTACCATATCTTGCTATTGGTCTACTTGTTCCACTTGCGAATTTGTGAATCTTTTTCAATTTTATTGACTCTTGCTAACATTTTGCATCAAATTTTTGTGCCACTATCCTCACCGACCTCCACCATAATATTTACTTGTGTAGGTGTGAGAAACTGACAAGAATTGGTACCAATTGTGCTATTTCCTTGTTCCACATTTGAGTGATCATTGATCCATCTTCAACATCGGTCAAGGTATATTTGGTATAGTTCTTCTCTTTCTCCCTCTCATACTTGCTAGCGTCTTGTGATGGATAGGCAAGGCATATCATCTCCGGTCTTCGACATCGAAGGCGCGAACAATGACATCCACACGAAAACCATCGGACTACAACGAGCAATGCAAGAGCGCTTGGGCAACATCACCATCGAACTACGACACTCCGAGACAAGGACAATGGCTTCCTTCGACGACATGTGCGACTCCTTTAACAAACAAATGGCGGAGCTCCGACACTTGGTGGTCGATTACAAGTCTTCTTCCCCTTCGTCATCCTCTCGGCGGCGATGTTCAAGTCACAAGTCTTCGGAGCGCAAACATGATGCAAGTGCAAGTCTTCCACGTCCACACCACCATGGCGACCAAAGACATCCTCATGAAGGGCAAGTCACCTCCAAGCATCATGTGCACGACGACGACGAACGACATCTACCAAGAGCTCAAGCACTACAATGACACCATCAAGATGACGATGCTCGACACGCGCAAACATACAACTCCGAAGACGCTCTACTTCACGCCAAGCCCAAGCTTTGAGAGAACATAAGAAGACCGCGAGACAAGAACACCCAAGACGGAGCTACGGCTACAACCACCACTTCGGCATCTTCGCCAAGTGCTATCAAGGCGTCTTTGCCTTTGGACGTATGGCATCTTTGCCTACTTCCCATGAGTTCGCCTACATCGATGACTTCATCATCAAGGCGATCATCTACGAGCGACGGCGACAAGACGGTCGAGCATGGGCCATCCCCTTCGACCAAGGCGTCGTGCATGAACCTCTTCGACACCATGAAGACGGCGCCCATATTGGACTACTACTCTGGGTCAAGCTACGCGAGCAAGCATGAGACCTTCTCTTTGACCTCGGAGGAGCGTGATGATTTGCCACATCCCAATACATTCATCTTTGGAGGCATTACGGATGAGGAAGTTTAGCATGGAGACTATTGCACCTACACCTCTTCGACATCCACATATGACGAGATGCCCCAATTCCCATGTGAGGAGAGCCACCACCACATGAGCGATACGAGTGACTCCACCATATGTGACATTGAGAGCGTTTCCTTTGAGAGGATGAGAGTGACCAGTACTAGACCCATACATGAGAGCATGCCACTTCTCCTATGTGAGGTTGAGAGCCATTTGAGTGACTCCACCAACCATACGAGTGAGAGCATCCAAGAGGGAGTGAGTGAGCCACAACACTTAGTGAGTGAGGTAGTTGATAGGGCATGTGAGACCACTATGATTTCTAATGACTTAACCTCTACTCCGAGTGTGTTTTCTTCGGTGCTAGGTCTCCTACAAGAGGACATGCCTACCCTCGATGAGTCTGTCCCTCCAATGGACAACCTGATGGCCATGGTGGAAGATGATGCACCACCCACATGGTTCCATCAAGATGAAGATGAGGACGATTGGATCTTGAACACCTCACCTACAACTCATGAGCGACGCTCCAAAGGTAAAATAGGTGATGGTGCTTCTTTCGTCCCACTAGTGGACTATCTTACCAATGATTGCTTGCATGATGTTGACACACCTATTCCCATGCTTCATGCTAGTGCGACTTCATCATGTCATGACTTACCTATTTATGATGAATATGATGATGAGCATGTTGATTTGCCTAGTTGTGATGCTATGCTCCATAGGATATCATGTGAAAATTCTTTTGCTCACATCATGTTCGACAACCCTTTAAACTTGTCATATGCTATGAGTGAGATCTCCCATATTGCATCATTTCAATCTCAACATAGTACCTATGCATGCCCCATAAAAGTAAATCCCATTTTCACTTGTGGCATAGATGACAAGATAATGGTCATTGGCTTTTGTTTTTCATGCGATGATATTGCCATGCTCCCTTTACATGATTTGCGCAATTCATCTACTATGCCATGCCATGAACACATTGTTCCAAATATGCATTGTTTTGGATGTTGTCAATATTCTCCATGTGATATTTCCACTAAGGTTCATGAGGAGACCCCCATAGTTTCCTCATTCATACTAGCAGATCTTGATGCATTCCATACCTTGCATGATTACCATGATTGTGTGCACCATATGTATTACATGAATAACAATGCTCTACCTACTTGTCATGATGCATTACACCATGTGAGTCTCCATTATGCCATACATAACAAGAAACCTCTCATGATGGATGACATGTTTCTATATCACGCATCTCATTTATTTGAGCATTGGCTATTTTGTGCTAACGAACACATGCATGTGTGCATCATGATGGATGATGTGTACATATACCACGCACACACGATTTTTCCTTTGTCTTTGTTTTGTGTAGATACTCACCAACATTTGTCAACCTCACAATCCCATGAGTTGACAAAACGAGCTCTTGAGATCAATGATGATTTGGGATTCCGTGGATTGTCCCTACCACCGTTCTCTTCGTGCAACCACTACGCGCATCTCTTTTACTTGTCTCTCACACGACTATGGTCTATTTACCATTTGTCATCTTATGCCCATTTTATCGTGTTCACTTTGCATGCTATACCTCTTGATATGACTTTGCCATGTAATTGTGACCCTTGCTTGCCTTTACACATGATTCACCATTACGCTACTTATATGTGTATTTGCATGCTTGGTGGAGATACTTGTAGCTTCTACCATGATTTCTTTGTGCCCCACGCTATTGATGCTTCTTGTGTTGGAAGAGTCATGATGCCCTATTGCTATTTACATATGGCCTCTCGCCAATACATTGATCCTATTTTGCTCATATCTTGCTTTCATGCTTGTGCTATGCCATGTGCATTATTCATGCCTACAATTTGCACACATGGCATGCTTGCCATGATTACCTCTAGTACGTTGCATCTTCGCACTACTATCTTGTTTGACTTGATCAATATGATTGCTTGCTATGTTGCATCACTCATGTTCCACTCTTACTTGCTTTATTGGGTTGATAACATATATGTTCATGCCATTCACATGATTCACATTGATCATTGTCCCTTATCTCCATTAGTTGCATCTCTCATATTCCCTTGTGTTGAGTGCAACCATGCTATGCCTATTGATATTGGAGACTTTGACACCCTTCTTGTGATGCATACTTACTTGATTGAGCCTATTGCACTTGGTTGTTCTCGCATCTTATGCCTACATACCATGCACCACACACTTGTACTTTCTTATGATAAGAATGATGCAAGCACTTGTTGGGTATTATCCCACACGAATGCTAGGTTTTGCATTACGGCTAACCTCATTTGTTTTTCCGAGTGTTTGTCATGTTCTTTCATTTTGAGGGATTCACAAGGTGGTACCATCACGAGGCATCTTGGGCATGTGAAGGCATACACGTTGCGCAACACCAACACCTTCGAGAACATACATAAGGTGAATTCCTTCTTTGTGAGCCATCCTCACATATGCATATTGGATGGGCCATACTTTCATTGTTGTTTCCTTCTTGTTGTCTACATGATACATCTACGGGATGGAGGACCAACATTGAAGATGGACCCTATGGATTCACCACCGGTCTACCACTCTTGCCAGGACATCAAGCATTGGTATATCAAAACCCCTTTGACACGTTGCACCAAAACCTTCATATTTGTTGATTGTGTGCTCACATGCCATGCTCCATGGACATATCATTCCCATAACTAATTTGCATCTTGCCCATGGATGGACTCACATTATGATTGCCTTGTTGCATTTTGTATTCCCATGTCATCCATGATATATGAGCTTGTGCATTTCCTTAGCAAATTTGTTATGATCTTTCTTGATGGACTCTTCATACGTCTTGACCACATTGCCAAATATCAATTGTCTGACAACATAGTCATATTGAGCATCCATTGCCATGTTCATGCTCTTGATAAACCATCACACTATGACATCATTTTGCACAATGGTAGCATTGATCACATTCATAACACCTTTGTGTGCACCACAAATGCATTTGATCACATGAATGCTTTACATCTCATACTATATCATCTTGCTAAGCTTCATGTACCTTTTCACATGAACTCATTCATACATGATGGACACTTTGTGTGCACTAACCATTGTATTTTAGAGTGTCGTTTGTGCTTGCTCTTATTGCATGTATACCACTCTGGTGACACCATGGAGTACTTGGACTGTGCCATGTCTTCGACTCCGTCCAACTACAAGTCCGTCCACGACAACCGTTTCCATGGTGATGAGCTTTTTTATCCGAGGTCGGATCTTTCCCAAGGGGGGGAGATGATGTGGAGCATCCCACGATCATCCCCATGTTCACTTCGACAAGACCTCAAGTACACACCATTGGACACAAGGTTAACTCGCTCCTCTCCGAACCACCACTTTCTACATGCAAGACATGGCTACTACATCAAATATATATGCTATGCATGACCAGGAACTAAGTGGGAGGCCATGGAACAGCTATGAGCATTGGACAAGATGGCGAGGACAAGTTCGACGATCAAATGGAGAGGCTGCTGGAAAAGCTACAAGCTCCGGACGCCGGCCTCTACCGGACGACCGGCGACTCCCAGGCGACCGGACGACCGGAGGCCACCGGATGTCCGTGACTTCGACGACAGAAGGAAAATAGCGGATGTCGGAAGACTTCCGGACGTCCGGACCCTCGCGAGCCACCGGACGTTTGGTAGCCGTCGGACGTCCGCTACATGTTGTCTGCGCACAATTATCGGGCCAGAGGCCCATGTATCCCTCACCCACTTACCCCTTCGTGGCTCTAGACTATATATACTCCTCCACCTCCTCCTAGTTAAGGTTAGCTTAGGTTTAGCTCATTTGAGACAGAGCTTTGCTCATCCACTAGTGGTTCATCTCCTTGGGAGTGACTGCGGCGCCTCCACGGAGAAGATCCACACAGATTCAAAACCTCTGCGGAGAAGATCCTACGGGATACCAAGACCTCCTCACGGAGAAGACTATCACTACTTGTATCGTCCCTTGTTGATCATGGATCTTGTATATCTTTGTTTTTCGAGGATCTAGCATATGTGTGACTTGTTCTTGTTGGTTTGAGTGATTCTCTCTTGTTTTTCCTCGTATTCCCCCTCGTGTTCTTCGTGTTCTTCATGGGATCCCCTCCATTTCGTGAAAGATCGGCCATCTAGGGTTCCACCCTACATCACCACTCCTATTTACCTCTAAGGTCTTTACTCTAACTTGTCATGCTAATGTTGTTCATATCATGCATATGGCGCCTTGCATTGCTTACTTTATACATAAATATGTCATCTGCTTAGTTTAGACATGTTTTGTGTGAATGCCACCTATTTAGTTTCCATATCATATATGTGAATTATGCAATTCCATCTTGTTTAGCGAGGCAACATATATGTGAATTTCCAATACCATCCTGCTTATCCAGTCATCTTATATGTGAATTATATCATGTCACCTTTTTTCATTACGTATTACATTTGTCAACAATGTTAGTACATTCAACTACTCTTCATGTGCATCAGCCATTTGACACGGTTATCTGAGTGAAAATGAGGTCTTCAGAGCAGACAGTGCTATTTGACGATGCACATATCTTCCTAGTTATGGATAGCTCCTCAGAGGAGGATTCAGAGATAGATGACCAGTCATATTTCCCCCCTCAGGTGTATGCTCCAACTTGGCATATTATGCATGTGATCTCTTGCATTGTTATGTCATTGCTTAGTTTAGACATGCTTTGTGTGAATGCCACATATCTATTGTCTAATTACCATATATGTGAATTATGTAATGTCATCTTGCTGCAAGGCATTACATATGTCAATTATGCAATGTCATATTGTTGCAAGGCATTATATATGTGACTTGTGAAATGTCATGTTGTTTAGCCAAGAATCATATACTTGTGTATTATTATTCCATTCGACAACCATGTTTGTATATTCAACTACTCTTCCTGTGCATTAGCCATTTGCATCGGTGATGGAAAAATCTGGAGTGAAAACAATGTTTTCAGAGCAGGCAATGTTGGGGAATGTACTATTTCAAAAATTTCCTACGGTCACGCAAGATCTATCTAGGAGAAGCATAGCAACGAGCGGGGAGAGTGTGTCCACGTACCCTCGTAGACCGAAAGCGGAAGCGTCTAATGACGCGGTTCATGTAGTCGAACGTCTTCGCGATCCAACCTATCCAAGCACCGAACGTACGGCACCTCCGTGTTCAGCACAGATTCAGCTCGATGACGTCCCACGAAATCTTGATCCAGTTGAGCATCGCGGGAGAGTATCGTCGGCACGACAGCGTGGTGATGGTGATGATGTAGTTACCTGCGCAGGGCTTCGCCTAAGCACTGCAACGGTATGACCGAGGTGTGTATCTGTGGGGAGGGGCACCGCACACTGCTAAAATCAACTTGTGTGTCCATGAGGTGCCCCCTGGCCACGTATATAAAGAATGGAGGGAGGAGTAGGTCGGCCCTCATAGGGCGCGCCAAAGTGTGGAGTCCTACTAAGACTCCCAAGTCCTAGTAGGATTCCTCCTCCCTTATGGAATAGGAAAAGGGGAAGGGAGAAGGAGAAGGAAGGAAAGGGGCGCCCCCTTTCCCTAGTCCAATTCGGACCAATCCATGGGGAAGGGGCATCGCCACCCTTGAGGCCTTTCTCTCCTTTCCCGTATGGCCCATTAAGGCCCAATACGAATTCCCGTAACTCTCCGGTACTCCGAAAAATACCCGAATCACTGGGAACCTTTCCGATGTCCGAATATAGCCTTCCAATGTATCGTTCTTTACGTCTCGGCCATTTTGAGACTATTTGTCATGTCCGTGATCTCATCCGGGACTCCGAACAAATTTCGGTCATCAAATCACATAACTCATAATACAAATCGTCATCAAACGTTAAGCGTGCGGACCCTACGGGTTCGAGAACTATGTAGACATGACCCAGACACATCTTTGGTCAATACCCAATAGCAGAATCTGGATGCGCATATTGGTTCCTACATATTCAACGAAGATCTTTATCGGTAAAACCGCACAACAACATATGTTGTTCCCTTTGTCATCGGTATGTTACTTTCCCGAGATTCGGTCGTCGGTATCATCATACCTAGTTCAATCTCGTTACCGACAAGTCTTTTTACTCGTTCAGTAATACATCATCTCGTGACCAGCTCATTAGTCATTTGCTTGCAAGGCTTATTACGATGTGTATTACCAAGAGGGCCCAGAGATACCTCTCCGACACTCAGAGTGACAAATCCTATTCTCGATCTATGCCAACACCACAAACACCTTCGGAGACACCTGTAGAGCATCTTTATAATCACCCAGTTACATTTTGACGTTACATAGCACACACAGTGTTCCTCCGGGATTCGGGAGTTGCATAATCTCATAGTCATAGGAATATGTATAAGTCATGAAGAAAGCAACAACAGTTCAATCTTTGATTAATGAGCTAGTCTAAACGATCAAGTTGCTAAGCTAACGGATGGGTCTTGTCCATCACATCATTCTCCTAATGATGTGATCCCGTTGATCAAATTACACATGTCTATGGTTAGGAAACATAACCATCTTTGATTAATGAGCTAGTCTAGTAGAGGCATACTAGGGACACTCTGTTTTGGTCTATGTATTCACACATGTACTAAGTTTCCGGTTAATACAATTCTAGCATGAATAATAAACATTTATCATGATATAAGGAAATATGAATAGAAACTTTATTATTGCCTCTAGGGCATATTTCCTTCAGTCTCCCACTTGCACTAGAGTCAATAATCTAGTTCACATCGCCATGTGATTTAATATCGATAGTTCACATCGTTATGTGAATAACACCCACATTTCACATCGCCATGTGACCAACACCCAAAGGGTTTACTAGAGTCAATAATCTAGTTCACATCGCCATGTGATTAACACCAAAAGAGTACTAAGGTGTGATCATGTTTTGCTTCATTAGAGAAGTTTAGTTAGCGGGTCTGTTACATTCAGATCCGTATGTATTTCGCAAATTTCTATGTCTACAATGCTCTGCATGGAGCTACTCTACCTAATTGCTCCCACTTTCAATACATATCCAGATTGATACTTAGAGTCATCTGGATTAGTGTCAAACCTTGCATCGGTGTAACTCTTTACGATGAACTCTTTATCACCTCCATAATCGAGAAACATTTCCTTAGTCATCCACTAACTAAGGATGATTTTGACCGTTGTCCAGTGATCTACTCCTGGATCACTTTTGTACCTCCTTGCCATTCTAATGGCAAGGTACACAACAGGTTTGGTACACAGCATGACATACTTTATAAAACCTATGGTCAGGGTTTTGAGTCTTACTCAACTTCATTCTTTCTCTATCTCCTGCCGTGGTCAGGGTTTTGAGTCTTACTCAACTTCATACCTTGCAACACAGGCAAGAACTCTTTCTTTGATTGATCCATTTTGAACTACTTCAAAAACTTGTCAAGGTATGTACTCATTGAAAATACTTATCAAGCGTCTTGATCTATCTCTATAGATCTTGATGCTCAATATGTAAGCAGCTTCACCGAGGTCTTTCTTTGAAAGACTCCTTTCAAACACTCCTTTATGCTTTCCAGAAAATTCTACATGATTTCCGATCGACAATATGTCATTCACATATACTTATCAAAAAGGCTGTAGTGCTCACACTCACTTTCTTGTAAATACAGGCTTCACCGCAAGTCTGTTCAAAACTATATGCTTTGATCAACTTATCAAAGCGTATATTCCAACTCTGAGATGCTTGCACCAGTCCATAGATGTATCGCTGGAGCGTGCACATTTTGTTAGCTCCTTTAGGATCGACAAAAACCTTCTGGTTGCATCATATAGAACTCTTCTTTAAGATATCCATTAAGGAATGCAGTTTTGACATCCATTTGCCAAATTTCATAATCATAAAATTCGGTAATTGCTAACATGATTCGGACAGACTTAAGCATCGCTACGGGTGAGAAAATCTCATCGTAGTCAACTCCTTGAACTTGACGAAAAACTTTCACAACAAGTCGATCTTTGTAGATAGTAACATTACCATCAACGTCAGTCTTCCTCTTAAAGATCCATTTATTTTCAATGGCTTGCCGATCATCGGGAAAGTCAACCAAAGTCCACACTTTGTTCTCATACATGGATCCCATCTCAGATTTCATGGCCTCAGGCCATTTTGTGGAATTTGGGCTCATCATCGCTTCCTCATAGTTCGTAGGTTCATCATGGTCTAGTAACATGACTTCCAAAACTGGGTTACCGTACCACTCTGGCACGGAACGCACTCTGCTTGACCTACGAGGTTCAGTAGTAACTTGATCTAAAGTTTCATGATCATCATCGTTAGCTTCCTCGCTGGTTGGTGTTGGAATCACTCGAACTAGTTTCTATGATGTACTACTTTCCAATTCGGGAGAAGGTACAATTACCTCATCAAGTTCCACTTTCCTCCCACTCACTTCTTTCGCGAGAAACTCCTTCTATAGAAAGGATCCATTCTTAGCAGCGAATATCTTGCCTTCGGATCTGTGATAGAAGGTGTACCCAACAGTTTCCTTTGGGTATCCTATGAAGACACATTTCTCCGACTTGCATTCGAGCTTATCAGGTTGAAGCTTTTTCACATAAGCATCGCAGCCCCAAACTTTAAGAAACAACAACTTTGGTTTCTTGCCAAACCACAGTTCATAAGGCGTCGTCTCAACGGATTTAGATGGTGCCCTTATTTAACGTGAATACAGTTGTCTCTAATGCATAACCCAAAACGATAGTGGTCAATCGGTAAGAGACATCATAGATCGCACCATAACTAATAAAGTACAGTTACGACGTTCGGACACACCATTACGCTGTGGTGTTTCGTGTGGCGTGAGCTATGAAACTATTCCACATAGTTTTAAATGAAGACCAAACTCGTAACTCAAATATTCTCCTCCGCGATCAGATCGTAGAAACTTAATTTTCTTGTTACGATGATTCTCTACTTCACTCTGAAATTCTTTGAACGTTTCAAATGTTTCAGACTTGTGCTCCATCAAGCAGACATACCCATATCTGCTCAAATCATCAGTGAAGGCCAGAAAATAATGATACCCGCTGCGAGCCTCAACACTCATCGGTCCACATACATCAGCATGTATGATTTCCAACAAATCAGTTGCTCGCTCCATTGTTCTGGAGAACAGAGTTTTAGGCATCTTGCCCATGAGGCATGGTTCGCAAGCACCAAGTGATTCATAATCAAGTGATTCCAAAAGCCCATCAACATGGAGTTTCTTCATGCGCTTTACACCAATATGACCTAAACGGCTGTGCCACAAATAAGTTGCACTATCATTATGAACTTTGCATATTTTGGCTTCAATATTATGAATATGTGTATTACTACAATCGAGATCCAACAAACTATTTTCATTAGGTGTATGGCCATCGAAGGTTTTATTCATGTAAACAGAATAACAATTATTCTATGACTTTAAATGAATAACCTTATTGCAACAAACATGATCAAATCATAGTCATGGTCAAAGCAAATGCCAAATAACATTTATTAAGGTTCTACACTAATCCCGAAAGTATAGGGAGTGTGCGATGATGATCATATCAAATTTGGAACCACTTCCAACACACATCGTCACTTCACCTTTAACTAGTCTCTGTTCATTTTGCAACTCTCATTTCGAGTTACTAATTTTAGCAACTAAACCGGTATCAAATACCCAGGGGTTGCTATGAACACTAGTAAAGTACACATCAATAATCTGTATATCAAATATACCTTTGTTCACTTTGCCATCCTTCTTATCCGCCAAATATCTAGGGCAGTTCCACTTCCAGTGACCATTTCCTTTGCAGTAGAAGCACTTAGTTTCAGGCTTGGGTTTAGCTTTGGGTTTCTTCACGGGAGTGACAACTTGCTTGTCATTCTTCTTGAAGTACCCATTCTATCCCTTTGCCCTTTCCTTGAAACAAGTGGTCTTGTTAACCATCAACACTTGATGCTCTTTCTTGATTTCTACCTTCGCCGATTTTAGCATCGCGAAGAGCTCGGGAATTACTTTCGTCATCCCTTGCATATTATAGTTCATCACAAAGTTCTACTAACTTGGTGATAGTGACTAGAGAAATTTGTCAATTACTATCTTATCTGGAAGATTAACTCCCACTTGATTCAAGCAATTGTAGTACCCAGACTATTTGAGCACATGCTCACTGGTTGAGCTATTCTCCTCCATCTTGTAGGCAAAGTACTATCAGAGGTCTCATACCTCTCGACACGGGCATGGGTATGAAATACTAATTTCAACTCTTGGAAAATCGTATATGCTCTGTGGCATTCAAAACATTTTTGAAGTCCCGGTTCTAAGCCGTAAAGCATGGTGCACTAAACTATGAAGTAGACATCATATTGAGCTTTGCCAAATGTTCATAACATTTGCATCTACTCCCGCAATAGATTTGTCACCTAACGGTGCATCAAGGACATAACACTTATGTGCAACAATGAGGATAATCCCCGGATCACGGACCTAGTCCGCATCATTGCTACCAACATCTTTGAACTTATATTTCTCTAGGAACACATAAAAATAAATGGTGAGCTACATCGCGAGCTATTGATATACAACATAGAGATGCTAATACTACCAGGACTAAGTTCATGATAAATTAAAGTTCAATTAATCATATTACTAAAGAACTCCCACTTAGATAGACATCCCTCTAGTCATCTAAATGATCACGTGATCCAAATCAACTAAACCATGTCCGATCATCACTTGAGATGGAGTAGTTTTCAATGGTGAACATCTTATGTTGATCATATCTACTATATGATTCACGCTCGACCTTTCGGTCACCAGTGTTCCGAGGCCATGTCTGTACATGCTAGGCTCGTCAAGTTTAACCCGAGTATTCTACGTGTGCAAAACTGGCTTGCGCCCATTGTATGTGAATGGAGAGCTTATCACACCCGATCATCACGTGGTCTCTTGATGCGGAGCATCCCAAGGTCATCCCCATGGACCTACCTTCGCCTCACCAAGTGCCAAGTGGACCCATGACACGTGCTCGAGCACGAGCTCTCAAGGCCGAGGAGACTTCACTCCTCTCTCTACGTCACTTTGATTCACATGAGACATGGCTGCTACCCTCATCGGAGACTCTTTGCATACTCAGGAACCTCGGGAGCAACCATGGAGAAGTCAAGGAACAAGAAGGATCGAAGGAGAAAGAAGGAGGAGGGAAACAGCCGAGATGCAGCCAGCCCAGATGATCCGGACGATGTCCCGGACGATCCGGCCGAGGCCCGGATGATCCGGACAAAGGTCCGGACGATCTGGCAAATGTGCCCGAAGACACCCGAAGCTCCACGCCAAAGCCGGATCATCCGGACCCCGGCCCGGATCATCCGGACGCACCCGGACGTCCGGACGAAGACCCGAGCATCCGAACCGCCCGCAGCAGTTCAGACACGTCTAGATCATCCGGACGACGCCCCGGATCATCCGGACCCCCGAAGCCCGGATCATCCGTACCAACGTCCGGATCATCTGGACAGTGCCTGCGTGCATGATGTTGGGCCGACGCCCATGTACCCCTTCGCCCCTCCTAGCCTATATATAGCACTCTACCTAAACTATCTAGGGTTAGCTTTGTGTTAGCTCATACCAAACCTTAGTGGTTCCTCTCCTACGAGACCGCAGCCTCTTCGGAGAAGATCCACCAGATTCAAGACCTCCTATACAGAGAAGAACATCAAGACCTCCTCACAGAGATGACTACCGCTACTTGTATCATCCTTAGTTGATCGTGTATCATGTATCGCATTTTGTGTACCCGGATCTAGCATTTGTGTGACCTAAGTTGGTTGATTTGAGTGTTTTCTCCTTGTCTTTTCTTGTGTTTTTCCTTGTGTCCCTCGTGTTCTTCTTTGGGATCCCTCCTTTTCGTGAAAGATCGGCCACGTAGGGTTCCACCCTACATCATCTATGGTATCAGAGCCTTGGTTAATCACGAATTTGGAAGCCCCACACCTTGTTTTCTAGCTTGTTTTTGTTGTTTTTCGTCCAAATTCGACAATCCCCACAAAAATAGCCCGACATTTTTTTTGTGATTTGTGTGTTTTGATGAGATTTTATTGATTGTGGTCCGTGGTTGAGTTGTGTGACAAGTGGTTTACCCTTTTCCCCACCTACCCCACCCTCAAAAACCACCGAAAATCCGAGAAAATTTCTTTTTCCACCTTTTCCCCGAAATTTTCCCGAGCAATTTGACCGCCCCGGATCTTCCGGCTGCCCACCCGGATCATCCGGCCGTCGCCCGGATCATCCGGCCAAACCTCTGGATCATCCGGCTACCTCTGACGAAACCGCATTTTGCAGTTTTTAGCTCACGTTTCCGCCACCGCAAAAACCCCCTAGACACCCCTTCCGCTATACCCTCGACATTTAGCCTACCACCAACACATCCATTGCCCAACCAACATCACAACGGTCTTACCTCTTAGTGTCTTAGATCATTCGAGTTGTGGTTTTATCCGTTTCAGTTTGTGTTTCGGCTATCTCGAAGCGGAACGACATCGACGAGACCACCTCTCAACCTCGACAAGGACGGTAACATCGACGATACTTTGCTTACTACCTTCCAATTGCATTGATAGACCCTCATCGACCATTTTGCGTAGCTTTCCTACCGAGACTAGCCATTTGAGTATTGCCGGGCCATGACACGTGTGCACATTAGTGATAGTCATAGACATTGCATACTACATCATAATATCTCCGTGTGACACAAGAGTGTTCCGCATACACAATAGCTACCTTGATCCAAGAAGCATGCATAAGTGGCCAAAGAAAGAGCTCACAAGCTTTTAAGCAAAAGAGCCATCCAAAGCTTATAAGCAAAAGCACAATAGCATCAAGCGCCTTGCATCAAAAGAGATCATATAAGATAGCAATACTTCATCTTGTGCTAAAGCATCGGCACATCATACACTCATAGCATACTTGTGATAAGAAGTCGTTACATTGCTCTTATAGGTCGTGCACAAGTGCGTATCCGCCTATTAAGCAATCGGTTAGCGTCTCTCTAGCGTTGTGCAACACGAGCATTTTTCGTGGACTCCACATTTTCGCTCACTTTTGGTTGCACAGCTACTTTTATCTATCCGTGCGTGTGTTCCGTGTGCTACTTATCGATTGTGATCTACGTGTTGCATGAGCCAATTGTGAATCATTTTCAACTTCATTGAATCTTACTCACTTTTTTCATTGAATTTTGCCACCATCCTAACCAAGCTCCTCTCAAAAGCTTTACTTGTGTAGGTGTGAGAATCGACAAGACTTGGTACCAATAGTGCTATTTCTGGGTTACATTATTGAGTGATCATTGATCCATTGTCAACATCGGTCAAGGTACATTTGGTATTGTCTTCTCCTTTCTCCCACTCACATACTTGCTTGTGACGATGGATAGGCCAAGTACATCTACGAACCCGCTCTTCGATGATCCTCAAGAATCGAACAACTACGTCACCAAACTACATCTCTTCGGTGTCGAACGAGCTCTCCATCAAGAAAGTGAAGCTATGCGTGAACACATTGAGCAAGTCGCCGCCGACGCGCGACAATTTGAAGCAAGAACAAGAGAGCAATTCGACATCATCAACACCACCATGGCTACTCAATTCGATGCGCTGCGGACTTTGATAGTCAACCGACGTTCTTCTTCCACATCTTCTCAAAGACGAAGCCGCTCAAGTCGCCACATCGACTCCACGGACGGCTCAAGTACACCTACATCGAACACTCTTCGTCAAGCCGCACGTCAAGATCCACATGACAACCAGAACCCACTTCATGACAAGAGCGCCCAAGACTTACTCGACGAACAAGAAAGTCGACATGGTCAAAACCAAGCTACACTTGAGCAATCACAAGAACGACAAAGACTACGCCAACAACAACAAGAGCGAGCACGTCAACACCAAGAAGAACAAGATGCCGAAGCTCATCATCAAGCACAACACCGCCGAGAAGCTCAAGCTCTTGAGGCGCAACGAGCATTACGTGATGCACATCGTAATGTGGCAACTCGCAGTCGACACACTCGTCAAGAAGAGGATTTCCTTCACGATGAGATGCAAGAGAGGCGCCACCAAGAACGAATGCAACAAGAAGTTTCTCCTCAAGCACGACAAGAGCAACAACCTCAACAAGAACCGCAAGCTCGGCAAGTACACCATGACAATGAACATCTACTACGCCAAGAGCAACATGAGGTTGACAACCGTCCAAATCAAGAACGCCCTCCCAATAGGCAAGCAAACAATGAAGAGCATCGCTATGGCAAGCTTAAGTTCACAATGCCAAAGTTTTCCGGAAGCATTGATCCTGATGACTACCTATCATGGGCATTGAAGGTTGACAAGATCTTCCGCCTACACAACTATGATGAAGAGAAGTAAATTGATATGGCCTCCCTTGAGTTCCAAGACTATGTTCTCATTTGGTGGGAGCAAATCATTGAGAGAAGAGAAGAAAAAGGTGAACCTCCTATCACTACTTGAGATCAAATGAAGGAAGTCATGAGAGCACGCTTCGTGCCAACACACTACAACCGTGACTTGTTCAAGAAGCTACAACTCCTCAAGCAAGGCACCAAGTCCGTTGAAGAGTACTACAAGGAGATGGAAATTGCCATGATACGAGCAAACATCACGGAAGATGAAGAACAAACGATGGCGAGATTCTTGAATGGAGTCAACTATCCTATCAAGAAGATTGCGGATTTTCAACCATACACCACTCTCCTCGAGCTAGTACATCAAGCAACAAAAGCGGAGCGACAAGTTCAACAGGACTACAAGTACTCCAAGTTCAACTCCAAGAACTTCGGCTCCTACAACCAAGTTTCAACGACTTCGGCTAGTCCTACCTCTACCAAGCCATCTACAAACTTCGCGACAAGTCACGCTACAAGAATGCGACTACATCAAGTCGGCCATCTTCTTCAAACAACTTCAAGCCAAGAGCTTCATCATCTACAACTCCAACCGAGGACAACTCCAAGACGAGTTCCATCAAATGCTTCAAGTGCGAAGGGCGAGGCCACAAGTCATTCGAGTGCAAGACCGTTCATACATGATCATCAATGGCGACGGATCTTATGACTCAATGAGCGATGATGAGATGGAAGCACTTGAGCATGTAGCTATGCATCGCCAAGTGAATGAAGATGAAGACCATCAAGTGTTTTGCGACAATGACTCGAGTCCCAATCTCGTTGTCTCCAAGGTCTTGACACTACAACATCAACAAGATGACGATCAAAGATGTCACATCTTCCATACCAAGGCCGGCATCAATGGACGCTCTGTCAAGGATATCATCGATGGAGGAAGTAGTCACAACTAGGCAAGCAAAGAGCTATGCGACAAGCTCAACTTGGTGAAGTCAAAGCACCCTCATCCCTACAAGTTCCAATGGCTTAGCGACGCCGGAACGCTTCGAGTCGAGCACATCGTGCAAGTCTCTTTCAAGATAGGCGCCTACGAGGACACACTTGAGTGTGATGTGGTCCCTATGTCCGTGTGCCACCTTATTCTTGGACGACCATGGAAATATGATCGTGGAGTCACACACAATGGACGGATGAACCACTATAGCTTCAAGATGAAAGGGAAGGAGTTCGTGCTACGACCAATGTCTTCAAGTCAAGTAGCCGTCGACAAACACTTATCTACCAACCATCATGGAGAGAATGGCGAGAGAGTGAGCCACCAAAAGGAGAGTGAGAGCCACAAGCCAAATATGAGCGACTCCACGATGGGTGACAAGAAACAACTAGCGCTATTCGCCACCAAAAGAGAAATGAGAGAAGTGTGTGAGAACCCATCGAGTGTCTTTCACCTTGTGCTTTTATGCAAAGGTGAAGGATCGATATGGTTGACTAGAGGGGGGGGTGAATAGGCAACTAACAATTTTTTGCTTTTCTTAACCAATTTAAATTAAGCGTCAAAGTAAGTTGTCTAGATATTCTATCAAGATGACAACTAATGGAAAGTAAAGATAACAACTTCACAAGCAAGCTATAGGAGTTAAACAAGTAATGCTTGCACAAGTAAAGGTAAGAAATAACCACAAGAGGAACCGGTGGAGACGAGGATGTGTTGCCGAAGTTCCTTCCCTTTGAGGGGAAGTACGTCTCTGTTGGAGCGGTGTGGAGGCACAATGCTCCCCAAGAAGCCACTAGGGCCACCGTATTCTCCTCACGCCCTCACACGATGCAAGGTGCCGTGATTCCACTAGTGGTGCCCTTGAAGGCGACAACCGAACCTTTACAAACAAGGTTGGGGCTATCTCCACAACTTGGAGGCTCCCAACGAAACCACGAAGCTTCACCACAATGGAATATGGCTTCGAGGTGACCTGAACCGTCTAGGGTGCTCAAACACCCAAGAGTAACAAGATCCGCAAGGGATTAGTGGGGGAATCAAATATCTCTTGGTGGAAGTGTAGATCGATGCCTTCTCAAGCAATCCCGAGCAAATCAACAAGTTTGATTGGCTAGGGAGAGAGATCGGGCGGAAATGGAGCTTTGGAGCAACAATGGAGTATGTGGGGGAAGAGGTAAGTCTTCTTGGAGAAGAAGCCCCCTATATATAGTGGGAGAGCTAATCCAACCGTTATGCACGTTTTTTGCCCGCAGAGAGCGGTAGTACCGCACGTAAGTTGCGGTACTACCGCTTGCTGAGCGGTACTACCGCTCTGGGAGCGGTACTACCGCTAGGCAAAAAACAAGCGAGGCGATGACAACCATGGATGAAATAAATTACATCCGTGGCTACATCCGCAAAAATACGGAAGTAGCAAAACACGACACGGTACTACCGCTTGGGGCAAGCGGTACTACCGCATAGTATGCGGAAGTAAAAAATTACTTCCGCACCTACTTCCACACTTGGTACAGTGCCGGGCCAGATACACGGTACTACCGTTCTGGAGCCGCGGTACTACCGTGTGGCTGTGCGGTACTACCGCTTATGGAGCGGTACTACAGCTTGCCAGGCAGATGTTTTAGTTAAGAAGTCATGGTTTGCATATACGATAATAAATGGTTGGAACTCCAGAGAAGCATGGGAAAGGTGCTGTGGGAGTAAGATATGTACGTGTTGATTCCACCCAAACCTTTCCGAAACGGACCCCTCTTAATAGTACGGGTTTCCTATTACTCAAAGCCACCGACAGGGAGCAAAAAGGAAACACCGTCTTCCATCGAATCCGAGGGGCAAGCAATCGTCTTGTGCCTAAGTGAGATATACCTGTAGGAGCTTAGAGCACACGATTAGTCCGCAAATGCATTGTCATCAATCACCAAAACAACTTAGGGACAACTATGCCCTTACAATCTCCCCCTTTTTGGTGGATTGATGACAATACGGGATTTGCACAGGGATAAAATAAGAGAGTATGCAATCCTAAACACTAGAATATAGGTGAGATCCCCCTGGATGTGTGCCTACACAAGAGTGTGCTTTGGATTGCACAACACACATACTAGGTTCAGTGCTCCCCCTATATTCTACACAAAATATACTCCTTATATAAAACAGAGCACATAAACAAGGGAAAGTAAACTAACTCCTCACGATATAATAATAAAGACATAACGATGAGTTTAACGATAGAGAAGCATATGTCTTACACCATACGATAGTATCACGCACACGACACAAAAGCACGCAAATAAACAGAGTTCGACCAACGAAGAAAAGAAACACCCGGCACAAGACGCAAATCACTCTCTCCCCCTTTGGCATCGAGACACCACAAAGGGGAAAGAGGACACAAAGAAGGGTGGCAGCCCCGGCGGAGGAACTCAGTCATCGTACTCGCCATCGGACTCCTGCTGCTCCTCCTGATGCTCCTCGTCAGACTCTGACCACTTGTACCCTTGACGGGCCATCCAAGCTGCCTCAGGGGTGATGTTGTCTTCGGACCCGTTAGACACATCCTCTCCGTAGACCGCCAAGAGCTTCTTGTCACGCTGGCGAGTCTTCTTGTCAGTGGCATGAGCCCTGTACTAACCTTGAGCTTGCATGCAGAAAAGTGCCTTCATCTTCTTCTTTAGCTTTTTAGCCCAAGATGGCTCTGAGGAGGAAGGAGTAAATCTTCTAGGGCCTTCCTCATCAGCCTCCTCCACAGGCTCCTCATCAGTGCCCATCTGAGCCGCAGCAGCTTGCGCACGAGTGGTAGTGTTGGCCCATCGAGTCTTGATGCGAAGACGAATGGGATCATGACGGATACAATCGGCCTCGAACTCCTCATCAGGGTACAGCTTCTCCCAAGTCTTGGAGATCAGCAGAAACAGGAATGGACCATAGATGGGTACCTTGCGAGTGTAGATCGCAAAGCAGAGCTCACACCACATGATATGGGATATGTCAAGTGGTGGAGACTGCGCCGTACGAGCCGCTTCACACATCAGCAGCATGTCAACCAGGTATGCATGGACCTTGTCCTTGTCTCAAACGCGAGGAAACAAAGTGTTGCGAAAGATCCGATACATGATGTCCAGAAATGGGTTCAACACCCATGTCTTCTTGCCACTTGCAAGAGTCTTCTCCACATAGAATGGCAGCAGCTTGTCTTTGTTGGCAGATTCTGGATTGGCATGAGGCCGAGCTCCAACTGGGTTGTGGAGTCCCTCGTCAGGAATCTGTAAAAGATCCATGAAATCCTTCCAAGATGAAGTCATCTTGTGACCATTGGTCATCCAAGTTATTGGGCGATCATCCTTGGTGTGGAAGTGGACTGACGCATAGAACTGAGCAATGATCTCTGGATCAAAATCATGCTGAAAGGTCATGACGTGCTCAAGTCCAAACTGCTCGACCAAATCCAGAGCCTCGACAAAGTAGGCTCGGTTGGTGTCCCTCCGCATATGGGCCACGTCCACCCAATGAGCATCCACGTACAGGTTGGTCTTGCTCTTGAGCACCTCTGTGTAGGTGCGATACTGCTGCTTAGTCCAGAAAAGCTCATCTCCATGAAACTAAGCACGGGGTTCTCCATAAGGGTTGTGCTTCCTCCGTGCCATGAACTCATTAGCTAGCATTTCTTCCATAGTCATCGAGGATTCCTTTTGCTTGTTGGCGGCGGTCTTGAACTTGCGCTGGGTATTGGAGCCCTCTGGCACATCACTGGGGTTGCGCAGACGCTTGGACCCGGTGTCGCGGACTGGATTGGTACGACGAGCATCGGAACCGGAGCCACCACCTAAAACACAAACACAAGAACACGACGAAAGCACAAAGAGAATCAATGCAAAAGCCTCAAAAAGCACAAGAAACGAGTAGAAAGGGGAATATGTGCGTGCTACGAAGGTACTATGACACAAGTGGTAGTACTGCCTGACTGACGCGGAAGTAAAAAGTTAGTACCGTTGAGTGAGCGGTAGTACCGCTTGTGGATGCGGTAGTACCGCACACTCTGCGGTAGTAAAAATTTACTTCCGTGATCAGACACGGAAGTAAAAAACTAGTACTGCTTACGGAGCGGTAGTACCGCGTCAGGGTTGTGGTAGTACCGCTCGGTATGTAGTAGTAAATTTTTACTTCCGCTCCAGAGCGGTAGTACCGCGGAGGACAGCGGTAGTACCGTCCGGATCAGATCTGACGAACGGATCACCAGATCGGGCGGTAGTACCGTGGTTCTCCAGCGGTAGTACCGCTCGGATCAGATCTAAACAGAACAAATCTGGATAAGACCGCGTAGATCGAACAACGGTACTACGGCTGATCATAGTAACTTGGTAGCAACATACATACTAGCATTTCTAGAGCAAGAACACTCTCCTACATCCTAAACTTCCATGTATAAGAACACGAAGAACGCAAGAACACTAAGCATCTCCCCTAACCCTAAAACAACAACAAGGCTACAAGAAGAGGGGAAAAGGGGAGAAACCTTCATCCATGGCAAGATGACGAGGTGGGGAGCGATCCCACAGGGTCGGAATGCGAGGAGAGTGGCCGAGGGAGGAGATCCGGCGAGGTCCTCCGGCGGTGTTCTTGAGAGGGAGAGAGAGGGACGGCGTGGGGGTTAGGAGTGAATGGGTATGGGTGAGTTGGAACTCCCCATGCCTTCTTATAACCCCCACCCGTGCGAATATGTGCGGTAGTACCGCGGTCATCGCGGTAGTACCGCTTGGGCGGAAGTACCGCACGCCAAGCGGTAGTACCTCTCTACCAGCGGCAGTAAATAAATACTGCCATGCTGGGCTTGCGGTAGTACCGTAACCTCCTTTGCGGTAGTACCGTAACCTTGCACGGTAGTACCGCTTCTCCAAGAACAAGCACGTTTCGACACGAGGCTTTTAGCAAAGAAGAGAGGAAAAACAAAAGGACGCACAAGCGAGGCAAATAACGCAACTCCACAGAGGAGGATGGTGGCCGAGGCCACCTATGTTTGAGTTCGTTGGTATGGCACCGCAAAGAACTATCCTTGGGCCCATGACCAATACTCGTCTTGAAGCACTTAAACCAACTATGTATGGCAAATGATAAAGACTTGATCAATTTATGCATAATGGGGGGAGGAAGGGTTCATTGAGAGAACAATACTCCCCCTATGTCCATGCCTACATCTAGACAAGATAACTATATTGAGTGTGAGGAGTGTGTGCAAAGACTCAAGCCACATTGCTCAAATCGATGATATTTAGCTCATGCCTTAACTCGCGAAATCTTGCTTCATCCAAGGGCTTCGTGAAGATATCTGCAAGGTTATCATGAGTGTTGACGTAGTGAAGCTCGATCTCTCCTTGCCTTATGTGATCCCGGATGAAGTGATACCGAATCTCTATATGCTTCGTCTTGAAGTGTTGCACCGGGTTGAGAGAAATCTTGATGGCACTTTCATTGTTACACAAAAGAGGCACTTTGTCACAAGTGACACCGTAATCCTTTAAAGTTTGCCTCATCCATAAGAGTTGAGCACAACAACTGCCAGCAGCCACATACTCTGCTTTGGTGGACGAGAGAGACACACAACTTTGCTTTTTGGGAGACCAACTAACAAGAGAGCAACCAAGAAATTGGCACCCTCCCGAAGTGGACTTCCTATCCACTTTATCTCCCGCCTAGTCAGAATCAGAGAAACCTACAAGGTTGAAGTTTGCTCCTCTCGGGTACCATAAGCCAAAGTTTGGGGTATGAGCCAAATATCGAAAGATTCGCTTGACAGCCACAAAGTGACTCTCCTTAGGTGAGGCTTGAAACCGTGCACAAATTCCTACACTCAACATAATATCTGGTCTAGATGCACAAAGGTAAAGCAAGGATCCGATCATAGAGCGATATACCTTTTGATCCACCGCTTTACCATTGGGATCAATGTCAAGTTGGCATTTGGTTGGCATTGGAGTAGTAGGCTGCTTGACATCACTTAGATTGAACCTCTTGAGCATGTCTTGAGTATACTTGGATTGTTTGATGAAGATGCCTTCTCTTCTTTGTTTGATCTCAAACCCAAGGAAATACTTCAACTCTCCCATCATGGACATCTCAAAATGTGTGGTCATGAGTGCGGCGAACTCATCATTGAAAGCTTTGTTAGGAGAACCAAAGATAATATCATCAACATATAGTTGGCATACAAACAACTCCCCTTTGACCTTCTTAGTAAAAAGAGTGGGGTCGATTTTCCCAATTTCAAACCCACGATCTTGTAACAACTCGGTAAGATGCTCATACCACGCACGTGGGGCTTGTTTAAGGCCATAGAGTGCCTTATCGAGTTGGTACACGTGATTGGGGAGCTTAGGATCCTCAAACCCCGGGGGTTGTTTAACATACACCAACTCATTAATAGGACCATTAAGAAATGCACTTTTCACATCCATTTGTTGCAATTTAAAGTTATGATGGGAAGCATAGGCAAGCAACAAACGAATGGATTCAAGACGAGCAACGGGGGCAAAGGTTTCACCGTAGTCGATACCCTCGACTTGGGAGTAGCCTTGAGCCACCAGACGCGCCTTGTTGCGGATGACAATGCCATGAGCATCTTACTTGTTCTTAAAGATCCATTTGGTTCCAATGATATTATGGTTCTCCTTTGGCCTTGGCACCAGACGCCACACCTTGCTGCGCTCGAAGTTATGGAGTTCTTCATGCATGGCATTGAGCTAATCAGGGTCTTCGAGCGCCTCATAAACCTTCTGAGGTTCAACACAGGAGACAAAAGCTTGATGAGCACAATAGTTTGCTAATTGTCTATGAGTGCTTACCCCCATTTTGATGCTTCCTAGAATGTTCTCGATGTGATGTTCGTTGGAAGCAAGTCTGGAGGCAACTTTTGCAGCACGACGCTCTAATTGCTCTTCAAGAGTTAACTGAGGAGCATTGAGTTGATCATCTTGAGCGTCGTCAGGAGCTAGATCTTGATCTTGAGCTTTCTCTTGATCTTGATCTTGCTCGGCGGACAGAACTTGGCCTTGTGCATCATTTGATGGTTCTCCACCATCTTGTGATTGATCTTGCACTTGGCCTTGTTCGTCAGGTTGAGGGCCTTCACTTTGTTCTTCGGAAGCGTGTGGGTCTTGGGTTGGTGATGGTTCCACTTGAGTGGAACAATGTCCTTCTCCTTCGGCCACAAGGGGTTCCTCAATGGGTAGGATGTATCCAACACCCATTCTTCTTATGGCTTGAGGAGGAATTTCATCACCTACATCACAAGTACTACTTTGCTCCACTTGGGAGCCGTTATTTTCATCAAACTCTATGTTACTCGTCTCCTCAATGAGTCCATTGGACTTGTTGAGGACACGGTAAGCATGAGAGTTTGTAGCATAACCAACAAATATGCCCTCGTGAGCTCTAGATTCAAATTTAGACAAGCGAACACCTTTCTTGAGAATGAAACACTTACACCCGAATACCCGGAAGTACTTGAGATTGGGCTTGTTACCGGTAAGTATCTCATACGGAGTTTTGTTCAAGCCTTTGCGGAGATAGAGCCGATTTGATGCATGGCAAGCGGTGTTGATGGCTTCGGCCCAAAAGTTGTATGGAGATTTGAATTCTGCCATCATGGTTCTTGCCGCATCCATCAGAGTTCGGTTCTTTCTCTTCGCTACACCGTTTTGTTGAGGGGTATATGGGGCTGCATATTGATGTTTGATCCCCTCATCACTGAGAAACTCATCCAAGGTGTAGTTCTTGAACTCGGTGCCGTTGTCACTTCTGATCATCAAAATCTTTGCTTCATGTTGTCGTTGAGCTTCATTTGCAAAGTTGATGATGGTTTGTTGGGTCTCACTTTTCTTCTTGAAGAAGTATACCCAAGTGTATCTTGAGTAATCATCCACAATCACCAAGCAGTACTTTCTACCCCCAAGACTATCAAAAGATGGAGGCCCAAAGAGGTCCATGTGGAGGAGCTCTACGGGTCTCTTTGAATAGATGATAGTCGTGGGAGGGTGAGCCGTCTCATGTAAATTTCCTTCAATGCAAGCCCTGCAAGCACGATCTTTGGCAAAGCTAACATTTGTTAGTCCACGGACATGGTCCCCCTTGAGAAGACTTTGCAAAGATCTCATATTAACGTGGGCCAAACGGCGATGCTAAAGCCATCCCACATCAACTTTAGCCATTAGGCATGTCGCTACCTTAGTGGGTTGCTTCGAGAAGTTAACCACATAAAGGCCGTTCTCGACATGCCCAACATAGGCTACTTTAAGAGTCTTGCTCCACAAGAGGGCCACGGTATCAATATCAAAGAATGTAGCAAAGCCCATGAGTGCAAGTTGGCGAACAGAAAGTAAATTGTATGCAAGGGACTCAACAAGCATGACTTTCTCGATCGTGAGATCATGAGAGACAACAACCTTGCCAAGCCCCAATACCTTAGAAGATGAAGCCTCACCCCATTCCACGTTGGTGGCCATAGATGAAACGAGATGCACGTCCACCACCAAGTCTTTGCTTCCGTTCATATGATTTGTGGCTCCGCTATCGAGCAACCATGATCCCCCACCGGAAGCAAACTCCTACAAGAGATCAATGCTTGGTTTTAGGTACCTGTTGACACCAGATTTTGGCACGACATAAAAAGCAAATAAGATGGCCTCAAATGGAAAAGTGCTCAAAGTGAAAAAGTTTCGTATTATCGAGGTGAACATCTTTGAAGATTGGGCCATCGTCATCCGATCTCATCTCGAGTGCCAAAACTATGCTCAAAGCACTGCGATTTTATATCTAGAGCAGTATTCGGCAGATAAGACCACCAAGACTGCTTCATATGTAAAACTTTCCTACACGAATTGTCTTCGTCTCGTCGAAACGGTCGATTTTGATATAAAAATCGTCCCAATCCGAGTTCGTATGCAAAAGTTACAGCCATCCGAACACACCCCTGTCACAGAGCCAAAAGTGGCGCGCCCCACCAGCCACGTGTGTGATGGGTAGCGCGAATAACAGCCTGTATTGCGTGACCGTTTTGGCCTAGAAGATGGCTTCAAATCGAAAAACGTTCAACATGAAAGTTCTTCGTCTCGTGGAAGCGGTCAAGATTGCTTTTGGACTCTTTTCCATCCGAGGTCGTTTACCACCTCAAATATTACCCGCAAGTTACAGCTAGTTTAAACCGAACAGTTTTGGAAAGTTCGGACAAAATCAATCCGAATTTGGCTAGGTTTTTGGACGTGAATCCAAGCCTTTTCCTTGCACGGGAAGTCCAGCCGCCTCTTATATACCTAAGGGGTGACGGCCGATTGAACAACACACAATCGATCAATTCATCTACCACTTTTATCTTTTATCTTTTCTCCTTAACCCTAGTTCTTCTTCTTCCTCGTTCTTCGTTCGTTCTTCTTGTTGCAGGGCGGCGAACCTCGAGGCCCTAGGGGCGGTCAGGCCGACCTAGGGCAGCCCATAGCCTCCGCGAGCCCTGACGGGGTCCCTCCCGGGCAAGCGGGGCTTCGGGTCTACAAAAGCGCCCGCCGGATTGTCTTGCGTACCGCGCTTCCGGCGGGTCTCCTTCGACGTGAGCTGCGGTGCATCACCCCCGGCGTCGAGGGTACATGGTGACGTGTTCATGTGCGAACACACTTTTTGGCGACTCCGCTGGGGACGAAGCTTCGAACAGTCTCCAGCATGTTCTTGCTATGAGGAGAGCGTCATCAAGCGGCTGCAATCTACAACGGTAACATGTATCATCAATCTCCTTATGTAGATGCAAATAGCCATTATGTTGATGTTGCTAGATCTTTCAATGGACATGTCATGTCGGCTAGCCCTAACGAGCAAAGGCCGACTAGTTATTCCATCGGAGAAACTTGGAATTCACAGAACCGCGACATGCAACTTATGAATCTGAACTTTCGTGCATCGGCAACACCTTTCAATATGCCGATGAATAACATGATTTGTTCGAGTGATCAATATATGACACCTCATGTACATGAGGGCATCTCACAGTTTTGTCCATCGGCTGCCGACTCGCGATATGCGGGTTCATCCCCAAACATGCCGATGGACGGGGGAATCGGCCATGCATTATGTAGTTATTTGGCTAGTTATCCTCAAACATCATATACTATACCTCATAAGATTAATTGTTTAGGGGCATATGAAACTAAAAATATTCATGACTCGGCTCGCCTTCGCGGTTATAGCCGAGTAGATGGAGATTCTATAGGAGAAAATGTGCCTAATATTACAGGAGATGAGGTGGCTCTGGCTGCACTAAAAAGTTTAGCCCAAAATAAGAAGATTAGTGCTATTTGCCTTGAGCAACACGAAAAGGGATTGGTTCCTGATTATGAGGCAATAAGATCTAGGGTTTTAAAAGAAGACGAAGTGTTGCCGATTGATCAAATTAGCATGAGAAAATATTCAACAATAGTGCACACATCTTCACCTATCATTGCAGCATGTTATACACCCCCTATACAATCGCAAAGTTTCGGCAACATCAATTCATTGCCGAAAGTTTGTAAAAGTATTGGGGGCAAGCCGATCCAAGCAGGGCTGAGTTTAAAGAAAAATATGTGGCCCAAGTGGACAAGATCAAGACAAACCTCACAGGGAATAGCGTCAACGAATTTACTACGCCAACTCTTGAGGAATTACCAGCAGAATATCGACATGCTTATGAAGCACTCAAGAAGAAGCGTGAAGTGGGATATTTGCAAGAATATGTCAAGTGCCTTCCTCCATGTAGCAACCATGTTGGCTCTTCTACACTTTTGACGCAAGATGAAAAAGAAGCTTTGCAAGAAAATCATCAAGAAGGGGTTCACTCGGCTAATATGGTTGATTCGGTTGAAACCGAGTCAAATATGACTAAGTCGTCTACAGCTGAGTTGAACAGTTTCTTTAGTAACAAGACAATGGTGGATTCAATTGAAACCAAATTGACCACTGAGACGTTTAAGGCCGAGTGTGTTGCATCGAGCCAGCCGAGTGCATTGTGCCAACCGAGTACATCTTGTTAGACGAGTACATCACCGGCTAAAGCCGCTAAAGCCGAGTGCATCAAGCCAGTTATTGCTGCGTGTACCAAAATAGAAGATGCAAGCTTCACCGAGCAAAAGAACGGACAAAGTAATATGGCCGAACAAAGTTCGGTTAACGATGAACATCAAGAACAAGAAAATTCAGTCGAGCAAAGTTCAACTCGCGAAGAGCATCCAAGTGAAATCTACTCAGGCAATCCGAGTGATGAGGCACGAGATCTAGAAAAAGAGGAAGATGCATTCGAGAATTATTCAGAAGTGGAGCAAGGTATTGCTCCAGTGGTGCAACCATCTTCTCGTTCCAACGGCTTCACAAAGGTACACCTAGCCGAGAGTTTACTCAGTTTTCGATTCGGTCACAATCATATTGTTGATGCACTCGTTAGTAAGATTCTAATTAATTTTGAAAGACCGATCGAGATGAGTAATCTGTTTGTTTCGAATTATCTTGTCACTAATCATGCTGATCAACACATGGCGCCATTAATAGAGGCTAATAGTGACAACTTATCGCAACCAAAGTTTTTCCCGTCATGCCGACTAAACTTTATATTCATATGGACAACTTTGTTTGTTTCATGCCTGGCTAACATTTGGTCTCAGATGAGACGTATATTCTGTAATTATTTTGGTTGCAGGAATATAAAGTCAGGTTCAAAGTTCTCCAGGATAGCCGATTCAAGAGCATCGGGAAAGGAGGACGAAAATCAATGCATAGCCAAGTCAGATGATATTAAACTCACACCGCTCGGTTGTTTTGTATCAAAGCCGGTATCACAATATCGGTTAATGGACCAGGAGTGTACGTCCAGTGCAGGCATAGTTGATCACATCATCGGTACATCGCTGACTAATCCTATTATTATAATTGATCATGATGTCGAGCCGTCAAGACAAGAGCCAACGCAATGTTCGTTCAAGCAAAATGTCAAAGATTGCAACATGATCCATCAAGTCAAGCAATCGGACAAGATAGGACGATTGGAGTTTGTTGATGCACGATCATTTGGACAGTCGGATCATTTTGACGGCCATCAAATGTTGAATCGGCTATCTCCAGCCGATTTATCTAAAAGTGGATATGTCCACGTAAATGATGATGGGGTCAAGTCTTCGAGCAAGGATATTGTTAAAAAGTGCATCAAGAGCAATCTTGAAGACAAAACTTCCATCAAAGCTAAAATGGTAACATCTAGCACTAGGGGGCAACAAGAGAATTCAAAGACCGTTGCACGCACAACCAAAGAAAGCAAAGGCCATGATAATCACAAAAGCAAAAAGCCGAAAGTCACTTTTGCGCAGTTATTAGAAAAGTACCAAAAGATAAGTGAGGGAAAGAGTGCTTATCGGCCGAGTGAAGCAAAAGCATCGAGGTCACCCCCAAGGCATAAATTTGAAGACTGGAATTGGCAAAGGAAGACGTTGAGCAAGCAGACTTCATATCCTCCTTTTGGGCCGCTAGTGCCAATGTCGTGGATGCCTCCCTACGCTCATGTAAATCCATATCTATCATGGGGCAGGTATGATACAAGGGCACATTATCCATCTTATTTTAGATCATCTCGCCAACATTATGCAGCTCCAAAAAGATCAACATTTGATGAACAATCACACGTCAAAGACCGTTTCAATCATAAGGAATCGATCCGGAGCTCAAGGAACAAGAAAGAGGTGGTTAAGCAAGTGTACCAGGTCAAGAAAGATGGTCGTAAGTGTGCTACTTCGGATTTGTTCTCAAATAACAAAGAGCCAGTTAAAGTATTGACATTGGCTACAAAAGGCAATGAGTCAAGTCAATCAAGTGCCAAATCTGAAGGGAAGAAGTTGAGAGTGCACAAGGCCAAAAAAGATTTGGCATTGGTTGAAATAGAATCACAGCCGAGGTGCCCACTCGGCTTAGCGCATTGGCAAGAGAAGGAATTACAAAAACTTAGTGCACATGAGTTGAGAAAGAAGAACATGGCATGGGTTCCCAAGAGGAGCAGTCAAAATAGAAATGATGTCCGACCTTCGATTGCAACAAGTGTTTAAAAAGTGAAGAAAGAAAAGGATGGCCGCAAGAGTGTTATTTTAGATCTGACTCCAAATGACAAAAAGTCAGTCGAGTCTATGTTGGTTGCTAAGGACAAGAAAGTGAAGCAAGTAAATCTCAGGGATCTGATCACCCATTTTGGACAGGCCAAGCCAGAGATGCCCAAAGCCAGGAAGAACTTGCCAGTGCATAAACCAAAATCCCAACCGAGATGCCCTCTCGGCTTACCATATTCGCAACAGAAGAAACTGAAACAGCTTAGGGCCAAAGAGCTGGAGAAAAGGAACATGGCCTGGGTTCCTAAGGAAAATCCTCGAGACAAGTGCGGCATCACATCTCCTGTTGCTAAGCCAGCAGAAATAAGGGAGTACAAGTGTAAATCCCGTAGGCGAGGACGACAATTTTCATCTCACTATAGGAAACTCCAGGAGGCGTGTCCTCCACATTCTTCAATCGTATCATCAGAATCAACGCTATGGAATTTATCCTCGGCCGAAACATCTGACATATTTCGGTTATTCACACTTTGGTGGACGGATTCCCGAGCACCTTTGAGATGAGAACGCATGGCCGATATTTGCATAACGCCCTCAGAATTCATTGTGTTGGCAAAGCCGGCATCTGGCTAACGGTGTTCACCATGGTTGATCTCGTACTGCTATAGCCGATGCTCAGTGTTTACCAATACTGGCAAGGCCGACTTAATTATTGAGTCGGCCACTGATCAAGGGTCTAGTACATAAAAAACTCTGACTCCTGGTGTTAGTTATTTGCATGACCCAAGTCAGGAGAGAGACATTGTTCGGCGGAGGCTTGATGGTTTACTTTGATCAATAATGAGTTGAGTCGCCGAACAGTTGACAGTATTCCTTTGTGGTGCATGGTCATAATCGTTCAGCAACCGGCTTACCATCGAAGGATTCTAATATTCCCAGGGAGTGCCTGGACAAAGCAAGGTCCGGATTGACATAAGAAACTTACGTGGAGGCCTTTGTGACGTCCAATTGTTGTTCTCAGACGACTATTATCCAAGAGGCTCTACCCAAGAAGCAACACGCTTAAGCATATGACCGATAACAATTATCGTTCTTAGCATGCACAGCCGATGTAGTGTTGACATCGTGCTTGGATGAAGTATTTTCTGGCACGCAAGCTCTGCCAGAAAACAGGGGGGCATGTGTTGACACCAGATTTTGGCACAGCATAAAAAGCAAATAAGATGGCCTCAAATGGAAAAGTGCACAAAGTGAAAAAGTTTCGTATTGTCGAGGTGAACATCTTTGAAGATTGGGCCATCGTCATCCGATCTCATCTCGAGTGCCAAAACTATGCTCAAAGCACTGAGATTTTATATCTAGAGAAGTATTCGGCATATTAGACCACCAAGACTGCTTCATATGGAAAAACTTCCTACACGAATTGTCTTCGTATCGTCGAAACGGTCGATTTTGATATAAAAATCGTCTCAATCCGAGTTTGTATGCAAAAGTTACAGCCATCCGAACACAGCCCTGTCACAGAGCCAAAAGTGGCGCGCCCCACCAACCACGTGTGTGATGGGTAGCGCGAATAACAGCCTGTATTGCGTGACCGTTTTGGCCTAGAAGATAGCTTTAAATCGAAAAACGTTCAACATGAAAGTTGTTCGTCTCGTCGAAGCGGTCAAGATTGCTTTTGGACTCTTTTCCATCCGAGGTCGTTTACCACCTCAAATATTACCCGCAATGTACAGCCAGTTTAAACCGAACAGTTTTGGAAAGTTCGGACAAAATCAATCCGAATTTGGCTAGGTTTTTGGACGTGAATCCAAGCCTTTTCCTTGCACGGGAAGTCCAGCCGCTTCTTATATACCTAAGGGGTGACGGCCGATTGAACAACACACAATCGATCAATTCATCTACCACTTTTATCTTTTATCTTTTCTCCTTAACCCTAGTTCTTCTTCTTCCTCGTTCTTCGTTCGTTCTGCTTGTTGCAGGGCGGCGAACCTCGAGGCCCTAGGGGCGGTCAGGCCGACCTAGGGCAGCCCATAGCCGCCGCGAGCCCTGACGGGGTCCCTCCTGGGCAAGCGGGGCTTCGGGTCTACAAAAGCGCCCGCCGGATTGTCTTGCGTACCGCGCTTCCGGCGGGTCTCCTTCGACGTGAGCTGCGATGTATCACCCCCGACGTCGAGGGTACACGGTGACGTATTCGTGTGCGAACAGTACCCATTTGGTAATGGGTCCTTTGAGGTTAGTAACAAGGGTCTTAGGAACCCAAATGGACTATTCAATGTACTCATAAGAAGAACCAACAAATTTAGGAAACAAATGACCATCACTAGCACGACATAAAACATATGAACGATTGAAGTCACCGGCCATTTTTGATGGTATGGTGGAGTTTTTCTTGACACCACCATTGTTCACCATTTTCTTCTTCTTTGATGTGCCCTCTCCTTCTTTCACAGAAGATTGTCGGAGAGGGGGTGGTTGCTTGGTCTTGTCATTCTTCTTCTTCTTGGGCTTAGGAACAAACCCAATTCCTTCCTTTGCCACAACCTCTTTTTGATTGCTCAAAAGATTGTTGAGGTTCTTCTCACCTTGTATACAAGTCACAAGGCCTTTCTCAAGTTGCTTCTTCAACTCGGCATTCTCTTCAACAAGATGCACATGCTTGCAACACGGGTTAGTAGCATTTGCATTATCAATTAATACCATGCGAGGAAAGATAGCCTTTTCCTTGGTTAGCGAAACTTGGAGTTGATCATGAGACTCCTTGAGAGTAGCATGCATACCTTTCAAGGCCTTGTGAGCCTTGTCAAGTATGTCAAACTCCTCCTTGAGTTTAGCATGGTCAACCACAAGTTTTGCCTTATTGGAATTAAGCACACGAGAGACAACTAAAGCATGATCAAGATCTTTCTTTAATTTAGCATGACCATCATTGTGTGACTCCTCAAGAGCCAAACGAAGACCACGCTCTTCCTCTAGGGCGTTAGAGAGATCTGGTATCTCATCGGCATAGTCTCGACTATGTCCTTCCATTTTAGTAATGGTTTCCTCATGAGCCTCGATCATGTCGTTGGCCTCACCGAGTTGTTCCAAGAGAGCAACAAAATGCTTCTTGGGTTTGCCCTTCAGATTTTTCATGAACAACTCAAATTCATTCTCTCCCTCCTTAGTTCCCTCACTTTCATCAATACAATTCATCAATGAAGGAGAAGTGATGGTGGTATTGATGTTAGGGGTTACCTTGTTGGTGGCCTTGGCCATGAGACACTTGGCGGTGATGTTCTCACTAGGCGAGTCGAAGAGAGATGTGTGCGGAGTAGTAGCAATAGCAATTGTGGCCATGGTGACCGTCTCATCATCTTCATCATTATCATCATCCTCAGCATATTCTTCTTGGGCCACCAACACTTTCGGAGGAGTCTTCTTGTTGAACTTGTTCTTGTTAGGATAGGACTTTGACTTGTCCTTCCGGATAAGCTTGCCTCCAAAGTCTTCTCTCTTCTCATATGGGCAATCTGCAACGAAGTGGCTTACATTTCCACAGTTGAAGCATGTCCTCACTCGTTGCTTGCCCTTATTCCCACTAGAGTTGTTCCTGTTGAAGTTGGGTCTTGTGTTCTTCTTGCCCCGGAATTGCCTTGAAGCAAGAGCCATGTGCTCATGATAGGCATATTTGGTGTCCTCGGGGCTACATTCATCATCATCTTCCACCTCCTCTTCTTCCACACAAGCCTTGGCCTTCAGGGCAAGATTAGGCTTCTTCGATCGTTGAGCTCTTAAGACCGCATTGTCGGCGGTCACATCCAAGATCCTCATGGCAACAAACTCATCCAACACTTCATTTGAGGATAAGTGGTGGAAGTCCGGTCTCTGAAGAATGACAGAGGACATGGCCTTATGGTAGGGCATCATGGCCTTGAGGAACTTGCGCTTGATCCAATTGTCATCCGTATCCTTACTGCAATGATCTCGAAGAGAGACCGCAAGGATAGTTAATCTTCGATAAAGTTCACGAGGATCTTCTTCTTCGATCATAGCAAACTCATCAGCTTCATCTTGCACAACTTCATAGTTGGAGCGTTGAATACTGGTGCTTCCCTTGTACATTGTGCCAACATGCTCCCAAGCTTCCTTGGCCACAGTGAAGGGTCGAAGGTGTGCAATGTCTTCAGGAGGGATGGAATCTTGAAGAATGCAAAGAGCGGACTCGTTGAATTGATGATCCGCAGTTTCTCTTGGAGTCATGTTGTCGGGATCATGCGGATAAAAACCTTGCTCAATGATTCTCCAAAGATTAGTAGAACAATGATTTATATGACGTTTGAAACGAAACACCCAAGTAGCAAAATCAGAATTTTTGATAAACTTGGGAGGAGGCCCAACGGAATTTAAATGCGGTGTGGGAACGGGTCCTCCATAGTGAGTAGGAGGAGCGGAGTGGGCAAAGATCCCACTCCCATTCTTAGTAACAGGGGCTTGTTCACTACTAGCTTCTCCCTTGTCAGGATTAGCCTCCGACACGTTAGTAGCGGGACGAACCACTTCTAACGGTGCGGTGGATACTTTAAGCCCCTCAAGCAAATCTTTAAACATGCATTTGACCTCGCTCGCTAGTGACTCTTTCAATGTGGTCAATGCCACATTGAACTCCTCACGAGTGACCGAGGCTCCCCCATCTGACGTAGGCAAGGACGGAGTTCCACCGGAATGGTCCTCCGTCTCGACTACGTTGTCACCTATACTCTTTGGACGGTAAAGTCCTTAAAAAGAGACGAGGCTCTGATACCAATTGAAAGGATCGATATGGTTGACTAGAGGGGGGGGTGAATAGGCAACTAACAATTTTTTGCTGTTCTTAACCAATTTAAATTAAGCGTCAAAGTAAGTTGTCTAGATATTCTATTAAGATGACAACTAATGGAAGGTAAAGATAACAACTTCACAAGCAAGCTATAGGAGTTAAACAAGTAATGCTTGCACAAGTAAAGGTAAGAAATAACCACAAGAGGAACCGATGGAGACGAGGATGTGTTGCCGAAGTTCCTTCCCTTTGAGGGGAAGTACGTCTCCGTTGGAGCGGTGTGGAAGCACAATGCTCCCCCAGAAGCCACTAGGTCCACCGTATTCTCCTCAAGCCCTCACACGATGCAAGGTGCCGTGATTCCACTAGTGGTGCCCTTGAAGGCGGCAATCGAACCTTTACAAACAAGGTTGGGGCTATCTCCACAACTTGAAGGCTCCCAACGAAACCACGAAGCTTCACCACAATGGAATATGGCTTCGAGGTGACCTCAACCGTCTAGGGTGCTCAAACACCCAAGAGTAACAAGATCCGCAAGGGATTAGTGGGGGAATCAAATATCTCTTGGTGGAAGTGTAGATCGATGCCTTCTCAAGCAATCCCGAGCAAATCAACAAGTTTGATTGGCTAGGGAGAGAGATCGGGCGGAAATGGAGCTTTGGAGCAACAATGGAGTATGTGGGGGAAGAGGTAAGTCTTCTTGGGGAGGAAGACCCCCTATATATAGTGGGAGAGCTAATCCAACCGTTATGAACGTTTTCTGCCCGCAGAGAGCGGTAGTACCGCACGTAAGTTGCGGTACTACCGCTTGCTAAGCGGTACTTCCGCTCTGGGAGCGGTACTACCGCTAGGCAAAAAACAAGCGAGGTGATGACAACCATGGATGAAATAAATTACATCCGTGGCTACATCCGCAGAAATACGGAAGTAGCAAAACACGACACGGTACTACCGCTTGGGGCAAGCGGTACTACCGCATAGGATGCGGAAGTAAAAAATTACTTCCGCACCTACTTCCACACTTGGTATAGTGCCGGGCCAGATACGCGGTACTACCGTTCTGGAGCCGCGGTACTACCGCTTGTGCGGTACTACCGTGTCTTCAGGCGGTACTACCGTGTGGCTGTGCGGCACTACCGCTTATGGAGCGGTACTACCGCTTGCCAGGCAGATGTTTTAGTTATAAAGTCATGGTTTGCATATACGATAATAAATGGTTGGAACTCCAGAGAAGCATGGGAAAGGTGGTGTGAGAGTAAGATGTGTACGTGTTGATTCCACCCAAACCTTTCCGAAACGGACCCTCTCTTAATAGTACGGCTTTCCTATTACTCAAAGCCACCGACAGGGAGCAAAAAGGAAACACCGTCTTCCATCGAATCCGAGGGGCAAGCAATCGTCTTGTGTCTAAGTGAGATATACCTGTAGGAGCTTAGAGCACACGATTAGTCCGCAAATGCATTGTCATCAATCACCAAAACTACTTAGGGACAACTATGCCCTTACAAAAGGGCAAGCCAAACATACTAACACTTCACCACCTCCACCTTTAGTGTTGTCTCAATTGTTGCAGGAATTTTTGGACATCTTTCTCGATGAACTACCTCCGGGTCTACCTCCACTTCGCGGAATCGAACACCGCATCGACCTCATACCCGGCGCACCACTTCCAAACATGGCTCCTTACCGCGTCAACCCCAAGGAAACCAAGGAGATAAAACGGCATGTACAACAACTCATCGACAAAGATCATGTACGTGAAAGCTTGAGCCCTTGTGCCGTTCCGGTTATTCTCGTGCCTAAGAAAGATGGATGTTTTCGCATGTGCTCCGATTGTCGCCCGATAAATGCTATCACCGTTAGATACCGTCACCATATCCCACGGTTAGATGACATGCTTGATGAATTATGTGGTGCCACCATCTTTTCGAAAATTGATCTTAAAAGTGGTTACTACCAAATTCGCATTCAAGAGGGTGATGAGTGGAAAACGGCTTTCAAAACCAAGTTTGGGTTATATGAGTGGCTTATCATGCCAATGGGTTTATCGTAAGCATCCGGTTCATTTATGCGTCTCATGCATTTTGTGCTATGACCCTACATAGGCGTCTTTGTAGTGGTTTACTTTGATGACATCCTCGTTTTTAACAAGTCGCTTGAGGACCATGTGACACACATCCGTATGGTTTTACAAACCCTTCGGAAAGAGCGCTTATATGCTAACATGGAAAAATGCACGTTTGGCGTTGACAAGGTCGTATTCCTAGGATTTGTCGTTTCTTCATAAGGTGTTCACGTTGATGAAACTAAAATTGAAGCAATTAAAACTTGGCCTCAACCAACGAATATCCAACAAGTGTGTAGCTTTCTTGGTTTAGCCGGTTTCTATCGACGTTTTGTGAAGGACTTTAGCACAATTGCTATGCCTCTACACGCCTTGAGCAAGAAGAACGCACCCTTTGTTTGGGGTCCTTCACAAGACACTGCGTTCATTAAACTCAAAGACTTGCTCACGCCCGCACCACTTCTTGCCCTACCGAACTTTGATAAACCTTTTGAGATTCATTGTGATGCTAGTGGTACCGGCATAGGTGGCGTGCTCATGCAAGAAAAACGCCCAATTTGCGAACTTTATCGAGAAGCTATCGGGAGCGCAACTTAACTACCCCATCTACGATAAAGAGCTCTATGCATTGGTGAGAGTTTTACGCATTTGGGAACATTATCTTAGACCTCATGAATTCATTCTTCATACGGACCACGAGACTCTCAAGTATCTCAAGGGTCAAACTAAGTTGAACAAGCGTCATGCTAAGTGGAGTGAGTTCATAGAGTCTTTTCCCTACGTCATCAAGTACATCAAAGGCAAATAAAATGTTGTGGCGGATGCGCTTTCCCGCAAATGCATGCTTGTAACAAAACTTGAGTCGAATGTTATTGGCTTTGAGCACATAAAAGATTTATGTGAGCATGATCCTTTCTTTGCAAATCCTTATGCTAAGTGTTTGACTCGCACTTCTTGGGAACATTACTACATCAAGGATGGATATCTTATGAGAGTTAACAAACTTTGCAATCCCGAGTCTTCGCTACGTTTGCTCCTTTTATACGAATCTCATGGAGGAGGACTCATGGGACACTTTGGTCACGACAAGACATTTGCTACGCTCTCCAAGAACTACTTTTGGCCCAAGATGCTACGTTATGTCTCACGCCTCACCAACCGATGCTCTACATGTCGCAAAGCTAAGTCAAAAGCTCAATCTCATGGTCTTTACATGCCACTTCCTATTCCATTACATCCATGGGGAGACATAAGCATGGACTTTGAACTTGGATTGCCTAGGACTCAAAATGGAAAAGATTCCGTGTTTGTTGTCGTGGATAGATTCTCCAAAATGGCTCACTTCATTCCTTGTAACAAGATCGACGATGCTTCACATGTGGAAAATCTCTTTTGTAGGGAAATCATTTGTCTACATGGAGTGCCCAAGACGATCGTGTCGGACCGGGACGTCAAGTTGTTGAGCTACTTTTGGAAGACTCTATGCGCCAAACTCGGCATCAAGCTCCTCTTCTCTTCGGCATATCATCCACAAACCGACGGCCAAACGGAGGTGACGAACCGCACGTTTTCGACGCTTCTTCGTGTGTTGATCAAGAAGAACATCAAGGAATGGGAGCAATGCTTTCCCATCGCCGGGTAAGCCTACAACCGCGCAAGACATTCGACTATCGACAAGTTCCCTTTCGAGGTCGTCTATGGCTTCAACCCGTTGTCTCCATTGGACATCCTACCTCTACCTCTACGAGAACGCATCAACTTGGACGCAAGTGCCCGAGCAAGCTATCTCAAGAAGGTGCATGAAGATACAAGAGCAACGATCGAGAGGCAAGTACATCGACTAGCGTCCAAGATCAACGCCAACAAGAAGCCTATGGTGTTCCAACCGGGAGATCTCATATGGCTACTTCTTCGCAAGGACCATTTCCCCCACGAGCGCAAGTCCAAACTACTACCTCGGGCCGACGGACCATTCAAGGTGCTAGCACACTACAACAGCAATGCATAGAAGCTCGACCTTCCACGCGACAAGTACAACGTGAGCGATGTATTCAACGTCAAGGATCTCTCCACTTTCCATGGTGATGAAGATTTCGATCCGAGGTCAGATCTTTCCCAAGGGAGGGGAGATGATGCGGAGCATCCCAAGGTCATCCCCATAGACCTACCTTCGCCTCACCAAGTGCCAAGTGGACCCATGACACGTGCTCGAGCACGAGCTCTCGAGGCCGAGGTGACTTCACTCCTATCTCTACGTCACTTTGATTCACATGAGACATGGCTGCTACCCTCATCGGAGACTCTTTGCATACTCAGGAACCTCGGGAGCAACCATGGAGAAGTCAAGGAACAAGAAGGATCGAAGGATGAAGAAGGAGAAGGGAAACAGCCGAGATGCAGCCAGCCCTGACGATCCAGACAAAGGTTCGGACGATCCGGCAAATGTGCCCGAAGACACCCGAAGCTCCACGCCGAAGCCGGATCATCCGGACCCCGGCTCGGATCATCCGGACGCACCCGGATGTCCGAACGAAGACCCGGACATCCGGACGCACCCGGATGTCCGAACGAAGACCCGGACATCCGGACCACCCGCAGCGGTTCAGACACGTCCGGATCATCCAAACGCCCCCCGGATCATCCGGACCCCCGAAGCCCGGATCATCCGGACAAACGTCCGGATCATCCGGACAGTGCCTGCGTGCATGATGTTGGGCCGAGGCCCATGTACCCCTTCGCCCCTCCTAGCCTATATATAGCACTCTACCTAAACTATCTAGGGTTAGCTTTGTGTTAGCTCATACCAAACCTTAGTGGTTCCTCTCCTACGAGACCGGGGCCTCTTCGGAGAAGATCCACCGGATTCAAGACCTCCTATACGAAGAAGAACATCAAGGTCTCCTCACGGAGATTACTACCTCTACTTGTATCGTCCTTAGTTGATCGTGTATCGTGTATCGCATTTTGTGTACCCGGATCTAGCATTTGTGTGACCTAAGTTGGTTGATTTGAGTGTTTTCTCCTTGTCTTTTCTTGTGTTTTTCCTTGTGTCCCTCGTGTTCTTCCTCGGGATCCCTCCTTTTCATGAAAGATCGGCCACGTAGGGTTCCACCCTACATCATGTCTCAGCACAATGAACTTTCGCAACGGTGCATACTCAGGGAGAACACTTGTACCTTCAAATTTAGTGAGAGATCATCTTATAATGCTACCTCCGAACTAAGAAAAATAAGATTCATAAAGGATAAATATCACATGCAATCAATATAAGTGATATGATATGGCCATCATCATCTTGTGCCTTTGATCTCCATCTCCAAAGCACCATCATGATCACCACCGTCTCTGGCGCGACACCTGATCTTCATCGTAGCATCGTTGTCGTCTCGCCAACTATTGCTTCTACGACTATCGCTACTGCTTAGTGCTAAAGTAAAAACAATTACAGGGCGATTGCATTGCATACAATAAAGCCACAACCATATGGCTCCTGCCAGTTGCCGATAACTCTGTTACAAAACATGATTATCTCATACAATAAATTCAGCATCATGTCTTGACCATATCACATCACAACACGCCCTGCAAAAACAAGTTAGACGTCCTCTACTTTGTTGTTGCAAGTTTTACGTGGATGCTACGGGCTTAGCAAGAACCGTTCTTACCTACGCACACAAAAAACACAACGATTTTTCGTCAAGTGTACTGTTTTAACCTTCACAAGGACCGGGCGTAGCCACACTCGATTCAACTAAAGTGAGAGAGACAGACGCCCGCTAGTCACCTTTAAGCAACGAGTGCTCGTAACGGTGAAACCAGTCTCGCGTAAGCGTACGTGTAATGTCGGTCTGGGCCGCTTCATCTCACAATACCGCCGAATCAAAGTATGACATGCTGGTAAGTAGTATAACTATTATCGCCCACAACTCATTGTGTTCTAATCGTGCATATCATCTACGCATAGACCTGGCTCATGATGCCACTGTTGGGGAACGTAGTATTTCAAAACTTTCCTACGATCACGCAAGATCTATCTAGGAGAAGCATAGCAACGAGCGGGGAGAGTGTGTCCATGTACCCTCGTAGATCGAAAGCGGAAGCGTCTAGTGACGCGGTTCATGTAGTCGAACGTCTTCGCGATCCAACTGATCCAAGCACCGAACGTACGGCACCTCCGTGTTCAGCACATGTTCAGCTCTATGACGTCCCACGTACTCTTGATCCAGTTGAGCGTCGCGGGAGAGTTTCGCCAGCATGACGGCGTGGTGATGGTGATTATGAATTTACCGGCGTAGGGCTTCGCCTAAGCACTGCAACGGTTTGACCGAGGTGTGTATCTGTCGGGAGAGGCACCGCAGACGGCTAAATTCAACTTGTGTGCCCATGGGGTGCCCCCTGGCCACGTATATAAAGGATGGAGGGAGGAGTAGGCCGGCCCACATAGGGCGCGCCAAAGTGTGGAGTCCAACTAGGACTCCCTAGTCCTAGTAGGATTCCTCCTCCCATATGGAATAGGAAAAGGGGAAGGGAGAAGGAGAAGGGGAAGTGGGCGCCCCCTTTCCCTAGTCCAATTCGGACCAGTCCATGGGGAAGGGGCGCAGCCACCCTTGAGGCCTTTCTCTCCTTTCCCGTATGGCCCATTAAGGCGCAATACGAATTCATGTAACTCTCTGGTACTCTGGAAAATACCCGAATCACTTGGAACCTTTCCGATGTCCGAATATAGTCTTCCAATATATCGATTTTTATGTCTCGACCATTTCAAGACTGTTCGTCATGTCCGTGATCTCATCGGGGACTCCGAACAAACATCGGTCATCAAATCACATAACTCATAATACAAATCGTCATCGAACGTTAAGCATGCGGACCCTATGGGTTTGGGAACTATGTAGACATGACCGAGACACTTCTCTGGTCAATAACCAATAGTGGAACCTGGATGCTCATATTGGTTCCTACATATTCTACGAAGATCTTTATCGGTCAAACCGCACAACAACATACGTTGTTACCTTTGTCATCAGTATGTTACTTGCCTGAGATTCGATCGTCGGTATCATCATACCTAGTTCAATCTCGTTACCGGTAAGTCTCTTTACTCCCGTAATACATCATCTCATGACTAACTCATTAGTAATTTGGTCGCAAGGCTTATTACAATGTGTGTTACCGAGAGGGCCCAGAGATACCTCTTCGACACTCGGAGTGACAAATCTTATTCTCGATCTATGCCAACACCACAAACACCTTCGGAGACACCTGTAGAGCATCTTTATAATCACCCAGTTACGTTGTGACGTTTGATAGCACACAAGGTGTTCCTCCGGTATTCGGGAGTTGCATAATCTCATAGTCATAGGAACATGTATAAGTCATGAAGAAAGCAATAGCAGTAATACTAAACTATCAAATTACTAAGCTAACGGATGGGTCTTGTCCATCACATCATTCTCCTAATTATGTGTCAGGACCCCGATCATAAGTCACACCGATCTAGCTGTAACACGTCATATCACTTTGCGGCCTCACGCACGGTAACCCCACGGGTGCCACCTTACCTGGCCCGGGACCGTTTGCGCATTTTGGCACACGTATATGACAGTGTCGCTAGCATCCATATGCCAGAGAACCCGGGCCGACATGGCTAGTTATAAACCAAAAGTGGCACTAAATTACAGAGACAGGCATCCATGACCCAGCAACGAACGTGTCGGTCATCAACGTATGAACCCAAGTCGTAGCAAGCTACATGGACTTAAAGGAACAACGCGTGACATTTCCCCTAAGGGACAGACACGGGAACGAAGAAGGACACATGCCGGCCAGCCTACGTGTTCCGAGCGGTAGCAAGCTACCAAGGCTCATTGGAATCACTAGGAGGCATTTCCCTGTAAGATAGGCTACCAAAGGAAAACAACTAGGTGTCGGATCCCACACATACCAAGCATTTCAATCATACACGCATTACGCTCAGTATGTGCAAATACAACATTGCATCACAACAGAACTCTATGACTCAAAGTACTTTATTTAAAAGGCTCCAAGATCCATACATAACATATCCATACAGGTAGGGGTCACATGACCCAACACTCAAGTCATACAGTCATACAAGCACAAGCGGAAGCTACATGTCTGAGTACAGACAACTTAGAAAATAAAACAGGCTTGGTGTAGCCTGACTATCTACAAGGCCCTTCACAAGCTCCAGATCACCGTCTGGGTGTCAAGCTACTCGTCGACGTCAACGTCTATGTAGAACCCATCAGCAGGGGCAGGGTTCTCTTCTGCAACAGTTATTAAGCAAACATGAGTACAAAGGTACTCAGCAAGTCTTACCACAGAACCTATCATACATGCAACATTATCAAAGGGGGTAGTGGAGTTTAGCAGAATGTCAGCTTTGACCTTGGCTAACCTATACTACAACTCTCAACGGATTGCAAGATATTGTTACGAACACGAGCCCTCTAATCACCACATCAATACACTACCGAGGATCCTCTTCCATCATCCTACGGAAGGGCCATCCACGGCACTCACACTTATCTTGAGGCTTTTAGTAGTAACCATCAACTTGTCTATGAACTGTAAGAGTAACCAAGTAGTTCGTACCGCGAACAACGGCTATTCGAATAGTTTGATAACCCTGCAGGGGTGTACCTCTTCACACACGCTTCCACCACTTATCGCCGTTTACTCGGCGTGTACTCGGCAACCTTCAAGCGGAAGCCCAGTGAGGGTGTCGGCCACGACCTGACTAACTACTCAAGTCTCTCGTCCAGGTTTATCGCCTATTTGGGTTCCATCCGTGGGGAGATCCGGCCGGGGTGTCGCTCACGGCCCCAAACGATGTGTACAGGGTTCCCGAGTCACCAAACGGGCAACCGGTACACCGTGCCACGTACCTGTCGCATCACAACCCACCCCGAGGGTCAGCGTTGTGCACGACCTCCAGTAAGCTATAAACACCAGAAACTAGTTGCAACTCCTGGACAGAGATCAAGGGTAATTAATAAGCCGAGAGGGTCCATTCGTTTCGGGCCCAATGCATGGTAGTAACTGCAACTTGAACCACACATACAGATCTCAGGTCCTATGTACGGTTCCAATGAAACAACCCACCACGTACTCCTACATGGCCTTTCATCGATACCTTTACCAAGCGTATTCCACACTTCCTTCTCTTTATCGAAAGATTGTTTCACTCTGATCCATCACCCAGATGAACCAGACCAGACACAACTCTAAGCATAGCAGGCAACATAAACAAATAGCATGGTGGATCACACATCACATGGCTCAATCAACTCCTACACATGCTAGTGGGTTTCAACTATTTACTATGGAAATGACAGGTCATGCAAGGGAATAGGGTTCAACTACCGCAGCAAGTAGCAGTTCACGCGCTGTTGCCTTAATGCAGTAAAAGAGAGCAGGAGCGAGAAGATGGGGTTTGTATCGGATTGATCAATGATTGCTTGCCTGACAAGGTAGTTGTCGGGTACTGCTCTTCAACTGGATACGCAGTAGTATCCTCGGGAGCAGGACCTAACATAGGAAATACCGACGATACAATCATTAACAAACAAATGCAACAATATGATGCATGTTTATGACATGGCAAGATGCATGTGGGTTGGCTAATGCAACTAAAACCAGGAGGGTTTGAACCTATTTGAATCAAGGATTCAAATTGAAGTTCAAACTATTATTTAAATAAGTGCATTATCATGTTTTTGGTATATACAGCAAGTTAACTTGTTTAAACATGCATGAAACCAGTGCCATTAGAAAGATTGGATTTTTCTGATCATTTTTCATATATAACTCTTTTCCATCTGAGCTATGGTTGATTTTATATGATTTTTAGAAGTTTTGGGTATTTTCTGGAATTTCCTGAATTATTATTAAATCTAAAAATCCCAGAAAAACCTTTACTGCGTCAGCATGACATCATGCTGACGTCAGCCAGTCAACAAGGCCAGTCCAGGTCAAACCTGACCAGTGGGTCCCTCATGTCAGTGTCACAGCTAATTAACTGAGTTAATTAGAGTTTAACTAAAACTAATTAGCTGTCAGTGGGGCCAGGGCCCACGTGTCAGTGACTAAACTAATTAACTAATTAATATTAAATTAACACCTAAACTAAGTTTGACTTGCGGGCAGGGCCCACATGTCATTGACCCAGGGGGTCAAACCCGTGGTCAAAACAGGTCCAACTCGCCGGCGTTTAGCCGCCGGCGAGGCCAAATGCGGCGGCGTGCTTTGGAAAACGTCTACGGTGCACGGCTCGAGCTGCGGCTGGGTGCGTTGGATAGCCCTTGCTCTTGCGCGTCGGATGGAGGTGGTCGCCGGACCTGGGGTGGCCGGAGACGACGGCAACAAGCTCGACGGCGGCGACCGGCGTCGGGCGTGAGTGGAGATGCGGCTGCAGGGGCCTAGGCGATGCGTGCGTGGCACCGTTTGCATCTACGTGCTGTGGTGAGTACGTTGGACGGGTGTCGGTGACCAAATGGTCACCGGAGCATCACCGGCGACGAGCATACTGTCGTTCTTCTACGTAATATTTATGTGGGAGTTACTCCTTGGAATAGATATGTTCTAGATACCATTACCGGAAAGAATTTCTTGGGGAGACACACTTTTGATTCTTATAATGCCATGATAGATTTGTTTGGGCCACCACCTCTTTTGGTTAATGGGACTGCTTTAACTTTCGAACATGTGATGCAAAGACTTGATATTATTGAAAACAAAATTACTACTATTGAGACGATTGAAAATTTATATAAAAAGGTTCATAATCATATTACTCAATACGGATCTAAGGTAGGGGTTACTATAAAGAATCTTAAGGAAAAAGAACCCATAGTTAACGAAAAAATAGATCAAGGTTCTATTAGAATTGGCAAACTAGAAAATATTATTACCAATTTGAGTTCCGCTTTTCCTCCGTTGAAAATACTCCAACTCCTCATCCTGCTAAAATTGCCAAATTTATTTATGTTCCTAAGAATAAGGGTGAGTCTTCTAGTCAAGAAGATCTCAAAACATTAAGTATTCACTCCAATCTTTTTAAGATGATTAAGAGACCAATTACAACAGATGAATTTCTTGATTTCTTGCCTAAGAGTATAATTATTGATAAAACCATAGAATATCCTAAGGAAAATGAAGGTATGATTGAAGAATTGCATACCAAAGATGATAATACCTAGATCTATTCATGTTTTATGCCTAGCTAAGGGCGTTAAACAATAGCGCTTGTTGGGAGGCAACCCGATTTTATTTTTGCTTTTTACTTTTTTTTCTTTTGTTTTTCAATAATAACACATTATTACTTCTGTAGTAATTATTCTTTGGTGTTTTAATTATTGTTTGAGCCAGGTAAGACCTTTGGGATGGCTTACGGTGATCGTTGATTTGATTTTGCTGAAAAACAGAAACTTTTGCGCCCGGTGCCAAAAATTAATAATTCACTGGAACGTGAAAACCTTCTGAAATTTTTATAAAAGATTTATATACAAATTCCCCACCTTCTCCTAATTTTTCAGAATTTTTAGAGTTACAGAAGTATGCGAAGTTTTCAAATTGCTACAGACTGTTCTGTTTTAGACAGATTTTGTTTTCTATGTGTTGTCTGCTTATGTTGATGCATCTATGGCTAGTATCGGGGTGTATGAATCATGGAAAAGTTGGAATACAGTAGATACTACACCAATATAAAATAAGAATAAGATCATAACAGTACCTCGAGTGGTTATTTGCTTTGTTTTAGTAACGGAGCTCACGAGATTTCTGTTGAGTTTTGTGTTGTGAAGTTTTCAAGTTTTGTGTAAGGTTTTGATGGACTATGGAATAAAGAGTGGCAAGAGCCTAAGCTTGGTTATGCCCAAGGCACCCCAAGGTAATATCCAAGGACGGCCAAGAGCCTAAGCTTGGGGATGCCCTGGGAAGGCATCCCCTCTTTCGTCTTCATCTATCGGTAACTTTACTTGAGGCTATATTTTTATTCACCACATGATATGTGTTTTTCTTGTAGCGTCATGTATGATATGAGTTTTTGCTTTTTAGCCACAACCATCCTTGATGTACACCCCTTTTGAGAGGGACACGCTCAATCGTGATTTATTAGAATACTCTATGTGCTTCACTTATATCTTTTGAGCTAGGCAATTTTGCTCTAGTGCTTCACTTATATCTTTTTAGAGCACGGTGGTGGTTTAATTTTATAGATAATGTTGAACTCTCTTGCTTCACTTATATTATTTTGAGAGTCCTTAAAGAACAGCATGGTAATTTGCTTGGGTTGTGAATTTAGTGCTAATATGATAGGCATCCAAAGGAGATATAATAAAAACTTTCATATATAGAGCATTGAATACTATGTGAAGTTTGACTCCTTGTAATTATTTTGAGATGTTAAGATGGTAATATTAGAGTCATGCTAGTGGTAGTTTGTGAGGTTAAAGAAATAATTATGTTAAAGTTTGTGATTCCCGTAGCATGCACCTATGGTCTCCTAACTATGTGACCGAATTGGGGCACTTTGTATTTTGAGTGTTTGTCTTTGCGTGAAGGTCGGGGCGCGTGATGGTTAACTCCTACCAACCTTCCCCCTAGGATCATGCATCGTAGTACTTTGCTTCAAGAGCTAATAAAAAAATTTCAATAAGTATGTGAGTTCATTATGACTAATGTTGAGTCCATGAAGTATACGCACTCTCACCCTTCCACCTTGCTAGCCACTCTAGTGTCGCGCAACTTTCGCCGGTGCATAAAACCCTCCTTATACCTTCCTCAAAAGAGCCGCCATACCTACCTATTATGGCATTTCCCTAGCCATTCCGAGATATATTGCCATGTAACTCCACCATTCTGTTTATTATGACACACATCATCATTTTCATATTGCTTTGCATGATCATGTAGTTGACATAGTATTTGTGGCAAAGCCACCGTTTGTATTTTTTATACATGTCACTCTTGGTCATTGCACATCCCTGTACACCGCGGAAGGCATTCATATAGAGTCATATCTTTGTTCTAGTATCGAGTTGTAAGTAAATAAAAGTGTGATGATCATCATTATTAGAACATTGTTCCATGTGAGGTCATAAATAAAGAGGCCAAAAGAGTATCTAAAAAAAGAGAAAAGGTCTCCAAAAGAGAGGAGCCTAAAAAAGAGAGAAAAAGACAGAAGGGACAATGTTACTATCCTTTTCCACACTTGTGCTTCAAAGTAGCAGCATGTTCTTCATGATAGAGAGTATCCTATGTCGTCACTTCCATATATTACTAGTGGGAATTTTTCGTTATAGAACTTGGCTTGTATATTCCAACAATGGGCTTCCTCAAATGCCCTAGGTCTTCATGAGCAAGCAAGTTGATGCGCACCCACTAGTTGTCTTTTGAGCTTTCATACACTTATAGGTCTAGTGCATCCGTTACATGGCAATCCCTACTCACTCACATTGATATCACTTGATGGACATCTCCATAGTCCATTGATTTTCCTAGTTGATGTGAGACTTTCTCCCTCCTTTTGTCTATTACCACTTTCTATTCCACCCATAGTGCTATATCCATGGCTCATGCTCATGTATTGCGTGAAGAGTTGAAAAGATTTAAGAATGTTAAAGTATGAAAATAATTGCTTGATTGACACCGGGATAGGCATGATTTATACTTTGTGTTAAGAAGAGAGGGCATAAAATACTATATCATTTTGAAGGGATAACTTTCTTTGGCCATGTTATTTTTCAAGCTTCGTAGATTACTTTTTAGTATGCTTGAAGTATTATTGTTTTGATACTGATAAACTTTTATTTTGAGTCTTATGGATCTGGACATTCATGCCACAATAAAGAATATTGCATTGATAAATATGTTGGGTAGTATTCCGCATCAAAAATTCTGTTTTTATCATTTACCTACTCGAGGACGAGCAGGAATTAAGCTTGGGGATGCTTGATACATCTCCAACAAATCTATAATTTTTTATTGTCCCACGCTATTATGTTATCTATTTTGGATGTTTTATATGCATTAATATGCCAAAAATGCCCAATGGAGGACGAGCTACATGGTGCTCGCAATCTTGTTAGATCGTTATAACGTCGTGATGCGCGCGGCGCTGCTTTACAGCTCAATACGCTCGCTGTTATTTGGAAATACATAGGTGCCATGGGCTGTTGTACTTGATTTATACATGGGCTGAGCGTGACGTGATATGTGGATTTGAATTTCCCCCAGCGCCAGGCTCGGTGGTTGATGGGTCATTAATTGGATGGGCCCATGAGTCTGTATAGTTGGACTTTTCTTTCGTTATGCTTGACATCCCCTTCATGTGCCACACTGAAGGAAAGCACTTCCGCCATGGATTTGTCTTAAAAAGGAAACTTTCGACATGGATGCGATGGAGTGCTTCTTCGGGGAGAGCAATTCAAGGTAATCTTCTACCAGATCTTGTTTTCTGTTGGCCGGTCTGGGATGCGCTAGTGGCTTTTTTGCGATCTGATTTTGCCATCGCGCTCGTCATTGAAATATTACGTACTCAGCACCGTCGATTAGGCCTAGTAGATCAGACGTGATGTTCGTTCTGTCTGGGATGAAGCTTCGTTCCTAGGTTGGACGCTGGATTTCTAGGGGTCCATTTGGGGATGTTGCTGCCCATGGTTGTGTTGCATGTCAGGATGTTTGGATTTCTTCAGAATCAGGCAATGGGAGGAAGAGATGCCAAAGGAGATGCGCATCCGGGGGAAAACAATCGTGATTCAGGAGGACTCATAAAATGGCCGTAGCTAGGTGGTGTCTGACTCAGATGAGTTGTTCCCAAGATTTTCCAGTGTTCCACTGTCTTGCTCCCTAGTAGGAGTATGATATAATCGATCCCGCGGTGGCACCTATGCATGCGCGGCGAGAATCGGCTGGTTCACCAGAGATAGCACTGTGCATAAATGGGGATACAGGAGCTCGGAAATTGACTGCACGTGAAATACATGAGAGGAATACGCCACTAGGCTTGATCCCAAGAAGTACTAACGCTGCCGATAATGAGCTCCATGTAGCTCGTCCTCCATAACGCCCCACTCTTAATATGTTATTTTATATTATTTTTAGGACTAACCTGTTAACCTAGAGGCCAGTGCCAATTTTTTTTTCCTTGTTTTTGAGTTCCGTAGAAAAGGAATATCTAACGGAGTCCAAACGGAATGAAACTTTACGAGGATTTTTATTGGACTAGAAGACATCTAGAAGACTTGTAGTACACGTCAGGGGAGCTGCCAGGCGGCCACAAGGACAGAAGACGCGCCCTGGGGTAGGGTGCGCCCCCACCCTTGTGGGCCCCTCGAGCGTCCCCTGACCTATTTCTTCTGCCTATAAGTTCACATATATTCCAGAAACATCAGAACATCCATCGAAACCACTTTTCCGCCGTCGTAACCTTCTGTTCCCGCGAGATCCCATCTGGAGGCCTTTTCCGGTACTCTGCCGGAGAGGGATTCGACCACGGAGGGCATCTACATCAACCCTATTGCACTTCCGATGAAGTGTGAGTAGTTCACCACAGACCTACAGGTCCATAGCTAGTAGCTAGATGGCTTCTTCTCTCTCTATGATTCTCAATATCATGTTCTCCTCGATGTTCTTGGAGATCTATCTAAAGTAATATTCTTTTGCGGTGTGTTTGCCAAGTTCCGATGAATTATGGATTTATGATCATTATGATCAGATTATCTATGAATAATATTTGAGTCTCTTCATAATTCTTATATGCATGATTTGACATCTTAGTAATTCTCTTCGAATTATAGGTTTGGTTTGGCCAACTAGATTGGTATTTCTTGCAATAGGAGAAGTGCTTTGCTTTGGGTTCAATTTTGTGGTGCTCAATCCCAGTGACAGTAGGGGACATGACATGTATCGTATTGTCGCCATCGAAGATAACAAGATGGGGTTTTTGTCATATTGATTGAGTTAATTCCGCTACATCATGTCATCTTACTTAATGTGTTACTCTATTCTTATGAACTTAATACTCTAGGTGCAGAATCATTTCGGTCGATGTGTGGAGTAATAGTAGTAGATGCAGGCAAGAGTCGGTCTACTTGACACGGACGTGATGCCTATATTCATGATCATTTCCTTAGATATCGTCATAATTATGCGCTCTTCTATCAATTGCTTGGCAGTAATTTGTTCACCCACCGTAATATTTGCTATCATGAGAGAAGCCACTAGTGAAACCTATGGCCCCCGGGTCTATTTTCCATCTTATAAATTTCAGATCTACTATTTTGCAATCTTTTACTTTCCATTCTATAAACCAAAAATACCAAAAATATTTACTTTACAAGTTATCTATCTCTATCGGATCTCACTTTTGCAAATAACCGTGAAGGGATTGACAACCCCTTTTTGCGCTGGGTGCAAGTTGTTTGATTGTTTGTGTAGGTATTTGGCGATTTGTGTGTAGTCTCCTACTGGATTGATACCTTGGTTGTCAAACTGAGGGAAATAGTTACTCTACTTTGTTGCATCACCCTTTCCTCTTTAGGGGAAAAACCAACGCATGCTCAAGAGGTAGCATCCTGCATAAGTAGTGGAAAGGCATGATAAGTACAGCAACCTTAACATCAAACAAATATAGCAAAGGTAAATAACATCATCTCCAAATGATAGCTTGAATGTGTTGGTTTTAGCATGCTGTTAAAGAAGCTATAAAATGGAAGGCAATGTTACCTACAACAGGCGTAACAGCCATCAAATATTGCAATTCAAACTGGTAATGTTGAAAATGAATAGAGCGTAGGTCATGCTTAAACATCACAATCGATATATGTGTAAAACTGAAACGAAGGGCATGTGTTAACTACACCAGGCATAACTGGAACCAAATATAGCCGTTCAAACTGGTATAGATGCAATCAAGTGGCATAGTTCTGACTTGCACATAATGAACATCACATTGTGAATGACTAAAATAAACAAGGCATAAATGATCAGTATAACAACCAAATATAGGCATTTAAAATTGGACAGAGTCTCACTGCAACCAACCTAACAAGCAAATACAGATAAACAGGGCATATGCTTGAAAACTGGACAAATGCTCACTACAACCAACCTAACAAGCAAATATAGATAAACAAGGCATCTGCTTGAAAACTGGACAAATGCTCAGTGCAACCAACCTAACAGCCAAATACAGATAAACAAGGCATCTGTTTGATAACTGGACAAATGTTCACTGCAACGAACCTAAAAACCAAGTATAGGTAAACAAGGCATCTTCTCGATAACAGGACAAATGCTCACTTCAACCAACCTAACAACCAAATACATATTAAAAAAGGCATCTACTCGCTATAAACAACCAAATATAGCCATTCGTGAAACAGAAGTGGACAATTCATACTTAAACATCACATAGCCCTATTGAACATTATATTTTTGCATAACTAAAATAATTAAACATGGGACAGTTAAAACACATCATGGCAAAAGGTACTACAACAAAGGGTACGGTTTGGCAAGCTAGAAAAGGTAAGATTTTCTGATAGTATGTTGCCTCACATGTCATGCACGGGGTCCTTCCAGTTGGAAGAGGTCACGCCCAAGATGCGATTCTATCTCGATCACGTGATGAACTCGTGATTGGGGCACAACCGCATTTCAGGCGCTTAGCAAGAAGGATATCATTACATCATACCATTACATAAATAGATGGGGATACATACAAGTCATACAACTCCACACGAATACAACACATCATACACAAGACATCCGACTACGGATGAAAACATGAAAAGCACAACGACATCCATCCTGCTATCCCAGGCTACCGACCAGGAACCTATCCCAAGATCGACGAAGAAGAAGAAGAAGAAAGAACTCCAACACAAGTAAACATCGCTCTCACGTCAAGTCATCGAAAACCTGCACCTGCAACTGTTGTTGTAGTATCTGTGAGCCACAAGGACTCAGCAATGCCATAACCATGGGTATCAAGACTAGCAAAGCTTAATGGGTATGGAGAGGTTAAGTGGTGAGGTTGCAGCAGCGGCTAAGCATTATATGGTGGCTAACTTACGAGTACAAGAATAAGATGAGCATCTACGCAAACGATCAAAAACTAGTAATGATCGCTAAATGATCTTGAACTACCTACGAGTCAAACATAACCCCACCGTGTTCTCTTCTCAAGTTGAAAAGAGACGGTCACGGTTACTCACGCGGTTGGTGTATTTTATTTCGGATCCTCTGTCAAGTTTTCTACAACCGGACATTAACAAATTCCAATCTGCCACATAATCGCGGGCATGGCTTTTGAAAGATCATAACCCTGCAGGGGTGTCCCAACTTAGCCCATCACAAGCACTCACGATCAACAGAGGTAAAACCTCTTATCTTAGGGAAGTCCCAATCAGACTCGGAATCCCGGTGCAAAAGGCATTTCGACATTGGTAAAACAAGTCCAGCAAGACCTCCTGACGTGCCGACACCCTGATAGTAGCCACGCGTATCTCCTCACAGGCCACGTCCGGATAGGTCAGCCTACAGGTATACCAGATACCTTGAGTTTCCCTGAGGCGGCCCCGCAGTCTGCCCGTATGGGACCAACACCATCAGCACTGGCCCCCATGTATGTAGAAAATAATCCCCGGGGACGCGACCCCCTATGCAAATTAATTAATTAATAGTTTTATTATGTTTCAAATTAAAAACCAAAGTTGGGCCTTGCTGGAGGAGTTTTATTCAAACCGAACTGTCAAGGGGGTCCCATACCCCCAACCGTGTTAGGGACGCAAACTCAAGGAACATAACACCGGTTTATCGGTTCTTAAGGTGTCATGAGTGGAACAAAACACCAAGCAAAAGGCCAAGCCTTCCACCCATTGCCAAATATATAGGTGCATTAATTATAGTAATAGATATTGTGATATTCCAACAATCCAAGTTCCGACAAGTTGCAATCTTCATCTTCACCTGCAATTAACAACGCTATAAGAGGGGCAGAGCAAGCGGTAACATAGCCAATCAACGGTTTGCTAGGATGGTGTCAAAGGTTAGAGGGTGTTTCATGGCAACAATGAGATACTAACAACAAATAGATATGTAGCACGACATATAGCGATAGCATCGAGACAACTAGCATAGCAATGATAGTGATGAGATCCAAGGTGACGGTCATCTTGCCTAAGATCCCGCAAGGAAGAAGAACGAGTCGATGAAAAAGAAGAAGCCACGAAGACGAACCAAGCGTAGACGAACGAATCCTCACGAGCGCAACGAAACAGGAACTAATGAGAAGGAGCAAAACAACATGGTAAACACACCACACATAATCAAGACAAGATGCTCAACCAAATATGTTGCATGACAAGGCTACTGAATCTACTCATGGCAATAGATGATGCATACAAGAACAACACAGCCAAGCAAGTTTAAATGAGGCCGAAAACAACATATAAGAATTCCGGTAAGTCCTCGTATGCAAATTATGAAATTGGTCCAGATCTGAAAAAACCTTATGTTAAAGTTGTTAAACAGCAAGTCAACATGCACCATGATGATCTACACAAAAATCTAGTCAAGTTACACATAAAGTTCATTTAATTCGGAGCTACGACCTAGAAGATATGAGAAAAACAAGTTACACATGGCATTGATGCAAAATGCATTCAAACATCAAGCACAACACTCAAAACATGGATACAACATGACATGATGCATCTACATGCAAAATCAAGCAGGTTTCATATAGAGCATGCCCCCAAACGGAACAACGGTTCAACACATACACATGAAACAAGTTTAAATGACAAGCTATCCAAAACAACAACTAGGCACATTGTGAGCATCAAACAAACAAGTTACAAGAAAAAGATAGGATAAGCATGGCATGAACTCAAAGTACAGATAGTATGCTTCAAATATCAATAAGGATCAGGTCCATAGGCATCAAGAGTAAACCAACATGATCAAGGTAACAAGCAAACTTTATAACATAGATTATGACTTAATGGAAAACAAAGCATATACATGAGCAGAGTTAATATGTTGACATGTTGGAGGCAAGAAATAAATAAGCTACAACACAAGAACATGGCAATCAAAAGCATGGCATGCTATAACACAACATGGAGCTCAAGTAACACAAGATTTCATATACATGGGAGCAACAGGTTCATGGCATTCATCAAAACAAGAAGCGAACATGATATAGCAGATTCTCAGGCATAGTGAAAATCTGGGAAGGCAGCAACAACATCATGAGGCTGACTTTGGAGGTATATAACAGCAAGCATATCAAGCCTAATAAGCAAGCAAAGGTCATGAACATGTAGTAGGCATGGCATACTTCAAATAACTCCATTGGCACAACTCCATAGGAGGCATAGAATGATTACAACAAGCTTTGCCAAATTGAACATGATGTTGATAGGTTGACAGATTTATCATGATGACAACTTGAGAGCAAGAAAGAGATAAGCTACAGCAACCTATAATTTCAAACAAGGTGATGGATTGATGGAGCATAACATGGACTTCAAGACATGGTCACTGGACATACCAGAACATGCATGGATATGACTGTAGCATCAAGCAAACATGGCATCATAATATAACAGTTTCAGACTTAGCAGTTTTCAACAAGTCTCAGAAAATAGCAAACAGCGAGTAGGTCACTTTGCAAGCTTGTTTCACTCACCACAAGGCATATCATGAAAAGTGGATTGCACCAAAGCAAAGATGACATGATTATGCTCCTAAGACATGTTGACATGATGCTCAAACGAAAATCACACAAAAAGATATGAAAAAGACAAATCAGCAAGTTATAACAATTTCCAGCAGTTAACAGCACTTAGCACTTTTGCAACAGAGATTAACATGGCAAGATGCAATCTAACATGCATGCAAAGCACACCAACATGTAGGGCATAAAAAGGCGAACATTTTGATATATCATACAACATCATAGGGCAATTATGCACACAATTACATCATGTTGCATATGCCTATATGATGATGAATCCTGGGGACTTAGCCAAATTTGCACAGGTAAAAAAACATAGATGGGCTGAGCAGAGCTCACTGGGTCAAATGGAGGAGGAAGGCAGGGGCTCACCCATGGGCCTGGACCCAATTGAGGAAAAGGCTGGAGGTGAGCCGACGGAGGCGGAGCCGGGCAGGCTCGGCTGGGCCGGGCGCATGAGGACGAGGTGCAGCTGGGCGTCGTCCACCCAGGCACGAGCGCAACGGCGGCGCCGATGGTGGATCTGGCGACGCGGGCAGAGGTCGTGGCCGGAGGGGAGGTCAAGTGAGGGTGCGGATGGGCGGATCTCGACGGAGGCGACCGGATCCGGGGCAGTAGAGCCCATTCCCAACAACGGCGGAGGTCGGCGACGTTGGGCTTGCGACAGCGGATCTTGGGCGGACGGCGGACGGCGGGGCTCGGTAGTGACGGCGCGGGGTACGGGATCCGCCGGATCCAAAGGAGCAGCGAGGGAGGCGCGGTCCTGGGGTCGCCAGCGGTGGAGGAACTCCGGTCGTGGAGCACCGACAGCGGGGAAGTTGCAGACGGAGGAATTGGGGCAACCGCAGGAGGCAAGCGACGAGTGAGAGCGAAGCGGCTCGGGGCAAGCGCTGGGGCACGCAGGGCGGCGGTTTGGGCCTTGACGGGCCTGGCGTGGGCCTGGCGATCCGGCGGTGAGGTGGGGAGGCACGGGCGACAGGTGGCGGAGCCTGATTGGCTGGAGGGCGGCGGTGGCTGAGGTGGCCCTATGAGGTGGCGCCACATGGCAGAGGAGGGTTCGCCGGTGGTGAATTTTGATGTGCAGGTTGCTGGCGGCTGCAGGGATCCCGAGGAGGAGGGGTCTAGGGGTAGGGGAAGGCTAGGGTGTCAAGATTTGGAAGGGAGGGGTGCTAAATAGGAAATGGGGCTTAGGGTTAGGGGATTTAGTCCTTTTTCGGACCGTTCGATCGCCATCGGACGGTCCGGAACGGAGGGGAGGTAGGTAGGTGGGCTAGTGGGCTGTGTAGATGTTATTGGGCTAAGAAGAGAGAAGAGAAATGCAGCCCGGCAATTGTTTCCGGATACCAAAAACGTCCTACGTTTGTCTAGCTATAGTGCCGCTATAGTTTAACGGTTGGGCTATCAAACGGACTCCGAATGCGACAAAATTTGACAGGCGGTCTACCTACACAATAATAAGACCACACGCCAAGTTTCATCCCATTCTGAGAACATTTCCTGGCCACTTATAAAATAAATATTCAGAGGTGCCACGGGCACGTGCAAGTGTGTCTGGGCTCAGAACGGACAACGGAGAGAATGAGGGATCGGACAACTGCGTACGGATGCAAGTTTTCAAAACTATGCAGATGCAATGCACATGATGACATGGCAAAGTGCAACATGCAAGCAGATGACATGGCATCGATAGCGAATAAGGGGAAGACACCTGGCGCATCGGTCTCGGGGTGTCACAGAAGAGCATAGGCCCATGGTGCGCTCTCTGATGTCACAGATAGGATGTTTCACCTTGGAAGAACCTTTGTGGTTGCCCTCCTCGTGATCATGGTCGACGAGATCTGACTTGCCAATTGAGGATCCCAAGCCACCGTCGTAGAACGTGTCCTTTAGAAATGACAATATGGGCTCGATGGCATACAAGGATCGCAAATTCTTAACCGCGTGACGGAGGAGATCAGCGGCAGGGTCGTCGAATAGATCGACGGTGGTTGAACCGAAGGTTTTGGGGATGGACCACTTAACATGTGACATGGTCCGCGTGAAGCCATCACGGTCGACGATCTTGATGTCGTAGCCAGCTTTCCCGAGATACAATAATACGGTAGCCCATTGACGTGAAGCCTTCGGCATGGCAACATAGTCAACGTCTTCGTCGACTTCCGCGGCGAGGTGTTGCTCCGGGATCGACGGGTCGGGGCGAACGGCGGCCACCTCGCCAACGTTCGCCGGAGAGGCCATGATAAACCTCTTCTTGGTCGAGCACTTGTCGGGCTTCCCGGGATACGTGGTTGAGCTTAGGCTGAGACATTCTGGAGCAGGGGGTGTGGATCTGGCGGGGAGGGACACAGCTTGCCTCATCTAAAAACTCAAGGGAGTGGGGTGACGGTATGGGAATCACTGGGTGACCTGAACTTTATTATCTAAACTAGGAGGAACAGGCAGACCGGCAAGGGTTGGCGGCTGCGGCAATTGCCGTCGTCGTGAGCTAGGGTTCGAGGGGGTGGAGTGGTGTTTGAGGATACGCCACGGCTACTAAAATTTTTAGTAGTAGTGGGTGGAGATGGTGGTGGACACGGGAGTGCGATGGTTCAAATGCCTCGGCTACTGCAATTTTACTATAAGGTCGATGTTGGAGGAGTGTGGGCGAGGGTTGAAGTACGGCGGCTACAAAAATTTGGGTAAAGGGATTGATGTGGGGCGAGAAGATCGCACATGGTCCAGTAAGAATATGCGTGTATGATAATAAGGAAAAAGCGGCCGAACCGCCTATTTTTGCAATGCTGAAGGTGGGTAGTTGGTTTTTAGATTTCTAGATAGTTGGTCTATCACACACGGTTCATCATAATTTTCAAACGCAGACGTGGAATTCAATCTAAATAAACTACCCGCCTTTAGCTTGCGTAGGTGGTAATTTGCAGTGCACTAGCATCGCACACGGTTAAGCCAATACCTCCATCTTTGCTCACGCTTACATAGTCATGGTGATTCACAGCGCACTTGCATCGCACACGGTTAAGCTAGTACACTCGTGTCCATTTAGCGTCATCAGAGTCTTTGCAGCAAAAAAACATTAGAGAGGGTCAGAAGACAGTCACACCAGCATGTGGCCCAAATATATATGAGCGAAACGGGTGGGCTGTGATGTTCAAAAAATTTAATGCACAACTTTGACCGCGCGGGACCATAGTTGGGCGCGTCATCGAAGATCGATAAGAGGGGCCAGAAGTCAAGAACCACCTGGAAGTAGCCAAATATATGTAGGAATATAGGGTGTGATGTTTAAAACTTTTAATACACAATGTGCAACTTTGGTGGCACCTGCCTCGCAAACCCGAAAGTACCCTTGGATATATCACTATTGACATAATGTCGTAGCTACCTAGCTAGGATGCTTGACCCACCTCCCACTTCGTATCAGCGGGGCGGATGCACATAATGATACTTTGGTCATACATGCATGTCGCCATGACCAACCATAAGACGGACAAGTGAATCTGTCGTTTGGTCAAACGACAACTATTGTTGTCGATAAAAATGGATAGATATATATATAAATATATATATATATATATATAAACTACTTGAGCCAATAGATTGAACCATCATAAAAAAATCACGCCTGAGGGACCACAAAACTAGCACCGCCTACATGCGGCCCAAAATGATGTACGTTGGAAGGGGTGATGTGTGCTTTCAATATCGAATAATGTACAGTTTAAACGTGGTGCCTACCTCTCGATACAGACAAAAACCATAAAATCCAGGTAGTTAAGGACGAGATACGCAGGGTGCGATGTTGGGCAAACGCGGCAATCCGAGCGCGTGGGAGGGAATCCTGACAACGCATGAGCTCGAGCTCGAGCTTTGGTTGAATGACATGTGACAGTGACCGGCCCTAACACGAACAAGGAGGAATCCACTCATGGCCAACACCCCCCCTGGAGCCTTGCCCGGCCGCTCCTATCTCGATCCAGACTGGAATAGAGTGCATCGATAACTGCGGGCCGAGCTTCTTCTCCCTCGTCGGCGAGCTCCTTCTCTGTAACATCCCAAATTTCTCGAATTTGGAATGTTAATAGGATCATTCTTTTACATCATGTTTTCTATTCTTATTTTGAAATTTCTGAATATTGGTAGTATTTTGGAGTTGTTGAAACTCGGAGTTTTTAGTTGTTATAATGCTCTTTCTATGCTTGCATTGCGTAGAATATATTTTTGTGTATATAGGTTTTAAAAATGTTCATATTGTCCATAATATTGTTTCTAGTTCTTTTCATATGTTCTTGTATTTTTCACAACTGCCAAAATATTTTGTTGGTGTGTTATTTTGTTGTTTTAGTGGCCTATTGCATGAAAATGATTTTACAAAATTGCATTATAGGTGGAACTGGTGTTCCTATATTTTATATTAGTCGTTTTGATTTTACTGTGTATATATGTATTTATTTAGATTTTATATTAATGTTTTATTTTAGTTAGTTTTCTTTGTGTGGCAGTTGTCTAACAAAAAAAGCAGCCGGCCAGGCCAGGCCAGGGCAGCCAGTCAGCACCGCAGCCCACCTACCCCGCACCGCCAGCCCAGCGCGTCGTGCAGCCCCACAGCCTCGCTCGCTCTGCTGCTAACCGAGCGGGCCCACACGTCATCTTCCAGCTCCAGCCGGACTCCAGCACACGCACGTTTTCCTTTCTGTTCCCGATCGAAATCCCCATCGATTCTGATCAATCTTTTTGATAGAGGCAAAGGTGTCCCGTCTTTCAATGAGATGGTGGCTATCGTCTTTGGTGGAGTAGACTTTGACGATCCGACTACGAATGTGCGAGGACGTCGCACCTTAGCAATTGCTAAACCAACTCCGAGAGGTTATTGACCACGCCGGAGCATGATCAACTTGACCACGAGGGTCAATTTCCTGCAAGCAAACAAAGAACAAGCAAGAAACTAAGATTGCAATATGGATATTGCGAATATAAGATGAAAGCTTTATTGATCAAGGTGGGGTTCTGTGACGTCTTTGTCTGGTCGTTGAACACAAACGAAGTACGCGAAGTTGCAGCTATGGCGAACTTTAATCTAAACAAAACCCAAAGTCTAAACGACGCCCTAAGGGCTGTATATATGGAGAAAGAGAGAGGGAATTTTGTGCCCCCTTGGAGAAGGGGTCTGAAACCAACCCTAACTTTGTTTTCCCCACACATACGAACTCTAAAAACAGCCTATACTTTACTACTTCGAAATTACATGGGCCTGGCCCAATAATAAGGTGACGCAGCACCAATAATAGCCTCTGGACGAAATTTATGAAGTGGCATCTTGTATATTTCGTCCAAGGCTTCACGCACTCATTATGGTGGCTTCAAAGTCCTGAAATCATCACTTGTAACTTCGTTCTTGTTCCCCTTGCGCATGCCATCATCTCCACGCTTGATCTTGCTCCAATGTTCATCCTTCTTGTCCAAGCTAGGCCCTTCATTTGTAAGCAAGACAAACGTATCCAATTTAGGCAGCATCATATTCTCGTGAACATTAGAATCATTACCAAGAAACGGAAGTACCTGGTAATTTAATTGTGTACGCGAGCTCTAGTAATTGGTCATGTATATGTGTTAGTTGGGGCTGTGGGTGTAACCTTGTTAGTGATGTCCTCGTCACTTTTGTCCCTAGCCAGTCCTGACCCCATATAAATAATCCCCTCGTTCCTCTCATCCGATTTTTGGCAAAATCCATCTCTCTTGTGCCCATTTCACCCCGTTCCGATCTCGCCAGAGTTTCGTTGCAAGAGCTCCTGTCATCGGTCGAATTCGTCGCTGCCGTGGGTACCCAGCACCTCTCTTACCCTCTGACCTCTTCCCCTTGATTCTCTCTCTCTCTCTCTCTCTCTCTCTCTCTCTCTCTCTCTCTCTCTCTGACCTATTAGCTCCTCCAAGGAAACACCGTAGCGACTGCACAGACCTCCCCCTGAAGCAGAAGCCGCCGTCACCGCTCCAGCCGGTCCTCGCCGACGCTAGAAGAAGGCCCGGTCGTCCCCGAGGACGTTTTGGAGTTAGCTGTGTCCTCCCTCGTGTCTTCCTATTCTCCCCGACCTCGGGAGGCCTCTCCAGCGACGCCAACTTCAAATCCGAGTCGCACCGCCGCCGTCTCAATCAATTCCGGCCGGCCTACTCTGTTCCTCTCCGGTGAGTCGTTTTGCACCGTCCGATCCCCATTCAGTGGGCCAGATTAACTTTTTTTAACCGATGTGTTTTCCTTTACATTGTGGCCATCCATCGGATAGCCAAAGCAATCAACACACTCATCCACTCACGTCATGCCACGTGGCACATCCATAGCCGCAGCAGTTCTTCAAAGAATCTATTTTTGGCACAATTTATTTTGGCAGATTCTATACCAAAATTTCATTTAGGTTTATCTTTTAGTGTGTAACACCAAATCCACCGATTCTTTTTCCTGTGTACTCATAGAGACCAGGAGAATACCGTACAACCAAAATTTCACATGTTTGAGCTGTTCAAATTTGAATTCAAATTTCCGGAGGCCATATCTTTTAAACCGTTGATCCAAATCAGTTGATTCTTTTTTGCATTGTGATCCTACTAGCATGTAGAAGAGCTATACCTACTGGTAGGTTATGTTGATTAAGTTTTTTTTGAATTCCTTGTTGTTGACCTTATTGTGGTGTTATGTTGAATATGGTTTATTTATCGGTGCCTTCGTTATCGTATAGTTTGTCCGGAGTGTGAAGCGGATCGGAATTAAGTGCTAGAGTACTTCAACACCGTTCAAGGCAAGTTTGCACATTTGATTTTGCTCATCCTATATTCTGCTATGAAATTGTGGTTTTGATGCTATGATAAATGTTTGGCTTGATATGTGCATCATGTGTTATCATGTTTTGTTGTTGATTGTGTTGTGTGATGGTGTGATCATCTTGCTATGGTAGAGGCGTGCCTGTGTCGAGTTATCCATGAAAGTGGTGAGTGCTTATAGCCATATGCTCGGGATAATTAACCAGGTAAATGCATCACTGGCATAGCGCTCGATTGTCCCAAGAGAATGCGCCATTGACAGAGCGCACTTGAGGCGAGGTATAGTTTTCGGAACTTAAATCAGGTGGATGCGTCCTTGGCAGAGCGCTCTATTGTTCCTAGAGAACGCGCCACTGACAGAGCGCACTTGAGACACTTCTGAAGTTCTTGTCATGTTTATTAGAATCTTTGGGTTATCTCGGGCGAGTATATTAGAGCCGTTTATGAGTTCATTTAGTGGAGGTAGGTGAAGACTTTCTTCTACAAATTGGCTTGAGTGTTTTGTTGTCATACTTTACTTGTGGATGTAGGTTTGCTATATCATATTGTGTGATTTGCCAATACATGCAATGTATTGACCCTTTGTGGCTGCAACTTTTCATGTTGCAGGTTTTTTAGATGATCATTGAGATACAACAGGGTCGCGAGTCTTCACTCAACATTTTCTCCAGTGGGCATTGATGGACTCATAGTTTACTTATGCTACATTTCCGCTGTTATTGAATAAAGTTAGCTATGTGCTACTCAGTTTGTAATACTTTGTATACTCTGGATCATACGTTATAGTAAATGATGCACTTGTTATTTGATATTCATATGTACTGTGTGTGCTAGCGAGTCGATCCAGGGACTAGCATGGTAAGCACAGAGACATCGAATCTTATTAGATTCGGGTCGTTACAGTCTCCCTCTGCCAGTAGATTGAGGAGGCATTGGTCAAGGCACCCCCTGGTGGTGTCCTACGGTAGGCGTGCTTGTAGTGCAGTCCGGCGGTGAGCGCGCTTGCAGTGCAGTTCGGTGGTGAGCGCGCTTGCAGTGCAGTTCGCCGGTGAGCCATTCGCAGTGTAGTCCGGTGGTGCATCATTGATGCGGGTTGTAGGAGGGTGGTGGTGGCAATCTCGCCTGGATCCGGGAGGAGTTGGGTTGGAGTGGGCGGCGCGCTGGAGAAGGAGGGAGCGACCACTCACCACATCACCAGCCTCTGTGCAGCTCGGTTGCCTCTCCCCGTGCAGCTCGCTTGCCGCCCCCATGCAACTCACCTCCGCCGACCAAACTCTCACTGGCGACTCCACATCGCGTCTGCACCACATCATGCAGTTTGAGTGCAGCAGCACATCCATCCAACCCAACAAAGTTCAGAGTTTGTGTGTTCAGTGCAGTACTACAGTGCAATGCAGTGCAGTTTCGGTTTCAGAGTCCCGTTGAAGGACTCGTGGTGCTATCCTCAATTAATTTTATGTGAATTGTGAGTACAGCATGTGTAACAGAATTGGAAGGCCAAATTTGTTGTAAAAAATGATGCTTAGATGCGTTTCAGTGTAAAATCCTATGTGGTTCACTTGGTAAACAAAAAAGTGTATGGTATGTAAATTTTTGAAGCTCACTTTGTAATGACATGTGGCTCACCTCTCGATAGTTTTGCGGTGCACTTACGCCCGAGGTGAAGCTCACTTTGTAATCTCATGCGGCTCACCTCTTGATAGTGTTGCGATTCACTTATGCACGATCCAATATGAATCTCACTTTGTAATCTCATGCGGCTCGGCTCTCGATAGTGTTGGGGTTCACTTATGCCCGATGTGAAGCAAACTCCACTTCCTCGCTTGAGAAAATTTACATCTAACAAAAAGACAATCAAGTTCACTTACCCGTCAGATGCAGTGCTATTTTTTTCTGAAGCAGTGCGTTCATCTGTCTGATGCAGTATACGCGTCGATTTTGGTGTCGCGAAAAACAAAGTATCCGGATTTTGGTAATTTCAAAATTGCTCTTAAACCGTAAGGAATTAGGTAGAGCATTCCACATGAAAAAGTTGTGCATCGTCGATATCTTTCCAACAGTGTATCATTTGAATCATTCCGACGAGCGGTTTGAAAAAAAATCGCGAAAAACGTCCGCTGCCCCTCGTCGTCAGCCACACGATTTTCAAAATTAACTAAAAACCGTAAGGAATCTCAAAAATATTTCAACATATGAAAGTTGTGCCTTGTCTGTAGCTTTTCAACGGCTTATTACACGCCTCATTTCAACAAACGGTTCAAAAACTGAAGCCAAAAAAGTACCCAAAAAATTGAAAATTTTGAAAAACAGGATTCCGTTTTTAGTAAATTTGAAACTGCTCTTAATCCGTGAGGAATTAGAGAGTGTAACCTACATGAAAAAGTTGCGTCTCGATGATATCTTTCCAACGCTGTATCATTTGCTTCATTCCGATGCGCGGTTTAGAAAAAAATCGCGAAAATACGCTCGCTACATCCCGTCATGCGCGCACTATTTTTCAAACTGCTCTTAAACCGCGACGAATCTCGAAAGTGTACAACTTGACAAGGTTGCGCATTTTCCATAGCTATCCAACGATATAATATATGCTTCGTTTCGACAAACGGTTTAGAAACTGGACCTAAAATAGTGCCCAAAAAATGCATGCAGGTTTTTTTTGGTGACATTGCAGTGCTCGTTTGATAGGGATGCAGTGCCCTAGCTTTGAGCATGAAGTTCGTAAGTGTTAGCAGAATAACTAGTTAAGACTTGCTAAACATTTAACAGTTTAAAAGTAAGTAAAAATATGAAACAAATAGGGGATCCTCACTCTAATATAATAAGATGATTCAACGGTGTGATTGTGAAAATATGCATTTATGTGTCCTCAACAAAAAAACATTTCATATATTGAAACATTTGTTCTTTTGTCCAGGACACATGCAGTCATATTTTTTCAATCCCTCCATTGGATCATGTTATATTATAGGTGTGTTAGTTCAGTATTTTTGTCAGGATTTTTGATAACTTTTACACCGTCGAAAACCTTAACTAGTTCTGTGGCAAGCTATTGTAGAAAATCCTACTCCTATATATGTGTGTCGTCACAAAAAATCGGACAAAGGGAGATGCGGTCGATCAGAAGACCCCCTATACACTACATGCAGGCCGAAAATGTGTATGGGTACGGTGGTGTGTGACGTGTTCAAATTCCGAATGCACAACTTCGATGGGGCACCAAATACATTACAAACCGAACACCACAGTTGACCCCAAGCCTGGTTCAATATGTATGATGTCGGTTCCCCAACTTCGAGGCGGGGGGTGCCGTCCAATGCATGTGCTCAAACTTTATTTGGTCTAACATGGCACACATAGCAATAGGAAACCATCATGGTCAAACCATTCTCGTATGTTGGGTCAAAGGGATAGATTATGTGGGCCCCAGGGCCGGGCCGGCGAACTCAGAGGCCCTGTGCCAATCTCTAAAATAGGGTCTATCTCATTGTAAAATATAGTCTTTTTTATGACTTAAAAATATAATTTTTAAACAAGATGTCGCTTAACAAAATATAGCGTCTTATAGTTCTTAAAAAAATATAGCATCTTCTTTGTCAGAGGTGAACTGAACTCAATTTGATTTTATAGAAAAACAGTTTAGTTTGATTTTATAAAAACAAGGTTGCTACAGACTTACTCATCTGCAGTGGTTTTTCAATAAGTGACACTTCTAAGAAACTAGTACAGTACTACTAACAATAAAATCAACTAGTTATACAGGGTCTTATAGGCTGACTAGTATAGGGTAACATAACCTACGTACCAGTTCATTCAGCAGCACTCAAATTAGATGGGAATGATAAGCAAAAGACATATGATGGACTGTTGTTTCCATTAGATAATACTGCTAGAGACTAGGAATTAATAGACTTTTGAAAAGAAAAATGATTCATAGATGATGGATTGCAGTTCGTGTCGAACGAGGTGGGCATGATGTTCAAAACAATTTGGTGGACTTGTGAAAATTCAATGCAGTACATAATTAATAATATGGGCTTGACATTACCATGAACTAGGCTGTGACTTGCCGGAAAAGCTGCCGGCTGCAGCGAACAAAAAGTGGGGCTGGTAGCACCGATGGTGCCTCCATGACCTACACCCATGCAGGCTGGAAGGTCGGCCGGAAGCAATACTCGACGAATTGGATGGAACGGCGACAGCAAAAATGGGGGCATCGGCGAGGCAAGGTCGATTGGCGGCCCCCATAGACTATTTTTGTGTGGATGAACAAGATCGTGTTTTTGTTTTGACACGAGAAGATCGTGTATTGATTGACGAACATGCGAAGAGGCGTTGCGGCGCTGGATCCATTCGTCATCGACGCGCACCACGCATCAGCGACGCACACCTAGCAGCGCACGCCCTTTGGAGGAGCAGGCCTTTTGGGGAACAAGCCCTTCACGCGGGATTGATGGGCCTATACCTATGAACGAGGAAATTCAGGGCCCCTCCCAGCTGGAGGCCCTGTGCGGCCGCACCAGTTGCACGCCCCTACGCCCGGGCCTGGTGGGCCCCCTCGTTATTGGTTAAGGATGATATATATACCCCGAGGAGCCCAAGATATGTGTGGGGTCTATATATAAACCGCACAAGGGAGACATGCTCGATCAGAACACCTGACCCCCTATACCCTGCATGCGGCCCGAAAAAAAATTATGGGTCTAGTGTGTGATTTGTTCAAAACCCGAAAGCACAAGTTCGATGGGGCACCAACTACATGAGTAACATTACAAACTAAACATCATACCCCTGCGGCCAGGTTAAAGACGTACGATGTCAGGAACGCAACTTCGAGGGGGGTGGGCGTAGGGACTGGGTGCCGTCCAACACATGTGCTGAAACTTGATTTGCTCTAACATAGGACAGGGAGCAAGAAGTAAACCCTTCTCATGTATTGGATCAAAGGGTAATTTGTGCGGGCCTACAGACATCTATCATTCTTTGATTTATGAGAACAAAAAATAACCAATAAAAACATAGTCTAAAATTAGCAAAACAAGTATCCCAAGGTTTATATAATCGTCATGACAGGTCACTATAGAGACATTTAGATGATAAATGTCTATAATGGTTGTATCATAGTGTTTAAATAAAGCTTGAGATATGCAACTTCCCACCGGGTCACCCATGGGAGGAGTGGCGGGAAACCGATGGGAGGAGTGGCGGGAAACGGTAGCATGTTTGGATATATAACAACTTTAATATGGAAAACTTAGTTGAGCTAGAACAACGCATGAGCACAGTGCTTACCCGTATAAATAAAATCACAACCGGAACTGCATGTGCTGTCGAAAGGGATGACGATTATCGTTCGATCTAGGAGAATCCAACAGTGCAGGCGTACGATCTACGGGGTCTGGGGTCTGGCTAATCAGAACGCACGACTCAAATCACGCGCTAAGCAGGGAGCATCGGCCACGGCTTTCGTAAGTGAACCGTGTGCTATTTGAAAACATTTCATGAGAATCTCGGTTTTTTAATCCCGTAAATCCAAAACTCACCCGAAAATCGTGAAACTTGGCATGGTGTCACGACATGGCACATCTATGTCGAGGAAAATAATTGTCCATTTTGGGCCAAGTTTTATTACAAGCCTCTTACAAATTGGAGCTTCTCTCAAGAAGCCTTGTTGTTCCGATAGGGAAACGTGTCCCCCTTGTGGGCAAAACGATAATCATTGTCTCTTTTTGCCTTGTGTTTTCTTCTACAGGCAAATGGAACGACATGATATATGTGCTGAAATTTAAAATTATTCAGGATTCCTTTGGCTTTTATACATTAATTGAGTTTCCTAAGCATTTAATGACTATAATTCAAATCTGAACTACAAATGCATGCTCCAGTTCACCAAAATGTCTAGAAACGCCATACATGTGTCCTTGGGCGCATGTTTAGGTCCCATGCAAATAATGGGAATGAATTACGACTGTATTGGCGTCCTGGCTCATCCTCAAACATTTGGAATCTTGTTTTTTAAATGCCCGTAAATCCAAAACTCACCAGAAAGTCATGAAAGTTGGTATGGTGTCACGTCATGGCACATATATGTGGTGGTAAAAACATTGTCCAATTTGGGCCAAAATTTCTTACAAACCGGAGCCTGTGTCAAAAACCCACGTGGTATGGATAGGGAAATGTGTCCCCTTGTGGGTGAAACGATAATCGCTCCCTCTTCTAGCCTTGTATTTTCTTCTACACGCAACATGAAACAACGGGAGATTCGCTCTGAACTTTGAAATTATTCAGGGTTCCTTTGACCTTTTTTATTCATTAATTGAATTTTCTAGCCATTTAATGTCCATAATTCAAATCCGAACTACAAATACATGCTCAAGTGCACCAAAATGGCAAGAAAAATCGTACATGTGTCCTTGGGTGCATGTTTAGGTCCCATGGAAGGAATGGGAATGAATTCAACCGTCTTGGTGTCCTGGCTCGTCCTCAAACATTGCGAATATCAGTTTTTAAATCTCCGTAAATCCATAACTCACCAGAAGATCATGAAACTTGGCATGGTGTCACTACATGTCACATATATGTCGTGGTAAAAAAATTGTCCAATTTGGGCCAAGATATATTAGAAGCCTCTTACAAACCGAAGCTTCTCGCAACCCTCGTGGTTCCAATAGGGAAACATGACCCTCTTGTGGGCGAAACGACAAACGATGCATCTTCTCGCCTTGAATTTTGTTTTCTACAGGCAACATAGAATAACAGGAATGTCGTGCTGAAATTTGAAACTGTTCAGGGTTCGTTTGGCCATTTTATATATTAATTGAGTTTTCTAGGCATTTAATGTAGTCCATAATTCAAATTTGAACTACAAACATGCTCCAGTGAAGCAAAATAGGTGGAAAATCGTACATGTGTCATTGGGTGCATGTTTAGGTCTCATTGAAGCAATGGGAATGAGTTACAAACGTCTCGTCATCCTCAAACATTGAGAATCTCGGTTTTAAAATTCTAGTAAATCAAAAACTCACCAAGAAAACATGAAACTTGGCATGGTTTCATGACATGGCACATAAATGCCGTGGTAAAAAAATCGTCCAGTTTGAGACAAGGCGCACACATTAATAGCCAACGAAGTCCTTTTGAAACAAATAGTTGAGACCTTAATATCGCAAATGGTTGTACTATATGAACCGTGTGTTCCCGTAACCATTTAAGCGCGGCCACGCGTCACTACTAGGAAAATTCTTATACATAGAAGTTTACCAGTAGCATTTGTTTGTGTCCCCACGCTACTGGTAATTACGAGTAGCGCTGGGTACAAAGCGTGCTACTGGTATGGCATAGCAGCAGTGTTGGTTTCTTTTGAGCACGCTACTGGTACGTGTGCCACACCACACCACCAGATCAAAAAATATTAGTAGCGCGGGTAGTAAATCCTGCTCTACTACTAAGTGAATAGCTATAGCGCAGGCGATACACCCATGCTACTACTCAGTGTGTCCACTGCCTCCACATGCCAACCGACCAGACAAAAAAACTCTCTCACACAAATCTCACCCCCACCGTACCCCTGGCTCTCGGTCGAGCTCCTCTCCCCCACGATCTTGTAAGGTGCCGCCACCACCCACGCCGGCCGATTCTGACGAACTCCGACCTACATGCAACATGCCCCCAAGCTCTCCCCCCCCCCTCCGTCGAGATCCATGCCTCAAGGTCTGCACCCTTGCCCGCGACTAGGGATTCGGGCGCCCCCGTGTTCTTGACGCCGAGTGCCTAGGTCGGCCCGCTGGCCAACGAGCAGCTCCCCGCACCTGCATGTGCCCAGGCCGACGAGCGGTATGGGGATTAGCCGCGGATGGAGATGAGTGATGGTGTGGCAGCAGGAGAAGCTATGGCGGCGGTGGATCTGGTGACTGTCGGGTCGACTCGTTGTTCGTGGCCGGTCAGAGTCGCGGTGAGGCACTGTTGTCCCTGGATTCCGGTGGCTGGATGACAGCTAATTCTCTTGGACGCCGCTGATGACCCACAAGTGCAGGGGATCTATCGTAGTCCTTTCGATAAGTAAGAGTGTCAAACCCAACGAGGAGCAGAAGGAAATGATAGGCAGTTTTCAGTAAGGTGGTTTCTGCAAGCACTAAAATTATAGGTAACAGATAGTTTTGTGATAAGATAATTGGTAGCAAGTGACAAAAGGTAAAAGTAAATAAGGTGTAGCAAGGTGGACCAATCCTTTTTGTAGCAAAGGACAAGCCTGGACAAACTCTTATATAAGGTAAAGCGCTCTCGAGGACACATGGGAATTATCGTCAAGCTAGTTTTCATCACGATCATCTGATTCGCGTTCGGTACTTTGATAATTTGGTATGTGGGTGGACCAGTACTTGGGTGCTGCCCTTACTTGGACAAACCTCCCACTTATGATTAACCTCTAATGCAAGCATCTGCAACTACAAAAGAAGTATTAAGGTAAACCTAACCATAGCCTGAAACATATGGATCCAAATCAGCCCCTCATGAAGCAACGCATAAACTAGGGTTTGAGCTTCTGTCACTCTAGCAACCCATAATCTACTTATTACTTCCCAATGCCTTCCTCTAGGCCCAAATAATGGTGAAGTGTCATGTAGTCGATGTTCACATGACACCACTATAGGAGAGACAACATACATCTCATCGAAATATCGAACGAAGACCAAACTCACATGACTACTAATAGCAAGACTTTTCCCATGTCCTCGGGAACAAAAGTAACTACTCACAAGACATAATATTGTTCATGATCAGAGGGGTATTGCTAGGCATAATGGATCTGAACATATGATCTTCCACCAAATAAACCAACTAGCATCAACTACAAGGAGTAATCAACACTACTAGCAACCCACGGGTACCAATCTGAGGTTTGGGTACAAAGATTGGATACAAGGATGAACTAGGGTTTGAGAGGAGATGGTGCTGGTGAAGATGTTGATGAAGATAGCCCTCCCCAAGATGGGAGAGTTGTTGGTGATGATGGCGATGACGATTTCCCCCTCCCGGAGGGAAGTATCCCCGGTAGAACAGCTCTGCCGGAGCCCTAGATTGGTTTCCGCCTCGGTTCCGCCTCGAGACGGCGGCTTCTGGTCCCGAAAGCCTCCTTCTGATTTTTTTCCAGGTCAAAACACCTCATATAGGAGAAGATGGGCATCGGGGGCCTGCCGGCTGGCCCACGAGGCGGGGGCGCGCCTTGTGAAGGGGGGCGCGCCCCCCACCCTCGTGGACAGCCGGTGGCCCCCCTCGTGGGTTTCTTTCGCCAGATATTTTTTAAATTTTCCGAAACAATATTTTGTTGAGTTTCAGGGCTTTTGGAGTTGTGCAGAATAGGTTTCCAGAGTTTGCTCCTTTTTCAGCCCAGAATTCCAGCTGTCGGCATTCTCCCTCTTCATGTGAACCTTGTAAAATAAGAGAGAAAAGGTGTAAGTATTGTGACAAAACATATAGTAACAGCCCATAATGCAATAAATATCAACATATAAGCATGATGCAAAATGGACATATCAACTCGCCCAAGCTTAGACCTCGCTTGTCCTCAAGCGAAAGCCGATATCGCAAAATATGCCCACATGTTTAGAGATAGAGGTGTCGATAAAAAAATACGGACATGAGGGCATCATGATCATTCTCATAACAGCAACTTATATAAATATAGTCATATGATTCTTATGCTAAAGTAACAATTCATCCACAATATCAAGTATGAATCATAAACTTCATTGGAAACTAACAAACTTTGATCTCGGTCATTGAAGCAATTGCAGTTTATCGTAACTTCGGAAAGAGTCAATATAAGAGCTTTTCAGCAAGCCTACATACTCAACTATCATATAGTCTTTCACAATTACTCACACTCACGCAATACTTATGTTTATGGAGTTTTAATTGGACACAGAAAAAGATAGGGGCTTATGGTGTTGCCTCCCAACCTTTTACCTCAAGGGTAATGTCAACAGTAATAGATCATGAAAACTTACATCCATGTGGGTATATATGTCAGGATCTTTCCAACACAATGTGCTTGCCAAAGGATAAAATGTAAAAAGGAAAGGTGGATTTCACCTTGACACTTATAAGACAAGAATAAAAGATAGGCCCTTCGCAGAGGGAAGCAGAGGTTGTCTTGTGTTTTTATGGTTGGATGCACAAAGTCTTAGCATAGAAGAACTTCGCTTTATATTGCCACTTGTGATAAGGACCTTTATTATGCAGTCCGTCGCTTTTATTACTTCCATATCACAAGATCATATAAAGCTAATTTCTCCCACAATAATAAATCATACATATTTTAGCGGATTTGCAACATGACAACTTAGTTGGAAGGATCTTTCTCAATCTATAGGTAGGTATGGTGGACTCTCATGGCAAAACTGAGTTTAAAGATATATGGAAGCACAAGTAGTATCTCTACTTAGTGCGAGGAGTTTTGGCTAGCATGAGGGGGAAAGGCAAGCTCAACATGTTGGATGATCCATGACAATATACTTTATTTTGGATATAAGAAGACATAACCCATTATGTTGTCTTCCTTGTCCAACATCAACTCTTTAGCATGTCATATTCTAATGAGTGCTCACAATCATAAAAGATGTCCAAGATAGTATATTTGTATGTGAAGCCTCTCCTCTTTTATTACTTCCTATTAATTGCAACGATGACCAAAACTATGTTTGTCAGCCCCCAACAACTTTTATTTATCATACTCCTATATGTGAAGTCATTACTTCCCACAAGATCAATATGATCTCTTTGATACTATTTATGTTTTCTTTCTTTTTATCATGACCGAAGTGAGGAAATCAAGCCCTTGACTCAACACTAATCTTTATTATATAACTCACGGACTCGATTACAAAGGGTAAAGCTCACAAGGCAAAATCTCACAACTAGATCATGCTAACTTTATTCGAATAGATCAAGATACTACCAAAAGGATCGAACTAAGTAAAACGGTAAAGATAGGAGTGATGGTGATACGATACCGGGGTCACTCCCCCAAGCTTTGCAGCTGCGAAGGGGAGTGCCCATACCCATATGATTATGTATCCTTCTTCGGGGGTGGTGATGATGGAGTTGCAAGTAGTGACGGAGGATCCTCATATATCAAGCGTAGGAGATCTTCCAGCTTGCGGATAATAACTTTGAGAGCAGCTATGTAATCCTTCAACAAAAGATTTTTACTTGTGAGATGCTTGTTTCGAATCTGAGCTAACTCAATCATCCTGAAAGCTTCTAGCTCAGTTGAGGTAAAGAGTTTAGGAAGGGATTTAGAGGTGTCTTCTTCTCCCGCTGCCGGAGCCGGATCTTCCACCTCCATCTTGATCTTCTTCTCCATGTGGATCTCCTCGGGTCCTTCCCTCTTCAGATCTATCTTCATTAGCCAAGCATCATTGCCTTCGTTGTTGGAGGAGGGAGACGACATGATGCCTAGCTTCGCAAACCCTAGCAGAAAACAGCTCGAAACAAGAACAGAGGATTTTTGCGTGATACAGAGGTCAAAACCTTTGGGAATATATATAATGAATTTTTCTCGACCAAAAGGCGTAACCCACAAGAAAATGGAGTCCAGGGGACACACGGGGTGCCCACGAGGCAAGGGGGCGCGCCCCTGGAAGGGGGGCGCGCCCTCCACCCTCGTGCATGCCTCGTGTCTCTTCCGGACTGCGGTTTATTTTTCTATTTGTCTAAATATTCCAAAACGGAGAAAATTGCCTTTAGAACTATTTTGGAGTCAGTTTACTTACCGTATCACGTACCTCTTCCTTTTCGGAGGCTGAATCATTCTGGAAAGTGTCCCTTATGTATTCCTCCGGGGTTACGGTTTCAATAGTATTGGTTTCAACATTTATAGGATTACCTGAGATATAATGTTTAATTCTTTGACCATTCACCACCTTCGGATTTGTGCCTTCGAAGTTGTTGATTTTTATGGCACCGGAGCGATAGACCTCCTCGATAACGTACGGTCCTTCCCACTTGGAGAGAAGTTTTCCTGTAAAAAATCTTAAACGAGAGTTGAATAGCAAGACATAATCCCCTACGTTAAATTCACGTTCTTGTATCCTTTTGTCATGCCATCTTTTAACTTTTTCTTTAAACATTTTGGCATTCTCATAGGCCTGGGTTCTCCACTCATCAAGGCAGCTAATGTCAAATAACCTCTTTTCACCGGCAAGTTTGAAATCATAGTTGAGCTCTTTAATAGCCCAATATGCCTGATGTTCTAGTTCAAGAGGTAAGTGACAAGTTTTTCCATATACCATCTTATATGGAGACATAGCCATAGGATTTTTGTATGCAGTTCTATAGGCCCATAATGCATCATCAAGTTTCTTGGACCAATTCTTCCTAGACCTATTACCTGTCTTTGCAAGATTAGTTTCAACTCCCTATTACTTAGTTCTACTTGACCACTAGTCTATGGGTGATAGGGGGATGCAATTCTATGGTTGACATCATATTTAGCAAGCATCTTACGGAAGGCACCATGAATAAAGTGTGAACCACCATCAGTCATTAGATACCTAGGGACTCCAAATCTCGGAAATATAACTTCTTTAAGCATCTTAATAGAGGTGTTATGATCAACACTACTAGTTGGAATAGCTTCTACCCACTTAGTAACGTAATCAACAGCAACTAAAATATTTGTGTACCCATTAGAGGCAGGAAAAGGTCCCATATAATCAAAGCCCCAAACATCAAATGGCTCAATAACAAGTGAATAATTCATAGGCATTTCTTGACGTCTACTAATATTACCAATTCTTTGACATTCATCACAAGATAAGACAAACTTACGGGCATCCTTGAAGAGAGTAGGCCAATAAAAACCGGATTGCAATACCTTGTGTGCAGTTCTATCTCCCGCATGGTGTCCTCCATAAGCTTCGGAGTGGCACTTGCGTAGGATCTGTTCTTGTTCATGCTCAGGTACACAACGTCTAATAATACCATCTACTCCTTCTTTATAAAGATGTGGGTCATCCCATAAGTAATGTCTCAAATCATAGAAGAACTTTTTCTTTTGCTGGTATGTGAAGCTAGGAGGTATAAACTTAGCAACAATATAATTAGCATAATCAGCATACCATGGAGCAATACGAGAAGTATTTATGACAGCTAGTTGTGCATCAGGAAAGCTATCATCAATAGGTTGTGGGTCATCAAGTATATTTTCTAACCTAGACAAGTTATCCGCTACGGGGTTCTCAGCCTCCTTTCTATCAATAATATGCAAGTCAAATTCTTGTAGCAAGAGAACCCATCTAATAAGTCTAGGTTTAGCATCTTTCTTTTCCATAAGGTATATGATAGCAGCATGATCAGTGTGAACAGTTACTTTAGAATCAACGATATAGGGTCTAAACTTATCACAAGCAAATACAACTGCTAAAAATTATTTCTAAGTGGTAGCATAATTTCTTTGGGCACTATCTAGAGTTTTACTAGCATACTGGATAACATTCAATTTCTTATCAACTCTTCTCCCTAGAACAGCACCTACAGCATAATCACTAGCATCGCACATAATCTCAAAGGGTAAATTCCAGTCAGGAGGATATAGAGCCTCAAATCCAGTCCGAGGATATTTTATCGCCTGCCGCTTCGATTTCCCTCCCAGCCGGCCTCCTTGGGTCTTTGTCCAGTCCCATCACGCCTGCCACACCGTCGCCTCCACCATTGCCATCCGAGCCGCCACCCATTACTCCAACGCAGCCTTCATCGCCGACGCCGCCCACACCTCCTCCTCCAACAACCACTGCTCCGCCACCTCCATCACCCGCCATGGCAAACTTTGAGCTTGATCTTGTGGACTTCCTCCCGCCGGGTTTCGACATCATCGACGGGGGCCCCTTGAGACTCCCACGCGCCTTCTTCTCTCCGGCAGTAGCTCCCGACCGGCAGAACGAAGCCTACGCGATTGCCATTGTCGAGCCAGCACCTCTTCAAGCAGAGGTCCCCCTCTTCCGCAACCTGGTCAGTGATTTTGTTGTCAACACTCTTGGGCGCGCAGTGCTAGATGTCCAACCATGGATTCAGGGGGTTGGGCTTTTTCGTTTTCGCAGCGCAGTTGCTAGGCAGACCTTAGTGGATCATCCACCTTTCGATCTTGGCAATGATAGATTTGTCTGTTTCATACCCCATGATGAGGGTATTAATTACCGAGCTGTCCAAGGATTTCGCCGGGGCTGGATTATGTTAGTTGGGATCCCGCTGGATTACAGAAGAACTGCATACACGCCATTGGTTCTTTTGGCCGCTTCCATTACTGGCATCAGGAGGACCCCGTCCTTGCTCGCACTTTGGCATATGTGTTCTTTCCAGCGCCTTCTTTAGTGCCGCGGGATGTGGTCTATCGGGAATTCTCTGATTTTGGAGGCGCCAGAATCTCATGGACTGCCCCAGTCTATATACTGTCTGCGGATTTTGCTGACGTTCTACCTGCTGATGAAGACCCAATGCCATTCAATGGTAACCCACACCCCCTTCCGGGTCAGATGGTGTTTGAGAATCACAACTGGGTCATGCCCGAATTCCCTGAGCTAGGTTGGAATGACATGCCGCCACCGGCTAATGACCAGCACCAGGGCTTCCAGCATCAGCCTGTTGATAATCAGGAACAAGTGCAGGAAAACCAGATTGAGAAGGAACCATCTCAGGAGTCTATGATCCTACAGTTGTCAGATGATTCCATCAACAATGAAGATCATGCTGCTGACGTTGTGGTGTATCAACCACCTTTGGTGCAGCCCCCCTTCAGATTGGTATGGTACTGACAGTCTATGGGCCTGAGCTGCCCCTAGTTCTTCAATGGCAGCGCAGCTTCGAGCGGATGATGCCTTTCATGTGGGTCTCTGAGATTCCCAGGGTTGTTCCTTGCCAAGATTTTCAGCCCATCATCTTTCCTCTTAATACCTGGGACTTTAACTACACTGCATCAGGCTTTCAGATCTCGCTGAAGACGGACAGCACTCCCTGTGTGGCGCGCCCTGAGAAGCGGCCAGTGGCTAGGGCTTTATGTTTTGATGACATCTCTGATCCAGTTTCTGAAGCTTTCCAGTTCACAGCCAGGCTGGAAGTGCCTAGGAAGAGGGGACGCAAGGCGGCGACGCCTGTGGTGGTTTCTGAAGTTCGTTGCAGTGCCCGTCTCTGTGCTCTGAAGGGAGGTTTTCGACAGGCTCCTCTGCATGACGACCAGCGCCCCCGCTCCTCCGCCCCGAAGAAATGTAAGACCAAGGCGTCTGCGTCTGAACAGCAGCTTCCACCTCTCAGTTTGATTGAAGATCTGCAACGTATCGGCGCTCGTCTGCAAATCGCCCCAGAGAAGCTCACCAAGGAAAAGCTTGCAGCGGATCCTTCTCAAGCTACCAGCAGCAAGAGTTCCAATGATTTTTGATGTCTTTCGAGGTCTGGGTTTATGGCGTACCCCCCAAATCGCCATCTATCTTAGTTTCGGTTTTATTTTGCTGAACTTTATGGCACGGCTTTGTACTATGCTTGGTTATGGATCACTGCGTGATTCATTTTATTTCTGCTCTCTATCTAGTTATTATGAATCCGAACATCTGTAGAGCATGGAAGGTCCTTTGTTGGAATGTACGGGGCCTCAACTCTGAAGCGCGTCAACTTGCTGTCAAACAAAAGATCGACGAAAGTGGTTGTTCGGTTATTTGCCTCCAGGAAACCAAGTGTATGCACATTGATCAACGCTTTCTTCGAAAGTTCTGCCCACGACGTTTTGACAATTTTGTCTATATTCCTTCTGATGGGGCTTCTGGTGGTATTGTGGTCATTTGGAATTCTTCTTTCTTTATTGGCAAGCTTATTGTAGCAAAACCCTTCGGCATTGTGATTGAGTTCTGTTCCGCACACACGTCCGAAATTTGGACTCTTGTGACCGTTTATGGACCGTGTCAGGGTCCTGCCCGCGACGATTTCGTCCAATGGCTTTACAACCTCAATATCAATGCTGATGACAAATGGCTATTACTTGGGGACTTTAACTTCATGAGATCGTTAGAGAATCTCAACCTTCCAGGGGGCAATGTCAATGATATGTTCTTGTTTAATGAAATTATTGGGCACCTAGGTCTCATTGAACTCCCGATCAAAGGCAGACAATTCACCTGGTCTAACATGCAGGCTCATCCATTGCTGGAACAATTGGATTGGTTCTTTACTTCGGTAGCATGGACCTATGATCATCCCAATACTTTGGTTTATCCTTTAGCACGTACCACATCAGATCATGTGCCTTGCGCAGTCTCTATTGCTACGTGCATACCCAAGGCCAAAGTATTTCGTTTCGAGAACTATTGGATTGATCTACCTGGCTTCTTTGATTGTGTCTCTGCCGTGTGGAACAGTGATTTTAGACAGGTAAATGTTGCCTCCAGGATATCGGCCAAATTTAAAGCTCTCCGTTATGCTCTTAAACAATGGCATCTCAGTCTGTCTAAAGTGAAGGCACTTATTACTGACTGCAACAAGGTTATTTTATTTCTGGATAATCATGAGGAGCTTCGGCCTTTGAGTTGGCCCGAGACAAACTTTCGGTGTATTGTTAAGTCCCACCTGGAGGAAATTCTGCACATGCAGTACATTTATTGGAAGCAACGCTGCACCATCAGGTCTATTAAAGTTGGGGAAGAAAACTCTAAATTCTTCCATGTAATGGCAACTGAGAGATATCGAAAGAACACGATCTCCTCTCTCAAAAACGCTGCGGGAGACGTGATCTCTGATCACCAACAGCTAGCCGGTATGTTCTGGTCTGACTTCAAACAACGAATGGGCCATGCCAAGGGAATACATATGGATTTTGATCTTGCCTCCCTCGTTGCTAAGGTGGATGGGCTAGCGTCCTTGTCTCGGCCTTTTTCGGATAAAGAAGTGGAGGATGTTGTTAAGCATATGCCTGTTGATCGAGCACCGGGGCCTGATGGATTCACGGGGCTCTTTCTGAAGAAGTGTTGGCCCATTCTGAAAAATCACTTTTTCTCGCTTGTCAGGGCTTTTTATGATGGTACATGTGATCTGGAATGTTTAAACTCTTCTCTAATCACTCTCATTCCCAAGAAATTAAGCCCGGAGGTGGTTGGGGATTTTTGGCCAATATCTTTGCGAACACTTGCTTAAAGTTTATCACATAACTCTTAGCAAACAGACTGCAACAGGTGATTCTTAACTGTATTCATAAAAACCAGTATGGTTTTCTTCGCTGCCGTTCAATTCAGGACTGCTTAGCATGGTGCTTTGAGTATATCCATCAGTGCAAAGCATCTAAAAGGCCGATCGTCCTTCTCAAGCTTGATTTCACAAAAGCTTTTGATACTCTTGAGCATGAGACAATTCTCCAGATGTTGCGCTATAAAGGTTTTGATGAACATTGGAATGGTTGGGTTGACACACTTTTATCATCTGGCTCTTCTTCTGTGCTTCTTAATGGGGTCCCTGGTCAGCTGTTTAAATGTCGCACTGGAGTTCGTCAAGGTGACCCACTCTCCCCTTTATTGTTTGTCATTGCGGTGGATCTTCTTCAATCCGTGGTGAATGATATGTGTGCTCGCAATGTTCTCTGAATGCCTATTCCGACTGGTTCAAAGGATTATCCAATAGTTCAGTATGCAGATGGCACGCTGATCATCCTTCCAGCTGCTGATGATCAGCTCATTGCGCTAAAACAGATGCTTGAAAAGTTTGCTCGGGCCACCGGATTAAGAGTCAACTTCAGCAAATCGTCCATGATTCCTCTGAACTTGTCTTCTGAGGAGGGCTCTCGCATTGCTGCCCTCTTGGGCTGTGAGGTCGAATCTTTGCCCTTCACCTATCTACGCCTTCCTATGGGCACTTCTAGACCTACCGTGGCTGATCTCTCGCCCCTAGTGGATCGTCTGGAGAGGCGCCTTTCAGCATCGTCATGTTTGCTGAATCAGGGCAGTCGTTCGCAGCTGCTGCAGTCTGTGCTGGCTTCCATGCCAATATATTTCTTGTGCTCCTTATCCCTCCCAAAGGGCATTCTTAAACAGTTAGAGTGAATAATGCGTCAATGTCTCTGGCGGGGAACTCTGAGACTCCCCGTCAATCTCTAGCAGCTTGGGATCTCATATGCCGACCCAAGAAGCATGGCGGCCTCGGAGTTACAAACCTTGGCACACAAAATGAGGCCTTGCTCATGAAGCATCTCTACAAGTTTTTCAATAAACTTGATATACCTTGGGTTCAATTGCTCTGGGATTCTTATTACGGCTCATCACCACCTCAAGCCACTCGTAGCTGTGGTTCTTTCTGGTGGCGGGACATTCTCAATCTCTATGATAAGTTTTACGCTCTCGCTGTCCCACAAGTTCATGCAGGGGACATTGTGCTGTTTTGGGTCGACATGTGGCACATTGACAGTAGAGTTATTTCCCTCCGGACCAGATTACACCACCTCTACTCCTTTGTGCTCAATGACCTCATCACTATCAAGGATTTCTTTGATGCACCATCTGAGGCTCAGAACTTTCATCTTCCTTTGTCTATCGAAGCCTTTCATGAGCTTCAGCAACTCCAGTCTTTGTTGGCTCCTATGCAAATTGATCCATCAACAAGAGATATCTAGCAATGGCCCTCCAAATCAGGCACCTTCCAATCCAAATTGTACTATGATTTCACCTTCTCTCATATAGTGGTGGATCCAATGTTCAAATGGATCTGGAAATGTTCCTGCACCCTCAAGATCAAGGTTTTTGGGTGGTTTCTCTTGATGGATCACCTTAACACAAGGGATATGATGCAACGAAGGCATTGGCATGTAGATGATGCTAACTGTGTTTTGTGTCTTCTACCACATCTTGAGGACCGGGGGCATCTCTTCTTTGCCTGTAACTTTAGCCAGCGAGTTTGGAATTACCTTGGAATATCCTGGACACCAGATAGTCACCACTCCACATACTCCATGGCTTTAGCAGCTCGACAGGAATTTGGTCAACCCTTCTTCACTGAGGTAGTTTTTACTGCCTCTTGGAATATCTAGACTCAAAGGAATGGCAAAATCTTCAGAAATGAGCAGCCCAGCTTCAGATCCTGGAAACGAAATTTTGTATATGATATTTCTTTACTTGCTCATAGAATCAAATGTAAATATAGAGATAAGCTTCTCTCTTGGATAGCCTCCCTCCAGTAGCTTTGTTGTAAGTTAACTCTCTCCTTCTTCCTTGTATTTATTTGTTTCTTTGTAACCCCACCCTGGTTGGGTTATTTTATTAATAAAACACTGTGAGGCTGTTGCCTTGCAGTATATAGTCAAAAAAAAAGGTTTCTTAAGCAATCATCAAAAGAAGTTCCGTAAATGGAGAAATCATCCATGAAAACCTCAACAATCTTTTCACAAAAATGAGAGAATATAGCCATCATGCATCTTTGAAAGGTAGCAGGTGCATTACATAAACCAAAAGGCATACGTCTATAAGCAAAGGTACCGAAAGGACAAGTAAAAGTGGTATTTTCTTGATCCCCTTTTGACACGGGTATTTGAGAGAAACCAGAATAACCATCTAGAAAGCGGAAATGAGTATGTTTGGATAACCTTTCTAGCATTTGATCAATAAATGGAAAGGGGTAATGATCTTTCTTAGTAGCTTTATTTAACTTATGGAAATCAATTACCATCATATAACCTGTAACTATTCTTTGTGGGATCAATTCATCTTTATCATTAGGACAACAGTCATACCTCCTTTCTTAGGAACACAATGGACAGGACTTACCCACTGACTATCAGCAACTGGATAGATAATACCTGCTTCTAGGAGCTTTAGAATTTCCTTCCTTACCACTTCTTTCATCTTAGGATTTAACCATCGCTGATGATCAATAATTGTTTTAGCATTTTCTTCCAATTTTATCTTGTGTTGGCATATAGTGGGACTAATGCCCTTAAGATCATCCAGAGTATATCCAATAGCAGCACGATGCTTCTTCTGAGTTTTCAATATTTTTTCTTCTTCCTGCTCTGAAAGGTTAGCACTAATAATAACATGATATATCTTCTTTTCATCAAGATAAACATACTTAAGATTATCAGGCAGAGGTTTAAGTTCAAACACGGGATCACCCTTGGGTGGAGGAGGATCCCCTAGGATTTCAACAGGCAAGTTGTTTTTCAATACGGGTCCTTGTGTAAGGAATATTTCATCTATTTCCCTTCCCTCATTCATATGCATATCATTTTCGTGGTCTAGCAAGTATTGTTCTAAAGGATCATTAGGTGGCACGGCAATAGAAGCAAGACCAATAATTTCATCCTTACTGGGTTGTGCGTTTTCAAGGGGTTGTCTACGGAATTTAGCAAAGTTAAAATCATGAGACATATCCCCTAATCCAACCGTGACAATATCTTTCACGCAGTCTATCTTGGCATTAACAGTATTCAAGAAGGGTCTACCAAATATAATGGGACATAATGCATCTTGTGGGGAACTAAGAACAAGAAAATCAGCAGGGTATTTGACCTTTCCACACAAGACTTCAATATCTCTAACAGTCCCAACTGGTGAAATAGTGTCTCTATTAGCGAGCTTAATGGTAACACCAATCCCTTCTAACTCAACCGGTGCAATATCATGCATAATTTCGTTGTACAAGTCAAGAGGGATAATACTCGCACTAGCACCTACGTCACATAAACCATGATAACAATGATCTCCTATCTTGACAGAGATAACAGGCATGCCTACAACAGGTTTGTGTTTATTCCTAGCATTGGGTTTGGCTATTCTAGCAGATTCTTCTTGGAGGTAAATAACATGTCCATCTAAATCTTCTACCAAGAGATCCTTAACCATAGCAACACTAGGTTCAACTTTAATTTGCTCAGAGGGTGTAGGTGTTCTAGTGTTACTCTTACGAACTACAGTTGAAGCTTGAGCATGATCATTTATCCTAACAGGGAAAGGTGGTTTCTCAATATAAGCGGTAGGTATAACAGGATCAACATTATAAGTGATAGTCTTTTCTTGAACTTTAATAGGTTCAACTACTTTTGCTTCAATAGGGGATGGTATTTAAACCACTTCTCCTTGGGGAGATCAACATGAGTAGCAAAAGATTCACAGAAAGAAGCTAATATCTCAGAGTCAAGTCCATATTTAGTGCTAAACTCACGGAAAACATCGGTATCCATAAAAGCTTTAACACAATCAAACTTAGGGGTCATACCTGACTCCTTACCTTCGTCGAGATCCCAATCTTCAAAGTTGCGTTTAATTCTTTCCAATAAATCCCATTTGAAATCAATAGTCTTCATCATATAAGAGCCAGAACAAGAAGTATCGAGCATGGAGCGATTAATATGAGAAAGTCAAGCATAGAAATTTTGAATGATCATTTCTCTTGAGAGCTCATGATTGGGGCATGAATATAACATTGACTTAAACCTCCCCCAAGCTTGAGTGATGCTTTCTCCTTCGCGAGGCAAGAAATTATAAATATAATTACGATCACGATGAACCTGGTGCATAGGCTAGAACTTCTGATGAAATTCGAACTTCAGGCGATTATAGTTCCATGATCCCATATCATCACATAGCCTAAACCATGTCAATGCATCTCCCTTCAAAGATAAAGGGAAGACCTTCTTCTTGATAACATCCTCGGGCATACATGCAAGCTTAAACAATCCACAAACTTCATCCACATAGATTAGGTGTAAGTCGGGATGCAGTGTTCCGTCTCCTATAAAGGGATTTTCAAGCAGTTTCTCTATCATACCCAAAGGAATCTCAAAGCAAACATTTTCAATAGGTGCGGTAGGTTGAGGAGCAACTATTTTCTCTTCTGGTCGGGGTGAAGATACCCCGAACAAGCCCCTCAAAGGATTTTGAGCCATAGTAACAAGTGACAATAAATTTCCGCACACTATATAAATTTTTCCTTACCAAATTCCACTTACCAAAGGCGCTTCACTCCCCGGCAACGGCACCAAAAAAGAGTCTTGATAACCCACAAGTACAGGGGATCTATCGTAGTCCTTTCGATAAGTAAGAGTGTCGAACCCAACGAGGAGCAGAAGGAAATGATAGGCAGTTTTCAGTAAGGTAGTTTCTGCAAGCACTGAAATTATAGGTAACAGATAGTTTTGTGATAAGATAATTGGTAGCAAGTGACAAAAGGTAAAAATAAATAAGGTGCAGCAAGGTGGCCCAATCCTTTTTGTAGCAAAGGACAAGCCTGGACAAACTCTTATATAAGGTAAAGCGCTCCCGAGGACACATGGGAATTATCGTCAAGTTATTTTTCATCACGATCATCTGATTCGCGTTCGGTACTTTGATAATTTGGTATGTTGGTGGACCAGTGCTTGGGTGCTGCCCTTACTTGGACAAACCTCCCACTTATGATTAACCTCTAATGCAAGCATCTGCAACTACAAAAGAAGTATTAAGGTAAACCTAACCATAGCATGAAACATATGGATCCAAGTCAGCCCCTCACGAAGCAACACATAAACTAGGGTTTAAGCTTCTGTCACTCTAGCAACCCATCATCTACTTATTACTTCCCAATGCCTTCCTCTAGGCCCAAATAATGGTGAAGTGTCATGTAGTCGACGTTCACATGACACCACTAGAGGAGAGACAACATACATCTCATCAAAATATCGAACGAAGACCAAACTCACATGACTACTAATAGCAAGACTTTTCCCATGTCCTCAGGAACAAAAGTAACTACTCACAAGACATAATATTTTTCATGATCAGAGGGGTATTAATATGCATAATGGATCTGAACATATGATCTTCCACCAAATAAACCAACTAGCATCAACTACAAGGAGTAATCAACACTACTAGCAACCCACAGGTACCAATCTGAGGTTTGGGTACAAAGATTGGATACAAGAGATGAACTAGGGTTTGAGAGGAGATGGTGCTGGTTAAGATGTTGATGAAGATAGCCCTCCCCAAGAGGGGAGAGTTGTTGGTGATGATGGCGGTGACGATTTCCCCCTCCCGGAGGGAAGTATCCCCGGCAGAACAGCTCTGCCGGAGACCTAGATTGGTTTCCGCCTCGGTTCCGCCTCGAGACGGCGGCGTCTCGTCCCGAAAGCCTCCTTCTGATTTTTTTTCCCAGGTCAAAACACCTCATATAGGAGAAGATGGGCATCGGGGGCCTGTCGGCTGGCCCACGAGGCAGGAGGGTGCGCCCTGGGAACGGGGGCGCGCTCCCCACCCTCATGGACAGCCGGTGGCCCCCCTCGTTGGTTTCTTTTGCCAGATATTTTTTAGATTTTCCGAAACGAAGTTCTGTTGAGTTTCAGGGCTTTTGGAGTTGTGCAGAATATGTTTCCAGAGTTTGCTCCTTTTCCAGCCCAGAATTCCAGCTGCCGGCATTCTCCCTCTTCATGTGAACCTTGTAAAATAAGAGAGAAAAGGCATAAGTATTGTGACAAAACATATAGTAACAGCCCATAATGCAATAGATATCAACATATAAGCATGATGCAAAATGGACGTATCAGCCGCTGCAGCTGCTCGTTTCTGAATTTTCAGTAATGCGACTAGGTATGCCAAGTGTGTTTTCTGAATTTTCATTAGTGCAACAGCCAAGTTCAGTTTTAGTTAAGTGTAGTACTAGTGTAGGCTTTGGGATATCAGTTATAGTTCAGTGTAGTACTAGTGTATGACAAACAAATTAGATGTTAGCAGATAGATGCGCAATTAGTTCAGTAATGTCAAGTTCAGTTTTCGTTCATTGTAGTGCTGCTCATGTTGAGTTTAGTTCAGGTATAAAAATTTCTATTCACGCATATATATGTTGCAGCAGTTCGCGCGATTGTGATTCTTGTGTCGCTGATAGCTTGGTCAGTCAGTTCCGGTCCATCTACAACTCGTGACTGGGAAGGAAGGATCATGTCGCTGATAGTTCGGGTATAAAATTGTATCTTCTCATATAGAATTATTTGTAACGGCAAGTGTATTTTGGTCTACAATATATCAATCCACAGAAAGGATGTTATGCGATTCAGCTTCCCAGTAAGGCCTTACTACAAAAAAAATACCAACTACAATGCTGCAGTCCTATAGTTTTATCCATCAAACTTTGTTTCTATGGTTACTATTTTTATTATTTCAACAAATGGTAGTGAAGTTAAGGCGAGCATTCGAACATTTTGATAGATTAGTATTTTTGGATGGTCCTCTATCTGTATAGCATTGCAAGCAACAACCACTGAGCCATGAGAGTCTTTCTAGATGGTACTCTATCTACATACTCTTACAAGAAACAACCAACGAGTTATGCTATATATTTCCATTCTCAAAATAACTATCTTTGATGCTTCTGAATATTTAGCGTTCAAAAGGACTTTACCGAATATGTAAGATTCTATGCCTATATTTTTACTTTTTCCCTCTTAATTTTTGCAACAGTATGATACTCTATGTAGTTCCTCAAGATATTGTTCTTTATTAGGAGGAATCAAGGATTAAATTTACTGGAATAGTCTATTTTAAAACACACACACACACACACACACACACACACACACACACATTATTACTTAATACATCCATGTGAGATAAATTTTTTACTGATATTCATATTTTTGATATAATATAAGTGCACCTGCTCATACTTTTCAATAAAATCACTACATTGGTTTGAAAGAAGAAACTCATCATTTCCTTCCAATTTAAGACCGCACTAGAGAATATACATAACACATATATTTGATTGGTGTTACAAATTCGCAAGTGCAGCAGCTTAACTGTCACTAATATATGAAGTGTTGCTCTAAGTCTCTTATGTCACATGAATGAATGTTATTACAAAATTTCCTTATAAATATAGTAATAAATGTGAACTTGTCATGTCGACTATAATGACCAAGTGTTGTTAGTGCTGATTATTACTAGTAATATAACAAGAATACATATGCAACCAAGAGTTAAATTGAAATGATCTAACATTAAAGGGTACAATGTTGGTAATAATCTGCTATTGCACATGCCTTGTTGCTTGCTTGCTTGCGAATGACCTGGAAATTACTCCTACTTGGTGCACAAACTTTGCTTGTTCCAGTTTGCCTCAAAAGCTTGGATTCGGAATCTATAATAAGATTTGGTCATGCCTAGCATTGTATCCTTCTTAAGTTGGGTTTTCCCCAATTTCTAGGAATGGTCTGTTAGGTACTGCTTACAAATTATAATTCATATATACTATGTTGCTGCTATATGCTTTTGTTTCTGTTATTGTTACTTAGTACTCTATAGGTTACTGTTATACTGTACTAATGGTTCAGGTTCTTTTGAGTTCCTAGTAGTGGTCTTGGTTCATTGTTTACGTTAGAGTACGTCATGGGCCTAATGGGCCTAGGCTGGCGGTATAGTCCGTTAGTCTTAGGGTTAATTAGATATAAGGGTCGCTTGCTTAGGGGTCAAGTAAGCCTTGCTTGGGAGTCAAGTAAACCTCTCTATATAAAAAGAGGAGATGTATCAATCTAATCAAGTAAGAATTAAGAAGGAAATCCCTTCCCTCTTAACCGGTCGTGGGCAAAAGGCCCCTGGCCGGCCCTCTCGCGCCCTCCTTCTAGCAGCGCCATAACAATTTGGTATGAGCTAGCTTTGGTTCGATCATGTCTTTACCGCCGCCCAACCTGTCCCTTCCGCTGCCAGTCACCTCGTCGCCTCCGACAACCACCACGACCGTCGCCCCGCTCCTGCCCGCGCCAGAATCCTCTGTCGTGCCTGCCCCCGCCATCCTCACCCAGGAGGAGGTGTCCGGGGTGCTGCGGGACCTAACCCAGGTGGTCCAGGAGATCAGCATGTTCTTGGTCGGGTCCTACGGGCCGCACCTGGCTGCGCCGTCGTGGCAGCCACCGCACCAGGCGGCCTCCGCCGCGCTCACCGGGCCGCAGCATCAGCCGCTGCAGCTGCCATCCACCGCCACCACTGCCCCGCCCTGGCTGCAGTGGCAGCCACCACTCCTGGTGGCCTTCGTCGCGCCCAGCGCTCCGCCGCAACTGCCGCTGCTGCTGCCCGGCACGGCACCGCTGCAGCTGCAGCTGCCATCCACCGCCACCATCGCCCCGCCCTGGCTGCAGTGGCAGCCGCCGCTCCTTGTGGTTTTCGCTGCGCCCAGCGCGGCACCGCAGCAGCCGCTGCAGCTGCAGTAGCCACCGCCGGTCAGCTCCGGCCCCGCATCGACCGCACCGGCGAGAGTCTCGATCCACCAAATCAAGTTCCCGCCGTCGCCATCACCGCTTCCCCGGGGCGTCCCCATCCAGCAGATCAAGTTCCCACCATCGTCATCGCCGCTTCCGGCTTGGATCACTACCCGCCACGTGTCGGCGGCAGTGAGGCTGCAGGCTACTGCGCGCGGCCTCCTAGCACGTCAGCGTGTGCGGGAGATGCGTGGTCTGCAGCTACCGCTCCTCCCAGTTGCACTTCGCTGCGCAAAGGACCTCGATCTCGTCCGCTGCGTCGGGGATCTTGGGCATGATGTTATCCCCACGGACAGTGACCTCAAAGTCTACGACATCGGTGGTTGGGGGACGGACCCCTCCTCGCCATTCTCCATCGATAGCCCTCGATTCTTCTCTGTGCGATACAGACCAACAATCGTTCGGCAGGGAGAAGGCATGGTGTCACCGACAGGAGTGCACAACATAGCACCACTGCATTCCGCCACCGGCCGCCGCGAGGGCGCCTCTGTTGGTCGCTCTTGCGACCACTTCTAGGTGGCCATACAGATGCACTTCTTCTGTCCAGATGGTGTCCATGGGATCCAGGTGGCTGTACAAGTGCATGTCTGACATGCGGATGGTGTCCACTTGATGTTCAAGGGTCCAAAATAAAGCATCCCAGTCTATTTCAGGTTGAGAGTAATAAAACAAGCCGGGATGTAAAAGGCTTGTTTTTAGGTGTTAGGTTTGTGTTGCGTCGAGTCATGGTTATAAGTTAGTTAGGCTGCAGCTCAAGGACAAGCTGCATGTCCAGGTAGGGTGTAGTGTTAGAGTACGTCATGGGCCTAATGGGCCTGGACTGGCGGTATATCCCGTTAGTCTTCGGGTTAATTAGATATAAGGGTCGCTTGCTTAGGGGTCAAGTAATCCTTGCTTGGGAGTCAAGTAAACCTCTCTATATAAAAATAGGAGATGTATCAATCTAATCAAGCAAGAATTAAGAAGGAAATCCCTTCCCTCTTGCCCGGCCATGGGCAAAAGTCCCCCGGCCGGCCCTCTCACACCCTCCTTCTAGCAGCGCCATAACAGTTTAATTCCAGGATTTGTGAGTTCCTAGTAGGGAACACATGGACATGAAGCTACGGCGGCGATGAAGACGATATCGACATGGGGCTACGGCGACGATGATGACGATGACATCAACATCGACACAGGGCTACGGCGGCGACGAAGACGACGACATCGTCATGGTGCTGCAGCGGCGGCGACGACGATGACATCAACACCATCAACACGGCCTTGTGGAGGCGCTGGCGCCGACCACGTAGACACATGGCACATATTGTGTATGTGTGTGTGTGTGTGTGTGTGTGTGTGTGTGGGCGCGCGCGCGTGGGTGCGTGTGTGCGTGTGCGTGCGTTAATTATTTACATCAGATTGTATGATTGATGATTGACTGTATGCATAACATGTACGTATTGTGAAATGCATGTCTAAACTGAAATAGGTAGATTTTTATTTTATTTTTTAAATCCTAATTTGTTACTACTAGCGTGGGTGTATCATAGAAGCGCTACTTCTATTCCTTTACTCGTAGCATGGGTGTGGAATACTAGTAGTGTGGGGCACCAGCACTACTGGTACGTCTGTTTAGCAGTAGCGTGGGTTAAAACACACGCTACTACTAAATAATAGCTATAGCGTTATAGCAGTAGCGTGGGAACCTACGCTACTGGTAGTCCAAAAACCCACGCTACTGGTAAGGTTTTTCCTAGTAGTGCGTCCCTCTTTTCTTATAGGATAGTACTACCTTTGTCCTCGTTCACTGGTCATCTTTGCATTTTGTACCAAAATTTAACCATACTCGGTGGCGTACGTGTAGCTGTTTGATTAGATGGGACTAGCGCAAGAAGTCCGTCGTGCAGGCTCGGCGGGACGCGTGCGAGCAATCCGCCACGCAGGCTCGACGGGACGCGTGCGAGCAGTAAGGCCGCCCATGCTCACCGGGAAGCAAGCTCATTGACCTCCATCTACAAGCCGCCCACCTCACTCACAACTTCTCCATTAATGGCAGCCGAGCCGCTGTTTAACACGAGGTTAATTAAAGCACCTAGACGAAGGGTGTTTGGTTGTGATCCCATGGCCCCGATAAACGTTAGCATTTGATTTGTTCATGTTTTCAACTTGTATTATGGATAATTTAAAATGCCACATTGGGCAATGGATAATACGACGACAAATAAAATGGCAACAGATAATACGACGACAAATTTACAATGGTGAGGATAATAATTGTCTTCCGTATTCCGGATAATTTAAAATGCCACATGCAGCAAAGCCCGAAGACACGGGGGCAAGAGAAGAAGGAAATCACAGACAACGATCTGGGTCGCTGATGTCTCTACTCCTCCATGGATCGCTGGGCGATGACATCCTCCAGCTCCTTCTTCAATTCCTCGCAACTTTGCTTGACATCAGCCACGGATTCCTCCACCTCCTGCTCGTGCTCGATCCGGAGCTTCCTCAAGTCACCCATCAGTTCCTCGACGACCGCTTTTAGCGTCATCCCCGAGGCACTGCTCTGCTCATGCAGCATATTCCAGTCAGCGGCCTCCTCCTCCGTCTCGGCGGGTGCCTTGAGGAACTTCGCATTGTCACCCATGAGTTGCTCGACGAGGCCGGTCGCCTTATCAACCGAGGCATCACTGATCTCGAGCAGCTTCATCAAGCTGTCAACCAGCTCCTGCTGCTTAATGAGGCCAGCGAGAATGTCGTCGCCGATGTCCAAGGACTTCAGCAACGCCAGCTCGTCGTGATCGCCGACGTGGTGAGCGTGCTTGTGAGAGCTTATTCGAGGGCTCCGCGGTGCGCCGGGACATCTCTGTCGCAGCTGCCGCATAGCGGCGGGACCTCTCCAGTGCTTCCGTGGCCTTGGTCTTTCCTCCCTGGTTATATGTCCACCTGAAACTCCTCCTGCTGGTCACGGTGGAATGACTTGACAGGAAAGACCAGTTTTGTGGGTGATGAGGAGAGGAACTGTGAAGTAATTTTCGAGTAGGTAGTTTTTATAGCCGGTGCTAAGCGTGAACACATATTGATTTGATCGGTGTGAAAATATTTGCAATTACTTATTGCATTGTAATCTGCAATGTGACGAGAAACAAGGTCAAAATTAATTGATAGCGGGAGGACTAAGTGGAGCACACAACCCGAATACCGTATGTGGTGCGACGTGTTATCTATCACACACGTGTTAACATAAGGAAACGTATGTGTAACTTACTGATCATCACACACTAGTACTCGCAAGCACGTCGTGTGCGATTCTCCTAGCCACCGCAAGCAACTAGTTTGCGTTTTTCAAAGTTTTTTGTACACATACAATCGCACACGAATTAACTGTAGTAACCATTTGTGTTACAATTTCTCATCGCAAACAGTTCATCTGAGTAGGTTGTTTGCCGTGTATCACACACATCTTGTTTACTCGAATCGTTTGTATTCTTTTTTCTCATCGCAAATAGTTCATCTATGTGAACTGTATGCCGCATATGACACACATCTTGTTAAGTTGAACCGTTTCTTTTGTGTTCCCTAATCAAAAACAGTTTGACCAAGTGAACTGTACGTCGTATATCACACACACCTTGATCTGGCTAACCGTTTATGTTGCATTCCCTAATAGCAAACAGTTCATCCGAGTGAACTATATGCCGTACATCGCACACACCTTGATATGGCTGCCCGTTTCTATTGTTCTGTCTCATAAAAAATAGTCTGTATGGATAAACCGTATGCCCCGCATCGCACACGCAACTAAAATCTAAACCGTGTTTGATGTATCCACCATCGCAAACTTTTTTGCATCTTTTTTGACGGGTTTTTTACATCACCGTTTGCGATTAATGCATCACACACAGTTTCGTCGAAGGGTCTCTGATTATAGTGTCGTGTTAGCAGCATCCTACATTAGTGTATACATAATATTGAATGTCTTCTACTTAGTTTAGACATTTGAATCATATATATGTGACAGTCCAATCAAAGACCCTTCGACGAAACTGTGTGCGATGCATTAATTACAAACGGCGATGTAATAAAATCATCAAAAAAGATACAAAACGTTTGCGATGGCGGTGACATCAAACACGGTTCATATTAGAGTTGCATGTGTGATGCATGGCAAACAGTTAATCCAGAAGAACTATTTGCGATGAGGCAGAACAACAGAAACGGGCAGCCAGATGAGGGTGTGTGCGATACACGCATACAGTTCACTAGGATGAACAGTGCGTGATTAGGCAACACAATAGAAACGGTCAGCCAGATCAAGGTGTGTGTGATGGAGAGCATACAGTTCACTCGGATGAACTTTTTGCAATGAGCCAAGACAACAGCAACACTTCAACTGAACAAGATGTGTGTGATATGCGGCAAACAGGTCCGTAATCATAAATGTGTGCGAAGACCAATAATAATAAAGACGATTGTTGCTTATAAGTCGTGTGATTTGCTCTGTCTATAGAAGAATAACATACATACATACATACATACATACATACATACATACATACATACATACATACATACATATACACACATACTATATATGGTGGCACTATTCTGATCCTGGGTTCAAAATAATTATTTGGATCACGATGGCCCTATACAGGGGCGATTGGTTGTTCCCGAGATCCTACCTTATCCACTGCTTCCCACCACTACCCCGCGAACTTCTCCCCAACCACCGCAGCCTCCCCACTTCCCGGCACGCCACCACGCACACCACGGCTCGCCGCCTCCCCGCTTCCCGGTGCGCCACCGCTCACACCACGGCTCGCAGCATCCCCGCCGCCCGACGCGCCGCCGTCCCACCCCACGGCACACCGTCTCTCGGCAAGCCATCGTCCCCACCCCATGGCGCATCGCCTCCCCGTCGCGAAACACTCCGTCGTGTCGGCTCCTAGCACAGCTCCTTCCCGCCTCCTAGCGCATCGGCGCCGCGAATCACGCAAGCCTTGCTGCCCCTCGCGTGATATCCATCGCATGCATCACGCCGGCCCCTGCCACCTGAACATTGATCCAGTCGAGGGGGCGGCAAGATCTAGTTGGCCGCGACCCCCAAAGAGGCACCAGAAGCAGCGCGTGGGGATTCCCTTCTGCTCACAGCCGATGGAGTCCGTTGTCTCTGCCGTCGTCCTCCTGGGCGACCATGCCGGACGCCGCTGAACCACTTGTTGGTTCCGTTCATCTTCCCCACGTCCTGCATCGTGAGACGCCGCTGGACTTCCAACTACATGGCAACTTCCTTCCTCGAGGACAGGTTGCCGGTTTCTCTTGATCTTGCCCCATCTCGAAATAGCCATGACTTAGTTTGGCCTCTCAAACCACTTGAGTTCAATGTTTTTTCTTTGTTCATAACAGCTTCAGTTCAATGTGTGTGTGCTGATGTGTTTGTCTGTGAGGCATGATCCCGTCCTCCCACCCTAAAACTGCATCCGTGCCAAATTTTCTTATTGTTCTCCTTGTTTGTTGCATATAGAATAAGATCACCAGCATCTGCATTTGCTCTGTTATAACTGTATCTGCTCTGCTTGTTTCTTCCTAGCATCTCCTTGGCTCTTAAAATGTTGATTGTTCTGGTTGTAAAATGTACGTGGTCTGATGTTTGTTATGTGGTCGAAAGACTATGCAAAACTGGGTGGAGTTCCTCGTATATGTATGTTCTCGACATGGTTGAAGCTTTGTCGGACTTTTTTTCCTTTTCAATGTCGGAAGTTCACTCGCGAAAAAGGTTCCTTAACCTCAATGACAGCACAAAGTACACATGAAACCCGAGGTTCAATTTTTTTTAACTACAATTGGTTGTGTTTTGTAAGAAAGAGCGCACAAAAGTTTGGAATTGGTAAAATTAGAAGAAACGGCGACACTAAGAAACTTCAATATGTTTGTTGGAAAAAATGCCCCCAAATATTTTGAAAGTTCACGCTAAAAAATACTTGAAGTTGAAAGAAGTTTAAAATAATAGGAAACAATTCATGTTTACAAAAGAAGGAATTTTCCATTTTAAATAATAAACACAAAAGTTCAAATTAAAAAAGGTAAGCACTTCGATGTTAATAAAAGAACCAGATTTTTCTCATGTCTAAAAAAGTCAAGAATACATTTTTCAGATTTTCCACATTTGTAAAGTATAAAATCAAGAAGTGACAGATGGTGCTTCGGTCAGATGATTGTGGTTTTCTATTAAAAAATTGGACAAATAAATGACAAATGTTTGCAACCCAGTTTTGTTCTCAAATGCATGAAGGATGTACAAGCAAGCGCAAAAGTGAGTGCGGTGTGATTTTGTTGTCTTTAATTTTGCATAAAATAAGAAAAGCAAATTCCAACCAATTTCTTTTTGTAGTTCACATGGAAATCACATGGAAAGTTCGGAATGTAAAAATATGCACATGTTCACGCATACTAAAACTATTGCGATTAAAAAAATGATAAATGTGTATTGAAGCATACATTTTCTGATTTCCCAGGAGATCATGAAAAATATTGTAACGACCAAACCTCGAAGGATTTGAGTCTCTGTGCTTACCGTGCTACTCCCTGGATCGAACTCGCTAGCACACACAGTATAGATGAATACCAGAATACAAGTGCATCATTTATTACAACGTATGATCCAGAGTATATAAAATAAAACAATCTGCATAGCTCATGGCTAGCTATTATTCAATCACACATCGGAAAGTAGCAGAAAATAATGATGAGTCCCATCATAGCCCAACTGGCGATGCTGAGTGCAGACTCACGACCCTAACGGTACCTTACTCCTCGTCTGAAAATCCTGCAACATGAGACGTTGCAGCCGTATAGGTCAATACATTGAATGTATTGGCAAGTTACACATGAGAAGTAATAAAGCAGACCTACATGTATATGCATAGAACAACAAAGGAAGGCTTGGTGGTTTATTTTGCAGAAAGCTGATTTTGTCCTCATAACTACCTAATAGTCAATTTATCATTTATTTATTTTAATACTACAATTAAATGCACAAGGTTGAGTTGGCAAAATCAACTCCAACCTACCCATTTATTAAGTTGCCCACAAATATTATTAAGTGTCACATATGTCAAGATCATCCAACAACTGTAATGGCATAGTGGCTCAAAATATCCATAACCGGGGACACGGCTAATCATGATTAGTTTTATTACTCTGCGGAGTTTTGCACACTTTACCCACTAGACTCAACCCGAAGATTGAGACGAAGCCTTTCAGAAGTAGTCTCCTCCACCCCCGGTAGTCGGTACAACTATCCATATCTACATCTGCTAGCATACCTGGGCGAGGATCCCACAACCTACTCAACTAAGCCAGAGCCCATTTAGCTAGTGGTCGCGCATCGAAGCTACTAGTCATTAAGTTTGTCTGATCTTTTTGAGCCTGGGCGGCCGTCCACTTACATTTAGAGGGTATAAACCATGATGTTCTTAAGACCACCCATCAATACCACTTCCGCCCAGAGGTGAGTTAAGCCCTGAATTACTACTTAGTTTGTTAAATATTAATAATCATCACATAAGCTCAATGTATACAGGAACCAACCCTGTCTATAAGCATAGCAAAACTATACCTACCACGATTTGCAAAGACGGGAGATAGCTCAACAATATAGCTCAATTTATAACAAACCTATAATGCATAAATTTATAGTGTGGCATAACCTACAATGCATAGGAAAAACAATAGGTAAAGGATGATCAACATGTAACTTGCCTTGGTTCTAGTTCAAAAAGTCACACTCCTGACAATAGCTCGCGTCGCACTCCGGACAATCTACACGTTTCACACAATACAACAAATCAATCACCGAAACTCTAAAGAAACCAAAATAAAGCCAACAGCAAGAAAATCATTTTTAAAATTCAACAACAGCAGCAAAACAACATGTACAGATCACCTACACAGCACTACGATCATAATGCAAAAAGAAACACTCGATTCCGATACACGGTTTAAAAGATACGGCCTCCGGAAGATTTGATTTGAATTCAAACGAATTCAAATTTGAATTGTGCAAACATGTGCAAAATTGGTACTGTGATGAAGAGATGAATTTTGTGAGTGCACAGGAAAAAGAATTACCTAAAAAGGATTTACAGAATAAAAGATATGGATATTTGAAGATTTGAGGAAAAACTGAAAAGGACAAAAAGCAACAGAAATCGCCTAGGTACAGTGCGGAACTCCTGTTGGATCTCCTGTAGCAACTTGCCACATGGCAGTTCGTGGTTGGCCCAGATTTTTGCTCACCAGACGACAAAAACGGCGGCGGCGGCGGCTCGGGCGTCGGCGGCGGGGCTTCTCCGGTGGTTGTCCGGTGACTTTGAGGGTACGGCCGGACGCGGTGTCGAGTGGCAGAGGCAGTGGTGGAGTTGGACGGCGGCGGGGAGGGCTGTAGCGGCGGCGGTGAGCTCGTGAACTGCGGTGAGCTCGTGAACTGCGGCGTGCTCCAGCGAAGACGACGAGCTCGTTCCCGTCGATCTGTTGTGTATCCGGCGACAAGATGATGTCAGAGAAGTGAATAGATGAGAGGGGGATCGAAGAGAGCAGGCGGCTGAGCTTGGTGAGTCCTTACGGCGGCGGAATCGTCGGCGAATGGTGGCGGACGGCGGCGAGATCCAAATCGCCCAGGCGGCGCGTGCGGAGGAAGAAACGTGAAGTGGAGGACTTCGCTCGAGTGCTCTAGGGATTAGCTCGCGTCTGGCGCCTCGGATGCGTCCGGTATGGACCAGGGGCACGGGGCGGATCGGCTTGGCCTCGGCGCGCGTGCTCGGCGCGATCGAGTCCGGCACAGGGAAGGAGACGGACAGGGGCAGGGCCCGCTGGTCAGCGAGAGGGGGCGCCGGGTCGGGTGCGGGTCGATGCGGGTGCGGGTGCGGTGCGGCGTGGTGTGTACCGCTTCGCGAGGGGAGCTGGGCCGCGGGGTGGTGCGGCGGTTAGGTGGGCCGCGGGGCTGGCTGCTGGGCTGCCCAGTGCGCTGCTGGCTGGCTGGCTAGGCTGGCTCACCGGCTGGCTGCTGCCCCTTTTTTTTACAGAAGCAGAAGCAAAACAAAATAAATAAAATAAAAACACACAATATAAAAACTAAATAAAAAATACCTAGACATACAGTAAAAATAGCTCTATAATTATAAACTACAGGAACACTAGTTCCTCATCTAATACAATTTTCGAAAATAGTTTTTATGCAATGGGCCACACAAACAGCAACAAAACACTCAAATAAAATATTTTGAAGATTGCAAAAATTACCAGAACATATCATACGAACTGGAAACAATATTCTGCACCATATGAACATTTTTAAATACAGGGGAGAAGTCATGTTATCTCCACTCCAATAAATTGCCTTTAGTTGCATAATGATTTGAATATTAAGAAGAAGCAAATAATGCATGGAAAAATATGAGATGCATATGAATGATCTATTAACATCCAAATTAGGAAAATTGGGATGTCACAAATACCGTGACGTAATTTAAATTTCAATAACACATTAGTTCGATGTCTATGTAAAGAAATAGATTTTCCCTATTTCTGAAAAAAAAACTAAGAAGGCAAATTAAAATAACAAAGCAGCTCAATGCTCATTAAAATTTTGGTTTTTTTCTCATTTTTAAAAAATAACCAAAATATTTGAAAGTTAACATTTCCTCGTTCCTAAAAAATAAGAGAGAAGGCTGACTCAAAATAACAGAGCAGTTCAAAAAAGTTTATAAAAATGGATTTTCAAAAAAAAGAGAAAGTAAAAAACGTAGAAGTTCAAATTTGAAAACCCTAGAAGTTCAATTTGAAATAATCGAGAAACCTAGAAGTTCAAATTTAAAAAAACGAAGGAGTTCAATATTTATGACAAAAACTTGAATTTTTCCTGTTACTAAAGAATAAACCAAGAAGTTATATTTGAAATAACGAAGAAGTTCGTCATTTACTAAAAAAACTCTAATTTTTTACATTTCTAGAAATACACAAAAGAGTTCAAAAAATTGAAAAAATAGAGCGAGACGTCTAGTGCTCCTCCTGGAGAAGTTCACGTGCTCCTCCCGGTGAAGTTCAAGATCTCTAGTGCGAGACGTGTGACCTTCAATTACATGTAAAAAACTGGCAAAAACGACGTTCAACTATCATTTGTGTGAGAAAGTATAAAAAAATATTGTGAAAGAGGTTTGTACAAAAGGAATATCATTTGTTCAACACTGACGAATGGATGAGAAAATTACAAACGAAAATACATCACAGAAGTTCAACGTGAAAACATCAAGAAGTTCAACTACTACACTGAATGAATTATAGATGGAAAACTTTTAAAATCGTCGCAAGTATGAAAAAATGATCAACACGGGAAAATTGCGTGTTTACAACAGCTTTCCATTGGTATATCACTTTCTCAATTCCGATGAGTGGATGGAGAGCTACGAGCCAAAAAAGCACGTGAAAAACAGAGTGAAGTTCAAGAAAACATGCCGAGAAGTTCAAGTTCTTCACTCGGTGCATTTTCGAAAAATATGTTTCACGACAAAGGCAGAACGAATGATCTCGCCGTTTTCGAAATTACTTGAAAACAGCTAGGAATCAGAGAAAACCATCAACATGAAAAAGTTTTGCATTTTTCGTAGCTTTTCAACGGTATATTATACGCCCCATTCCGACAAAGTTTGTAGAAATTACGGTGAAAATACGTTTTTAACCATTTTCAAAACAGACAAAAAACCATATTGAATTGGGAGAAACAATACATACAAAAAAGTTTTGCATTTCTTCATGCTTTACAACGTCGTATCATTTGTTGCATTCAGACGTACGGATAAAAAATGAGCTCAAAAATACGAACTCTGTGGAACTTGTACCATTTTCTAAATTACTCTTAAACCATTCAAAATTAGAAAAAACATTTAACATGAAAAGGTAGCTCATTTTCATAAGCTTTCCAACGACATATCGTTTGCCTTAATTGGATTAGCCGTTTAGAAATGGCATCGAAAATACGAACTCGCCTGTTCGGTTTGCAAAATTTTACGTTTTTCCAAATTACTCTTTAACCATAGGGAATTAGATAAAACTTTCAACATGTGGAAGGAGCGGTTTTGCAGCAGCTTTCCAACGCTATATTATTTGCCTCATTCCGATAAACGGTTTAGAAATGCGATCAAAAATACGATTCACATTTTTTGTGAAGAAAAAACAGTTTTCAAAACTGCTCTTAAACCGCTTACATTTTGCCAAAAAATTAAGTTGGGTCATGATACTGGTGTCCATAGCTTTCCAACGGTATATCGCAAGCCCCGTTTGGGCAATGTTGGCGGAAGTTCAACCTGGTTCATAGGGAAGTTCAACATACTACTAGCGGGCAGGTCAGGTTGTGACTATACAGATCATTCACACACACCTCAATAAACAATTGCATGCATTCTAAATTAGGAGAACGATCGTCTAGTAATCTACTTCTTGTGACGCTCCCGCAACTGCTCTATGGCTCGATCCCTCGGCTGGGGAAGGAAGAAGACACTTCCTCATGTCAACAATCCTTTTGTACATCTCATAGCTTGTGCACGCGTCCTTGGTCACGTACTTAACGTGTTGCCTATCCAGTCTCTGATGCCAGACACTGTACCAGGCGTTCTTGTCCTTCTTGCTCTCATCCTTCATCTTCATGTAGTAGGGGTCGATGATGGCCGAGGCGAGGTCAACCAGGGAGTTCTGTTTGTTGTTGTCGTTGCCCCAGACATTGCAGTGGTCCTGGATGTTGACAAGATTCTGACATTTCAAGCCCGAAACCTTGAGTGCTATTAGATTGTTGGTGCTGTCCACCGTAGTGAAACTGTAGCCGGAGCTGTTGATAAACCTGGAGAAACGCTTGCAAGGCCTTGTGGCTAGGTGGTAGTGGTAGACGAGGACGTCATGGCACATGCACAACTAGGCGACGGCAACCTTCTGATCGTGCCCGGCACAACCGCTCGTGAACTCGAGGTCGAAGCCGACCACTTGGTACTTACCATAAGCAAGCAACTGATCCATAGTTTGGATGGAGTTCTCCATCGAGACTGGCTCATTCGTGTACACCACCGAGAGGGTCTTCCCCCTCATGTGGGTATCCACTACGTGATGCGTGGTGAACTGGCCCCCGTTGTCGTTGGCGGCCGCTGGGAGCGCCATTGGAACCACTAGATGTCCTCTCTGTATGTGTCGTCATGGGTGTGCTTATTGTGTCGTGTGGCGCGAGAGATGAAGGTGAATGGCCGCAGGGATAAATGGGGGTCGGGCGGCCTGGATTCTCGGTGTGTCTGCATGGAAGTTTTTGCAGTGGGTAACTGCATCATGGCGCCGCGCCTGGCGCAACCGCATGCATAATGGCAGCATGACGTGATCGTGCGCCGGCCGCAAACACTGGCAACGCACGTGGAGGGACGAGGGCAGAGCGCCCGGAGGGACGAGAAAGCATAGCGCGCGCGACGGGATGTGAGCAAAGCGCGTCGCGGCCGCCTCAACCGCGAGCAACCACAGCATAGAGCAGTTGAACATGCAGGGAATGATCATCTAGAAGCCGGCCGACAGTTGTGTCGCTGCGTAGAGAGCGGTCGTGTGCTACTACCTCTATCTTGGTCTATTAGTCCCCTTTATATTTTGTGCCATATTTTGACCTTCAATTTAACCAACAAAATGTTAATGCATGTTATAAAAAATATATAATTGGAAATTATGTTCAAATATGAATCCAACGATATAATCTTTTGCTACATGCATTCGTATTTTATTAGTTCAATCTCTAGGCAAAATTTGGCACAAAAATACATAGATGACTTATAAACTAGGACGGGTAGTAGGTAATTATCGCAAATGCTTTTTTATTAACCGTATGTGTACGTGTCCTTTCGTCCTCCTCTCGCACGTCTTGTCACCCCGTTGTCGCAGACGGTTTTGAGTGCAAGCTTGAGCAGTGCGCGGGGGGTGTTCTTTTGGCCAAATGGTGGTGAGCCTGTTCCCGCGCAACCGCACAAGTTCCCGCGCAAGCTTCCCATCCAACCCAATGAAATCCCCCGAAATCCCAATGCTTACTGGCGTGCTATATAAACCGGCACGGACGGCGAGTCTTGCGTGGCATTTTCCCCTTCCTCCTTGTAGCTTATCTCGTCTGCTTCGCCCACAATCGTCAATGGCACTAGTCCGTCTCGTTGCTCAGCCACTCCGCTGTCATCAGAGGACAGCTCCAGCTATGAGGCTACACCGCGGCGGCGGCGCAGTACCCATCATAGTGGTGCGCGTGGCGTCCCTGTTGGGTGTGCGCAGAACATCCACCACACGCTCCGCCACTGCTGCCCATCGACAGCTGTTGCCGGCCGCCGTTGCCGCCACCCCACTATCTGCCGCCATGGCCACCACACCACCGTCGAAAGTCAGGGCCCCCGCTCCAACACCGCGGCCCAAAGGCAGGAGGTGGTCGTCGTGGCCATTACCCGCTCCGCCACCGCGGCCCGAAGGCGAGAGGTGGTGGTCGTGGCCGCCACCCCATCGTCGGCTGCCGTGGCCACCAGCCCACCATCGACCGCAGGGGTCATCACTCGCTCGTCCATCGCTGCTCGAAGGCGGGAGGCAGAGGTGGAGGCCCGCACATGCGTCAGCGACCTTGTGCCCTACATCGAGTTCCTACGTGAGGAGGAGGAGCGCCTCGTCGAGCATGCAAAGAGCCTTACTGCTGCCATGGCCACAGCACACGCCACCGCAGGGGTGAGGAATCAAGAGATCTACAAGGAGTCCCACCATTTCGATAGGGGTCGTCTAGAGCGGCGGAGGGCGTTCGAGGTGAGCGTCGCTGAAGGTGCAGCGGTGGCAGGCACCGTATTGTAGTTGTCCAGCTCGTCGGTAGGTTCCTCCTCCTCTGGCTCTTATTGAGCGCGCTCGACAGAGGAGAGGCTATCACAAGTAGTACAAAGCCCCTCTGTAGTAGTAGTATTTAGGGTCTATTTTGTTAAGTTCATCTGACTATAGATGTGGTGGAACTATACAATGTACTTAAAATTAGCTAGTATATACAGTTGAACTAGCTTTTTCAGTACGTGTTTGGCAACAATTGGGAAAAAGTTTGGTCGGTTCGGCTGTCGAGTTGAACTGTTTGCATAAAAAATGACTGCTTAATCTATGAATGAAATCTATGCTTAATTACTGAATTTTAGTTGCAAAATTAGATAGTGCTAGTGATTTTTAGCTGCATATTTTGACAAATGGCAGTGTTATAAGGTTGACAAATGACAATGTTACTAGATCAACAAATGTCAATCTTCCTAGTTTGACAAATGGCAATATACTCAATATGATAGGTGCAAATCTTACCAAATTGTCTGTACGTGGTTGCACACGGGTCATCCAAAAAAACGTTTGCGTTGAAGGGATGTACAAATCCTGCGTGCCAGATTTTTTGTTGGCTCAGCGCCGAAGTCTCGCTTTGGATACCGTATTCAATCTGAACCGTTTGCGTTGAAGATATGCACAAATCCTGTGCGGCGAATTTTCCCTTGGCTTACTGGGGAAGACCATAGCTCTCACTTTGCATACAGGTGTTCTATCTAAAACGTTTGCGATGAAGCGCTGCACAAATCCTGCTCGGCACATTTTCCATTGGCTTGCTACGGAAACTATCAGTTTACATACGGGTGTTCTATCTAAAACGTTTGCGATCAAGAGCTGTGTGAATCCTGCTCGGCACATTTTCCCATGGCTTCCTGGGGAGGCTGTCGATTTGCATACAGGTGTTCTAACTAATACGTTTGCGATGAGTATTTTATATAAAAGCATTTTCATCTTTTTTAAAAAGAAAATCTTTTGATAAGTCTGTACATTCAGAGAAAAAAATGCAAGTTCGTTCAAACCATATCTTTCAATCAGTCACACTGCGAATTTATATTCATATGATCGAGATACAGTATTAAACCCAAAAAAACTAATTCCGACGGCGACGGAGGCGGCTTGCCGCGCTGGCGTTGTCGTTGTCGTCCTCTGGGACGTTGTTGTTGAAGTCTTCAAGGCAGCACAAAATGTTCTTCACTTGGAAATCAAACATCATGTAATCGCGTGATTGACGGGCGGGGCACGGGAGGACGGCAACTCGCGGCGCTGTGAGGTAGCGGTCGACGGCGGCATCCCAAGCCGCTGAGCGAGGCGCGCACACGGGCACGGCGGGTGCAGGCAAACGCACATGGACCGACGCCGCAGTGGGTGCAGGGACGGGCACGGGCACTGGCGCTGGCATGTACATGAGCTCACGCGGGTCCATGGAGACTTCGCTAACACCCGCGGCTTCCAGCTCAGCGACCAGCATGTCAATGATACGAGGATGGTCGCTAGCGCGAGCCCGGGGATGGGAGCTAGGACAGGCGCGAGGGCAGCAACCACCGTAGCCAGCTCATTCACGGCCATGTCCATGAGGTCCCATTCCTCCTTATTTTTTATCTCCTCTGGCTCATACTCGACTTCACCAAACTGAAAGAGTAGTGGGAGATGATCCTTCTACGCCATGGCGTTGGAGAAGGTTTACGCTAGGGGAATGGGAGGCGAACAGTAAGGTCGCCCGTATTAAACAGCGGCTCGGGCGCCATTAATGGAGAGGATGCAAGCAAGGCGAGCGGCCATGGAAGTCAAAGGGCTCGCTTCCCAATGAGCCTGCGCATTGGAGGATAGCTTGCACGCCTTTCGGTCAGCTTGCATAGTGGACTGCGCTCGCATGCCTCTCGTTCAGTCAAGTAGTTGTCCACACGGCACCTCCTAGCCATTAAAAGAGTGACACGCGGCATCACGTGAACAGTTAACAGAACGCACACGATTTAAATTATACAAAATGTTTGAGATGTTAAAGTGGCAGCTATTTGTTTCAAAAATGCCTTTGTTGCCTGTTATTCGAGTGCGCCTTCTCTCAAAATGGACATGAAAAATACCGCAGCATGTCGAGTGCCATTCCATGATAGCATGCCAAGTTTCATGAATTTCAGACGAGTTTTGGATTTACTACAACTTAAAAACAAAGTATCTCAATGTTTTGCCGGCAATCAACAGTGCCCTGGTGTTCAAAATTCATTCCCATTTCTTGAATAGAACCTAAGAATGCACCCAAGGACACACATCTGATATGTCAACCCATTTTTCTACACGAAAGCATGTGCATGTAGTTCAAATTTGAATTATGCACATAAAATGCCTAGAAAACCCAGTTAATGTATAAAAATGTCCAAGCGAACACCAAAAAATACCAAAAATGGACACACCACTCTTGTTGTTCTATATTGACACTAGAAAAAAAATTGAAAGCAAGAAGAGGAAACGGATATCGTTTCGTCCCCAAAGGTGGCATGTTCCCTACCGAAACCATCAGGCTTGTTGTGAGAAGCTCTGGTTTGCGAGAAGTTTATACCCAAACCTGCCCCAAATGGGACAAAATATTTACCAAAACATGTTGATGCCGCGCTCCATGATAGCATGCCAAGTTTCATGAATTTCAGACGAGTTTTGGCTCTACTAGAATTTAAAAACCATGTATCTCAATGTTTGCGGCCGAGCGATGGTGGCAAGGTGTTTGACATTCATTCCCATTTCTTGCATGGGACCTAAGAATGCAACCAAGGACACAGATTTGATTTTTCACCAAATTTACATGCACTCGAGCATGTGCATGTAGTTCAAATTTGAATTATGCACATAAATGCATAGAAAACTCATTTAATGTATAAAAATGTCCAAACGAACCCCGAAAAATTCCAAAATTTAACACAACACTCATGTTGTTCTATGTTGACACTAGAAAAAAAATGAAATCAAGAAGAGGCAACGGATATTGTTTCGTCCAGAAAAGTGAAATGTTCCATACCTTAACCATGAGGCTTGTTGTGAGAAGCTCTGGTTTGTGAGAAGCTTATACCGTAACCTGCCCCGAATGGGACAATATTTTTACCACGTTATGTTGACGTCGTTCCATGCTAGCATGTCAAGTTTCATAAATTTCAGACGTGTTTTCGATTTACTAGAATTTAAAAATCATGGTTCTCAATGTTAGCGGTCGAGCGACGGTGGCAAGGTGTTTGACATCCATTCCCATCTCTTGCATGGGACTTAAGCATGCAACCAAGGACACACATTTGAATTTTGAACCCATTTATATACACTGGAGCATGTGCATGTAGTTCAAATTTGAAGTATGCACATAAATGCATAGAAAACTCAGTTAATTTATAAAAATTTCCAAGTGAACCCCGAAAAATCCCAAAAATTAACACAACACTCATGTTGTTCTATGTTGACATTAGAAAAAAAATTGAAAGCAAGAAGAGGCAACGGATATCGTTTTGTTCCCTACCGAAACCATCAGACTTGTTGTGAGAAGTTCTGGTTTGTGAGAAGTTTATGCCCAAACCTACCCCAAATGGGACAATATTTTTACCACGGCATGTTGATGCCGTTCCATGATATCATGTAAAGTTTCATGAATTTCAGACGTGTTTTCGATCTACTAGAATTTTAAAACTATGTATGTCAATGTTAGCGGCCGAGCGACGGTGTCAAGGTGTTTGACATTCATTCTCATTTCTAGCATGTGACCTAAGCTTGCAACCATGGACACATTTGATTTTTTAACCCGTTATTATGCACTGGAGAATGTGCATAAAGTTCAATTTTGAATTGTGCACATAAATGCTTAGAAAACTCAGTTAACGTATAAAAATGTCCAAACGATCCCTGAAAGATTTCAAAATTTAATACGACACTCCTATTGTTCTATGTTGAAACTAGAAAAAGATTGAAAGCAAGAAGAAGCAGCGAATACCATTTTGTCCACAAAGGTGACACGTTTACCTACCGGAACCATGAGGCTTTTGTGAGAAGCTTATACCATAATGTGCCCCAAATGGGGCAATATTTTTTACCCCAACATGTTGATGCCATTCCATGATAGCATGCCAAGGTTCATGAATTTCCAATGAGTTTTGGATTTACTAGAATTACAAAAAACAAGTACATCAACATCTTTCGGAGAGCCACAGTATCGTGGTGTTTAAAATTCATCCCCATTTCTTGCATGGGACATAAACATCAACCCATTGACACATATATGATTTTACAACCCATTTTGGTGCACTGGAGCATGTGCATGTAGTTTAATTTTGAATTGTGCACCTGAAATGCCTAGAAAACCAAGTTAATGTATAAAAATGTCCAAACGAACCCTGAATAATTCCAAAAAATTGATGACACACATATAGTTGCATGTTCACTGCAGATAAAAGATCTAGCAATTCAAACACCCTCCTTTGCCGCTGTGACCCCATTATGTAATTCAAATCAAAACGAAAAATCAAGTAGATCGCACACCGTTTATTATCACCAACCGTGTGAGATGCAGCACAAAATATTTTGGAGCATCGTCAAGGTATAGTACACATATGGCTTACGCGAGAAGGTGCGTCGGCTACAATCCATAGTCGGTGTGTCAAGCACACTGGCTCGCTCCCCAAATATCATTTCACTGTTCAATTGTCAACGGTGAAAGATGGGGACGTGGACCCAGGTCGTGAGTGCAACTTCGGCGGCCCACTCCGGTGAGAGCGTGCCCGCAGCCTCCATGCCCGTGCTAACAAGCTGCCTGAGCGTGGCCGCAATCTGCGATCGGGCAACCAAGGCAGCTCAAACGGTCGCTGTTGCTTCTCAGGTGGCGACAGCAATATCTGCCTCGGGGATAGCAACTGGCGAGAGCGGCACAATAGTTGTATGTTCCACAGCGGTGGCCTTAGCCCTGATGGTGGCTGGCCATGACCATGTCGAGGCCGCCCACGCCTAGCTCCTGGCGGTCACCGCACAAATCGAACGAAGCTTCTCCGACAACGGTCGGCAACCCAAAGCCAAAGAGTTGGCAATCGCTGAGAGCGTTTGAGGAGCCGGCCATTCCTTCCCGGCATACCTTGCCATGGCGGAGCCCGCCTGATGTACGGTGGAACCCTAGATGGCCGATCTTTCACGAAATGGAGGGGATACCACGAAGAACATGAAGAACACGAGAGGGAACACGAGGGGAAACACGAGAGAATCACTCAAGCCAACAAGAACAAGTCACACATATGCTAGATCCTCGAAACACAAAGAGATACAAAATCCATGATCAACAAGGGACGATACAAAGGGTAATTGGTTCTTCTCCGTGAGGAGGCCTTGGGGAATCCCGCGGGATCTTCTCCGTGAAGGAGGTCTTGAATCCGTGTGGATCTTCTCCTTGGAGGCGCCGCAGTCACTCCCTAGGTGATGAACCACTAGTGGATGTGCAAAGCTCTGTCCCAAATGAGCTAAACCTAAGCTAACCCTCACTAGGAGGAGGTGGAGGAGTATTCATAGAGGCAAAGGTGTCCCGTCTTTCGATGAGCTGGTGGCTATCATTTTGGAGGAAGTCGACTTTGACGATCCGACTACGAACGTACGAGGACGTCGCGCCTTAGCAATCGCTAAACCAACTCCGAGAGGTTATTGACCATGCCGGAGCATGATCAACCTGACCACGAAGGTCTGTTTCCTGCAAGCAAATGAAGAACAAGCAAGAAACTGAGGTTGCAATCTGGATATTGCGAATTCAAGAGGAAAGCTTTATTGATCAAGTGGAGTTCTGTGACGTCTTTGTCTGGTCGTTGAACACAAACTAAGTACGCGAAGTTGCAGCTATGGCGAACTATAATCTAAACAAAACCCAAAGTCTAAACGACGCCCTAACGGCTGTATATATGGGGGAAGAGGGGGGAATTTTGTGGCCCTTGGAGGAGGGGTCCGAAACCAACCCTAACTCTTGTTTCCCCACACATACGGACTCTAAAAAACAGCCTATACATTACTATTTCAAAATTACATGGGCCTGGCCCAATAATAAGGTGACGCAGCACCTATAATAGCCTCTGGACGAAATTTATGAAGTGGCATCTTGTATATTTCGTCCAAGGCTTCACACACTCATTATGGTGGCTTCAAAGTCCTGAAATCATCACTTGTAACTCTGTTCTTGTTCCCCTTGCGCATGCCATCATCTCCATGCTTGATCTTGCTCCAATGTTCATCCTTCTTGTCCAAGCTAGGCCCTTCATTTGTAAGCAAGACAAATGTATCCAATTTAGGCAGCATCATATTCTCATGAACATTAGAATCATTACCAAGAAATGAAAGTACCTGGTAATTTAATTGGCGTGCGCGAGCTCTAGTAATTGGTCCTGTATATGTATCAGTTGGGGCTGTGGGTGTAACCTTGTTAGTGATGTCATCATCATCCTCCCCTTCTTGAATTGAAGTCGTCCTCGACGGAAGCTCATCTTCCTCACCCAAGTAAGGCTTCAAATCTGCAATGTTAAATGTGGGACTAACCCCAAAATCTGCAGGTAACTCAAGTTTATATGCATTATCATTTATTTTCTCTAACACCTTAAAAGGACCATCAGCACGTGGCATTAGCTTTGACTTGCGCAAATTAGGAAACCTATCCTAACGCAAATGTAACCAAACAAGATCTCCAGGTGCAAAGACAACACGTTTTCTACCCTTATCTCCAACAAGTTTATATTTAGCATTCATGCGCTCAATATTTTCCTTAGTTAACTCATGCATTTTTAAGATCAATTCAGCACGTTGTTTAGCATCAAAATTAACCTTCTCCGAAGATGGAAGAGGCAACAAATCAATAGGTGCACGAGGTAGGAAACCATAGACAATTTGAAAAGGGCACATCTTAGTAGTAGAATGCAACGAACGATTATAAGCAAATTCAATATGAGGCAAGCATTCCTCCCACATTTTCTTGTTATTCTTCAAAACAGCCCTAAGCATAGTAGATAAAGTTCTATTGACTACTTCAGTTTGTCCATCAGTTTGGGGGTGACAAGTAGTACTAAAAAGCAGTTTCGTCCCCAATTTAGCCCATAAACATCTCCAAAAGTGGCTAAGAAATCTAGTATCACGATCTGAAACAATAGTATTTGGCACACCATGCAAGCGAATAATTTCACGAAAGAACAAATCAGCAACATTAGCAGCATCATCGCTTTTATGACATGCTATAAAGCGTGCCATCTTCGAGAACCTATCCACGACAACAAATATGCTATCCCTCCCCTTCTTTGTTCGAGGTAAACCCAAAACAAAGTCCATAGATATATCTTTCCAAGGAACACTAGGGACAGGCAAAGGCATATATAAACCATGAGGATTGAGTCGTGACTTAGCTTTTTGACATGTAGTGCAGCGAGCAACAAAACGCTCAACATCCCATCTCATCTTTGGCCAAAAGAAATGTGTAGCAAGTACGTCCTCCGCCTTCTTCACGCCAAAGTGTCCCATTAATCCTCCTCCGTGCGCCTCCTGCAACAACAAAAGACTAACAGAGCTAGCTGGAATGCATAGCTTGTTACCATGAAACACAAATCCATCATTAACGACGAACTTGTTCCATGTTCTCCCTTTTGTACAATTCTGCAAAACATCTTTAAATTCAGCATCATGCACATATTAATCTTTTAAAGTCAAGTTGTGAAAGCATAGCATAACGACGAGACAATGCATCAGCAATAACATTTTCTTTTCCCTTCTTGTGTTTAATAACATAAGGGAAAGTCTCTATGAATTCAACCCATTTAGCATGTCTACGGTTCAATTTTGCTTGACTTTTAATATGCTTTAAAGATTCATGATCAGAATGTATAACAAATTCTTTGGGCCATAAATAATGTTGCCATGTTTCCAAAGTCCGAACAAGAGCATATAATTCCTTATCATAAGTAGAATAATTCAGACTAGGCCCACTCAATTTTCGGAAAAGTATGCAAAAGGTTTACCATCCTGTAATAACACACATCCTAACCCAATTCTACTAGCATCACATTCAAGCTCAAAAGTTTTATTAAAATCAGGAAGTTGGAGTAAAGGAGCATGTGTCAACTTATCTTTCAATACCGTGAATGCTTCTTCCTGTGCAGTAACCCAAACAAAAGGCACATCCTTCTTTGCAAGCTCATTGAGAGGTGCAGCAATGGTACTGAAATCTCTCACAAAACGCCTATAGAATCCAGCGAGGCCAAGGAAACTCCTCACGTGTGTGACCGTTTTGGGCTGGGCCAACTCTCAATAGCTTCAATCTTGGCTTTATAAACCTCAATTCACTGTGGAGTAACAACATAGCCAAGAAAAGATACTCGGTCGGTGGAAAAAGTGCACTTTCCAAGGTTACCAAACAAACGTGCATCACGTAGAGCAATAAAAACAGCACGTAAATGTTCCAAATGTTCCTCCAAAGATCTGCTATAAATAAATATATCATCAAAGTAAACTACCACAAATCGTCCAATGAAAGCACGTAAAACTTTGTTCATTAATCTCATGAAAGTACTAGGTGCATTAGTTAACCCAAAAGGCAGGACTAACCACTCATATAATCCAAACTTAGTTTTAAATGATGTTTTCCATTCATCTCCCAATTTCATACGAATTTGATGGTATCCACTACCAATGTTCAAGAAATCGTTAACTGGTAGCTGCTCGGTCGGTTTAGGAGTAGCGATTAATCGGTGAATCGGCCTATTAACTGGACTAATTGGTCTACCATTAATCGGTAGATTGAATAGGAACTTACCAATATATCTCTAGATTTTTTTATGTATTATACCATACTTTCATGCTCCCGGCTATGTACTATACTGAAACATGCTGCCATACACATATGAAAAGCATAGAGAGGCGGTAAGATTATTAAACCTAGCTATTAAGGAAGGGCATGGGGCCGGAAGGGGTTACTGGCCAAAAAATTGGGCTTTGTTTTCCCGTCCGTTAATGAGCCAGTAGGGATTAATAGGCATGACAATTGATTAATCGGTCTAACTGGCCAATTAATCGGCCTAACAAGTTAACTCGGTGAATAGGTGTTATTCGATTCGGCCATGCCATGAGTAGCGATTAGCTGGCCCGTTAACTGATTAATCGGGTGAATTATTGAACAGTGTCCACTACGCAAATCAACTTTGGAGAATATTGTAGAGCCACTCAATTCATCAAGCATATCATCAAGCCTAGGAATAGGATGACGATAACGAATAGTAATATTATTAATGCATCTACAATCAACACACATACGTGATGTACCATCCTTTTCGGCACTAGAATAATAGGAACAGCACAAGGACTAAGAGATTCGCGTATATAACCTTTGTCGAGTAGCTCCTGTACTTGATGCATAATCTGCTTCATCTCCTTTGGATTGGTACGGTATGGTGCGCGATTGGGTAGCGATGCACCGGGAATTAAGTCAATCTAATGCTCAATCCCTCGAATAGGTGGTAATCCCGGTGGCACGTCTTGTGGAAAGACGTCCGCGAACTCCTGCAAAATGTTAGTGACAGCAGGAGGGAAAGAGGAAGGCACGTCCTTCAATGAAAATAATGCCTCTTTGCACACAAAAGCATAGCAAATAGATTTGCTTAAATCTAGATCATCAATATCAGATTTGGCGGCAAGTAAACATCCACATTTTAATTTAATTTCAGATGCAACATGAGATGATGGTGTGTTATTAGGCTTCATTTGTTGCTCAAATTCTTTTGCCACAATCTGATATTCACTCTTATTTTGCTCGTATTTTGCTTTATTAGCTCTATTAATATCATCTTTCAAAATGGAATCAGGAGACATAGGAAGCAAAGTAATACGTTTATCCTTATGAACAAGAGTATACTGATTGTTTCTACCATGGTGTACAGAATTTTTATCAAATTGCCATGGTTTACCAAGTACTCCCTCCGTCCGGAAATACTTGTCATCAAAATGAATAAAAAAGGATGTATCTAGATGTATTTTAGTTCTACATACATCTTTTTTTGTCCATTTTGATGACAAGTATTTTCGGACGGAGGGAGTAATAAGGAACATGCTTGCATGGGTGCCACATCACAATCAACATAATCAGCATACGTGGAGATACTAAAATGCACACGAACAGTACGTGTTACCTTAACCTTGCCGCTGTTGTTGAACCATTGGATGTAGTAAGGATGTGGATGTGGTCTTGTGGTGCGAGATAACTTCTCCACCATCTCCATGCTAGCCAAGTTGTTGCAGCTCCCTCCATCTATGATGACGCGAACAGATGTTCCTTCACAACTCCCTTTGTATGGAACAAATTATGCCTCTGATTTTGCTCCGCTTGTGTGACTTGCACACTCAACACACGTTGAGCAACTAAACATTCATACATGTCAGCGTCTTCAGGAGCCATGTATTGCGTCTCATTTTCAGAATCATCTCCACCATGTTCTTCACGTGTAATAAGAACCAAAATCTCCTCATCATAGTCACTAGCGGACTCATAACCACCATCCTCAGTACCAATCATGACACGCTGCGATGGGCATTTGCTCGCATAGTGACCACGACTAGTGCAATGATGACATATAACATCATGTGTTGGCCCATTGGATGCCATGTATGAAGAAGAGCTCTGCGCAGGACCGGAAGGTGTACTCCTGGTTGATGGTGGTGGTGCATGTTTGCTTTTATCACGGCTAGAAGTGATGGATGAAGAAGGCGGTGGTGCAACCGGACGTGTCGAAGTAGATGATGCACGCGGTGTCCATGATGAAGGTCGACCTGCAGAAAAATTAGTTTGTGCCAAGGCGTGTCGATCCTGCACTTCACGTTCAGCTTTGGAAGCAAGATGGAATAAATGAGTGATATTATTATATTCCTTATACTCTAGAATTGTCTGAATCTCTCTATTTAAGCCACCCATAAAACGTGCAAGCATAGACTCATTATCCTCAACAATACCACATCTAATTAGGCCAGTTTGTAATTCCTGATAATATTCCTCTACATAATTTTTTCCTTGTCTTAAACGCTGCAATTTCTGAAGTAATTCGCGTTGATAATATGGTGGAACCCAACGAGTACGCATAACAGTTTTCAAAGTAGCCCAAGTAGTTGGAATATTATTCGGATGTAATCTATAATATTCAGACCACCACACACAAGCAAAACTAGTGAAAGCACAAAGAGCAGCAGCAACACGTCTCTCCTCGAGATATTTTAAACATGTAAAACGTTCTTCGGTTTCTAACTCCCAAGTAAGATATATATCAGGAACATATCTACCCTCAAATGGTGGAATATTCAATTTTAGTTTAGGGAGATGGTCATGATCGCGTACCTGAGGGTGTGGTGCAGCCCTACCATTGCGATTATATGCATGTGGACAACCTGGTGGTTGTGGTGCTGGTTGTTGCACGTAGTTCTGATTTTTATCAACCTCATCCTCGTAATCCCTCGCGTAATTGTCCTCCTCCTCAGCAGCAGCAGGAGCCACAGAAGTATCAACAGCAGCACCAATAGGTTGGCCAGGCTGAAGAGCGACACGACACGCTTTGCGGAGGGCTATTTCGCGACGTGAAGGTGGTTGTTGTTGTTGTTGCAATGGTGCAGCAGGTGGAGGTAGACGCGCAAGCACTTCAGCGAATTTGGCATCCAACTTGGTTTCAATTGACTTCTCAATGCCATCCATCCTCGCTAGTGCGTTGTCAAAACTGGTCATCACATCTTCTACCTGTTGACCCATCATTTGCTAAAATTTATCATGCAACTCCTTGTTCGTCATGTTCTCCCAGTCAGTCTCGTCGACTTGTGATCCTGGCATCTTTAGTAGCAATAGAAACACACAAAAATATGATCCTACAGACTACTAGAAAATGGTGGTGGTGGGGCGCCACAAATCCGTCAAGCAAATCTCAAATTCTTACCAGTTCTTACCCAGCAGCAGGTGGTGATCGGCAACCGTGGTAGTCAAAACTCTCAAAGCTTGGATAAAGCGATTACCAGAGAAAGTCAAACGCACGACGTAGATGTATGTGGAGCTGGGAAGGCTTATAATATGGAAGCAAAAGGGTCAGCAATAATCAATTCAGAGATGCAAAGTTTAATAAACGCTCAACGACGGTACTATGCTGGTCCTAGGCTAGACCGTACTAGAGACGCGAGCCTAGAACACTAACAAAATCACGGCGCTGCACGTAAACAAGGGGAAAGCACACTCTGAATTTTTTTCGGCTCTTTTTTTTGCGCTCCTCTTTTTTTTGCCGAAAAACACTATAATGGTGAGTGTCTCAAAACTCTTCCCAAGTCAAACTAAGATGATTGGCACGAAATTTATTTGATGATTTTTTTTCGGAATCAGGGCAGCGACGACGAAAAAGTGCGGTAAAAGAACAGTATGATGGCACGTGTCTCAAAAGACTCGGAAAAGCCCAAAAATAGGATAGGGAAAAATATTATCACCTGTCGAAATTTTGGCCTAAAAACTGCCCGGGGGTCTCCAGACTTTTTTTCCCCGAGACCTACGCGGGCAAGGAAACACGAAACCGAAACCTAGATGGATCTCAAGAACAAACCTAATATGAAAAGAACTCGGATTGGTGGTGGATATATATGGTGGTAGGATATGGTAGCGGTGGTGGTATATGGCAGCGGTGGTGGTATATGGATACGGATTGGTGGTGGTATATGGATACGGATTGGTGGTGGTATATGGATACGGATCGGTGGTGGTATGTGGCAGTAGCGATGAAGATGTTGTGGCGGCGGCGTGACAACTTATGACCAGAACTCGAAACTCTAAAAGACTAGACGATAAGACCAGCAACTTGACATGATGATGCAATCGCAAATTCAACAAAGCAAAATACTGAAAAGACTATGTGAAGGCACAAACTGGTTCGGATGTGAGGAACTAACCCTAATTTTCTTTTTTGGCTTTTTCGTGGACTGCAGGTATGAAGAACAGACTCGAACTAATCTACGAAAAATTGTAAAATCTCACCGAGCAACCTGGAAATCTAATACCACTTGATAGAGGCAAAGGTGTCCCGTCTTTCGATGAGATTGTGGCTATCGTTTTGAAGGAAGTTGACTTTGACGATCCGACTATGAACGTGCGAGGACGTCGTGCCTTAGCAATCGCTAAACCAACTCCGAGAGGTTATTGACCACGCCGGAGCACGATCAACCTGACCACGAAGGTCTGTTTCCTGTAGGCAAACGAAGAACAAGCAAGAAACTGAGATTGCAATCTGGATATTGCGAATTCAAGAGGAAAGCTTCATTGATCAAGTGGGGTTATGTGACGTCTTTGTCTGGTCGTTGAACACAAACGAAGTACGCGAAGTTGCAGCTATGGCAAACTTTAATCTAAACAAAACCCAAAGCCTAAACGACGCCCTAATGGCTGTATATATGGGAGAAGAGGGGGGAATTTCGTGGCCCTTGGAGGAGGGGTCCGAAACCAACCCTAACTCTTGTTTCCCCACACATACGGACTCTAAAAAACAGCCTATACTTTACTATTTCGAAATTACATGGGCCTGGCCCAATAATAAGGTGACGCAGCACCTATAATAGCCTCTGGACGAAATTTATGAAGTGGCATCTTGTATATTTCGTCCAAGGCTTCACGCACTCATTATGGTGGCTTCGAAGTCCTGAAATCATCACTTGTAACTCTGTTCTTGTTCCCCTTGCGCATGCCATCATCTCCATGCTTGATCTTGCTCCAATGTTCATCCTTCTTGTCCAAGCTAGGACCTTCATTTGTAAGCAAGACAAATGTATCCAATTTAGGCAGCATCATATTCTCATGAACATTAGAATCATTACCAAGAAACGAAAGTACCTGGTAATTTAATTGGCATGCGCGAGCTCTAGTAATTGGTCCTGTATATGTATCAGTTGGGGCTGTGGGTGTAACCTTGTTAGTGATGTCCTCATCAAGTATATATAGTCTAGGGCCATGAAGGGGTAAGTGGGAGAGTGATACATGGGCCTCTGGCCCAAGAACTGTGCGCAGACAGCATGTAGCGGACGTCCGACGGCTACCTGTCAGGACCCCGATCCTAAGTCACACCGATCTAGCTGTAACACGTCATATCACTTTGCGGCCTCACGCACGGTAACCCCACGGGTGCCACCTTACCTGGCCCGGGACCGTTTGCGCATTTTGGCACACGTATATGACAGTGTCGCTAGCATCCATATGACAGAGAATCCGGGCCGACATGGCTAGTTATAGACCAAAAGTGGCACTAAATTACAGAGACAGGCATCCATGACCCAGCAACGAACGTGTCGGTCATCAACGTATGAACCCAAGTCGTAGCAAGCTACATGGACTTAAAGGAACAACGCGTGACATTTCCCCTAAGGGACAGACACAGGAACGAAGAAGGACACATGCCGGCCAGCCTACGTGTTCCAAGCAGTAGCAAGCTACCAAGGCTCATTGGAATCACTAGGAGGCATTTCCCTGTAAGATAGGCTACCAAAGGAAAACAACTAGGTATCGGATCCCACACATACCAAGCAGTTCAATCATACACGCATTACGCTCAATATGTGCAAATACAACATTGCATCACAACAGAACTCTATGACTCAAAGTACTTTATTTAAAAGGCTCCAAGAGCCATACATAACATATCCATACAGGTAGGGGTCACATGACCCAACACTCAAGTCATACAGTCATACAAGCACAAGCGGAAGCTACATGTCTGAGTACAGACAACTTAGAAAATAAAACAGGCTTGGTGTAGCCTGACTATCTACAAGGCCCTTCACAAGCTCCAGATCACCGTCTGGGTGTCAAGCTACTCGTCGACGTCAACGTCTATGTAGAACCCATCAGCAGGGGCAGGGTTCTCCTCTGCAACAGTTATTAAGCAAACATGAGTACAAAGGTACTCAGCAAGTCTTACCACAGAACCTATCATACATGCAACATTATCAAAGGGGGTAGTGGAGTTTAGCAGAATGCCAGCTTTGACCTTGGCTAACCTATACTACAACTCTCAACGGATTGCAAGATATTGTTACGAACACGAGTCCTCTAATCACCACATCAATACACTACCGAGGATCCTCTTCCGTCATCCTACGGAAGGGCCATCCACGGCACTCACACTTATCTTGAGGCTTTTAGTAGTAACCATCAACTTGTCTATGAACTATAAGAGTAACCAAGTAGTTCGTACCGCGAACAACGGCTATTCGAATAGTTTGATAACCCTGCAGGGGTGTACCTCTTCACACACGCTTCCAACACTTATCGCCGTTTACTCGGCGTGTACTCGACAACCTTCAAGTGGAAGCCCAGCGAGGGTGTCGGCCACGACCTGACTAACTACTCAAGTCTCTCGTCCAGGTTTATCGCATATTTGGGTTCCATCCGTGGGGAGATCCGGCCAGGGTATCGCTCACGGCCCCAAACGATGTGTACAGGGTTCCCGAGTCACCAAACGGGCAACCGGTACACCGTGCCACGTACCTGTCGCATCACAACCCACCCCGAGGGTCAGCGTTGTGCACGACCTCCAGTAAGCTATAAACACCAGAAACTAGTTGCAACTCCTGGACAGAGATCAAGGGTAATTAATAAGCCGAGAGGGTCCATTGGTTTCGGGCCCAATGCATGGTAGTAACTGCAACTTGAACCACACATACAGATCTCAGGTCCTATGTACGGTTCCAATGAAACAACCCACCACGTACTCCTACATGGCCTTTCATCGATACATTTACCAAGCGTATTCCACACTTCCTTCTCTTTATCGAAAGATTGTTTCACTCTGATCCATCACCCAGATGAACCAGACCAGACACAACTCTAATCATAGCAGGCAGCATAAACAAATAGCATGGTGGATCACACATCACATGGCTCAATCAACTCCTACACATGCTAGTGGGTTTCAACTATTTACTGTGGCAATGACAGGTCATGCAAGGGAATAGGGTTCAACTACCGCAGTAAGTAGCAGTTCACGCGCTGTTGCCTTAATGCAGTAAAAGAGAGCAGGAGCGAGAAGATGGGGTTTGTATCGGAATGATCAATGATTGCTTGCCTGACAAGGTAGTTGTCGGGTACTGCTCTTCAACTGGATACGCAGCAGTATCCTCGGGAGCAGGACCTAACACAGGAAATACCGACGATACAATCATTAACAAACAAATGCAACAATATGATGCATGTTTATGACATGGCAAGATGCATGTGGGTTAGCTAATGCAACTAAAACCAGGAGGGTTTGAACCTATTTGAATCAAGGATTCAAATTGAAGTTCAAACTATTATTTAAATAAGTGCATTATCATGTTTTTGATATATACAGCAAGTTAACTTGTTCAAACATGCATGAAACCAGTGCCATTAGAAAGATTGGATTTTTCTAATCATTTTTCATATATAACTCTTTTCCATCTGAGCTATGGTTGATTTTATATGATTTTTAGAAGTTTTGGGTATTTTCTGGAATTTCCTGAATTATTAAATCTAAAAATCCCAGAAAAACCTTTACTGCGTCAGCATGACATCATGCTGACGTCAGCCAGTCAACAGGGCCAGTCCAGGTCAAACCTGACCAGTGGGTCCCTCATGTCAGTGTCACAGCTAATTAACTGAGTTAATTAGAGTTTAACTAAAACTAATTAGCTGTCAGTGGGGCCAGGGCCCACGTGTCAGTGACTAAACTAATTAACTAATTAATATTAAATTAATACCTAAACTAAGTTTGACTTGCGGGCAGGGCCCACATGTCATTGACCCACGGGGTCAAACCCGTGGTCAAAACAGGTCCAACTCGCCGGCGTTTAGCCGCCGGCGAGGCCAAACGCGGCGGCGTGCTTCGGAAAACGTCTACGGTGCACGGCTCGAGCTGCGGCTGGGTGCGTTGGATAGCCCTTGCTCTTGCGCGTCGGATGGAGGTGGTCGCCGGACCTGGGGTGGCCGGAGACGACGGCAACAAGCTCGACGGCGGCGACCGGCGTCGGGCGTGAGTGGAGATGCGGCTGCAGGGGCCTAGGCGATGCGTGCGTGGCACCGTTCGCATCTACGTGCTGTGGTGAGTACGTTGGACGGGTGCCGGTGACCAAATGGTCACCGGTGCATCACCGGCGATGAGCACGGCGGCGGTGCGTGTGGTGGAGCTTCGTGCAGTGTGTTACAGGGCAAAAGGGAGCCAACGGAGAGGGGGAGGAGGTAGCTAGGCTCACAGCGGTTGTAGCAAGCACCGAAGCGAGCTCGGGGGTGGTCGGAGCTGAGCAGCACGGCGAGGGGGATCTCCGCGGCCGGAGTTGGGGAAGAAGAGGTCGGGGGCGTCTCCAGGGCGGGCGAGCGCTCGGGGCTCGGCCTGTTCGAAGCAGTCGAGGACGGCGGAGACGATGGACAACACGGCGGAGCTCGGGGACGACGGTGGACGCGGCTTCTACGACGGTGCGATCACGGCGGCGTCGGCCATGGAGCGGGGAGAGCGGAGGAGAGGAGCTGGGGGGAGGCGGAGGTGTCTGGGGGGTCGAGGAGGACGTGGAGGTTCGATCCATCCCTCCAGGACGGCGAGGGGGCGAAGCAGGGCGGCGGGCAGCTGCGTGGAGCGCCGTGCGGTCGCCGTCGAGCACTTGCCTGCCTGCCTGGCCGAGCCAAGCAGCTCGCTGGAGCGGCAGCTGGGCTGGGCCGGCAGGTGTGCCGGGTGGGCGCCAGGTAAGTGTTCTTCCTCTCTTTTTTTCTATTTTCTTTTCTGTTTCATTTCTTTTGCAGCTTTGTTTAATTAATAAAAATGCCTAAACATTTTTATAACTCATGACACTTGTCATACCTACTGTATATAATATGAACAGTAAGAAACATTATAGTTCATGATTATTTGAGCATTTAAAATATTTTATAGCATTTAAATGCCCAAATTCAAATACCATATGATTTAATCCAAAGCCCTAGATTGTCCTAGAAAATTGTGCACCATTTTTGGCAGAGGTTTAAGACCAAGGCAGAAATGTTGAACATTTTGAAGGGCATTTTGGGTACATTGGAAAATATTTTAGCAAACCCTAGTTGTTAGGGGAGGGGTGCTGGGGTTTCTGTTAATCCCATTTCAAGTTTCTTTGAAAGTAAACATGATGCACACTCTAGTCAGGTCCTAATGCAAGTGCTAGCTAGGGATGTGACAACTCACCCCCACTTAAAAGAATCGCGTCCCGAGATTCGGGTTCCTCCGGAAAGAGGGTGGGGTACTTAAGTCGAAGACGATCCTCCCTTTCCCAAGTAGCTTCACTCTCGGAATGATGTGACCATTGAACCTTGAGAAACTTGATATTGTGGCATCGAGTGGTGCGCTCAGTTTGATCAAGAATACGAACGGGGTATTCTCGATATGTGAGATTGTCTTGGAGATCAAGCGTTTCGTGGTCCACTCCGCGGATAGGATCCGAGAAGCAACGCCTGAGTTGAGAAACGTGGAAAACATCATGAACTCTGGAGAGGTGCGGAGGTAGTTCCAATTGGTAGGCAACTTCTCCTCGTTTGGCAAGAATGCGAAAAGGACCGATGTAACGAGGGGCCAATTTGCCTTTGATACCGAATCGATGGGTTCCCTTAAGAGGAGTAACCCGAAGGTAAGCCTTATCGCCGACTTCAAAAGTCACAGCCTTATGATGACTATCATATTGGCTCTTTTGGCGAGACTGGGCTGTTTTCAATCTCTCACGAACGATGCGAACTTGTTCCTCTGCTTCTTGGATCATATCCGGGCCAAAGAATTGTCTTTCCCCGGTCTCTGACCAGTTAAGAGGTGTTCGACACCTTCGTCCATATAGAACTTCGAAGGGGGCTTTACCCAAGCTGGCTTGATAACTATTGTTATAAGCAAATTCGGCAAATGGAAGACACTTTTCCCATTCCATACCGAAAGAGATGACAGAGGCTCGAAGCATGTCTTCTAGAATTTGATTGACTCGTTCCACTTGACCACTTGATTGCGGATGGAAGGCAGTACTGAAAGAGAGATGAGTTCCCATAGCATTCTGGAAACTTTCCCAAAATCGTGAAGTGAAAAGACTTCCACGGTCTGAGTTAATCTCCAACGGTACACCATGAAGTGATACTATTCGAGAGATATATAAGTCTGCTAGCTGGCTAGCGGTAATGCTCTCTCGAACAGGCAGGAAATGAGCTACTTTAGAGAGGCGGTCGATAACGACGAGGATAGCATTATTCCCTTTCCTGGACCTGGGAAACCCGGTAATGAAGTCCATACCAACTTTATCCCATTTCCATTCAGGAATAGCTAGAGGTTGAAGGGTGCCAGTAGGCCGTTGATGCTCTGCTTTGACTCGACGACAAACATCGCAGTTAGCAATGAATTGAGCGATTTCTCTCTTCATCCTAGTCCACCAGAATCTTTGACGTAAGTCTTGATACATTTTGGTACTACCGGGATGAATCGTGAGAGGGGATTCATGAGCCTCCTTGAGGATCAAACGTCTTAGGTTTCGCACTTTAGGAACCACTAAACGGTTGCTAAAGAATACGACTCCTTGATCATCAATTGAGAAACATCCTGCAACTCCTTTCTTGATGTTCCTCTTAATACGGGAAATTCCGGGATCAACCTTCTGTGCTTTGATGACTTTCTCCAAAAGGGTAGGTTTCGCCACCAAGGTGGAAAGGAATCCTCGAGGAACAATGTGAAGGTTAAGCTTACGAAATTCCTCGTGGAGAAGTGGTTGACTTTGTTGTAACATTAAATTGTTACAATATGACTTACGACTTAGTGCATCAGCCATGACATTGGCCTTTCCAGGAGTGTAAGTGATTCCTAAGTCGTAGTCGGTGAGCAACTCAACCCAACGTCTTTGCCTGAGATTCAAATCCGGTTGGGTGAAGATATACTTCAAACTTTGGTGATCAGTGAAGATTTCACAACGATTACCAAGGAGGTAATGTCGCCATGTTTTGAGTGCATGGACTACAGCTGCAAGCTCTAGATCATGAGTAGGATAGTTATCCTCGTGTGGACGTAACTGTCGAGATGCGTATGCAATCACTTGACGATCTTGCATGAGAATGCAACCTAGTCCTTGTCGCGAGGCGTCGCAATAGATTATAAAATCCTTGGAAAAGTCTGGTGGTACCAGTACAGGTGCAGATGTCAGGCGTCTTTTCAGTTCCTGAAAACTGGACTCGCACTGTGGGGTCCACTCAAACTTTTTATCTTTCTTGAGGAGTTCGGTTAGAGGTTTAGCAACCTTGGAGAAGTTCTCGACGAAACGTCGGCAATAGCTCGCTAAGCCAAGAAAACTCCTAACTTGCTTGACCGATTCAGGGGGAGTCCAATCAAGTACGGCTTGAACTCGCTCGGGATTGACAGCAATACCCTTGCCAGAGATCACATGACCTAGATAGGTTACTTCTGGCAACCAAAATTCACATTTAGAGAATTTGGCATAAAGGCGGTGCTCTCGAAGTTTCGTCAATACCAGCCTTAAATGCTCGGCATGATCTTCCTTGTTCTTGGAGAAAATGAGTATATCATCGAGGTATACCACGACGAATTTATCCAAATACTCCAGGAATATAGAATTCATTAACCGAGAAAAGGTAGCTGGGGCATTGGTTAATCCGATGGACATGACGGTGTACTCATATTGGCCATAACGAGTAACGAAAGCCGTTTTAGGAATGTCCTCGTTCTTGATTTTGATTTGATGGTAGCCCAACCTCAAATCCATCTTAGAGAAGACTGAGGATCCAGCGAGCTGATCATACAGGTCGTTGATCCTGGGGAGCGGATACTTATTCTTTATGGTGACCAGATTGACAGGTCGGTAATCTACAACCATCCGCTCCGTTCCATCCTTCTTCTTGACGAAGAGGACGGGGCAAGCCCAAGGGGAAGAACTAGGACGGATGAAACCCTTTTGCAAGGACTCATCGAGTTGTTTCTTTAGCTCAGCTAATTCTAGTGGTGCCATCTTATAGGGTCTCCTAGAGATTGGGACAGTTCCAGGGATAAGATCTATCACGAACTCGACATATCTGTCAGGTGGAATTCCTGGCAGTTCTTCTGGAAAAACATCCGGAAAGTCACGGACTACCGGGATATCTTCGAGTTCTGGTAGAGGGCTGGCATTAAGAGAATAGAGCTGACGTTCAGCCATTCGAGTCAAGACATTGACTATCTTGCCGGATGGATGTGTAAGTTGAACGGTCCTAGTAAAGCAATCAATTTTGGCGTAATGGGTTGTCATCCAATCCATACCCAAAATGATATTTACGTTCGAAGACTTGAGAGCGATTAAAGATGCAAGGAAAACAAGTCTATCGACAAGGATTTCATTTCCATGGCTTACCCTAGAGGTTTGCCACTTTGAACCAGGAGTTTGAATAACCATGGAAGTAGGCATGTCACAAAAAGTCATGTTGTGCAATCGAGCATAGCTTTCAGATATGAACGAATGGGATGCTCCAGTATCAAAAAGAACAGATGCCGGATGGCAGTTTACGAGAAGCGTACCAAGGACGACGTTAGGATCCTCATAAGCTTCTTCGGCAGAAACATAGTTGACATGACCACGTGCAGTGGGGATTGGCTTGACATAGTTCACCTTGTCGGTTGGCTTACCACGGCCAACGGGTTTTCCTGGCTGATTCTGGGGACAATCACGCATGTAGTGTCCCGGTTCTCCACACTTGAAACATGTCACAGTGGTGGGGCGTGGAGCAAAGTTGGAGGGTGGACCTCCATAGGTCTTAGCAGGTGCAAACTGTTGAGTTGGACGAGGCGCCTCATAGGATGGCCTCGGTGTGTACTTGGGTGGTAGAGTAGTGTTAGGAACCCATACACGGCGCTTGTGAGAGCCAGAGCCGGATGAGGAACCAAAGTCTCGAGTATGCTTGCGGGTGGCCTCGAAGTCGGTCTGGCCTGTCTCAGCACTGATAGCCTTGTTAACCAACTTCTGGAAGGAGGTGCACTCGTGCAGACGTAGATCTCGACGAAGTTCAGGGCTGAGTCCCTTGCGGAACTTCGCCTGTTTCTTGGCATCGGTGGATACTTCCTCAGGTGCATAGCGTGCCAGATTACCAAACTCACGACTATAACTATCCACAGTCAAACGGCCCTGGGTGAAATTGCAGAATTCCTCCCGCTTGCGATCCATGAGACCTTCCGGAATGTGATGTTCACGGAATGCCTCACTGAACTCAACCCAGGTAGTGACTTGGCCAGCAGGACGCATAGCTTCAAAGTTTTCCCACCAAAGACTGGCAGGGCCCTCAAGATGGTAGGCGGCATAGATAACCTTGTCAGCTTCGGCCACACGGGCAGAGTGTAGCTTGTGGGTGATACTACGTAGCCAGTCATCAGCATCCAGAGGTTCAGTGGAGTGATGGAACTTAGGTGGACACATCTTGATAAAATCGTGGATTGACACCACGTCATTCCTCTGACGGAACCAAGTGTTTTGCTCTATGCGTTCCAGCAGACGGTTGGTCTCTCTCTTGTTCCGTTCTGCTTCAAGCATAACTTCCGCCAAAGAGGGTGGCTGGGGCAGATTTCCATCTCTAGCCCCACTAGCCTCACCCTGCTCCTGAGCAGCAGGAGTGTTGCGAGTGTTGACCATCCTAGGAAAACAAAACAACGGTTTAGACAAGGATGGCAAAAATTTGACATAGAAGTGCAGAATGTAATGGATGACACAGAATGCAGAGATGTTCATCCGTACGACATGGTAATATAGGAACTGCTATATATACACCAGTGGTCATACACACCATACAAAGTTTAGTACAAGCCAAGGCTAAAGTACAACTGCGGTGAAAGACGAAACATCCCATCAGAGGCATTCCAAGCTCCTATACATTATTTAACTACACCTCCGGAATTCAGTACACACTAAGTCATATTCCACAAGACGCGCAGGACTGTGGAAATACAACTACTACAATACTACTACTACCACGGACTAGCTCAGACATTCGCGTAGTAATCCTCGTAAAGATTACCACCGTAGCCTGGAAGTGGTACAGACGGATCTTGGAACTCGCGAGCACTCGAAGGCTGTGGACCACATGGGCATGGGTGTGGTCTCAGTCCCGATGCTGGTGGTAACCGACGCCCATGTGGAGGTGTAATACCCCCAACGTCACGCCAATCCATGCGATCAGGCAGACGAGTCCGCACACGATACAAATCCCGCATGTCCAGATATCCGGCGTGCACAGCAGGTGCAAGCCGTGTCAAAGTAGTCCAGTGAGCGGCTCGGGTGTTATACAGCTCCATTCGGAGGGCACGGACCTCACGGTCCCTATCCTCCAACATCTGAACAGTAGTCTGAAGCAGTGGCTCTTCATGAGCAGCATCAGTATACAGACCAGTGTAGTAGCCTTCCTCTCCGGGGAGTGAAGCTGGCATGTAACAGAACTCAGTGTTCAGCAACAGGGCATGCCTAGCACGGAGAATGGTCATCATCGAATAAGCGGCATCCTGTACTGCCATCTCGATGGTAATCCCGAGTCCATAAGACCAATGGATGGGATCATTTGCTCCGGGATATGAGGGGTATATCCGGACTGTGCAGAAATACTGACTTTGATTAAAATCCCGATACTGTTCCTCCACAGTGTATTCAGGATACCAGCGATAACCGGTCTCAGTCATCACACGGACTAGCATGGCCGTGTGACCGGGCACATTAATGCACCGAGTCAAACGAACCACTTGGTGAGGGATGCGGCCAGACATCTGAAACACGAAATAATGCAAAGGCATTAGTGTTTCTGGAAAAAATCGGGCAGCATAACAACTGTAAATGCTCAAACAAAGATTTGAGACATCATACAAATGATAGCATAGCCACTCAACAATTCCATATCAAGGTTCCGGTTCAATAATCATCATACTCGAAAGGATAGAACTGAACTGAGGCTTGAAACCAACAATCCTAAGAGTCTACGGATTAGTAACACGTGAACCTAGTAAGGATAAGAGGCCTAGTCCTAAATCCCCGTAGAAAGAATAGACAGACTCAGATCAGAAGGGCATAAGGTAAAGGAGTAAAAAGAGCCTTACGTTCCCCTCCACAATCAATTCCCCTACATATAACTAAGAATTTTTCTAGACTCAACATCGACCAGTTTGGCTTGAGAAACCTACAGGCAGTCCAGCTCTGATGCCAACGCTGTCAGGACCCCGATCCTAAGTCACACCGATCTAGCTGTAACACGTCATATCACTTTGCGGCCTCACGCACGGTAACCCCATGGGTGCCACCTTACCTGGCCCGGGACCGTTTGCGCATTTTGGCACACGTATATGACAGTGTCGCTAGCATCCATATGACAGAGAATCCGGGCCGACATGGCTAGTTATAGACCAAAAGTGGCACTAAATTACAGAGACAGGCATCCATGACCCAGCAACGAACGTGTCGGTCATCAACGTATGAACCCAAGTCGTAGCAAGCTACATGGACTTAAAGGAACAACGCGTGACATTTCCCCTAAGGGACAGACACAGGAACGAAGAAGGACACATGCCGGCCAGCCTACGTGTTCCGAGCAGTAGCAAGCTACCAAGGCTCATTGGAATCACTAGGAGGCATTTCCCTGTAAGATAGGCTACCAAAGGAAAACAACTAGGTGTCGGATCCCACACATACCAAGCATTTCAATCATACACGCATTACGCTCAATATGTGCAAATACAACATTGCATCACAACAGAACTCTATGACTCAAAGTACTTTATTTAAAAGGCTCCAAGAGCCATACATAACATATCCATACAGGTAGGGGTCACATGACCCAACACTCAAGTCATACAGTCATACAAGCACAAGCGGAAGCTACATGTCTGAGTACAGACAACTTAGAAAATAAAACAGGCTTGGTGTAGCCTGACTATCTACAAGGCCCTTCACAAGCTCCAGATCACCGTCTGGGTGTCAAGCTACTCGTCGACGTCAACGTCTATGTAGAACCCATCAGCAGGGGCAGGGTTCTCCTCTGCAACAGTTATTAAGCAAACATGAGTACAAAGGTACTCAGCAAGTCTTACCACAGAACCTATCATACATGCAACATTATCAAAGGGGGTAGTGGAGTTTAGCAGAATGCCAGCTTTGACCTTGGCTAACCTATACTACAACTCTCAACGGATTGCAAGATATTGTTACGAACACGAGTCCTCTAATCACCACATCAATACACTACCGAGGATCCTCTCCGTCATCCTACGGAAGGGCCATCCACGGCACTCACACTTATCTTGAGGCTTTTAGTAGTAACCATCAACTTGTCTATGAACTGTAAGAGTAACCAAGTAGTTCGTACCGCGAACAACGGCTATTCGAATAGTTTGATAACCCTGCAGGGGTGTACCTCTTCACACACGCTTCCACCACTTATCGCCGTTTACTCGGCGTGTACTCGGCAACCTTCAAGTGGAAGCCCAGCGAGGGTGTCGGCCACGACCTGACTAACTACTCAAGTCTCTTGTCCAGGTTTATCGCATATTTGGGTTCCATCCGTGGGGAGATCCGGCCGGGGTGTCGCTCACGGCCCCAAACGATGTGTACAGGGTTCCCGAGTCACCAAACGGGCAACCGGTACACCGTGCCACGTACCTGTCGCATCACAACCCACCCCGATGGTCAGCGTTGTGCACGACCTCCAGTAAGCTATAAACACCAGAAACTAGTTGCAACTCCTGGACAGAGATCAGGGGTAATTAATAAGCCGAGAGGGGGTGCATTGGTTTCGGGCCCAATGCATGGAAGTAACTGCAACTTGAACCACACATACAGATCTCAGGTCCTATGTACGGTTCCAATGAAACAACCCACCACGTACTCCTACATGGCCTTTCATCGATACCTTTACCAAGCGTATTCCACACTTCCTTCTCTTTATCGAAAGATTGTTTCACTCTGATCCATCACCCAGATGAACCAGACCAGACACAACTCTAAGCATAGCAGGCAGCATAAACAAATAGCATGGTGGATCACACATCACATGGCTCAATCAACTCCTACACATGCTAGTGGGTTTCAACTATTTACTGTGGCAATGACAGGTCATGCAAGGGAATAGGGTTCAACTACCGCAGCAAGTAGCAGTTCACGCGCTGTTGCCTTAATGCAGTAAAAGAGAGCAGGAGCGAGAAGATGGGGTTTGTATCAGAATGATCAATGATTGCTTGCCTGACAAGGTAGTAGTCGGGTACTGCTCTTCAACTGGATACGCAGCAGTATCCTCGGGAGCAGTACCTAACACAGGAAATACCGACGATACAATCATTAACAAACAAATGCAACAATATGATGCATGTTTATGACATGGCAAGATGCATGTGGGTTGGCTAATGCAACTAAAACCAGGAGGGTTTGAACCTATTTGAATCAAGGATTCAAATTGAAGTTCAAACTATTATTTAAATAAGTGCATTATCATGTTTTTGATATATACAGCAAGTTAACTTGTTCAAACATGCATGAAACCAGTGCCATTAGAAAGATTGGATTTTTCTGATCATTTTTCATATATAACTCTTTTCCATCTGAGCTATGGTTGATTTTATATGATTTTTAGAAGTTCTGGGTATTTTCTGGAATTTCCTGAATTATTATTAAATCTAAAAATCCCAAAAAAACCTTTACTGCGTCAGCATGACATCATGCTGACGTCAGCCAGTCAACAGGGCCAGTCCAGGTCAAACCTGACCAGTGGGTCCCTCATGTCAGTGTCACAGCTAATTAACTGAGTTAATTAGAGTTTAACTAAAACTAATTAGCTGTCAGTGGGGCCAGGGCCCACGTGTCAGTGACTAAACTAATTAACTAATTAATATTAAATTAATACCTAAACTAAGTTTGACTTGCGGGCAGGGCCCACATGTCATTGACCCACGGGGTCAAACCCGTGGTCAAAACAGGTCCAACTCGCCGGCGTTTAGCCGCCGGCGAGGCCAAACGCGGCGGCGTGCTTCGGAAAACGTCTACGGTGCACGGCTCGAGCTGCGGCTGGGTGCGTTGGATAGCCCTTGCTCTTGCGCGTCGGATGGAGGTGGTCGCCGGACCTGGGGTGGCCGGAGACGACGGCAACAAGCTCGACGGCGGCGACCGGCGTCGGGCGTGAGTGGAGATGCGGCTGCAGGGGCCTAGGCGATGCGTGCGTGGCACCGTTCGCATCTACGTGCTGTGGTGAGTACGTTGGACGGGTGCCGGTGACCAAATGGTCACCAGAGCATCACCGGCGACGAGCATGGCGGCGGTGCGTGCGGTGGAGCTTCGTGCAGTGTGTTACAGGGCAAAAGGGAGCCAACGGAGAGGGGGAGGAGGTAGCTAGGCTCACAGCGGTTGCAGCAAGCACCGAAGCAAGCTCGGGGGTGGTCGGAGCTGAGCAGCACGACGAGGGGGATCTCCGCGGCCGGAGTTGGGGAAGAAGAGGTCGGGGGCGTCTCCAGGGCGGGCGAGCGCTCGGGGCTCGGCCTGTTCGAAGCAGTCGAGGACGGCGGAGACGATGGACAACACGGCGGAGCTCGGGGACGACGGTGGACGCGGCTTCTACGACGGTGCGATCACGGCGGCGTCGGCCATGGCGCGGGGAGAGCGGAGGAGAGGAGCTGGGGGGAGGCGGAGGTGTCTGGGGGGTCGAGGAGGACGTGGAGGTTCGATCCATCCCTCCAGGACGGCGAGGGGGCGAAGCAGGGCGGCGGGCAGCTGCGTGGCGCGCCGTGCGGTCGCCGTCGAGCACCTGCCTGCCTGCCTGGCCGAGCCAAGCAGCTCGCTGGAGCGGCAGCTGGGCTGGGCCGGCAGGTGGGCCGGGTGGGCGCCAGGTAAGTGTTCTTCCTCTCTTTTTTTCTATTTTCTTTTCTGTTTCATTTCTTTTGCAGCTTTGTTTAATTAATAAAAATGCCTAAACATTTTTATAACTCATGACACTTGTCATACCTACTGTATATAATATGAACAGTAAGAAACATTATAGTTCATGATTATTTGTGCATTTAAAATATTTTATAGCATTTAAATGCCCAAATTCAAATACCATATGATTTAATCCAAAGCCCTAGATTGTCCTATAAAATTGTGCACCATTTTTGGCAGAGGTTTAAGACCAAGGCAGAAATGATGAACATTTTGAAGGGCATTTTGGGTACATTGGAAAATATTTTAGCAAACCCTAGTTGTTAGGGGAGGGGTGCTGGGGTTTCTGTTAATCCCATTTCAAGTTTCTTTGAAAGTAAACATGATGCACACTCTAGTCAGGTCCTAATGCAAGTGCTAGCTAGGGATGTGACACTACCGGACGTCCGGTGGCTCGCGAGGGTCCGGACGTTCGGAAGTCTTCGGACTTCCGCTATTTTCCTTCTGTCGTCGAAGTCACGGACATCCGGTGGCCTCCGATCGTCCGGTCGCCTGGGAGTCGCCGGTCGTCCCGTAGAGGCCGGACGTCCGGAGCCTGTAGCTTTTCCAGCAGCTTCTCCGTTTGATCCTCGGACTTGTCCTCGCCATCTTGTCCAATGCTGCTAGTTGTTCCATGCCCTCCCTCTTGGTTCCTGGTAATGCATAGCACATATATTTGAGGTAGTAGCCATGTCTCGCATGTAGAAAGTGGAGGTTCAGAGAGGAGCGAGTTAACCTTGTGTCCAATGGTGTGTACTTGAGGTCTCGTCGAAGTGAACATGGGGATGATCGTGGGATGCTCCGCATCATCTCCCCCCCCCCTTGGGAAAGATCCGACCTCGGATCAAAAAGCTCACCACCATGGAAACGGTTGTCGTGGACGGACTTGTAGTCGGACGGAGTTGAGGACATGGTGCAATCCAAGTAGTCCAAAGTGTCGTCGGAGTGGTATATATGCAAAAAGACCAAACACAAATGACACTCGGAAATACAATGGTTAGCGCACACAAAGTGTCCATCATAGAAGAATGAGTCCATTTGACTAGGTTGGGCATGGCAAGACGCATGATGCTTATCTAAAAGATGTACAATGACATGTAAAGCATTCATGTGAGCGAAGTCATTCGTGGTGCACACAAAGGTGTTGTGATATTGATCAATGCAACCATTGTGCAAAATGATGTCATAATGGGACGGTGTATCAAATGCATGAACATGGTAATCGATGCTCAATATGACTATGTGATCATGCAATTGATGTTTGGCAATGTGATCATTATGTATGAATATGCCATCAAGGTAGATCACAACAAATTTGCTAAGGAAATGCACAGGCTCATATATCATGGATGACATGGGAATACAAAATGCAACAAGGCAATCATAATGTGAGTCAATCCATGCATAAGATGCAAATTTGTCATGGGTAAGATAAGTCCATGGAGCATGGCATGTGAGCACACAATCAACAAATATGAAGGTTTTGGTGCAATGTGTAAAAGGGGTGTCGATATACCAATGCTCAATGTCATGGAATGAGTGGATGTGACGCCCGAAGACCGACGTCCCAGAAGATTCCAGATGTTCCGGGTTCTCCTGTGTGTTTCTTTTGTGCTTGTTTTATTTATTTTGCATTGCATCATGTCATCATGCCATCATGTCTTTAATTTCTGCAACTCAACTAAATAAATTGCATAGATCGTTTGATCTATTTAAATCGAGGGAAGGATGACTTCTCTTCATAACATATCCTCCTAATATTTATGGAGCTATTATAAATAAATATTCCATTTGTTGGAAGCAACCATCACACACTTGCATAATTTTCCCCATGTCTGTTTCACTCCAAGTTTTGACTCCCACAACCATGCTTGATCATCTTCCTCTTCTTCTTTCTACCTTTTTTTCGCAAGTGACATTTTCCCTGTTCAAAAATGTTCAATAGCTTCCTTTAAATATTAGATCATGCCAAAAACCACCTCCTCCATTTTTCATGTCTTTTGGAAGTGCTTTGGTTGGCCTAAAGATTTATGCAAGTTTGAGTTATTTCCGAACTCGCATAAATTTGTAGTCTCTAAAAATTGCCAAAGCATTTTATTAAAATATCCCACAATTCCAGGTTTCTAGTGTCGGTGTACTAGAGTAGGGGTACCTTAGTATCCCGACTTGTGCACGGGCAGTAGCAGCCTCCCATGGTCTGGCTCACCACACGTCCGCCAAAGCCCACTCTGGACCCCTTTGAAGCCATTCAAGAACAAAGTATACAAGTCAGAAGATCAAAGCCCCGGCAAGAGGAGCTTGCCGGGAAGGCTGCTCCAAGCACAAGACCACTCTATTCTCACAAGACCCTGGCAAAAGGAGCTTGCCAGGAAGGCCAAAGAATAACACTTCAGAAGATACATCGTGGCGCATCGGGCGCCCCGGCAGGACCCGGGGAGTGGCAAACTCCCGGGCCCGGCAAGATTGTGCCCCCGGCAAGGTGCTTGCCGGGGGAAGCTTATGCTGTGTGACTGCGCTCCAGCTCATCTGGCCACGCGTCGCCCTGGGGCCCTTCCAGGGGCACGTGGCAGATGGTTGTACAGCCTATGGCACACGATGGCGAGCCGCGGTGACGAGGCTATCGCCGTGGCGGACGGAGACGCATGGACGGACGCTTTTGGGGCGGCGGCGGCGGGCATTCAATGCCCTTGTCCCCCACCGTCAAAGTTAGGTGAAGACCACTGTTCATATACTGTTCATGCACTGTTACAACTACCACCAAATTTACGTTTTTACCCTCCTCTACGTTGACACCTGTCGGTGACCCCTTTGAACTATAAAAGGAGGCCCATGCACAACGTAGAGGAGGTTCGATCCCAGAAACTCGATCACTCCTACGCTCGGTGTAGCTGGCACTGTAGATCTTCAAGATCCCGAGCCCGAGAACTCAATACAACCAAAGCAGGAGTAGGGTTTTACGCGTCCTCGCGGCCCGAACCTGGGTAAACTGCCCGCGTGTGCTCCTCGATCTGCTCTCTGTGCTCCCTCCGCTCCCTTACCGCAACGTAGAAGGGGCTCCGGTCCCATAGGTGTTCGTGGGCGGTCAGTTTCCCCGACATCTTTGGCGCGCCAGGTAGGGGGCGTCGAGGTTGTGCGAACCTGATCCGGCGCTCACGCGGGCGCAATCTTCAACAACTCTTCCAGCTTCATCAACCTCATTGACTACATCAACATGCCTCCGAAGAAGAAGGCTTCGGAGGTCGGAGGCCCGTCTGCGTCGATCCCGCCACCACCAGAACCAACGGTTGGTGGGGTAGACGCTGGCGGAAGGGTGGACGCCGGCGAGGACACTCGCGGCGCCACCAAGTCCATAGACAAGACGGGCGACCGGGCGAACTCCAAGACCTCGGCGTCCGTGCACGCACCACGTCCTTCTCAGGAGGTGCCGGACCAGTAGCGACGTGGTACCGGAGGTACCATACGCTTGCTGGGACGCGGACAAGCCGGCGGGTCGCGGGATGCTCAAGGCCAGCGCGCTGGTACGAGCAAGGCGCGGTCGCCGGGGCGAGACCCTGCACCTTCTAACCCTGTTAGAAGTCTGAGCATATCCCACTCCTCGCATCGCTCGCCACCGCTTCCCTCCTCTCCAGTAGAAGCTCTAGCCAGAGCCCAACTGCTCCTCGACTTCCCTCCAGCGGCAGACAAGGCCGAAGACTGGAGGGCTACAATCCAGAGCCTCATCGCCTTCGCCAACAACGACACGCCGCAGCAGCCGGCAACATCACGGCTGCGGCAAGTCGACCAAGCGAAGGCCGATGGAGACAAGACCGCCGGGGGTGCAACTACCATGCACTCCCCGCCGCGGAAGCAGAAGTCGCCACCCCGCCGGATCAACGTCGACGACGACTCTACGGCGTCGTCGGATCCGCGGGCTCGCCGCGATCAGCGCCAAGTCCTTGACGATAGGCGACAAGAGGACGCTCGAACTCGCATCGAGCGTCGAAGAGAAGCCCGAAGACAGTCTGACCAGCGCGCTGGGACGGCTGTCGGCATGCACGCGCCCGGTGAACCAGGCGACTTGCCGTACGCGGCAGGCTGCCCTGCGTTCACCCGAGAGCTGCGGCAAGTCCAGTGGCCCAGTATGAAGAACTTCAAGCCCGACGTACCCGAGAAGTACGACGGCAAGACGCACCCCTCGGAGTTCCTCAGCATCTACACCATTGCGGTGCAGGCTGCCGGGGGACGCGACGAGAAGATCCTAGCCAACTACTTCCCGCTCGTGCTTAAGTCAAACGTCACGTCTTGGCTTATGCACTTGCCGGAGAACTCCATCTCTTCTTGGGCGGATTTGTGCCACCAGTTTGTCGGCGCCTTCACGGGCGTCCACAAGCCCCACGGCCAGGAGAGCGATCTCCACATCCTTGCCCAGAGGGAGGGAGAGTCCCTGCGAAAGTATATCCAGAGGTTCAGCCGCGTTCAGCACAACATCCCGATGTCCACCCTGCCGCGGTTATCAGCGCGTTCCACCAGAACGTGCGTAACCGCCGGATGAGGGAGGAGATGGCGATGACCAAGATTCGGGACGTCAGCGAGCTCTACGCTCTGGCTGACAAGTGTGCCCGCGCTGAAGAGGGGAGGAGACTCCCCGGAGAGGATACTGGAGCAGGAGGAACAGACAGCGAGGATGCCGCCCCGGCGAGGAAAAACCGGCGGCGGAATAACAATAGAAAGAAGAAAAAGAACAAGGAGGTACTGGTTATCGAGCAGTCCGGCAAGGAGGCTCCCGCCAAGAAGACACAGGCAGGCGGCTCCGGCAAGGAGTCCGCCCCTGTGGCGGCAGTCGACAAGCAGGACGGCTCCAACAAGCAGTACTGTAAGATCCACCGCACCAAGGGCCACGATCTCCAGAACTGCAAGAGAGTAGAGTACCTCGTAGAACAGCAGAAGGCTGAATACGAGCGTTGCGACAAGGAGAAGGCCCAAGGAGGCGGAGGAGAACCCAGCAAGAAGTGGCCGTTCAATGGCCGGGGAGGACGCCGCGGCAAGGCCAAGCAGCGGCAAGGAGACAGACCTCCCCGGGGCCGCGACAAGGATGAAGACGAAGACGATGACGAGGACATGGAAGATGGAGACAACAGCGAGCAGGAGTTCCAGAAGGCCACAGAAGTTCTGTGTGTCGACGGAGGTGCCTCTCTGCACACTTCCCACCGCCAACTCAAGCAATGGGTGCGGGAAGTGAACGCAGCTGAGCCGCCCGTCGAGTCACGCAGACTGGTAAAATGGTCCGGCACGCCCATCATCTTCGACCTTGAGGACCACCCTGACCGCACAACTACGGTCGGATGTTTGCCGATGTTGGTTTCGTCAACTATCCGCAACCTCAAGGTCACCAAGATGTTGGTTGACGGCGGGGCCGGCCTCAACTTGATCTCCTCTCCTGTGATCAAGAAGCTGCAGATCCCCGACAGCGAGCTCGAGGAAACCGGAACGTTCCAAGGAATCAACCCGGGAAGAAGCAAGCCAAAGGGGAAGATCACGCTGCCAGTGACCTTTGGCGGAGAGCTCAACTTCAGGACGGAGAGGATAACGTTCGATGTCGCCGATATCCCATTGCCATATAATGGGATACTTGGCCGTCCTGCGCTCGCCAAGTTCATGGCAGCTTCCCACTATGCATACAACATGCTCAAGATGCCGGGGCCGATAAGCGTCATCTCTGTCCCCGGCGACAAGAAGGACGCGCTTATCTGCGCCGACAAGATCTACCGGGATGCAGCAGCCGCGGCAGACAGCAAGGCACTTGCCGCTGAAGCTCCCGGGGGGAAGACCAAGACCAAGTCCGGCAAGAGCTCTGGAGCCCACTCCGGCAAACGCACCTCTTCGGAGTGCTGCGCTGCCGTCGAGGACGCACCATCGAGCTCCACCGGCAAGTGCAAGAAGGGAATGGCAGCTCCACCAGCAACCAAGAAGGTGTCCGCCAAGGAGGACGGCACTGGTGGTACCTTCACCATCAGTGCTACGCTCGACCCCAAATAGGAAAGCGCGCTCGTTGCCTTCCTGCGGGCGAATGTCGACATGTTCGCATGGCAACCGTCTGACATCCCCGGCGTTCCCAGGAAGGTAATTGAGCACAAGCTTGCTGTTTGTCCTCACGCGCGGCCCGTCAAGCAGAAGGTCAGGAAGCAAGCTGTGGAGCGCCAAGAGTTCATTGCCGAGGAAATAAGGAAGTTGGAAGCAGCAGGCCTGGTTAGAGGCGTACTCCATCCTACATGGTTGGCCAATCCAGTTGTCGTGCAAAAGGCTAATGGGATATGGAGACTTTGTATAGACTTCACCGATGTGAATAAAGCTTGTCCCAAGGATCCTTTTCCCTTGCCGCGCATCGACCAGATTGTTGATTCCACGGCTGGATGTGAGTTTCTTTCATTCCTTGATGCATACTCAGGCTACCATCAGATATTCATGGCTGAGGAAGATGAAGAGAAGACTGCATTCATTACTCCATGTGGCACATACTGCTTCATACGCATGCCCTTTGGATTGAAGAATGCAGGCTCAACATTTGCAAGGGTGGTACACACTGCTTTTGAGCCACAGATACACAGGAATGTAGAAGCCTACATGGATGATATAGTGGTCAAGAGCAAGAGCAAGGATACCTTGATTCAAGACCTAGAAGAAACCTTTGAGAATCTGCGCAAGATACAACTCAAGCTGAACCCCGAGAAGTGCGTCTTCGGAGTCCCTTCCGGCAAGCTTCTCGGATTCTTTGTGTCCCAGAGGGGGATTGAAGCCAATCCCGACAAGATAAAAGCCATCGAGCAGATTGAAGCCCCGAAGCGCGTTAAGGACGTAAGGAGACTTGCTGGTTGTGTGGCTGCCCTCAGCAGGTTCATTTCAAAGTCTGCAGAACGCGCCCTGCCTTTCTTCAAAATCTTGAAAAAGGCAGGTCCTATGAAATGGACTCCGGAAGCGGAGGCAGCGCTGCAAGACTTGAAAGGATACCTATCCTCCACTCCAATACTTGTCGCACCTAAGCCACAAGAGAAGTTGCTGCTGTACCTAGCGGCAACCAATCAAGTGGTTAGTGTTGCGTTAGTAGCGGAGAGGGAGGCGGATGAGGAACCCACAACCCCGGCAAGCGCATCCAGCGACAAGCAGGGGGCTTCCCCGACAAACTCTGGCCCCGACAAGGACAGGTCTGCGGAGGAACAAGGAGAGGTGCGAAAGAAGATGGTGCAGCGCCCAGTGTATTTTGTAAGTTCCCTCTTGCAGGGGGCTAGATCAAGATACTCTGGGGTGCAGAAGTTGCTTTTCGGCCTCCTCATGGCCTCAAGAAAGCTACGCCATTACTTCCAAGCGCACGAGATAACAGTGGTCACTCGCTTTCCGTTGAAGAGGATATTGCAAAATCCAGAAGCAACAGGCAGGATCGTCGAGTGGGCGCTGGAACTGTCAAGCTTTGGACTCAAGTTTGAGAGTACTTCAACCATACAGAGCAGAGCTTTGGCAGAGTTCATAGCAGAATGGACCCCAACACCAGATGAAGAAGTTCCAGAGACAAGCATCCCCATCCAAGAAGCAAGCAAAGAGTGGATAATGTACTTCGATGGTGCCTTCTCGCTGCAAGGCGCTGGTGCGGGCGTATTACTCATAGCGCCCACCGGAGAGCACCTCAAGTACGTTGTTCAGATGCACTTTCCCAAGGAACAAGCGACAAACAATACTGCTGAGTATGAAGGTTTGCTTGCCGGTCTCAGAATTGCGGCCGAACTTGGGATCAAGAAGTTGATTGTGCGGGGAGATTCACAGTTGGTGGTCCGACAAGTAAACAAGAGTTACCAGAGTCCTTTGATGGAGGCTTATGTCGATGAAGTGAGGAAGCTTGAAGAACACTTTGAAGGCCTGCAGATGGAGCATGTCCCAAGAGCTCAGAATGATATCGCGGATGGCCTCTCAAAGTGTGCTGCAATGAAGTTACCTGTGGAACCAGGGGTCTTTGTGCTCAAGCTAACTCAACCATCCGTTACACCATCAGTTGGGCAAAGCAAGAAGAGGAAGTTGGTCTCCGGCGACTACTTGCCGGCGGATCTTCCTGAAGCCGCCGCCAAGGTCCCCAAGAGCAACAACCAAAATGCTGAGGAACAGTCTGCTCCTTCGGACCCAATGGTCTGTACAGTTGAAGCAGGCATTCCCGACAAGCCTTGCCCCGGCAGGCTTGCCGGGGAACCCTCAGCTCCGGCAGAGCCGCAGGTTCTTGCCGTGGAAGCTGAGGTTCCCGCAGCAGCCCTGATGCCTTTAGTCCTTGTTGCTGAGCCTCAAGCTCCAGCATGGGCACAGCAAATCGTCCGTTTTCTTCAGACTGGAGAACTTCCCAAAGAACCAGAAGAGATAGAGAGGATAACCAGGCAGTCAAGTATGTACCAGTTTGTTGGCAACGAACTGTACAGAAGAAGACTCAACGGTGTCAGGTTGAAGTGCATTTCCCGAGAAGATGGACAGAAGCTGTTGGCAGAGATACATGGAGGCATATGTGGCCACCACATTGGCGCAAGAGCACTTGCCGGGAAGGCGTTCTGGCAAGGGTTCTTTTGGCCAGAAGCCCTCCAAGATGCAACTGCACAAGTAACCAAGTGTGAAGCGTGCCAGTTCCATGCCAAGCAAATTCACCAGCCAGCTCAAGCTTTCCAGACGATCCCTTTGTCCTGGCCCTTCTCGGTCTGGGGGCTCGATATCCTCGGCCCCTTTCCCCGCGCAGTCGGGGGCTTTGAGTACTTGTACGTTGCAATCGACAAGTTCACAAAGTGGCCAGAGGTGGAACCAGTGAGAAAGATGACAGCACAGTCAGCAGTCAGGTTCTTCAGGTCAATCGTTTGTCGTTTCGGAATCCCTAACAGGATCATCACCGACAACGGCACACAATTCACAAGCCGCACCTTCATGCAGTACATCCAAGACCTTGGCGCCAAGGTCTGCTTTGCTTCTGTTGCTCACCCGAGGAGCAATGGTCAAGCAGAGAGGGCAAATGCTGAAGTGCTGCGCGGGCTTAAGACAAGAACCTTCGACAGGCTGCACAAGTGCGGAAGAAACTGGATAGAGGAGTTGCCGGCGGCTCTTTGGTCAATCAGGACGACACCAAATCGAGCCACCGGACAGACACCCTTTGCTCTTGTCTATGGAGCAGAGGCAGTTCTCCCCACGGAACTCGTATACGGGTCTCCTCGAGTGCTCGCTTACGATGAGCTCGAGCAAGAGCAACTGCGGCAAGATGATGCATTGCTCCTCGAGGAGGAACGTCTCCAGGCTGTTGTACGAGCTGCTCGATACCAGCAAGCCTTGCGTCGCTATCATAGCCGCAAGGTCAAGGCCAGGAGTCTCGAGGAAGGCGACCTTGTTCTTCGGCGCGTTCAGTCCGCCAAGGGCTCCAACAAGTTGACGCCGAAGTGGGAAGGCCCTTATCGGGTGAGACAAGTCACAAGGCCCGGCGCTGTCCGCCTTGAGACCGAAGAAGGCTTACCGGTGAGCAACTCCTGGAACATCGAGCATCTTCGCAAGTTTCACCCATAAGGCGCGGTTGCCGTGATCCGCTCCGGCAACCACCTTTTGTACAAGTCTTGCCGCTGTTGCATGTAAACCTTTGTACAAAGCCGGGCGCAGACCCCGTGCATCAGTAAAACTTTTGTGCTTCACGATGTTTGTCATTTCATGCTTTTCTTTTTACTTGCATGCATCATCTGACACCTTGTGTAGCACACATCCCCGGTAAGCAATAACAAGCCGCAAGGCCCCATGCTAGTGTTTCCTCCTCTTTTCCTTTCCCTCTTAAGCAGAAGAAGAGTTCCTCGCGCACAAGTTTGCCGGGGGGGGAAGGAGATAGAGGTATGGACCAAGTGCTGTTCAAGAAAGAGAGGCCTTGCCGGGAAGCAAACAACCCATGAAAGCTAAGTTACCAAAGTTTGAGCATTCAAATTTTAAAAAATTCTTAGTTATCTTCCTTGAACAATCACACTTTGTATGGAAAACCTGTGCGCGGAGGAACCTACCCGTGGCTAGCCGCACCCTTACTTTGCTTCGAGCACGCTCAACGGCTTAAGTGAGCTGCGACAAGTGTCGCGCCCTTACTTCGTTTTCGAGTTCGCTCAGCAATCTAAGTGTGCTGCGACTAGCTGCGGCAAGGTTTCTTGCCGGCAAGGGCATTGCTAGCAGGCTGCTAAGAGTCCCGCACTCAGCGCTCGCGGCGAGGGTTCCTTTGCCGGCAAGTTCCCTAAAAAGCGTAGGGTGAAAAACATACAAAGTGAAAGGACTAAAGCAAGGGAGATAACACTGCATTGATTATCCAAAATAAAAGTATATATTACAAAGATAAATTGCCGCTGTTCTAACCAACTACTACCTATGACTTAATCGACAGCGGCAAGGAAAGCGGGAAGAAGAAAGCCTAGTCTCTACGGTCTCCATCGACCCTCTGGATCTTGCCCGCCTTGGCTACGATATGGGCGACCTGTGCCTTCAACGCCTCCTGGTCAGCTTCGGGCGGCAGAGTCCGGAGGACATTGACAAGGTTGATCCCAGGGTTGCGGTAAACAATCTTCGACAACACCCGCTCCATAGTACCCATGCAAAGCCGGCGTGCCTCGTTAGCCAGCTGCGTGGGGATCTTCTCCCGTAGCTGCGCAAGCGCCGGCGCCACCCCTCTAAAGAACAGACTCAGCTTGGCGCTGTGAGGGAGGCTCTCGTCGGAGGAGTACGCGAGGTGCTCCGCCCTCAACGCCACCATCTCCCTGTCGATGTTGGTGGCGGAGGTGACGAGCTCCTCGGTCCACTGCTCCACCGTCCGCTGGAAGTGGTTTTGCGAGACGGCGGCGCTTTCCAGCAAGACCCTCTCAGTACGGAGATCATCCTTCAGCTTCGTCTCGCGATCCCGGGCAGCGTCAAGCGAGTCAGTAAGGGTGGAAACCTTCAGCTCCAAGTCAGCGATGGAGTCCCTGGCGTCGGTGAGCTCTTTGCCCTTCTCGGAGAGGCAGATTTGCAGATCAGAGTTGGTGTGGGCGTCCTTCTCCCGCGCCACGTTGAGCGCGCCAACCCTGTCCTCGCTAGCCTTCAGGTTCGTCTCCAACTGCGCCACCCTGGCCTCCAGATCCCTCTTGGCGGTCTCTGCGGCAGCTGCGGCATCCCTCGCCTCCTGCAGAGCCCCGCCAATGGCCTGCTCGCGAGCGGTGAGGTCGTCCTCGTGGCTATCGAGGTCGACCTTCCACTGGTTGAGCTCTCCTTCCCGCCGAGACAGCTCTTGGCGGCCAGACGCTGCTGCTCCTCCACCTCGGCCTTCTCGAGGAGGAACGCCTGGTGTGCTCCGGCAAGCTCTTCGCGTTCCTCCGCCAAGTTTCGGAGGGCCGCCTAGTTGGCGGCACGGAGCTCCGCAGAACGCTTCTCCAAGTCAACGCCGGCCTTGGCAGCCAGAGCCTCTCGGGACTCCAGCTTGGCTTGCCTGACCCGGTACAATCCCAGGAGTCGACGTAGGAGTTGCTCCTCTTCGGGCTCATCGCTACTGCCGGGCGCGTCGACAACCTTCAACCCGGCGGAGGCGAGAACTTCTCCGTCGAAGGTCTCCCCCTCCGCTAGTGCCCTTGATGAGGACGCCCACGGGACTTGGATGAAGACCCCGTTGGCGGCCTCCAGATAGACGCCCGACCCAGGTGCGGAGGCGGAGGGGTCGGCGGCCGGTGCAGCGTCCGGCGCTCCTGCGGCCTCCAGGCCAGCAGTGTGGTCGCCGGTCCCTTCCCCAGCCGCGGCGTCAGCGGTCGGGGCAGTCTCCTCGGCAACTGGCTCGTCGGCGCCGGCCATTCCTTCCGCGGCGGTGCCGTCGCCAGTTTCGCCGCGCACCTCCTCCTTGGCAATGGTTTCCGTCTCCATCGGCTCCGGGGCGGGCGGGTCTGACAACAGAAGAAAAAGAAAAGAAAGATTTGTCAAGCAAATATCCAAAAAAGAAGAGTTCAAAGAAGAAAAGCACAAGAGTTTACCTGCGCGGGCCTCTTCGATAGCGGGGTCCCTCGCTGGGGAATTCTCCCTTGGCGGCGTAGTAGTGGCCCCTGCTGGCGGAGGGCCGCTTGCGCCCTCCCTTGGCGGGGTGCTCACCCTTGTCGGGCTGCTCGCCCTTGGCGGGGTACTCGCCCTTGGCGGAGTACCCGTCCTTGGCGGAGCGCTGTCCCTCGCCAGGGAGCTCATCCTTGGCGGGGAGGGTGGAACAAGCGGCTCGTCGGGGGCGACCTCCTGGTGCTCCTGCGGCTGCGGCTCCACTTCTGCACAAGGCAACAAAACATCAATAAGGATAACAACCTCAAGCGCGCCCGTTAAATAGAAAAGTAAATACCAGACTTACGCTGGGGGCTACGTCGGGGGCTGCTCTCCGGAGCAACAGGCTGGTCCGGCAAGCTTGTCGCTGGCGCGTCCCCTGTCGCCGCGACGGGCTCGTCGTCCTCAATGTCAACCACAGGGATCTTGGCCCTCTTCGCCATCCTCTGGGTCAAGGTCCTGGAAGCCAAACAAGATCAGAATTAGAACCAAGCAAGAGAAATCAAGACAAAACCAAAGGAAATAAAAATTGCAAGTACTTACTCTTCCTCCTCTTCGTCGGAGCTGAGTGCGCAGTGCTTCCCCTGTATCCCAACACCTGATTGCATAACTGGAAACTTTCAGAAATTAATAGGTGGGCTCATCTAGTAGCTCGTAGGCATTCTTCCAATGAATGCATGATATGGAGTTTGGGGTTCAACATTGAGTGAAGAAGTTTTATGGGCGTTTGTTCCGATTGGGAGTTGCATCTTAAAGGGTCCTTGGCTATGCTGATCCGGGGATTGCAAAACCCTTTTGTAACACGTTCCATGAGCTTTCAGCACGAATATGTCGAACGAAGCTTCTATCTTGTATTTGTTCTTCTGCTCCTTCTTGTTTTATTTAACTTTTGTTCTCCCAAGTGGCTTCTCTTCAAGTTATTCCATACGGACGCCATTGAGAAATCTGACGATTTGTCTGTTTCATTCATCCCAAGTTGTCTTTGTTTCCCCACCCTCCCACCCTTTTTCTTTATGGAGCCAGAAATTCTCAAATGAAATATCCACTTTATTCACGTGATATTTCTTCATTCATTTCCTTCAATGTTCTTATCCAAGGCTCTCTTATTCATTCAACTCTCCTATCCATATCCGGTGTTTACAAGGTATCTCAGAAGATTCGCGTTTCCATTCTTAATCCGTTCAAGCTATTTTGAGGATCATCATCTTACTCAAGCCGTTTAATTCAACCGGTGCAATATCTCTTGAGAAATCTTTTTTAGCGGTGATTTCTTTGAGTGGGCCCTAACCCACAGGTCTTTTTCCAGGATATTACCTGACTCTTCCAATTTTTTCTGGAGTTATACTCAAATTCTTTTCAAAGTGTGACGTAAGAATGATTTCCATCGGTCACATGCCTTCTCCAAGATTGTTTCCAATTATTTCCATCTTTAGCTCCACCTTCCTCTTGTCATTCGTCCGGAGAATCTCGAAATTCTTCATGGCATTTCTCGTCTTCACTCTCAACATTTGAAGACCGGAGAAGTGTTTCTCTTAAATCTTGGCCCGTTCTCTCAAGATTCGTTGTTCTAGCTTCATGCCATCCTCATTATTGTTCCGATTGTGAGGAATTCTTGTTATACCCATCCGAAGGAGTTCATGAATTCTTTCCATTGTGATCCTCCGAAGGCCATCATTTCAGAAGATTTCTTCGTTCTCAGTTTTCAACTTCGTCCTCCAAATATTCTTCATTGATGTTTCTTCGTTCGTCTCCATATTCTTACGGCGGTTCATTCAAGTTCACTCTTCCGTTGCTATCGTATTAATTCATTTGTTCTTTTCATAATCCTACCGGTGAGTCGTTCAAGATTATTCTCAAGTTTGGCTATATCTCTCTCCAATCCTTTTCAAGAAGAATAAGTAGTAGGCCAAATCCGTTGCTGGTCATCAATTTATTTTGATCAAGGATATGCATAACATAATTATTATTCTTATTTCATCCAAGTGGATTAATCCCTTTGTTAGAGTTTATTCATGAGGAATAAATTCTAGGTTTCAAGTTGTTCATCTTGTTTCCGGAGTTCCAAGTTATTTCAGTTATACAATTCCAAACCTCCATCTAATTCATCGCAGGTCTTGAATCTTATTCTTTTCATCTTTCACTCTCATGCTTTCATTACCGGAGTTCTTCATGGTGGTTCATCATGATTTAATTCATCCTCGAAGTCTTCATCAAGATTCTTGTTGGAGCTCAAGCATTCTTCTTCATACTTTCCAAGTGCAATTCTTTCTACCTTTTTTTGTTTGAGATGGTGGTATGCCATTTTTGACAATTTCCGTTCATGTTTCATGATTCACAAGTTGTCAGGAATGAGATATTTAAACCCATCATTTTCTTTGTTCAGGAGATCTTTTCAACCCCTCAATTACTCGTTGGAGTTATCTTGGGTTATAATTCACCTAAAAGCTTTCCCTGAGAATTGTTGCTATTATGGTGCTTATAAATGACCCAAGTTCTTCATTTATCCTCCCGGTGAAATAAGTTTTTCGTCTCCTTGTTGATCTCAATCCAAGCAATTCGTTTCTGTTAATGGTTGGTTGTCACCTCATAATTTTGAGATGTTTTCCATAAGCCCACATGAAGCTTATTCATTTCGTTGTTGATTTTCCATCTACCACATTCAACCCTTCTTCGTAAGGATGCTCTTTCAAATTCAATTTTGGGAGAAGTTGTCATTTTCTTCTCCGTTCTTTCTTTCCAACGATCTAGCATATATTCTTTCATTTCAGAGGTATTGTGATATTGCCCTCTCTGTACCATCATCTCGTTTTTATCGAGATCATGTTCTTTCCTTGTTGATCTATTTATCTGGAGTGTTGTATTCTCCACTCTAATTCTCTCATCTCATCAAGTTTTGCCTCTCTTTTCAACCGGAGTGCTGTCTGAAGCCTTCCTTACCCCTTGTGCCATTCTTTCAATGTTCCGGAGGCTGTGTGTTATTGTTTTCATCAAGTATCTTCCCAACTTGGTAAGTTCATGTTAATTCCTTCCATTTTTTGACGAAGTGCTGTCCAAATTCTGTCATTCTTATTCCTTGGCTATACCGTTGCAGTTTCATATTCTTTTGGTTCGTAAGCTCTTGTTTCATGCCTTTCAACCTACAAGGTTCTCGTAATGCTCCTTGTTCCTCTTTTCTAATGGTGTGTTTTCTTATTCGTTCATCTCCGTTGTATTCTTATTTCAATTTGGTCACCCTCTTAGGTTCGTGGTTTCACTCGTTTGTCAAAGAAGCAACTTTGTTTTACCTCTTCCTCTTCCGTTTTTATCCGGTGCCATCTCTAGGATCTCGGGTCGAGATCCTCTGTTAGTGTGGGAGAGTTGTGACGCCCGAAGACCGACGTCCCAGAAGATTCCAGATGTTCCGGGTTCTCCCGTGTGTTTCTTTTGTGCTTGTTTTATTTATTTTGCATTGCATCATGTCATCATGCCATCATGTCTTTAATTTCTGCAACTTAACTAAATCCATTGCATAGATCGTTTGATCTATTTAAATCAAGGTAAGGATGACTTCTCTTCATAACATATCCTCCTAATATTTATGGAGCTATTATAAATAAATATTCCATTTGCTGAAAGCAACCACCACACACTTGCATAATTTTACCCATGTCTGTTTCACTCCAAGTTTTGACTCCCACAACAATGCTTGATCATCTTCCTCTTCTTCTTTCTACCTTTTTTCGCAAGTGACATTTTCCCTGTTCAAAAATGTTCAATAGCTTCCTTTAAATATTAGATCATGCCAAAAACCACCTCCTCCATTTTTCATGTCTTTTGGAAGTGCTTTGGTTGGCCTAAAGATTTATGCAAGTTTGAGTTATTTCCGAACTCGCATAAATTTGTAGTCTCTAAAAATTGCCAAAGCCTTTTATTAAAATATCCCACAATTCCAGGTTTCTAGGGATATTTTTATCTTAGCTAAAACCTTCTCCTAACCCCTGCCATTTTCCTTTTCATCATCAGAATTTGAGCCTGCTTCTGTTTTTTTTAAGGGAAAAGGGCCCTTGCGTGCTTTGGGCCTCCCAGCCTTCAGGCCAGGCCCAACTTCCCTTCTCTGCGCAACCCTAGCCCCCGAGCACATCTCTCGATCTCCCTCTCCTCGTCCCTCAGCGCCGCACCCTCGTCCCCATCTCTCCCCCTCGTCCTCACGAGCGCCGCCAGTCGCTCGCCTCCATCCCTCTTCCCCAATCCCCATCGTCTCCCCACGCACCCCCCTCTCGCTCGCTGGACCTCGAGGCCGGTCACCGCCGCATCTTCCCCCGCAGTGCCTCTGCGCCCCTCACCTCTCCTCCGCCGCGCGCCGTGGCCTCCTTCCCCGCGCCATGGCGCCGTCCAGCGCCGCCATCCTCCTCGCACCGCCAGTCAGAGGCCACCTCGTCGGCCCTCCTCCTTCCGCGCGCCAGGATCGCCGTTCCCTCGCGCCGACTCGCCGTTCGCCTCCTCCTTCGGATGCGCAGACCGCCAGGGCGAAGCTCTGCGGCGGCCACCGGAGCTGCTGCCCACGCGCCGTCTCCGCGACCTCCGCACCTCCACGACCACCGGCGCCACCAAGGCCGCTGCCCCGCGCGCCTCCTCGCCCTCCGAGCTCCTCCTCGGGCCAATGCAGCAGCCGCCGGAGCTCTTCTCCGCCTGTGCTTCGAACCAAGGACGCCAAGCCCTGCCTCCTCGCTGCTACGTGACTGAGACCACCATTCCTTGTTGCTGTTGTTGCTTCGCCAAGGACCTCGGAGGCGTCAAGTTCCTCAACGTGTACGTCTACGGCTCGTGTACCCCTACGTCAGACGACGACCCGCCAAGTACCTCGACACTCGACGCCCGAACGACTACCTTCGGTGAAGAAACGAGTACGACTACACAAGACGATGCGCCAAGTTCAACTACGCCCGACGACATGTACATCTTCGAAACAAGAACGCCTACATGAACGCACGCGTCAAGTACCACTACGTCCGACGCCGCGACAAGTACCTCTACGGAACATGAACATCTACGGAACGTGTACGACGACCGTCGCCGAAGAACCGTGTACCACTAATGTCGCCCCGTGTACGACTACGAACGGAACGACTACTTCCCTCTCCGAAACGAAACCTGCACGACTACTTCCACTACTTCCCTCGACGATCTTGATCCTCCCCGAAACGAACGTTCCGAAGGTATAACCCCGAGACGATCACCCGTGGACGAATGCATGTGTTGTATGAGATGTTTTCCCTTGTGTGCACCGTGCCTGATTCGTCTTTTGTCATGCTCCTCGGTTGCCTCGTCGCCAACCCGTGGGAACCCGGTGACGGGATCACCCCACCTTTCATCTTGTTCCGCTCGCTCACGCCACCTTTTCGTTTGCACCGGTCTCTCAACGAGTTACCGGAACCGATATGTTGTGTGGCATCATTTTCGGATTCGCCGTCGTGGCCCCTTTCTTTCCACCACGGTGACAAGTGCTTCATATCTATTCATGTCAACCTTTAAGTAAAATTGCATAAACTTGATCATGTCATCCGCATCATGTTAACAACATTAAAATGTGTGAATTGTTGTTGCTTAAAATTGCTAAACATGCATATGGGGATTTTCCTGGAATTGTTGTTGTTATTTCCGGCCTCATTTAAAATGCCTAAATAGTGTAGTTTTATTATGCATCATACCTTGCCATGTATTGCATATTGTCATGTTGCTTGTGTTGTATTTCTGTGCTTCCTACCTTGCCATGTTTTGCTTCCTGTATAGACTTGTCAAGCATCATACCTTGCCATGTATTGCATCATATAGACTTGTGTTGTTTTTCTGTGCTTCCTACCTTGCCATGTATTGCTTCTTGTATAGACTTGTCATCCATCATATCTTGCCATGTATTGCATCATATAGACTGTGTTGTTTTTCTGTGCTTCCTACCTTGCCATGTTTTGCTTCCTGTATAGACTTGTCATGCATCATACCTTGCCATGTATTGCATCATATAGACTTGTGTTGTTTTTCTGTGCTTCCTACCTTGCCATGTATTGCTTCCTGTATAGACTTGTCTTGCATCATATCTTGCCATGTATTGCATCATATAGACTGTGTTGTTTTTCTGTGCTTCCTACCTTGCCATGTTTTGCTTCCTGTATGGACTTGAAGTGCATCCTATGTAGACTTGTGTTGCATCATACTTTTTTGAGCATATTGTCATGTCTCGTGTGGTGTGTTTACCGTGTTGCTTGTTTATTTCCGGTTTGCTTCTCTCGTTAGCTCCGGGTTCGTTCCGGAGTTGTGAGGTTCTGTTCGACTACTTCATGGATCCGTTCTTCTTCCTTGCGGAATCCCAGGCAAGATGATCATACCCTTGGATACCTTTACTATCATTGCCATGCTTAGTGTCTCGATGCTATCGTTACATGTCGCGCTACCCATCATTATTGTCAGCCTCTCCTTGTTGCCATGAAACCTCTAACCTTTGAAACCTTCCTAGCAAAACCATTGTTTGGCTATGTTACCCGCTTGCTCAGCCCCTCTTATAGTGTTGTTAGTTGCAGGTGAAGATGAAGATCGTTCCAGATGGGAACTTGTTGTTGAATTATCACAATATCTATTATTATTATTAACACACCTATATACTGGGCATGGGTGGAAGGCTTGGACTTTTGCTCGGTGTTTTGTTCCACTCATGCAACCTTAGGCGCCGATAAACCGGCATTATGTTCCTTGATTTTGCGTTCCTTACACGATGGGTATATGGGGACCCCTTGACAGTTCGTCTTTGAATAAAACTCCTCCAGCAAGGCCCAACATTGGTTTTAATTTGCCTCATAATAACAACTTAATTAATTAATTAAATTGCATAGGGGGTCGCGTCCCTGGGGATTCTTTCTACATAGCAGGGGGGCCAGTGCTGATGGTGTTGGTCCCAAACGGGGGTTCTGCGGGGCCGCCATGGGGAAACTCGAGGTATCTGGTATAACCTGTAGAATCGCCCATCCGGTTGTGGCCTGAGACGAGATACGCGCGGCTACTATCAGGGTGTCGGCACGCCGGGAGCTCTTGCTGGACTTGTTTTACCAATGTCGAAATGTCTTGTGCACCGGGATGTCGAGTCTGATCGGATTTTCCTAAGATAAGGGGTGGTGATATTATATTTATCACTTCAGCTAATCATGAGAGCTTGTGATGGGCTAAGTTGGGACACCCCTGCAGGGTTATGATCTTTCGAAAGCCGTGCCCGCGGTTGTGTGGTAGATTGGAATTTGTTAATGTCCGGTTGTAGAAAACTTGACAGAGGATCCGAAGTAAAACACACAACGGTGTGAGTAACCGTGACTGTCTCTTTTCACTTTGAGATGAGAACACGGTGGGGTTATGTTTGATTCGTAGGTAGTTCAGGATCTTTAGCGATCACTACTAGTTTGCGACCGTTTGCGTAGATGCTCATCTTATTCTTGTACTCGTAAGTTAGCCACCATTATGCTTAGTCGCTGCTGCAACCTCACCACTACCCATCTCCATACCCATAAAGCTTTGCTAGTCTTGATACCCATGGTTATGGGATTGCTGAGTCATCGTGGCTCACAGATACTACAACACCAGATGCAGGTTCAGCCGAGAATGATGCAGGAGCTGGTTCAAGTACTTCAGGGAGTTTCATGAAGAGCGTGGTCGTATGCTTGTGACGTTTTCGACGATCAGTAGTGGTTTCTACTAGGGGTGATTCGGACCTGTGGCTTTACGTTTTGCTATCTTTCTTTTGGATCTTCGCCCGTAGTCGGGTTGTGATGTTATGAATGATGATTTGCTTATGTAATGTATTGTGTGACGTGGCGAGTGTAAGCCAACTATTCTTTTGCAATTTCATCCCTATTTTACATGAGTCGTGCAAAGATACCGAACTTGAGATCATTCCAGAATGGGCTTATACCTTTAAGTCGTGCCTCGACACGTAGGAGGTATAGTCCCATCCTGGGCATTACAAGTTGGTATTCAGAGCCTTCTCCGACCTAGGAGCCCCCACTGATTGATCGAATCGTTGACGGTTGAGTCTAGGCACACACATGAAAATGTTTTGAGTCCTATATATATATATCGGAGAGTAGGATTTCTTTTGCTTCTCATCTCTTTTCACTCTGGTGAGGACTCCTGACGACTACTCTTGCCTCTTCTACTCTCAAAATTTCACCAATTTTTTTTGGGATCGCGCGAGTATTGTTTGGATTGTTCCGATGTCTTTGTGACGAGAACATTGTTCTCGATGCCTCCTGTCATTTAGGGGTTGTGGCAGTGTCCCGGGGAGTTGAGCTCCGAGGTGTTGTCGTCACAAATATATCGCATCAGTTCTGGAATACTTAAGACGGCCGACATCGAAAACTCTCCTATGCGGTTAGTGGCAAGATAACCCCGACATCACCCAGTACTGGGGAGGTAGTTCGGGAGTATTGCCATAGCTTGTATAGCAGATGCGTTTCGAAGGTCCGAGGTAAACGGTTTCCGGAAATAATTGGTTATGTGTTGAAGGATGGATACAGCTGGATGTAGGATTAGAGTTGAGTGCGCGGTGCTTCCCCTGTATCCCCAACACCTGATTGCATAACTGGAAACTTTCGGAAATTAATAGGTGGGTTCATCTAGTAGCTCGTAGGCATTCTTCCAATGAATGCACGATATGGAGTTCGGGGTTCAACATTGAGTGAAGAAGTTTTATGGGCGTTTGTTCCGATCAGGAGTTGCATCTTAAAGGGTCCTTGGCTATGCTGATCCGGGGATTGCAAAACCCTTTTGTAACACGTTCCAGGAGCTTTCAGCACGAATATGTCGAACAAAGCTTCTATCTTGTATTTGTTCTTCTGCTCCTTCTTGTTTTATTTAACTTTTGTTCTCCCAAGTGGCTTCTCGACAAGTTGATGTACCTACGTAATTCACTCGTTCAATTCTCTGTTCGAATGATATTGTGAAGATTATGTTGCAACATATCTATCCTTTGTTTTTGTTTTGATTCTGGTATTCGAGTTGCTTCGATGTCAAATGTTGATTCCATACCTTTCCTAATCGGTGTTTTCATATTTCTATGAGAGTGCTAATTCTTCTTAACCATCGAGATTTTCATGTTAATCCTTTTTCAACCGGTGTGCCTTCTCTTCAAGTTATTCCATACGGACGCCGTTGAGAAATATGACGATTTGTCTGTTTCATTCATCCCAAGTTGTCTTGGTTTCCCCACCCTCCAACCCTTTTCTTTATGGAGCCAGAAATTCTCAAATGAAATATCCACTTTATTCACGTGATATTTCTTCATTCATTTCCTTCAATGTTCTTATCCAAGGCTCTCTTATTCATTCAACTCTCCTATCCATATCCGGTGTGTACAAGGTATCTCAGAAGATTCGCGTTTCCATTCTTAATCCGTTCAAGCTATTTTGAGGATCATCATCTTACTCAAGCCATTTAATTCAACTAGTGCAATAGCTCTTGAGAAATCTTTTTCAGCGGTGATTTCTTTGAGTGGGCCCGAACCCATAGGTCTTTTTCCAGGATCTTACCTGACTCTTCCAAATTTTTCTGGAGTTATACTCAAATTCTTTTCAAAGTGTGATGTAAGAATGATTTCCATCGGTCACATGCCTTCTCCAAGATTGTTTCCAATTATTTCCATCTTTAGCTCCACCTTCCTCTTGTCATTCGTCCGGAGAATCTCGAAATTCTTCATGGCATTTCTCGTCTTCACTCTCAACATTTGAAGACCGGAGAAGTGTTTCTCTTAAATCTTGGCCCGTTCTCTCAAGATTCGTGGTTCTAGCTTCATGCCATCCTCATTATTGTTCCGATTGTGAGGAATTCTTGTTATACCCATCTGAAGCAGTTCATGAATTATTTCCATTGTGATCCTCCGAAGGCCATCATTTCAGAAGATTTCTTCGTTCTCAGTTTTCAACTTCGTCCTCCAAATATTCTTCATTGATGTTTCTTCGTTCGTCTCCATATTCTTACGGCGGTTCATTCAAGTTTACTCTTCCGTTGTTATCGTATTAATTCATTTGCTCTTTTCATAATCCTACCGATGAGTCGTTCAAGATTATTCTCAAGTTTGGCTATATCTCTCTCCAATCCTTTTCAAGAAGAATAAGTAGTAGGCCAAATCCGTTGCTGGTCATCAATTTATTTTGATCAAGGATATGCATAACATAATTATTATTCTTATTTCATCCAAGTGGATTAACCCCTTTGTTAGAGTTTATTCATGAGGAATAAATTCTAGGTTTCAAGTTGTTCATCTTGTTTCTGGAGTTCCAAGTTATTTCAATTATACCATTCCAAACCTCCATCTAATTCATCGCAGGTCTTGAATCTTATTCTTTTCATCTTTCACTCTCATGCTTTCATTACCGGAGTTCTTCATGGTGGTTCATCATGATTTAATTCATCCTCGAAGTCTTCATCAAGATTCTTGTTGGAGCTCAAGCATTCTTCTTCATGCTTTCCAAGTGCAATTCTTTCTACCTTTTTTTGTTTGAGATGGTGATATGCCATTTTTGAAAATTTGCCTTCATGTTTCATGATTCACAAGTTGTCAGGAATGAGATATTTAAACCCATCATTTTCTTTGTTTAGGAGATCTTTTCAACCCTTCAATTATTCGTTGGAGTTATCTTGGGTTATAATTCACCTAAAAGCTTTCCCTGAGAATTGTTGCTATTATGGTGCTTATAAATGACCCAAGTTCTTCATTTATCCTCCCGGTGAAATAAGTTTTCGTCTCCTTGTTGATCTCAATCCAAGCAATTCGTTTCTGTTAGTGGCTGGTTGTCACCTCATAATTTTGAGATGTTTTCCATAAGCCCACATGAAGCTTATTCGTTTCGTTGTTGATTTTCCATCAACCACATTCAACCCTTCTTCGTAAGGATTCTCTTTCAAATTCAATTTTGGGAGAAGTTGTCATTTTCTTCTCCCTTCTTTCTTTCCAACGATCTAGCATATATTCTTTCATTTCGGAGGTATTGTGATATTGCCCTCTCTGTACCATCATCTCGTTTTTATCGAGATCATGTTCTTTCCTTGTTGATCTATTTATCCGGAGTGTTGTATTCTCCACTCTAATTCTCTCATCTCATCAAGTTTTGCCTCTCTTTTCAACCGGAGTGATGTCTGAAGCCTTCCTTACCCCTTGTGCCATTCTTTCAATGTTCTGGAGGTTGTGTGTTGTTGTTTTCATCAAGTATCTTCCCAACTTGGCAAGTTCATGTTAGTTCCTTCCATTTTCTGACGAAGTGCTGTCCAAATTCTGTCATTCTTATTCCTTGGCTATACCGTTGCAGTTTCATATTCTTTTGGTTCGTAAGCTCTTGTTTCATGCCTTTCAACCTACAAGGTTCTCGTAATGCTTCTTGTTCCTCTTTTCTAATGGAGTGTTTTCTTATTCGTTCATCTCCGTTGTATTCTTATTTCAATTTGGTCACCCTCTTAGGTTCGTGGTTTCACTCGTTTGTCAAAGAAGCAACTTTGTTTTACCTCTTCCTCTTCCGTTTTTATCCGGTGCCATCTCTAGGATCTCGGGTCGAGATCCTCTGTTAGTGTGGGAGAGTTGTGACGCCCGAAGACCGACGTCCCAGAAGATTCCAGATGTTCCGGGTTCTCCCGTGTGTTTCTTTTGTGCTTGTTTTATTTATTTTGCATTGCATCATGTCATCATGCCATCATGTCTTTAATTTCTGCAACTCAACTAAATAAATTGCATAGATCGTTTGATCTATTTAAATCGAGGGAAGGATGACTTCTCTTCATAACATATCCTCCTAATATTTATGGAGCTATTATAAATAAATATTCCATTTGTTGGAAGCAACCATCACACACTTGCATAATTTTCCCCATGTCTGTTTCACTCCAAGTTTTGACTCCCACAACCATGCTTGATCATCTTCCTCTTCTTCTTTCTACCTTTTTTTCGCAAGTGACATTTTCCCTGTTCAAAAATGTTCAATAGCTTCCTTTAAATATTAGATCATGCCAAAAACCACCTCCTCCATTTTTCATGTCTTTTGGAAGTGCTTTGGTTGGCCTAAAGATTTATGCAAGTTTGAGTTATTTCCGAACTCGCATAAATTTGTAGTCTCTAAAAATTGCCAAAGCATTTTATTAAAATATTCCACAATTCCAGGTTTCTAGGGATATTTTTATCTTAGCTAAAACCTTCTCCTAACCCCTGCCATTTTTCTTTTCATCATCAGAATTTGAGCCTGCTTCTGTTTGTTTTAAGGGAAAAGGGCCCTTGCGTGCTTTGGGCCTCCCAGCCTCCAGGCCAGGCCCAACTTCCCTCCTCTGCGCAACCCTAGCCCCCGAGCACATCTCTCGATATCCCTCTCCTCGTCCCTCAGCACTGCACCCTCGTCCCCATCTCTCCCCCTCGTCCTCACGAGCGCCGCCAGTCGCTCGCCTCCATCCCTCTTCCTCGATCCCCATCGTCTCCCCACGCGCCCCCCTCTTGCTCGCTGGACATCGAGGCCGGTCACCGCCGCATCTTCCCCCGCAGTGCCTCTGCGCCCCTCACCTCTCCTCCGCCGCGCGCCGTGGCCTCCTTCCCCGCGCCATGGCGCCGTCCAGCGCCGCCATCCCCCTCGCGCCGCCAGTCAGAGGCCACCTCGTCGGCCCTCCTCCTTCCGCGCGCCAGGATCGCCGTTCCCTCACGCCGACTCGCCATTCGCCTCCTCCTTCGGATGCGCCGACCGCCAGGGCGAAGCTCCGCGGCGGCGACCGGAGCTGCTGACGACGCGCCGTCTCCGCGACCTCCGCGCCTCCACGATCACCGGCGCCGCCAAGGCCGCTGCCCCGTGTGCCTCCTCGCCCTCCGAGCTCCTCCTCGGGCCAGTGCAGCAGCCGCCGTAGCTCTTCTCCACCTGTGCTTCGAACCAAGGACGCCAAGCCCTGCCTCCTCGCTGCTGCGTGACCGAGACCACCATTCCTTGTTACTGTTGTTGCTTCGCCAAGGACCTCGGAGGCGTCAAGTTCCTCAACGTGTACGTCTACGGCTCGTGTACCCCAACGTGAGACGACGACCCGCCAAGTACCTCGACACTGGCCGCCCGAACGACTACCTTCGGTGAAGAAACGAGTACGACTACACAAGACGATGCGCCAAGTTCAACTACGCCCGACGACATGTACATCTTCAAAATGAGAACGCCTACATGAACGAACGCGTCAAGTACCACTACGTCCGACGCCGCGACAAGTACCTCTACGGAACATGAACATCTACGGAACGTGTAACGACCGTCGCCGAAGAACCGTGTACCACTACCGTCGCCCTGTGTACAACTACGAACGGAACGACTACTTCCCTCTCCGAAACAAAACGTGCACGACTACTTCCACTACTTCCCTCGACGATCTTGATCCTCCCTGAAACGAACGTTCCGAAGGTATAACCCCGAGACGATGACCCGTGGACGAATGCATGTGTTGTATGAGATGCTTTCCCTTGTGTGCACCATGCCTGATTCGACTTTTGTCATGCTCCTCGGTTGCCTCGTCGCCAATCCGTGGGAACCCGGTGACGGGATCACCCCACCTTTCATCTTGTTCCGCTCGCTCACGCCACCTTTTCTTTTGCACCGGTCTCTCAACGAGTTACTGGAACCGATATGTTGCGTGGCATCATTTTCGGATTCGCCGCCTTGGCCCCTTTCTTTCCACCACGGTGACAAGTGCTTCATATCTCTTCATGTCAACCTTTAACTAAAAATTGCATAAACTTGATCATGTCATCCGCATCATTTTAACAACATTAAAATGTGTGAATTGTTGTTGCTTAAAATTGCTAAACATGCATATGGGAATTTTCCTGGAATTGTTGTTGTTATTTTCGACCTCATTTAAAATGCCTAAATAGTGTAGTTTTATTATGCATCTTACCTTGCCATGTATTGCATATTGTCATGTTGCTTGTGTTGTATTTCTGTGCTTCCTACCTTGGCATGTTTTGCTTCCTGTATAGACTTGTCATGCATCATACCTTGCCATGTATTGCATCATATACACTTGTGTTGTTTTTTTGTGCTTCCTACCTTGCCATGTATTGATTCCTGTATAGACTTGTCATGCATCATATCTTGCCATGTATTGCATCATATAGACTGTGTTGTTTTTCTGTGCTTCCTACCTTGCCATGTTTTGCTTCTTGTATAGACTTGTCATGCATCATACCTTGCCATGTATTGCATCATATAGACTTGTGTTGTTTTTCTGTGCTTCGTAGCTTGCCATGTATTGCTTCCTGTATAGACTTATCATGCATCATATCTTGCCATGTATTGCATCATATAGACTGTGTTGTTTTTCTGTGCTTCCTACCTTGCCATATTTTGCTTCCTGTATGGACTTGTAGTGCATCCTATGTAGACTTGTGTTGCATCATACTTTTTTGAGCATATTGTCATGTCTCGCGTGGTGTGTTTACCGTGTTGCTTGTTTCTTTCCGGTTTGCTTCTCTCGTTAGCTCCGGGTTCGTTCCGGAGTTGTGAGGTTCTGTTCGACTACTTCATGGATCTGTTCTTCTTCCTTGCGGAATCCCAGGCAAGATGATCATACCCTTGGATACCTTTACTATCATTGCCATGCTTAGTGTCTCGATGCTATCGTTACATGTCGCGCTACCCATCATTATTGTCAGCCTCTCCTTGTTGCCATGAAACCTCTAACCTTTGAAACCTTCCTAGCAAAACCATTGTTTGGCTATGTTACCCGCTTGCTCAGCCCCTCTTATAGCGTTGTTAGTTGCAGGTGAAGATGAAGATCGTTCCAGGTGGGAACTTGTTGTTGGATTATCACAATATTTATTATTATTATTAACACACCTATATACTGGGCATGGGTGGAAGGCTTGGCCTTTTGCTCGGTGTTTTGTTCCACTCATGCCACCTTTGGCGCCGATAAACCGGCATTATGTTCCTTGATTTTGCGTTCCTTACACGATGGGTATATGGGGACCCCTTGACAGTTCGTCTTTGAATAAAACTCCTCCAGCAAGGCCCAACATTGGTTTTAATTTGCCTCATAATAACAACTTAATTAATTAATTAAATTGCATAGGGGTCGCGTCCCCGGGGATTCTTTCTACATAGCTAGGGGGCCAGTGCTGATGGTGTTGGTCCCAAACGGGGGTTCTGCGGGGCCGCCACGGGGAAACTCGAGGTATTTGGTATAACCTGTAGAATCGCGCATCTGGTTGTGGCCTGAGACGAGATACGCGCGGCTACTATCAGGGTGTCGGCACGCCGGGAGGTCTTGCTGGACTTGTTTTACCAATGTCGAAATGTCTTGTGCACCGGGATGCGGAGCCTGACCGGATTTCCCTAAGATAAGGGGTGATGATATTATATTTATCACTTCAGCTAATCGTGAGAGCTTGTGATGGGCTAAGTTGGGACACCCCTGCAGGGTTATGATCTTTCGAAAGCCGTGCCCGCGTTTATGTGGCAGATTGGAATTTGTTAATGTCCGGTTGTAGAAAACTTGACAGAGGATCCGAAGTAAAACACACAACGGTGTGAGTAACCGTGACTGTCTCTTTTCACTTTGAGAAGAGAACACGGTGGGGTTATGTTTGACTCGTAGGTAGTTCAGGATCTTTAGCGATCACTACTAGTTTGCGACCGTTTGCGTAGATGCTCATCTTATTCTTGTACTCGTAAGTTAGCCACCATTATGCTTAGTCGTTGTTGCAACCTCACCACTACCCTTCTCCATACCCACAAAGCTTTGCTAGTCTTGATACCCATGGTTATGGGATTGCTAAGTCCTCGTGGCACACAGATACTACAACACCAGATGCAGGTTCAGCCGAGAATGATGCAGGAGCTGGTTCAAGTACTTTAGGGAGTTTCATGAAGAGTGTGGCCGTATGCTTGTGACGTTTTCGACGATCAGTAGTGGTTTCTACTAGGGGCGATTCGGACCTGTGGCTTTATGTTTTGGTATCTTTCTTTTGGATCTTCGCCCGTAGTCGGGTTGTGATGTTATGAATGATGATTTGCTTATGTAATGTATTGTGTGACGTGGCGAGTGTAAGCCAACTATTCTTTTGCAATTTCATCCCTATTTTTAGATGAGTCGTGCAAAGATACCGAACTTGAGATCATTCCAGAATGGGCTTATACCTTTAAGTCGTGCCTCGACACGTAGGAGGTATAGTCCCATCCTGGGCATTACAGTGGAGTTTCGAAGGGTCATCCAATAAGTCCGAGCGCTCCTCAACTTGAAGGTCCATAGGGTCCATCTCCAATGTCGGTCCTCCATCCAATAGATGTATCATGTAGGCAATAAGAAGGAAACAACAATGAAAGCATGGCCCATCCAATATGTGTAAGTGAGGATGGCTCAAAAGGAAGGAGTTCACCTTTATGAGGATGTCGAAAATGTTGGTGTTGCGCATCATGTAGGCCTTTGCATGACCAATATGTCTATTGATGATGCCGCCTTGTGAATCCATCAAAATGAAAGAACATTACAAACACTCGGAAAAACAAATGAGGTTAGCGTGAATGCAAAACCTAGCATTCGTGAGGGAAAATACCCAACAAGTGTGTGCATCATTCTTATCATAAGAAAGGACAAGGTAATGTGGCATGGCATGTAAGCATATGATGCGATAACAACCAAAGGCATTAGGCTCAAGCAAGCAATCATGCATCACAAGTATGGTGTCCAAGTCTCCAAGATCAACAAACATGGGATTGTTGCACTCAGTACAAGTGATGAGAGATGCAACTAGTGGAGACAAATGACAATGATCAATGTGAATCATGTGAATGGCATGAACATATATGTCATCAACCCAAGAAAGCAAGTAATAGTGGAACATGGGTGATGCAACATAGCAAGCAATCATGGTGAACAAGTCAAACAAGCTAGTAGTGTGAAGATGCAACATACTAGAGGTAACCATGGCAAGCATGTCATGTGTGCAAATTGTAGGCATGAATAATGCACATGGCATGGCACAAGCATGACAACAAGATATGAGCAAAGTCTCATCATTGTGGTGGCAAGAAGTCCTATGTAAATAGCAATGGAACATCATGACTCTCCCAACACAAGAATCAATAATAGCATGCGGCACAAAGAAATCTTGGCAATAGCTACAAGTATCTCCACCAAACATGCAAATACACATAGGAGTATCATAATGGTGAAACATGAGTAAATGCAAGCAAGGGTCACAATTGCATGGCAAAGTCGTAGCAAGAGGCATAACATGCAAAGTGAACACGATAGTATGGGCATAATGTGACAAGTGGCAAATAGCTCATAGCCATGTGAGAGCCAAGTAAAAGAGATGCTCGTAGTGGTTGCGCGAAGAGAATGGTGGTAAGGAGAATCCACGGAATCCCAAATCGTCATTGCTCTCAAGAGCTCTTTTCGTCAACTCATGGGATTGTGAGGTTGACGAGTTTGTAAAAGTACCTACACAAGACAAAGGCAAAGGAAAAATTGTATGTGCGTGGTATATGTACACATCATCCATCATGATGCGCACGTGCATGTGTTGGTTAGCACAAAATAGCCAATGCTCAAATAAATGAGATGCGTGATATAGAAACATGTCATCCATCATGAGAGGTTTGTTGTTATGTATAGCATAATGGAGACTCGAATTGTGTAATGCATCACAAGAAATATGTAGAGCATTGTTATTCATGGAATGCATATGGTGCACACAATCATGGTAATCATGCAAGGTATGGAATGCATCAAGATCTTCTAGTATGTATGAGGAAACTATGGGGGTCTCCTCATGAGCATCAATGGAAACATCACATGGAGAATATTGATAACATTCAAAACAATGCATATCCGAAACAATGTGATCGTGGCATGGCATGGTTGATGAATTGCGCAAATCATGTAAAGGAAGCATGGCAATATCATCACAAGAGAAACACAAGCCAATGACCATCATCTTGTCATCTATGCCACAAGTGCAAATAGGATTTACTTTAATGGGGCATGCATAGGTACTATGTTGAGATTGAAATGATACAATATGTGAGATCTCACTCATAGCATATGACAAGTTTAAAGGGTTGTCGAACATGATGTGACCAAACAAATTTTCACATGATATCCTATGGAGCATAGCATCACAACTAGGCAACTCAACATGCTCATCATCAAATTCATCATAAATAGGTAAGTCAAGACATGAGGAAGTCGCACTAGCATGAAGCATGGCAATAGGAGTGTCAACATCATGCAAGCAATCATTGGTGAGGTAGTCCACTAGTGGGACAAGAGCATCACCTTCACCTATTTTACCTTTGGAGCGTCGCTCATGCGTTGTAGGTGAGGTGTTCATGATCCAATAGTACTCATCTTCATCATGATGGAACCATGTGGGTAGTGCATCTTCTTCCATCATGGCCATCGGGTTGTCCATTGGAGGGACGGACTCGTCGAGGGTAGACATGTCCTCTTGTAGGAGACCTAGCACCAAAGAAAACACAGTCGGAGTAGAGGTTAAGTCGTTAGAAATCATAGTGGCCTCACATGCCCTATCAACTACCTCACTCACTAAGTGTTGTGGCTCACTCACTCCCTCGTGGATGCTCTCACTCGTATGGTTGGTGGAGTCACTCAAATGGCTCTCAACCTCACATAGGAGAAGCGGCATGCTCTCATGTGTGGGGCTAGTGGTGGGTACACTCATCCTCTCAAGGGAAATGCTCTCAAGGTCACATATGGTGGAGTCACTCGTATCACTCATGTGGTGGTGGCTCTCCTCATATGGGAATTGGGGCATCTCGTCATATGTGGATGTCGAAGAGGTGTAGGTGCAATAGTATCCATGCTCAACTTCCTCATCCGTAATGCCTCCAAAGATGAATGCCGTGGGATGTGGCAAATTATCACGCTCCTCCAAGGTCAAAGATAAGGTCTCATGCTTGCTCGCGTAGCTTGACCCGGAGTAGGAGTCAAATATGGGCGTCGTCTTCATGGTGTGGAAGAGGTTCATGCTCGTCGCCTTGGTCGAAGGGGATGGCCCATGCTCGCCGTCTTGTCGCCGTCGCTCATAGATGATCGCCTTGATGATGAAGACGTCGATGTAGGTGAACTCATGGGAAGTAGGTGAAGATGTCGTACGTCCAAAGGCGAAGATGCCTTGATAGCACTTGGCGAAGATGCCGAAGTGGTGGTTGTAGCCGTAGCTCCTTCTTGGGGGTGCTTGTCTCGCGGTCTTCTTATGTGCTCTTGAAGCTTGGGCTTGGCGCGAAGTAGAGCGTCTTCGGGCTTGTATGTTTGCGCTTGGTGAGCATCTTCATGATGTTGGTGTCGTTGTCGTGCTAGAGCTCGTGGAAGATGGCGTTCGTCGTCGTCATGCACATGATGCTTGGAGGTGACTTGCCCTTCCTGACGATGTTGATGGTCGCCATGGCGGTGTGGACGTGGATGACTTGCACTTGCATCGTGTTTGCGCTCTGACGACTTGTGACTTGAACGTCGCCGCCGAGAAGATGACGAAGGGGAAGAAGACTTGTAGTCGACCACCAAGTGTTTGAGCTCCGCCATTTGTTTGTTGAAGGAGTCACACATGTCGTCGAAGGAAGCCATTCTCCTTGTCTCGGAGTGTCGTAGTTCGATGGCGATGTTGCCCAAGCGCTCTTGCATTGCTCGTTGTAGTCCGATGGTTTTCGCGTGGATGTCATTGTTCGCGCCGTCGATGCCGAAGACTGGAGATGAAATGCCTTGCCTATCCATCACAAGACGCTAGCAAGTATGAGTGGGAGAAAGAGAAGAACTATACCAAATGTACCTTGACCGATGTTGAAGATGGATCAATGATCACTCAAATGTGGAACAAGGAAATAGCACAATTGGTACCAATTATTGTCGGTTTCTCACACCTACACAAGTAAAGCTTATGGTGGAGCTCGGTGAGGATAGTGGCACAAAAATTTGATGCAAAATGTTAGCAAGAGTCAATAAAGTTGAAAGAGATTCACAAATTCACAAGTGAAACAAGTAGACCAATAGCAATATGGGTGGCACACGGAAACACACACACGGATAGATAAGTGGGGTCGTGCAACCAAGGGGTGAGCCCAAATGTGGAATCCACAAAAATGCTCTTGTTGCACAACACTAGAGAGACGCTAGCGCGATTGCACAATAGGCGGATACGAACTTGTGCACAACCTACTAAGCAAAATGCAACAACTTCTATCCCAAGTATGTTATATGTATGGTATTCCAGTGGTATGATCCAAAATGATCGAGTATGACAATCTTAATGTAGTAAGATGCTATGGTTCTCGCTTAAAAGCTCTTTGCTCATCTTTTTCTTTGTGCTTAAAAGCTTGTTTGGCTCTTTCTCTTTTGAGCTCTTTTCTCATGCAAAACTTCATGAACCAAGATAGCAATTGAGTATATGCGATGAAAACCTTGTGTCACAAGAGATGATACCAAGATATTCACCACGGTGATATGGTGTGTATGATATGGGAAGTATGATCACTAATGTGCACAAGTCACGTTGCCGGCAATACTCAAATGGCTAGTCTCGATAGGTAAGTGACGCAAAAATGGGCTATGGGTTAATGATGCAATTGCAAAGGAATATACAATGATGTCGTTGAAGTTACCGTCCGTGTCGATGATGAGAGGTGGTGCTCTTGATGTAGACCCGTTCCTAATTAGCCGAAACACCTTAGGAAACGAAAAAACCACAACTCAAAATCTCAAGGACAAATGTCAAATGGTGGTAGCGGCAATGCCATGGTCATTGCGGAAGTGGAAATATGGTCTATACACGATGTCGGAGTTGAAGTCACGGTCCCTAAGTAGCTGAAACACCTTAGGAGACACAATCCACAACTCAAACAAGCTCAACAAAATTGGGTTAGGTTGGGTTGGCGGAATGTATAATGGACTAAGCTATGCGGAAGTGGTGGTGGTGGTTGATGAAGAAGCGATTGTCCCTAAGTAGCCTAAACACCTTAGGACACTCAAATCACTACTCAAGCAGCCACAAATGCTATGGTGGACAAAATGGGTTAGGTTGCGGAAAGCTATGGTGGCTATGCGGGTGATATGGTGGAGGGCCTATACAACTTGCCAAATTTGACAAAATTTGATGGAGTTAAATGATGATGGTAGTATTTTTTTGGTATGGGAAATGTCAAGAGCTACTAAACGAGCTAAAGAACGTCAAAATCGGAGTTCGGATGAATTAGTTATGACCAAAACAAAAAATCAGCCGAAATGGGAATCTACACGTACCGGACGTCCGGAAAGTGACGGACGACCGGTGACCGGACGTCCGGTCGGGCTCGGAAATCCAGTAATTTCTTCTGTATAGGTGGTTCCGGTCGTCCGGTAGATGACGGACGTACGGTGCTTCGTGAAGGTCCGGACGTCCAGTAAAAAGCCGGTCGTCCGGTGGGTCGGGGTCAACGCGAGATTTGAGCTCGGGAACTCGATTTTGGGCGGAATTTGATGATTTTGGGGTCAAAATTGATGAGATTTCGTGGATGGAAAGTGGTGAAACTTGGGGAAATGCTAGATCGACTTGAAACCAAGCAAATCCATGGATCAAAATCAACAAAAGATCATCAAACCAACAAATCACAAAAAAAATTGGGGCTATTTTTGGTGGGGATTTTCGAATTTAAGGACGAAATCACACAAAAGATGGATAGAAAATGGTGGAGGGGGCTCCAAATTCGTGAGAAACCGTGGCTCTTGATACCATATGATGTAGGGTGGAACCCTAGATGGCCGATCTTTCACGAAATGGAGAGCATCCCACGAAGAACACGAAGAACACGAGAGGGAACACGAGGGGAAACACGAGAGAATCACTCAAACCAACAAGAACATGTCGCACATATGCTAGATCCTCGAAACACAAAGAGATACAAGATCCATGATCAACAAGGGACGATACAAAGGGTAACCGGTTCTTTTCCGTGAGGAGGCCTTGGGGAATCCTGCGGGATCTTCTCCGTGAAGGAGGTCTTGAATCCGTGTGGATCTTCTCCGTGGAGGCGCCGCGGTCACTCCCAAGGAGATGAACCACTAGTGGATGAGCAAAGCTCTGTCTCAAATGAGCTAAAACTAAGCTAACCCTCACTAGTAGGAGGTGGAGGAGTATATATACTCTAGGGCCATGAAGGGGTAAGTGGAAGAGGGGTACATGGGCCTCTGGCCCGAGAACTGTGCGCTGACAGCATGTAGCGGACGTCCGACGGCTACCGGACGTCCGGCGGCTACCGGACGTCCGGTGGCTCGCGAGGGTCCGGACGTCCGGAAGTCTTCGGACTTCCGCTATTTTCCTTCTGTCGTCGAAGTCACGGACGTCTGGTGGCCTCCAGTCGTCCGGTCGCCTGGGAGTCGCCGGTCGTCCGGTAGAGGCCGGACGTCCGGAGCCTGTAGCTTTTCCAGCAGCTTCTCCGTTTGATCCTCGAACTTGTCCTCGCCATCTTGTCCAATGCTCCTAGCTGTTCCATGGCCTCCCTCTTGGTTCCTGGTCATGCATAGCACATATATTTGAGGTAATAGCCATGTCTCGCATGTAGAAAGTGGAGGTTCAGAGAGGAGCGATTTAACCTTGTGTCCAATGGTGTGTACTTGAGGTCTCGTCGAAGTGAACATGGGGATGATCGTGGGATGCTCCACATCACCACCCAAGCCCAGATCATGGACGTCTATGCCTAGCTCGTGGCGACCTATTCCAAAGAGATGGCGGATGCGGATGGCGAGATGCTTGCCGAGTATGGTGTGATGGATGCCGTGGAGCCCCTTCCCCAGTAGATCATCGGGCGCGAGTTGGACATGGAGGAGGCGGCGGAGATCGATGCACCAGCTGGAGTAGTACTCTTTGTTTTTTAATTAAGAGCGCTGGTCTTTAATTTGTTAGAGTAATGTTTAGGTCAGCTAGCTCTGTTTAATTGTTGAACTTGCTCGATTAGGAAGTGTGGGTGTGATGTAGTCTCCATTGCGTACCCAAATTATGCAATGACGTTGATGACCATTGTAACCAGGGAAATTCGGACCAAGATTTGCACGTTCAAACTAATCACACACGGGGTAAGCTATATGAGTCGTTTGTGATGTTCACATATCGTACACAGTTCTGAATAAGGGACCGTCTCTGATGACACTTCGTGCGCCAGTTTTTTCACTGCACCGATCCAAAATTTTCTGCTTTCGTGGAATATCTACCTCCCCGCCCCCTCCCCCTTACCAAAAGCCCCATTTCCCCTGTTTTCACCTTCCTTTTTAAGTTGAAACCTTCACTTCTTGCTTGCAGTGCCGCCTCCTCGTCGGCGACCCTCCTTCACGCTACTAGACCTTGTCGATCCAGGCGACCCCATCCTCCTCCTCCTTCCACATCCCACATGCCCCGACCATCGGTGCGACACCTTCCACCC
>LR738711.1:397593821-397618022 GCA_902687465.1 Secale cereale | reverse complement strand
CGACCCCCCCCCCCCAATAAGCGTCGCCCTAAGCCATGGTGCACGCAGTATAGCCAGGAGCTCAAGGAGCATTTGGCAGCGAAGAAGCAAATCGCGGCCGCACGCGCGGATGAGGTCGCGATAGCTGCCATTCATGCAGACCCCCAGATCTTGGAGGAGCACCTTGTTGGGGATCGTTGCAGAAAAACAAAAAAATTCCTACGCATCACCAAGATCCATCTATGGAGTTTACTAATAATAAGAGGGAGGGAGTGCATATTCATACCCTTGAAGATCGCGATGGGGTAGCGTTACAAGAAAGCGATTGGTGGAGTCGTACACGCAGTGATTCAGATAGCGGTCGATTCTGATCTAAGCGCCGAACAACGGCGCCTCCACGTTCAACACACGTACAGCCCGGGGACGTCTCCTCCTTCCTAATCCAACAAGGGGGAGGAGAAGTTGGGGTAGAGCTCTGGCAGCACGACGGTGTGGTGGTGGAGCTTGCAGTTCTTCAGCAGGGCTTCGCCAAGCTCTACGGAGGAAGAGGAGGAGTTGGGAGGCAAGAGGGCTGCGCCAGGGAAGGGGTGCGGCTGCCCTCTCTCAACCTCACTATATATAGGGGGAAGGGGGAGGAGGAGGTGCCCTAGGGTTTCCCTAGGGGAGGGGCGGTGGCCACAGGGGAAACCCTAGATGGGTTTGGGCGCCCCCACCCCTCGGAAACTTGCCCCCCATGCCGGGAGGGGCGACTGCCCTAGGGGAGGCACCCCCACCTCTCCAGGTTACATGAAATGGGGTGGGAGGGGGCTTCAGCCCCTTAGTGGGATGATGTGCCCCCTCCCCTTGGCCCATAAGGCCCCCCAACGCTTGCTGGGGCCCCCGAAACTACTTTCGGACACGCTGGTCGTCACCCGGTACCCCCGGAACAATTTCGGACTCCAATACTCTTCGTTCAATATATTGATCTTCGCCTCCTGACCATTTTGGAGTTCCTCGTCACGTTTGGAAACTCATCCGGGACTCCGAACAACCTTCGGTAACCACATACTATTCCCATAACAACTCTAGCGTCACCGAACCTTAAGTGTCTAGACCCTACGGGTTCGGGAACCATGCAGACATGACTGAGATACCTCTCCGGCCAATAACCAATAGCGGGATGTGGATACCCATATTGGCTCCCACATGTTCCACGATGATCTCATTGGATGAACCACGATGTCGGGGATTCAATCAATCACGTATACAATTCCCTTTGTCTACCGGTATAGTACTTGCCCGAGATTCGATCGTTGGTATACCGATACCTTGTTCAATCTCGTTACGGCAAGTCTCTTTACTCGTTCCGTAACACATCATCACGTGACCAACCCCTTAGTCACATTGAGCTCATTACGATGATGTATTACCGAGTGGGCCCAGAGATACCTCTCCGTCATACGAAGTGACAAATCCGAATCTCGATTCGTGCCAACCCAACAGATACTTTCGGGGATACCCGTAGTGTACCTTTATAGCCACCCAGTTACGTTGTGACATTTGGCACACCCAAAGTACTCCTACGGTATCCGGGAGTTGCACAATCTCATCGTCTAAGGAAAGGATACTTGACATTGGAAAAGCTTTAGCATACGAACTACACGATCTTGTGCTAGGCTTAGGATTGGGTCTTGTCCATCACATCATTCTCCTAATGATGTGATCCTGTTATCAATGACATCCAATGTCCATGGTCAGGAAACCGTAACCATCTATTGATCAACGAGCTAGTCAACTAGAGGCTCACTAGGGACATGTTGTGGTCTATGTATTTACACATGCATTACTGTTTTTCGATAATACAATTAAAGCATGATCAATAGACAATTATCATGAACAAGGAAATAAAATAATAACCATTTTATTATTGCCTCTAGGGCCTATTTCGAACAGTATCCCACTTGCACTAGAGTCAATAATCTAGTTACATTGTAATGAATCGAACACCCATAGAGTTCTGGTGCTGATCATGTTTTGCTCGTGGAAGAGGTTTAGTCAACGGATCTGCGACATTCAGATCCGTATGTACTTTACAAATATATATGTCTCCATCTTGAATATAATTTCGGATGGAGTTGAAACGGCGCTTGATGTGCTTGGTCTTCTTGTGAAACCTGGGCTCCTTGGTAATGGCAATAGCTCCAGTGTTGTCACAGAAGAGAGTCATCGGGCCCGACGCGCTTGGAATAACTCCTAGGTCGGTGATGAACTCCTTCATCCAGACTCCTTCCTGCGCTGCTTCGGAAGCAGCTATGTACTCCGCTTCACATGTAGATGTCGCCACGATGCTTTGCTTGCAAGTGCACCAGCTGACTGCCCCGCCATTCAAAATATACATGTATCCGGTTTGTGACTTGGAGTCATCCAGATCTGTGTCGAAGCTAGCATCGATGTAACCCTTTACGATGAGCTCTTCATCACCTCCATAAACGAGAAACATATCCTTAGTCCTTTTCAGGTACTTCAGGATGTTCTTGACCGTTGTCCAGCGTTCCATTCCGGGATCACTTTGGTACCTCCCCACCAAACTTATGGCAAGGTTCACATCAGGTCTGGTACACAGCATGGCATACATAATAGAACCTATGGCCGAGGCATAGGGGATGACACTCATCTTTTCTCTATCTTCTGCCGAGGTCGGGCATTGAGCTGTGCTCAATCTCATACCTTGCAATACAGGCAAGAACCCTTTCTTGGACTGATCCATATTGAACTTCTTCAATATCTTGTCAAGGTATGTGCTTTGTGAAAGACTAATGAGGCGTCTTGATCTATCTCTATAGATCTTGATGCCTAATATGTAAGCAGCTTCTCCAAGGTCCTTCATTGAAAAACATTTATTCAAGTAGGCATTTATGCTTTCCAAGAATTCTACATCATTTCCCATCAGCAATATGTCATCCACATATAATATGAGAAATGCTACAGAGCTCCCACTCACTTTCTTGTAAATACAGGCTTCTCCCCAAGTCTGTATAAACCCAAACGCTTTGATCACCTCATCAAAGCGAATGTTCCAACTCCGAGATGCTTGCACCAGCCCATAGATGGAGCGCTGGAGCTTGCATACCTTGTTAGCATTCTTAGGATCGCTAAAACCTTCCGGCTGCATCATATACAGTTCTTCCTTAGGGAAGCCGTTAAGGAATGCCGTTTTGACGTCCATTTGCCATATCTCATAATCATAGAATGTGGCAATTGCTAACATGATTCGGACGGACTTCAGCATCGCTACGGGAGAGAAAGTCTCGTCGTAGTAAATTCCTTGAACTTGTCGATAATCTTTAGCGGCAAGCCGAGCCTTATAGATGGTAACATTTCCATCCGCGTTAGTCTTCTTCTTAAAGATCAATTTATTTTCTATGGCTTGCCGATCATCGGGCAAGTCAACCAAAGTCCATACTTTGTTATCATACATGGATCCTATCTCGGATTTCATGGCTTCAAGCCATTTGTTGGAATCCGGGCCCGCCATCGCTTCTTCATAGTTCGAAGGTTCACCGTTGTCTAACAACATGATTTCCAGGACAGGGTTGTTGTACCACTCTGGTGCGGAACGTGTCCTTGTGGACCTACGAAGCTCAGCAGTAACTTGATCAGAAGTTTCATGATCATTATCATTAACTTCCTTTCTAGTCGGTGCAGGCACCACAGAAACATCTTCCTGCGCTGCGCTACTTTCCAGTTTGGAAGGGGTGACAATCACCTCATCAAGTTCCACTTTCCTCCCACTTACTTCTTTTGAAAGAAACTCTTTCTCCAGAAAGGATCCATTCTTGGCAACAAAGATCTTGCCTTCGGATCTGAGGTAGAAGGTATACCCAATAGTTTCCTTAGGGTATCCTATGAAGACACATTTTTCCGATTTGGGTTCGAGCTTTTCAGGTTGAAGTTTCTTGACATAAGCATCGCATCCCCAAACTTTTAGAAACGACAATTTAGGTTTCTTACCAAACCATAGTTCATACGGTGTCGTCTCAATGGATTTAGACGGTGCCCTATTTAAAGTGAATGCGGCAGTCTCTAAAGTATAACCCCAAAATGATAGCGGTAAGTCGGTAAGAGACATCATAGATCGCACCATGTCCAACAGAGTACGATTATGACATTCGGATACACCATTACGTTGAGGTGTTCCAGGCGGCGTCAATTGTGAAAAATTCCACATTTCCTTAGGTGTGTGCCAAATTCGTGACTTAAATATTCTCCTCCACGATCTGATTGTAAGAACTTTATTTTTCTGTCACGTTGATTCTCAACCTCATTCTGAAATTCCTTGAACTTTTCAAAGGTCAGACTTGTGTTTCATCAAGTAGACATACCCATATCTACTTAATTCATCAGTGAGGGTGAGAACATAACAATAGCCACCACGAGCTTCAACACTCATTAGACCGCACACATCAGTATGTATGATTTCCAACAAGTTGGTTGCTCGTTCCATTGTTCTGGAGAATGAAGTCTTGGTCATCTTGCCCAAGAGGCATGGTTCGCACGTGTCAAATGATTCATAATCAAGAGACTCCAAAAGTCCATCTGCATGGAGCTTCTTCATACGTTTGACACCAATATGACCAAGGCGGCAGTGCCACAAGTATGTGGGACTATCATTATCAACCTTACATCTTTTGGCATTCACACTATGAATATGTGTAACATCACGTTCGAGATTCAATAAGAATAAACCATTGACCAGCGGGGCATGACCATAAGACATTTCTCTCATATAAATAGAACAACCATTATTCTCAGATTTAAATGAGTAGCCATCTCGCATTAAACAAGATCCAGATACAATGTTCATGCTCAAAGCTGGTACTAAATAACAATTATTGAGGTTTAAAACTAATCCCGAAGGTAGATGCAGAGGTAGCGTGCCGACGGCGATCACATCGACCTTGGAACCATTCCCGACACGCATCGTCACCTCGTCCTTTGCCAGTCTCCGCTTATTCCGCAGCTCCTGCTTTGAGTTACAAATGTGAGCAACTCCACCGGTATCAAATACCCAGGAGCTACTACGAGCGCTGGTAAGGTACACATCAATAACATGTATATCACATATACCTTTGACATTGCCGGCCTTCTTATCTGCTAAGTATTTGGGGCAGTTCCGCTTCCAGTGACCCGTTCCCTTGCAATAAAAGCATTCAGTCTCAGGCTTGGGTCCATTCTTTGGCTTCTTCCTGGCAACTGGCTTACCGGCGGCAACTCATTTGCCGTCCTTCTTGAAGTTCTTCTTACCCTTGCCTTTCTTGAACTTAGTGGTTTTATTCACCATCAACACTTGATGTTCCTTTTTGATCTCCACCTCCCTAATTCAGCATTGAATACACCTCGGGAATGGACTTCTCCATCCCTTGCATATTGAAGTTCATCACAAAGCTCTTGTAGCTAGGTGGGAGCGATTGAAGGATTCTATCAACGACCGCGTCATCTGGGAGATTAATTCCCAACTGAGACAAGCGGTTGTGCAACCCAGACATTTTGAGTATATGTTTGCTGACAGAACTATTCTCCTCCATCTTACAACTGTAGAACTTGTCAGAGACTTCATATCTCTTGACTCGGGCATGAGCTTGGAAAACCATTTTCAGCTCTTGGAACATCTCATATGCTCTGTGCTGCTCAAAATGCTTTTGGAGCCCCGATTCTAAGCTGTAAAGCATGCCGCACTGAACCAGGGAGTAATCATCACTACGCAACTGCCAGGCGTTCATAACGTCTTGAGTTGCTGGGAAAACGGGTGCATCACCTAGTGGTGCTTCAAGGACATATGCTTTCTTGGCGGCTATGAGGATGATCCTCATGTTACGGACCCAATCCGTATAGTTGCTACCATCGTCTTTCAGCTTGGTTTTCTCTAGGAAGGCGTTGAAGTTAAGGGCAACATTAGCGTGGGCCATTGGATCTACAAGACATAGTGTAAAGATTTTAGACTATGTTCATGACAATTAAGTTCATCTAAACAAATTTAATGAACTCCCACTCAGATAGACATCTCTCTAGTCATCCAAGTGATACATGATCCGAATCGACTAGGCCGTGTCCGATCATCACGTGAGACGGACTAGTCATCAACGGTGAACATCTTCATGTTGGTCGTATCTTCTATACGACTCGTGTTTGACCTTTCGGTCTTCCGTGTTCCGAGGCCATGTCTGTACATGCTAGGCTCATCAAGTCAACCCTAAATGTATTGCGTGTATAAATCTGGCTTACACCCGTTTTATGCTAACGTTAGAGCCTATCACACCCGATCATCACGTGGTGCTTTAGAACAACGAACCTTAGCAACAGTGCACAGTTAGGGGGAACACAATTCTTGAAATTTTAGTGAGAGATCATCTTATTTATGCTACCGTCGTTCTAAGCAAATAAGATGTAAAACATGATAAACATCACATGCAATCAAATAGTGACATGATATGGCCAATATCATTTTTTGCTCCTTTTGATCTCCATCTTCGGGGCTCCATGATCATCATCGCCACCGGCATGACACCATGATCTCCATCATCGTGTCTTCATGAAGTTGTCTCGCCAAACATTACTTCTACTACTATGGCTAACGGTTAGCAATAAAGTAAGTAATTACATGGTGTTTTCAATGACACGCAGGTCATACAATAAAATAAGACAACTCCTATGGCTCCTGCCGGTTGTCATACTCATCAACATGCAAGTTGTCATTCCTATTACAAGAACATGATCAATCTCATACATCACATATATATATCATTCATCACATCCTTTTGGCCATATCACATCACACGACACATGCTGCAAGAACAAGTTAGACGTCCTCTAATTGTTGTTGCAAGTTTTTACGTGGCTGTTATAGGTTTCTAGCAAGAACGTTTCTTACCTACGCCAAAACCACAACGTGATATGCCAATTACTATTTACCCTTCATAAGGACCCCTTTCATCGAATCCGATCCGGCTAAAATGGGAGAGACAGACACCCGCTAGCCACCTTATGCAACTAGTGCATGTCAGTCGGTGGAACCTGTCTCACGTAAGCGTACGTGTAAGGTCGGTCCGGGCCGCTTCATCCCACGATGCCGCCGAATCAAGATAAGACTAGTAGCGGTAAGTAAATTGACATGATCTACGTCCACAACAATCTTGTGTTCTACTCGTGCATAGTAACTACGAATAGACCTAGCTCTGATACTACTGTTGGGGATCGTTGCAGAAAAACAAAAAAAAATCCTACGCATCACCAAGATCCATCTATGGAGTTTACTAGCAATGAGAGGGAGGGAGTGCATATTCATACCCTTGAAGATCGCGATGCGGAAGCATTACAAGAACGCGGTTGCTGGAGTCGTACACGCATCGATTCAGATCGCGGTCGATTCCGATCTAAGCGTCGAACAACGGCGCCTCCGCATTCAACACACATACAGCCCGGGGACGTCTCCTCCTTCTTGATCCAGCAAGGGGGGAGGAGAAGTTGGGGAAGAGCTCCGGCAGCATGACGGCATGGTGGTGGAGCTTGCAGTTCTCCGGCAGGGCTTCGCCAAGCTCTACGGAGGAAGAGGAGGAGTTGGGAGGGGAAGAGGGCTGTGCCAGGGAAGGGGTGCGGCTGCCCTCTCTCTCCCTCACTATATATAGGGGGAAGGGGGGAGGAGGAGGCACCCTAAGGTTTCCCTAGGGGAGGGGCGGTGGTCACAGGGGAAACCCTATATGGGTTTGGGCGCCCCCACCCCTAGGAAACTTGCCCCACCCCAAGCCGGGAGGGGCGGCTGCCCTAGGGGAGGCGCCCCCACCTCTCCAGGTTACGTGAGATGGGGTGGGAGGGGCACTCGGCCCCTTAGTGAGCTGATGTGCCCCCTCCCCTTGGCTCATAAGGCCCCCCAACGCTTGTCGGGGCCTCCGAAACTACTTTCGGACATGTCGGTCGTCACCCGGTACCCCCGGAACAATTCCGGACTCCAATACCCTTCGTCCAATATATCGACCTTCTCCTCCGGACCATTCTGGAGTTCCTCGTCACGTCTGGGATCTCATCTGGGACTCCGAACAACCTTCGGTAACCACATACTATTCCCATAACAACTCTAGCGTCACCGAACCTTAAGTGTGTAGACCCTACGGGTTCGGGAACCATGCAGACATGACCGAGATACCTCTCCGGCCAATAACCAATAGCGGGATCTGGATACCCATATTGGCTCCCACATGTTCCACAATGATCTCATCGGATGAACCACGATGTCGGGGATTCAATCAATCTCGTATACAATTTCCTTTGTCTACCGGTATAGTACTTGCCCGAGATTCGATTGTCGGTATACCGATACCTTGTTCAATCTCGTTACGGCAAGTCTCTTTACTCGTTCTGTAACACATCATCCCGTGACCAACCCCTTAGTCACATCGAGCTCATTACGATGATGTCTTACCGAGTGGGCCCAGAGATACCTCTCCGTCATACGAAGTGACAAATCCGAGTCTCGATTCGTGCCAACCCAACAGATACTTTTGGGGATACCCGTAGTGTACCTTTATAGCCACCCAGTTACGTTGTGACATTTGGCACACCCAAAGTACTCCTACGGTATCCGAGAGTTGCACAATCTCATGGTCTAAGGAAAAAATACTTGACATTGGAAAAGCTTTAGCATACGAACTACACGATCTTATGCTAGGCTTAGGATTGGGTCTTGTCCATCACATCATTCTTCTAATGATGTGATCATGTTATCAATGACATCCAATGTCCATGGTCAGGAAACCGTAACCATCTATTGATCAACGAGCTAGTCAACTAGAGGCTCACTAGGGACATGTTGTGGTCTATGTATTCACACATGCATTACTGTTTCCGGATAATACAATTAAAGCATGAACAATAGACAATTATCATGAACAAGGAAATATAATAATAACCATTTTATTATTTCCTCTAGAGCATATTTCCAACACACCTCGCTGTCGAGGCCACCGTCGACGCCTCGCGCGCCGACGACGCGACGCGGTTGGCTGCTTTAAACGACATTTCGTGGCGTTTTATCAAGGCCACCATCGGTGCCTTCGACGAAGACTACGAGGTGTTTTCTTAGCGTGCCCGTGCTTACCTCAACTCGAGAGCCAGCAGGTTGGTGCCCGGAGCAGCTCAGGTAACTCACCACTGCGATGAGGGCACCCACGATATGGAGGCCTCGCCCTCTTCCATGTCCAAGGAGCCAATCATCATCGATATCTATGACAATGAGGAGTAGCTTGTCTTATTAGCTCACTATAAGTACCTATATTCAGTTTGCTAGCTACGCATGTTAAGCATGCTCGGTTTACCCATTGCATGTGCTTCTCCTGCCTTTCCGTAACAAATTTTAATGAATTGTCCTATCTACTTTTACCATGCAATATGTTGCTCTGTATATGTTCTATATGTCGTACAATGTGGTGCTCCCTTATTAAGTGTTTGGTTAATTAGTGGTCGTGTTCAGTTAACTGGTTGGTTCAATTCTGCAAATGTGATGTTCAATTATTCAGGGTGCAATTTTGTATTGTCTTCCATGTGAGAAATAAATAGAATTTATCTTTACAAAATACATGAGAAACCAAATACAATTGCTATATTTTCAAAGTTGTCAAGCATGCTTGGTTTGGTTAACTGTCTGATCTTCTACTATGTTATATATTGTGCAATGCGGTGCTCGGTTAACGTTTGGTTCATTTGTTGTGGTATTTAGTTAACTGTTTGGTTCACTTCTACAATGCGATGTTTAATTGTTCTGAGTGCATTTTGTTATTGTATACCATGTGAGAAATAAATCGAATTTGGATGTACTAAATACATGAGAAACAAATAAAATTGTTATATTTCCAAGTTATTAAGCATGATTGGTCTGGTTAAGTGTCTGATCTTCTATTAGGAGTATGTTATGTTGTGCAATGTGGTGATCAGTTAATATTTGGTTCATTTGTTGTGGTGTTTATTTAACTACTTTGTTCAGTTCTGCAATGCGATGTCCAATTGTCATGGGTAGAATTATGTATTGTTGTGCATGTGAGGAATAAATCGAATTTTACTGGACTTGATACATAAGAAACATATAAAATTGCTATATTTCCTAGTTCTTAATAATGCTTGGTTTGGATAAATGGATTTTCCATGTGGCTCGAATTAATCTGATGAATCTGCAATGTGTTTATTTTTCATCAACATATATTATTGATAGCATGCGAACCCTCACTTAACCTGATCTGTGTTGCAGGGAAACAATGGGAAGCACTGAGGTTTACAATCGAGGTTCGCACATACATGGTCATTTGTCTAATAGCACATTATTGTGCAATTATAGGAACCATTCTAATATTTAGGTTTTTAACAATTTGGTCTTGCACATGTAGGTTCTGCTGTCAGAGGTTTTGACCCACTATTCGACCCTTTTTGCATATGGGGAAATGAGTTGTCCATGAATATCAGTCAAGTCAAGAAACTCAGAAATATTGTTAGGATAAAGAAATTAGCAACAAAAAAACAAGATATTTGTCTGCATAATGAAGAAGACATCAATTCACTACAGTATGGTACTAACTATTATACCTTGGTTTTTTTATTCATTTGCCACATTTCCAGTTTAGAGAAGATATTTATGCACATCCTTGTTTTCAGGCCTTTTCAAAGTAGTTCACTGATGATTACCTGTCAAACCACTTGTATGGTCAGGAGGCGAGGAAGATATTCATAAAACACCAACGGTTCAATATTGAAGTGTTCCTTAAGAGGACGAATGATGGGCGGTCAATCATCCACAGGCACTGGCTTAAAGTTGCAAAGACCTTCAACATCAATGAAGACTCAATATTCACCTTCCGCTTCAGCAGTTTTCCAGATGAGATTCATCTGTCTATGTACCGTCTATGATGCTAATTTCGAAAGGTTATAGATGTTGCATGTGAAACTTGGTGCTGGTGCAGTTGTCTAATGGGGTAGCCGAGTGCTAAAGCTATATGATGTTGTACTCTGATGTATTTCAATTATGAAATCTTGCTTCCTTAATACGAAATGTCAATTAGAATAATAAATGGATTATTAATAATAGGACAATTAGCATGCTAATGGCTGATTAGCCTACTAATTGGGCTTTTCTATTGCAAACGGTTATTAAAAAAAACACCATGTGTGATGACCCCAGGCAATGCAGACAGTTTCTAGGAATAAACCGTGTTGGATCAATGAACAATCACACACGACTTTCTCTTGAAAATTGTTTGCGTTAGGCCACCTTGCGCAAACGTTTATCACATAAAAAGTGTGTGTGATGGACAGTCTATGCCACACTGTTTCTTCTACGCACCGTGTGTGATGCATTCAATAACGCAAACGGTAAAATTGTTAATATCTCCTGCAATAACAACGCTATCACAAACGATTTAATGGGGAAAACTGTGTGTGATGTACATGCGAAGGGAAACGTTTTCCTTGGAGTGACTGTGTGGGATGTATATACGAACGGAGACATACTTCTTGGATTGACTGTGCGTATTCCTTAGATTGATTGTGTGGAATGTATATACGAATGGAAATGTTTAGCTGGGACTGACTGTGTAGGGGTGTACTTACGACTAGAAACAATTTGGCATGTATAATTGTATTTTTTTAATACAACTATACGTATAATCGTATTTGATCACTCGCCCGTCGCACACGACCTTATTTTGGCGAGCGTGTGTGGCCGGAGGGCATATCCCCGACGGTTTCTGGGTCATGTGGGAAGGACCCCCTATCGCCCATACTCACTTGGCGATGGTTCCAAATGCCATAGCGGAAAAGGGTTAAAAACCGTTTGTATAGCACCTCGTTGTACTAGTGTGCTATCATGTTTGGTTAGACAACATAAGTGTGAATTATTTCATGCCCTCTTTTATTCCCCACTATCGATTACACTTGTCTATCATACAGTGTCTATACATTTAATTACTGTTGTTGTTTATTAGCCATTTCAATTGGAGGGGGTGATGACATAATCTAAGGGAGTAAAAACACGATCTTCAAAAAAGACAGTGCTACCCGTTGATGCAGATACAACCACGGTTGTACTTGTCCAAGAACCAGCCCCACCACACATAATCCAGACTCGTGCAGATTATAACCCTACCCAGTTGGACAGAGCCCCTTGTAACCCCAACCCCAGCAGATAGTGACCCAATTCCAGTTGACACAACACCGTCTCCACCACAGGGCACCCAAACACGAGAAGTTAGTTAAGCCACTGCAATGCCCAAAGCACGAGGACCACCACTTCAAACCCCAACTCAAAGCTTAAAACACATGAAGAATTGTTCTCAGGTCAGGTTCCGTAGCTATAGTTCATACTCATTTGCTTTTGCATCACTGCATTTACTCATACCAACTAATTTCAAATTTGAAGGATGCAACTGAAACTCCAATGGCGCAATACATTTGTTTTAAACATGTTTCAATAACTGGTTTGCTGTTGTAACTTGCTTTATGTTGATTTCGGTTTCAATGAAATAAACAGTTATGTTATCATGTCATGCACATTACAAGTGTTGTTAGTGTTGTGTAGTTTCCATCACTTATTTATGTCTATGCGGCTTTGTCTTAAACATATATGATTTAAAATGTGTCTCTACCTTGATTTGTCAACATAAACTAGAATGATATAGACCATATAGTGACCATAGTACATAGATATATTTTTGTTTTATTGTTGTTATCATGTCCACTTTACAAGTGAACTGGTTTACCAAAATGAGTTTCATATACAACATGCTAAACCAGTAATGTGTCTGCTTGTTTCTTTTTTAGAATGCTGAGAAAATATTGAAGATGAGTGCATTATGAAATGGTAAATGTAGTAATGCAGATAAGATTCAAGATAGTAAGACATCTTTGTTGATCTCCAAGAAAGCTGATAAAAACTCTTTCGAAGACAATGAGGCAACATCAAAGTCATGTCTTGATGTAGCGTTCGAGTTACTGACCACTAGTGCTGGCACAAGCTCTTCAAACTCGCTATCTGAACCAGTAAACTCATCTTGTCTTGATATGTGTGATGTTACTCATGCTATGAGTAACTAGCTATGTTACTCTCTCCTTTCCGATTTATTAGGCTCATCTTATTTTCTTGGGTTCTCCATATTATGAGTATTATTTTCACTTTTTCCACCATATGTTCACATTTCAAGTGCATTAAATTAATGCGCACAAAGATTAAAAAAATCAACCAATGTATGTAACCAATCCTACTCGTTTAGTGGCCATCCATGTATACATTGTAATTATATTAATGTAGATTGAAGTTTAAGTAATTTTATAAACTACTCCCTCTGTCTCATAATATAAAAACGTTTTTTCATTACACTAGTGTCAAAAACGTTCTTATATTATGGGACAGAGGGAGTACGAGATACATTCCTTCACTCACTATCTAACTTGATTGATAAGGTTTTAAGTTTAAGCCCTATATAAATCGGAAAAAAAAAAGGAGCACCATATGCCTCTCTTTCTTCATTAATTATTTGTCACGTCATCTATTTTGCCCAAATATGCCAAAAGAGGAGAGTCGTCGGAGGAGATACCAGATGTTATCATGCAGATGGACTGCTCTGATTTGGTTGATCTTTGGCACAAACCCAAAGGTTAATGGTGCACACATGTTGAGGCAGATAAAGTGTTTGGCCGATACTTTCCAGGGTTTCAAGCTTCTTTGGATTCATCATAAAGCAAATTGGGCAGCGAACCACTTCGCTTTTTTTTTTTATCTAATTCCTGGATTCCTGACTAGAATCATCCAATCAGATTGTAATCTCTTGTCAGTTTAACATAGCGAGGGATTAATGTCAAAAAAGGTAATTTACCCCATCATGGAGAAACAAAAGTCGCATGCCCCATCGCAACAAAATATAGGACATGTCAGAACACAATATTCCAGAAAATAAATGATGTTTAAATAAAAAATTAAGCAAATCTTTCTCCATAATTGTTGAGTGCTGATAAATATGATAGTAGATAACTCCTGAATAAGTAACATCAGAATGGACACTGATCACTTCACAGTTTGAACCAAACTGGAAAATTCATCAATACTTTAATACATCCGCTCATGTGGCACACAAAACAGGCAAAGTATGCACGTAACTTCAGAAATATAAAGCAAATTCGGCTGACAACTTATCGACTCAGATTCAGATAACACGAGCTTTGTAAAGGCAGATATATGCCATGTGCCAGTCTCCTGTTAAGAAATATTAGCCTGTTAAAAACAATTCATGGTATATTTAAGCCGATGCTATTTCAACTAAATAGCTGCTTACCTCCACCAGATAGTTTCAAAATCTCTTCCTCCTTCCGTATGCTTGGGTTGTCGTCATCAAACTCAATCCATTTTCCTGAATGGCAACAAGAAATTATCAATATATTTGCAAGGCCAGAGAGCATTTGATTATGTGTAGGACTAGCTGATCTGACCATCATCTTGCTTAACCCAGCCAACGTAGTGGCCAGAATCTGCACTTCTTCCCTTGTGTGTCAAGACAGCAATTAAATCATAGATGCCAGTTAATTGTTTCTTTGGCACAGAAGAATCAGCTGCATATAAACAAGAACGCACCTCTTAGTTTTAGGTACAACTTAAGCACCATATCAAAAAGTTACTGTTTGTGAATGCACATATCAAAAATATGGACACTAGAAGCCTACTTAAGTTAGATAATTAGAGAACAAAACACCACTATTGCATGTGAGCAACTTTGCTAAATAATATCATGAACCAATCACTTGCCTTTGTCAATGTCCATGCTAGATGATTCCCCAGCACTAGTTGATGACCCCTGAAATGAAATGTACTAAACCATCAATAGTTATAGCAGGCCTGGAGCTAAAAATAAAAATGCCTAACTAGCATTTGCCAGTTGCACAAAAGATCAATTGAATTATCATTTCTTAACAGTTCTAAATGATAAACAGGCCATGTGGTCCAAATCCAATGATAGTCAGGTAGCAGAAACATCGTTACCTCGATATTTTGTGAGCTGCTTGTTTTCACCTCTACTTTCAAACCGAAATTGGCACTTTCTGCATCTCTCAGCACCTTCACATGCAAATTGAATGTCCCAATCAAAACAATAGCAGAGCTGGCAAATTAAAATCTGAACAATGAACAGAGAGCTACCTGTCGAGGAATTTGAAGTTTTAGTTTCAGCTCATCCGAGCAGAAGTCATAGACATCAAGCTCCAGAGGGTAATCCACTTTCTGGCAAGAACAGAAACATGCATTACAAGATATGTTGACCAAAGAGGTTGGATGCAGGATATCCGATTGCAGTATCAAAATGCACTCTTAATGTTCCACAAGCAAGTTTGTTAAGGAAAAGAGAACAAAAGAAACAAACATACACGTAAAATCTTCGCCTTTTGGTTTGACTCCCTTTTCCAAAAGAAACGAACAAACTGCACAGTCAAGTACCTGAAGAAAGAATCTACATACGTGTTATCTCTGACTAAGGTGAGAAAAATGATGAATGAGAATTATGCCCTTGCCTAGGCAACTCATTTATTCTTGACTCTCTTGTGTAAATAGCAGTCCGGCCCAGTGATGGGGAAACCTTCTCAAGTTCTGTCTTCAAACCCTGTAGAAAGAATACATGGATAGTTAACAAAACACTAAAGGCATAGAAATATGGGATATGTAAAACGACAGAAAAAGAATTATCCTATCAGCACGACTAACAACTACCTATGATAACCAAAAAAAAAAAAAAAAACAAGAATACTTAACTAACAAGTGGAATGATACTTACATGCTTCAGTCCTTCATGAAGGTGGTTTACATCATGAGATATATGGCACTTCAGAGAATAAACCGACTCTGCCTCTGAACTCTCCTCACCACTTTCTGCACAGTGTACCCTGCAAATAAAGGTCATCATACACAAATAGCAGTACATGAATACCCGCCTTTTATTTAGATGAGTAATCTAGCTGCCTTATTTGTAATAACATATGATCCTTCGTACATGAAGTACTGGAAATATCAAAATAGGCTACATCTGCTTGCTTAGATGTTGTATCATCAATTTTTACAGGGGACGGAAGCTCTAATTGCTCTATATCCTTTGGTGTCCTAGAAATGCAGGAGAGGTGTAGATTTTCTTTATAGATGCATAAAAGTGTTACCAGCAATAACCAACCAACTATCTCTATGCACTGTGCAAAGCAAGTGAAAATACAGCACTGTCAGTATCAAGTTGATGACAAATCCCAACAAGAAAACGAACATACAGAGGCATAAAGACAGATATAAGAGGGAGGACAAGAGAACCTGCTCACAAGATCAATCCCGAAAAGTTCCTTCATCTGAGCAGCAGTAGGTTCACTGCCAAAGAAGCCAAAAAGTGTTATTACATTGAATTGCCAGCCATGAACACCACAAGTAAATGCCATAAAGCTAAGGTGCTGCTCAAAGAGGATGACCCCAAGGGAAGGGAAGATGGAATGAATATAAGTCCACAAGCTACGTTGTGCATGCCTATCCAAAATACAAAACTATAAAAAAATGATGATAATACAACAAGTGTTAGGAGTAACCAGAAGCCAGATTTTGGACAAAACCACGCAAGTTACCTTGCTTCTGATGTAAGGGTTTGAGAAAGCGTATAGACCAGCTGTGTCCAGCACTCCTCTGCGTCCTGTGAGTAAGCCATGTGATATCAGCATATAAATTCAACAGTGGACAAGCTAGTATATCTTAATCATAGGCAAACAGAAGGAACCTGCTGCATGTAAACATTATTTTGCTGTTGAGCAAATTGGGGGTATTTTTTCCGCAGCATCTGCATAAAGTTAGATAAAATAATTTAGACCCTGGAATTCTGGATTGCAAGTTAACGAACTAAAAAATTTATCATTGATATGCATTCAAGTTGTCAAATGCTCCCTCCATTCCAAAGTAGTACACATAATTTTTTTCAAAAGTCAAACTTCATGAACTTCAACCAAGTTTATAGAGAAAAATCTATATGCACTGCATCTTGGAACCGAAGGAGTACATGCAGCCAAATTTATGTGAGGTTAATTGTAAAAATTTGGTTTACAACAGTAAATAAAAATAAAGCACAGAAAGAAGAACGGGTAAGAAACAACACATTAATCATTTCTACTGTGAATCAGTTAGGGAAACCATGAAAGTTTCATTTTTAGTTGAATGTATGAAACTAGTCTTTCTAGTGCTGCACAATTAGAACTCTTAGGGTGAATATATAACTATTGACTGGCGACAAATTTCATTTAGGTACAAATGCTCTGTTTAGTTTCAACTTTAGGGCAATGATTGCGAGTCAAAGGACTAGTCTTGACTAGTAGTCGAGAGACTAGTCTATGAGTCTCAATGTCATTGTCGACTAGGATTTTCATGTAGACTACCACACTGAGTCGAGCGGTCGAGAAACTAGTCGTAGAGTATTCTAGACTAGTCGTGCTCTTTGAGTCGTTTGACTCAAATTTGGGAGGGGATAAGTGAGCCTGCTGACCAGCCCGCGGCCCGATGGAGGGAAAAAATGGAGAGCTAGGTTTCAGTCTCGCTCCAGACCTGGGACGAGGCCACCACCAGCAGCCAATGACAGGCCGCCGCCACCGGCGGTGGCAGCCAGTGGCAAGGAGCATTGCGACCCTCTCCCTTCGCTGGTTCTGCTCCTCCCCTGGATCTGCCCTTCTGCTCTCCCTCCACTGGTTCTGCACTCCCCTGGATCCGCCCCTCCGATCTCCCTCTGTTGGTTCTCCTCTCCTGGATCCCGCCCCTCTGGTCTCCCTCTGCTGGTTCTACTCCTGGATCTGCACTTCCGCCGAGCTGCAGCAAGCAAGCAAGCACTCTTCTGCCAAGTAATTTCTCCCTTCTGGATCTGCACCTCAGCCGGGCTGCAGCAAGCAAGCAAACACTATTCTGCCAAGTAATTTCTCCCTTCTCTCCTTCCCTTCTTGGATTTGACCCTGCCCACTTTCTGATTTCCGTTTTGCTTGTTTCGATTTCAAGATCCTTAGGTCTGAGCTACAATGTCTACCCCACAGGAGATATCTCAAGTAGTGTGTTCAGCAGCTGCTGCAGCTCGCCCCGATGAGCATTACGATCCACCGAAGCATCCTGCGAGGAAGCTAACTAGGAGCAACGACCCAGCATGGAAATGCGCTTTCTGGCCTGATCTGCAGGGTCAATTTTCAATGGATACTACGTTTTAGCAATTAATTACTCCCTCCGTAAAGAAATATAAGAGCGTTTAGATTACTAAAGTAGTGATCTAAACGCTCTTATATTTGTTTACAGAGGGAGTACTTACAAGTTGCGTACTATAGTATCATGTCGACTTGTTCAGCAGTAGTCTAAACTAGTCACAATTAGTCTATGAGTGTCAACCTTGGAATGACTCATCGGATCGTAAATCTTGCTTTAGGGATAAAAAAAATGAACTGCAAAGCAATGCTTAGGATCCTTTTTACCTAAAATTATAAAGGCTCTTTTAAGGACTTCAGCTTGCAAATATCTAATATACATGTTCCAGACTGAAATTGTGGGTTGTTCCTCTAAGAGCAACTCTAGCAGACCCCGCAAAAATTTGACCCGCAAAACGCGTTTGCGGTTCCACGAAGATCACGTTTGCAGGTCGAAAACTAGCGCGGCCGAACAGAACCCGTATCGTCCATTTGCCGCGACCTCGCCGCCGTCAGATCCGACCCCTCTAGTACCAATTTAACGTAGTATGTAGTATAACTATGCTTGTAGTTTGTTGATCATGTGATGAACTATGTAGTATGTGATGAATTATGTTTGTGCAATTTCTCCCGCGAATTCGCGGGAGAAATTGCACAAACATAATTCATCACATACTACATAGTTCATCACATGATCAACAAACTACAAGCATAGTTATACTACATACTACGTTAAATTGGTACTAGAGGGGTCGGATCTGACGGCGGCGAGGTCGCGGCAAATGGACAACGCCGTGGAGGAGCTGGACGCTCAATCCTCCTCGCCGGAGCTGCACAGGTCGACGTACTTCGCCGCCTGCTCCGCGCGGATGCGGCGCCACTCCTCGGCCTTCTACTTGGCGGCGAGGTTGGCGCCGACCGCCTCCCGCCACTGGAGGGCTTCGAGCTCCTCGGCGTGGCGCTGGCGCTCCGCCTCCTCGCGCACGCTCCGCTCGGCGATGGCGGCCGCAACGGCGTCGACGTCCGCGACGTAGTCTTCCGGCCCGATGACTCCGCGGCGGCCGAGCGGAGCGGGCTCCTCCTTCACAGGGACGAAGGCGAACGCGTCCGGCTCCTCCGGCTACTGCTCGTCCTCCGACCACTCCCTCTTCACGGGGAGAAGGCCCGCGCCGGAGGAGGAGGAGCTCCCGGCGTACTAGGACCTCGCGGAGGAGAAGGACGCACGCCGGCGGTCGTACTCCGCCGTCTCGCTCCGCTGAAAGCTCGCCGACGGCGACAGGCCGCGGTTGGTCCACTTCCGGGCCCCGCGCTTCCACGTGCCGTCGGACCGGACGCGCCGCTCGCGCTCCGGGTCCCTTCCGCCGCCGGATCTGCTGCCGGAGCCGCGTCCGGAGCTCCACATTTGGCCCCACGTGGCGGCTGGAGGCGTGGCGGGTGGTTGCCAGCGGCGAGAAATGTGGAGAAGGGGAAGGGGAATCGTGTGGCTCGGCGGCGGCGAGGGATAGGGTTTGAACCCGCAAACGAGTCGCGGAACCGCAGTTATAGCGGTCGGGGCGTGCGGTTGGCGGGCTGCGGCAAAAAAATTGCGGGCCCGGCGAGTATGCGGGCTCTGTTCTGGCCGGAAAATTGGGCCGAGCCCGCATACTCACCGGAATTTTGCGGGGTCTGCTAGAGTTGCTCTAACAATAAAGGACCCCCTCAAAACTTCCATCCACCCAAATGCAACTAGACCTACAATTACATTACCTTATGCACTCGGATCATGAACACTTAAAGTATACTTAGTGCATTTTTTAAACAATATAAGCAGCAAATTTTGTATTGGAAATGTACGATTTTTTGCTATACCCTTTTTCGTCATACAATAAAATTCAAAATACATACTAAACGCAAAAAAATCCAATTTTTCCTGTTTAAATTGTAAGTAGTTGTGTCTTCAGTAGGAGACTTTTGACCATAACACTGTAAAGTCATCTACTGATAAAATCATGGTACGTTTACACATGATAATGCTTAAAGTTTGAAATGTTTTGACCTAACACATACATACAAAAAATCATCAAAATGAGTAGTATTCTTAATCTAATTTGTAAGACACCATAAAACAGACTACTAACATAAAGAACTCTTGTGCTCACACAAACTTAGTAAGGATTTCACTGGCTTGAGATGTGAGGGCAGAACTGACTTCTGACCTGTAAGAAGTGCAAGGGTGCAACTGGTCGAACGCTTTGATCAAGCTCTCCGAAAGTATTACGAATTGCAACTGTTAAACTATGGGATGCTTGATCCACCCCATTGCCCCTCACATTATCTGAATAACTGCATGAGCAGAAGACAATGAGATCACCAAGAACAAACAATATATAGTCAAAGTCAGTGATACCAGGCTTGGAGGGATGGGTGGGGGAATGAAACCTCAGTAATGCTGACTTAAGCTCTGGAACAGAATGCAGACACTGCAGAGTGGAATTCATGTAACATGTATTCCCCAAGTTATAGAGACCAGCACTGTGCCCCTGGAAGTCACAAGAAGAACCTTACTTGTAGCATAGATAGAGAACACCCAAAACCAAACCACAACGCTGGATCTAAAGTCAAGAGATACTATTCTGATTGGTTTGATGCCAATATTTGGCAAAATCAAAAATTGTAAAATTTTGCAATTTCTTGTGAACCTGGCAAGAGAAGTTGGTAACCAACCAATCGCTAGCCAACATTTGGCATTTGCCAAATTTGGATGCCAACTTTTGGCATCAAAACCTATCATGCTCTATATACAAATGATTTCATACAGAACTATAGAAGTAATACTTGGCTGCATATAGTACCACTCCCTGTTGACTGGTTATATTGGTTCATGATCAGCATCTTAGTTATGTTAAACTGGCTACCAAAAATGAAAATATTGGTTCATGATCAGCAACTTAGTTACATTAAACTGGCTATCCAAGAAAGTTCAAGATAATTCATATTTAGCGTAAGTGTCCAATCTGATCCACAAGTTGGAGCATGTGTTCCATCAAATGTCTTTCATGGCTAGCAGGAAACGTAACAGTATTTACTGAACTCCGTAATTTGATCTATTTCTTTTCTTTCTTACTTTTTTGCAAGGGGTAGTTTGATCTATATCTAATACATGAAAGAGCACCTGCAGAGTGCAGACATATGTTGTAAAGACAAAGTTTATTATGATTCATTAGGTTATCAAGCTCAATATTATTCATTAAGGCTGATGACCGTGGAATTAGTAACTTAAAAGGTACTCCCTCCATTCCATAATGTAGTGCGCCCATACTTTTCGAGATTTAACTTTGACCATAAATTTAACCAACATGGGCGACTGCGGCGGGAGCATGACAGATACCTTTGAATTCGTATTCGAAAGAAGTTTTCAAAGGTATAATTTTTCAGTAAAATGATTTATGTATTATTGGTCTAATTTATGGTCAAAGTTGAGTCTCGAAAAGCGTGGGCGCACTACATTATGTAATGGAGGGAGTATAGATTAAAGCCTAGAAAACAACATCGCATATAAGCATAGAACAAGAAGGCCATACACACCAGTGCAGCCGCTTGCTCTTCTTCTGGTAAATCTTCAACAAACACGGGGCCTTTCTCTGGAGCTTTCACAATTTCATCAGCCGTACCTATCATCATCAACTTTTGACCCTGCATAATGCATTTTGATACTCCAATGTAAAGAGTGTTGTTGAATGTAATAAACTAGTAGGGTCCAGTAAAATAAAACTCTGCATGGAAGATAAGTTGAGCTTCTCACATCTTTAAGTCCCAAAGTAGACCAATCTGTGTCATCCTGCATCGTACGGAGTGCATTCGGTGGTTACAGACAGGTTAAATATGTCATACACAATGACAATCAATTCGGTCTAATATCCAAGATATTGTATCACCAAAATATGTTACCTTCAATATTCCACCCTTCACCATAATTTTTTGTCGTTCAGGGGGTACACCAGTCAGTGTGTACAACTGGGTCTTGAAAACAATAGGAGGCTGGCTAGTATCAATCTCTATGCCTGGAAAGACCTGCTTCTGCCATTTTATGCATACTGGAAAGCATTTCTAAAGTATTAGTCATGGTAAGAAAACAAGTTGTTTCAACGTGAATCTACTTATGTTATGCCGCCAGCCAATGCTTTTAACAAATACAGTAGTTAAAATGAACATTGAAGTACAATTGCCAACAGTAAATACTAAAATCATATAAAATGACATAGAAGACCAATCGATATATATGTTTTGATGTTGGTGGTGACAGCAGTAAAAGATGAAAATTGGAAGCCAAAAGCTAAGGTGGTCATGCAAGCTGCTCAATTAAGCAAACCGTGTGACCCTACCGCCATCAGGCTAATACTTTATTAACATTAAATACAGAATACAAAACTGCATAGTGGAAACATCATGCCTAATTAACTGCTACTGGCACTAGATTTCTTATGTCATAAAATTTATTAACAGTCTGCCAGATCACAACAGTATCACATGTATGCAGTGTGCCATTATGCAAGAAAAGCACGATAGAGCTCAGTTGTCTGCTTTCAGAGACTAGATAAAAGTACATTTATGTAGTTTGGGTCAAGGACTTGACATAACCCTATACTGCATCCACCCTCTACACATCATATAGCTTGTTAGGTAATCTTGTGGTAGAGTCCTGAGTGAATTAGCAGTTGAGTCTAAGCAGGTTATTTGGTGTGTTTGCTAATTGGCTTGGACAACGTACGTGTGTTAGCTAGCTAAGTTTGAGTTGGACACGTGTTGTGTCATACTAGGAAATTACAGACTGGTTCAGACTACAGATTAGGAAAGAGTACAGTCCTATTACACGTTTGGTTAGCCGTGTCTAGTCTGTATAGGTTTAGATTGCTTTGACGGTTTGTGGCCTTGCGTGTGTGTGTGTAGGCCGCATAAGATTGTAACGTGGAGCTTCAGAAGAAAAAAAAAAGAGAGAAATAAAGGGCACGATACTGGCTCTTGGCTATAAGTTTTGTGTGTGTGTTCATCTACTTTAATGTAAACGATCCGTGGACGAATTCCAACATAGCTCATACTACATGTCATTAGATGTCGGTGCACACAGGGGATATTCCACAGATAATTCCCTTCGTGCAGGCTGTTCTGGTGCCCTCCACTCCCGTCCTTCTTGCTTCCAGTGGCAATACTCTCCATCCAGCCAATTCTACATCATTTTACTCCAGTGCATCCTTGCTTATTAGCGTCTACTAGTCATGTAATCTTACAGAGAAAATAAAATGATGAGCCTTGAATCAGGAGTAGATGTTTTATTGATGAAAATGAATTAACCCCACTGCAAGCTGCTCTTAATTATTGTTGCCTTCTTTGCATCCGTGATCACAGCCTCTTTTTCTTGCCTCCACAAACTGCTGAGGATTATATTTTTTCCATTGGAGTGTGCTGACTTACTGGGGCTCGCGATTGCCAGGCTCTTTCTTGGACCTTGGCTATTGTAAATCCTACTTTTCTACTCCCTCCGTCCGGAAATACTTGTCATCAAAATGAATAAAAGGGGATGTATCTAGATGTATTTTAGTTCTAGATACACCCATTTTTGTCCATTTTGATGACAAGTATTTTGGGACGGAGGGAGTACTTATTACAAAATACAGCCGTTTTCAAAAGGGACCCTTTCCAAGATACAGGACATGCAGTAGTAGGCCCAAATCTAGGCGGCTGACCTAAACCCTAAATACATAAGCGTGATCACCTCGAATCCACTACTAAGGCGGATCGAAACCCTACTAACCCACGGCTCTCCGGGGCTGCCACCGCCAGATTCTTCCCGAACGGTGATCCCGAACTACCTACGCCGGAAGGCAGATCTATCCGTGCAAGCCCAAGCCCTCAAAAGGAGGCAGGAGGGCAGACAAAAAGGAAAAGGAAATGCGCGCAGGCGCCGGGCGACGATCGGATCGATGCTTCGTTGAGGAACTTGGGGGCGGGGGGGGGGGGGGC
>LR738711.1:397550127-397593738 GCA_902687465.1 Secale cereale | reverse complement strand
AAAGGGTGGCGCGGAACTCACCCGTCGGCATGGCTGGCGAATCGGCGGCGAGCGGTGGAAACCGAGTTTACTTGGAGAAGGAGAAAGCAACAAGGCAACTGGGTGCGGCGTGGGAGGGAGGAACACTGGGGATAGACTGAATAGCCACGAGTCCAAGACGAACCCCGTGCTCCAACGTGGGCTAATTTCGCAACTAGGCCTACAGCGGCACTTTACTGTACATCTATCGGCCCAGTTCCACACACACAAAAACATTTTTATTGATTTTCAGTCAACTGAAATTTGATTTCACTCTCTCTTTTTTGCGAAATACTCCCTCCGTCTCATAATGTAAGACATTTTCTTATTCCATTCGAAAAGGGAGTAGATTCTTACAATACTCAGAATTAAGTGTTATAATCTTGTTCCACAAGTTCCAAGACCTCTTCTGGGTCGGAGCCTAGCCAAACCATAGTTCGGCGTTGCACCCTACCAAAATTGACCAAGACATGACTAATATTATTACAACTTTGACGAATATGAGCAATACCTAATAGTCTCTTTAATAATAAAATGCAAAAGAACATTCTCCCGTGCTTCCAGACATGTTGAACTCCCAAAAAATATGTACGTTCAAAAAAGGAATTGATTCCCTAAAAGATGGGATCGGCCAGTAAACAAAAAATTATTGATATTTCATCTTTGTGAGATTGTCAATTTTGTACCAAAGGTGTATTTTGAGTATACCGAATTAGTAGAGCTATCCTTCCTATGGCACAACAATCTGGTTTTACCTGGTTCCGAAACATAATTACTTTTTTGTTTGTTTATTTATTTTGTATATAGGTAAGCTATATGTTATTCAAGGCATCAATAGAAACCCCATTTTTATAGGCCTACTTATTTTTTATTGGCTTCGGAGTAATAGAGTAATTCAGAATAGCAGCTAAAACCTTGGGAAAATCTAAGTTAATGATCAATAGGTTTGGATAGAAAATTTAGGAAGGATATTCTTATACTAACACAATACAAGGATAAGTATATGCGAAACCTATCCTTTCATAATTCGTTAATCCTTGTATTGTTTGTTGGATTAGGTCTCCGGCCTGTATTCGGAGTTTCTTGGATTTGTGATGCCTGAATGCATTTCTCCTTCTTTTTGGTGATGTCGGATGCGCGCCATAACAGCTTCTTCTGCTTTTGTCGGGGAGGCGTGAAGCCTATTTATTTGGATTCTAGTTTCGATACTTAGGCTTATTCTCAATTCCTCATTTGATTATCATGACAGCCTCTAAGCAATCAGATTCCACGTCAATGTGTAGATTACTCCATTATAACGGCAATGAAATTCCCCCCTTCGATGCAAGAAGGAGCTTCTAAAACATCATTGCATGATTGCATGTATCTGCAAGAGCTAAATGTTATGGATCCTTCATAGTCTCTTAGTATCATACCTGTTCCAACAACATCATCTAAGACCGAGGCATCAGTATTTAGCTTGGCTTTGCCCTCTGTCGGTCTAGTCCAAGAACAAACAACACCAGATCCCTTAATTTTGCATGTGGTTTACTTCGACATTTGATTGAAAACAACTACTGCCTTCCCTTTTATTGGATCCCCATAAACCCAACCGCGTTAGGAACGCAAAATCAAGGAACATAACATCGGTTTATCGGTTCTTAAGACAGCATGAGTGGAACAAAACACCAGGCAAAGGCCAAGCCTTCCACACATTGCCAAGTATATAGGTGTGTTAATTATAGTAGATATATTGTGATATTCCCAAAATATTCAAGATCCGACATGGAGCAATCTTCATCTTTACCTGCAACTAACAACGCTATAAGAGGGGCTGAGTAAGCGGTAACATAGCCAAACAACAGTTTAATGGGATGGTGTCAAAGGTTAGAGATTTCATGATAACAAAGAGAGGCTGACAAACAAATGGTGGGTAGCGCGACATATAGCGATAGCATCGAGACAACTAGCATAGTAATGATAGTAATGAGATCCAAGGTGACGGTCATCTTGCTTGAGATCCCGCTAGGAAGAAGATTGAGTCCATGAAGAAGACGAAGCCACGAAGACGAACACGCGTATTCAAACGAATCCTCACGATCGCAACGAAACATGAACTAATGAGAAGAAGCAAACAACACGGTAAACACACCACACATAACAAGACATGTTGCTCAATCAAGTATGATGCATGATAAGGCTACATGATACTAAACACGGCAAAAGATGATGCATACAAGAACAACACAATCAAGCAAGTTTAAATGAGGCCGGAAACAACATATAACAATTCTGGTATGTCCTCATATGCAAATTTCGAAATTGGTCTAGATCTGAACAAACCTTATATTAAAGTTGTTAGACAACAAGTTAACATGCACCATGATGATCTACACGAAATTCTAGTCAAGTTACATATAAATTTCATTTAATTCAGAGCTACGACCTAGAAGATATGAGCAAAACAAGTTAAACATGGCATTGATGCAAAATGCATTCAAACATCAAGCAAACACACTCAAAATATGGATACAACATGACATGATGCACCTACACGCAAAATCAAGCAAGTTTCATATAGAGCATGCTCAAAACGGAGCAACGGTTCAACACATACACTTGAAACAATTTTAAGGGACAAGTTGTCCAAAACAGCAACTAGGCATCTTACAAGCATCAAAACAACAAGCTACAAGTACAAGATAGGAATAAGCATGGCATGAACTCAAAATACAGATACCATGCTTTAAATATCATCAAGCATCAGGTTCATAGGCATCAAGAGTAATCCAAAATGATCAAGGCAACAAGCAAATTTTATATCACAGCTTATGACTTAGTGGAAATCAAAGCATATACATGAGCAGAGTTAATATGTTGGCATGTTGGAGGCAAGAAATAATTGAGCTATAGTGCAAGAACATGGAAAGCAAAAGCATGGCATGCTAGAACATAACATGGAGCTCAAGGAACACAAGATGGCATATACATGGGAGTAACGGGTTCATGGCATTCATCAAAACAAGATGCCAACATGATATAGCAGATTCTCAGACTTAGTGGAATCTGGGAGCGCAACAACAACATTATGATGCTGATTTTGGAGGCACATAACAGCAAGCATGGCAATCCTAATAAGCATGTAAAGCTCATGAACATGTAGTAGGCATGTCATACTCCAAATAACTCCATTGGCACAACTCCATAGGATGCATGGATTAATAACAATGAGCTTTGCCAAATGGATCATGTTGTTGATAGGCTGATAGATATAATATCAAGCAACTTGAGAGCAAGAAAGAGACATGCTACAACAACTTATAATTGCAAACAAGGGCATGGATGGATAGAGCATAACATGGTATTCAAGAAATGGTCACTGGACATTCCAAAACATGCATGGCTATGACTGTAGCATCAAGCAAACATGGCATCACAATATAACAGTTTTAGACTTAGCAGTTTTCAACAAGTCTAGGAAATAGCAAAAAGTGAGTAGGCACTTTGCAAGCTTGTTTCACTCACCACAAGGCATATCATGAAAAGTGGATTGCACCACAACAAAGATGACATGATTGTGCTCCTAAAACATGTTGACATGAAGCTCAAACAAAAATCACACAAAAAGAAATGAAAAAGACAAATGAGCAAGTTATACTAGTTTTCAGCAGTTAACAACACTTTGCACTTTTGCAACGATGATTAAGGCATCAAGATGAACAGTAACATGCATGAAAACTACACCATCATCTAGAGCACTCAGAGATGAACATTTTGACATATTATATGCTCAATTTGATCAACATGCACCAAGTTATCATCACTCAAACATGGCAACATGATATGATGAATCAGGGACTTAGCAAAATTTCAAAACAAAACACAGTGAGCGCTGATGAACTAAATGACGCTCGGGCGCTAGATAGCAGGCAGGCCGGGAATCACCTTGCAGGCCGGGCACGTTTGGCGGCGCGGGGGCGCCGGATCTGGACTGAAATGGGGTGGAGGTTGGAGGAGCTCGGGATGGAGGCGACTTGCGGCGGCGGACGGCACCGGCGGCGCTGGCTGGGCGTCGGCGTTCGCCGGAGATGGCGGGACGGTGAGGCGGTGGCGCGCACCAGCGGGCGGAGGCGAGGTGGTGCAGGGACGCGGGGCGAAGCGGAGGCGGGGCAGGCCCGGCGCGGCCCGGTTCGGCCCTGGGGCGAGCCGGATCTGGGCCTCGGGCGGCGGCGCGACGAAGTAGGCGCGGGGTGGCGACGTGGCAGCCCCCGATTCGTCGGGGCGGGGCGGTCTGCTGAGGTGGCGGCGTGTGATTCGTCGGAGCGACGTGGCTGGGGCGGTGGACGCGTCCATTGGCGGAACGGACGTGTCTGGCTGCGCGATGAGGAAGATAGTTAGGGTTTTGCGTGCGATTTTGGACGGGGGAGTTCTTGGTCTGTGAAGATGCGTTGTTAGGTGCTCCATTTTCCCATTGAGGACGAACCTCAACCTGTGCTCGAGAGATAGCTCTCCATACATTGATAAGGGATGTATGGGTTCTCGAGAAGAGAGGAGCCGTGGTGCCCCCCCCCTGGACCGCCCGGATCCCACGAGTGAATAGAAAGTTAGATCTACATGGGATCTCACCTGAATCGCCCCATATATCCTCTACTGTTTTATAGGTAGAGGGAGCTAGGAGAGGGCTATTGAGGTGCGGTTTTCGGCCACGCGATCATGATCCAACGATGAAGAACATGGAGGGGGTTTAGATGGGCTAATGGGCTGCTATGGAGGGGTGCTGGGCTGCAAAGAGAGAGGGGTCCGGTGATTAACATGGTTAACCATTGGGGCATCAAACGAACTCGGAATGCGACAAAATTTGACAGGTGGTCTACCTACACTATAATAAGACCACACATCAACTTTCACCCCATTCCGAGAACATTTTTCGGCCACTTATAAAATAATATTTCAGAGGTGTTGTGGCGCGTGTGAGTGTGTCTGGGCTCAGAACGGACAACGGAAAGAACAACAGGGCTCGGCAACTACAGACGGATGCAAGTTTTGAAAACTATGCAGATGCAACGCACATGATGACATGGCAAAATGCAACACGCAAGCAAATGACATGACAATGACAGCTAATAACTGGAAGACATGTAATGCCCAGGATGGGACTATACCTCCTACGTGTCGAGGCACGACTTAAAGGTATAAGCCCATTCTGGAATGATCTCAAGTTCGGTATCTTTGCACGACTAATGTAAAAATAGGGATGAAATTGCAAAAGGATAGTTGGCTTACACTCGCCACGTCACACAATACATTACATAAGCAAAACATCATCCAAATAACATCACAACCCGACTACGGGTGAAGATCCAAATGAAAGATACCAAATACATAAAGACACAGGTCCGAATCGCCCCTAGTAGAAACCACTACTGATCATCGGGATAGTGCACATAGTATCGACTACGTTCTTCATCGTACTCCCAGTACAGCTCCGTGCCGTCACCTGAGTAGTTCACCATGGTACCTGCATCTGGTGTGGTGTAGAATTTGTGAGCCACAGAGGACTCAGCAATCCCGTTCCCGGGTAGCAAAACTATCTAAGCCTTGGGTGTGGAACAAGGCTGAAGAAAGATAAAAGGTTGCAGCTGCACTAGCACTAGCTTACGTGTTTAGAGCGAGAAGAGAAGTGTCATGGACGTCAAAGTGGTCACGAAGTGATCCTATCTAAGCATGTCAATCATAACCCCACCGTGTTCACTTCCCGAACCCTTTTCGGAAAATGACCGTCACGGTTACTCACGCTGGTAGTGTGTTCTGAACATGGTGTCAAGTTTTCTACAACCGGATATTAACAAATTCCCATCTGCCACATAACCACGGGCACGGCTTTCGAAAGTTCAAAACCCTGCATGGGTGTCCCAACTTAGCCCATGACAAGCTCACGATCTGCGGAGTGGCAACTCCAAGGTGGGAAGACCCGAGTATTCTCGGAATCCCGTGCTCAAGATATTCCGACATAGGTAAAACTAATCCAGCAAATCCTCCCGGCGTGCCAACACCCTGACAGTAGCCGCGCGTATCTAGTCCCAGGCCACGACCGGATGGGTGAAGCTACGGGTTTTTACCAGCCCTCGGGTTTCCCCAAGGTGGCCCCGCAGGCTCCCCATTTCGGACCAACACTCATGTGGAGCACTGGCCCGGGGTTGTTGATTAAGAAGAGGGTTTATAACTCCCTATGAAAGTTTTAGTTATTAGGCAAATGTAAAACCAATGTTGGGACTTGCTGGAAGAGTTTTAGCGCTAAGCGGATTATCAAGGGGGCCCATAAACCCCAACCGTGTTAGGGACGCATAATCAAGGAACATAACACCAGTTTATACGGTTCCTAGGGCGGCATGAGTGGAACAAATCACCGAGCAAGAGGCTCAGCCTTCCATCCATTACCAATATATAGATGATTTAGTTTAAGAGTTTATATAGTGTGATATCCCAACAATAACTTCAACATGAAGCAAGAATCTTCAAATCTTCTCCTGCAACTAGCAATGCTATAAGAGGGGCTGAGCGAAGCCTACGTAGCCAAACAAAGGTTTGCTAGGTTGGGTGGTTAGACAGATTCATGGTTACAATAGGAGGCTGACAAACAAACATGGGCATCGAGGCAATAAGCTAAAGAGAGAGACTTCTAGCAATAGGCAAAGATAGTAATGATATCTGGGTCAGGTCATCTTGCTTGTCGAGTCGTCGATGGGATCGTAAGAGGGCTCCTCGTACTCAACCTCGGTGGTAACCTCGTTCTCGTTCTCAGTCTCGGCTCCCGGCTCTACTCAACACAAGAACACAACGAGGCACGAAATCAAACAAGGTGCAATGCACAATCAACAGGATGCACGTATGATGCACTTATGATGCATGACCAGTCTATATATGATGCAATACATGGCAAGGTAGGAAGCACAGAGAAACAACACAAGAACAAGACAATATGCTCAAGCAAGTATGAAACAAGACAAGTCTATATATGATGCAAAACAAGGCAAGGTAGGAAGCACGCAAAACAACACAAGACAACAAGTTTAAATGAGGCCGGAATCCACATATAGCGAATCCGGTAAGTCCTCATATGCATAAGTTGAAAATGGTCCAGATCTGAACAAACCTTAAGTTAAAGTTGTTAAACAGCAAGTTAACATGCACCATGATGATCTACACAAAATTCTAGTCAAGTTTCATATAAAGTTTGTTTAAAACGGAGCTACGGTCTAAAAGATATGAGCAAAGCAAGTTAAGCATGACAATGGTGCAAGATGCACCCAAACATCAAGCAAACATACTCCAAACATGTTAACAAGATGATATTATGATTCTACATGCAAAAACACACAATTTTCATGTAGGACACGCTCAAAACGGAGCAACGGTTCAACACATACACTCGAAACAAGATACAATGCAAAGCTGAGATTAACAGCCACATAGCAACTTTGGAGCAAGAAATATATACTCTACAGCACTCAAACATGGTGACAAGAAGCATGGACATGAAGTAGACATATCCTACAGCAAATAACTCCATTGGAGCAACTCCATAGGAGGCATGGATCAATAGCAACAAGCTACAGCATTTTGATCATGACGTCAAAAACCTGATAGTAATATTTTATAGCAACTTGGGAGCAAGAATTATATAAGCTAAAGCAACCCATATGAGCAAGTGAGGGCATGTATGGATAGACAACAACATATACAACAAGGAATGATCATAGGCCACCCCAAAACTAACATGGATTTGCCTAGGACATCAAGCAAACATAGCATCAGGATAAGACAGATTCCAGACTTAGTGAAATTTCACTAAGTGTAAAACAGTTAAGTTGGCATGGCATGTTTGCAAGCATGTTTAAGTCACCTCAAGACATATCATGGAAAATGGTTTGCACCATAGCAAAGACCACATGATGGAGATTCTAAAACATATTGGCATGTGACAAGGGGACAAACACATCAATAGCAACAAGCTCTTCAAATCAGCATCTCATAACATGTTACAAAACTTAACAGCCACATGCACTTTTGCAACCAAGTTTAACATGGCAATATGAACCCTAACATGCATGCTACAGCAACCAACATGTAGAGCATCTCATGATGAACATTTTGACATCTCATTTGCTTCATTTGGATAAACATGCACCAAGTTATCATATCACAAACGTGGCATGAAAATAACAAGTAGCAGCAGTTTATATCAAGTAGCACTCTTGTCATGAAGATTAAGACATCTATATGAACTCAAACATGCATGACACAATGGAACAAAATGTAGTACACATCACCACGGTCATTTTGACATATTATATGCACAATTTGGACATACACACAAAAAGATGTAGCCATCACAAAATGCCATCAGACAACAAAATTCAAAAAGGACTTAGCAAAAAAAACAGGGGGGTCACCTCGCGGATCGGGTCTGAACCGCGGATCGGGCGGGGGCGCGGAGCGGGTCGCGGGTGAAGCGGGTCTGCGGGCCCGCTAGGGTTCGTCCGCGGCGGCGGCTGGAGATCTGGATCGGGCGATCCAGCGCCGCGGGCCTCGATCCCGGCCGGCGATGGCCGGAGGTACGACGGGCGGCGGCCAGCGACGGGGCTCCTGGGCGCCCGGCGGCGAGGGCCTCGCGCGCGGCGACGGGTCCGGCGGAGGAGTTCGGCGCTCGCGGCGGGGCGCTCGGGCACCGACGGGCGGCGGCGCTGGCCCGAGGTGGCCGGCGGGCGGCGGAGGCGGCGGCTCGGCGGTGAAGCGGCGGGGAAGCGCGTGGGCGCGGGGCGGAGAGGTCGGCCTGGTGGGCGGCGGCGGAGGGCCCGCGTCGGGCCTCACGGGCCTGCGCGGCGGGAGGCCGGCGGGGGACATGTGGCAGGCGGCGACTGGTCCGGCGCGTCCTGGCGGACGTGTCCAGTCCGTCCGGACGTGTCCGGTGGCGGCGGTTGCGGTGGATCTAGGGTTTTGGACGAAAAAATGGACATGGGGGGACGTTTTTATAGGCACAAGGAGCTAGGAGACTCCAAATGGGGAGCGGTTTTCGGCCACGCGATCACAATTCAACGACCGAGATGATGGGAAGGGTTGTGCTGGGTTGGTGGGCTATTGTGGAAGGGGTATTGGGACTCAAAGAAGAGGTTCTTTTAGCCCACTAGGTTAACCGTTGGAGTACTAAACGAACTCCAAACGCGACGAAACTTGACAGGCGGCCTACACGTACCAAAACAACATCGCATGACAAGTCTCACGCCATTCCGGAAACGTTACACGACCACACACGAAAGAAGGACTCGGGGACGCCATGGGCACGTGTGAGAGCATCGGAACTCGAAACGGACAACGGGAAGAGATGAGTGGGACCGGATGCAAGTGACAACACAAAAGTAATGCAATGCACATGACAACATGACATGGATGAAATGCACACACGCACACGACAAAACAAAGAAAACCTGAAATGAAAGAAGAGCCCGGAAAGGAATTGATGAAGCCAAAGTTTATATGTTGCCATATTGGGAAAGTGTTACATCTGGGGCATTACAAACTCCTGGCGCATCGGTCTCGGGGCGTCACATACATGACACATTGTTGTGATCTATAGATTTATCATGACCTTATTTGTTCAATTAGCTAGCGAATCAGTGGCCAACTGCCAAGCAAAAGATTAAACTTTGGGTGGAGCTAAACTACGCCATATAAAGCCCCACCCTTCGCGAGTTCCAGCGGGTCGGGGAACTTGCCAATGACTCCCTATCATTTGGTATTTCATCACTAGCTAACATGTACGCACTTCTGAATGTGAACACAACTGGGGGGTTTGATACCCAAGCAGCAAAGTCATCATCAAGCCGAGTAGACAATCATACTTACTGAATTTCAACTATATCTACTGGCATAAAATAATAATTTTTTTCCAAATCCCAATTTATGTGGTGGTTTATGAGCTCCAAAACTAACTTTAGCCGACACCACCATTTGGGAGTGATTAATCCTCCAGTTGGCTTATGTGCAATCCAACAGTCACACCAAATATGAACTTTTGGCAGTTACCGATTCTCCATACTATGCCCTTCCTAGCATTTGATATTTCATCACTAGCTAACATGCACACACTTCTCACTGTGAACACACCGGGGAGTTCGGTGCCGAAGCAACAAAGTCATCATCAAGCCGAGTAGACAATCACACTTTCTCAATTTTAAATATATCCATCAAAAGAAAATAATGATTGATTTTGTCAAAATCCCAATTTATGTCGTGGTTTATGAGCTCCAAAACCCACTTTAGCCGATACCTACCTTTAGGAGTGATTAATCCTCCAGTTGGCTCATGTGCGATCCAACGGTCACGCCAAATACGAACATTTTGGCCGTTATCGATTCTCCACACTATGTCTTTCTTGTGGAGCTCTAAGCCATGAACAATAGCCTACCATGTAGGCGATGGATTTCAAGTGAAAATCGTATCCAGAAGACGCAAAGTGGGAAAATACTTTGCTTTAAAAACATTGCACATAAACTAGCGGGGTACTCAAGGATCCGCCAAACTTAACATGCCAAGAGGGCTTGATTGAAAATACATAAGTCCTTAAAGTCGAGCCCACCTTGATTCCTTTTCCTTGTTATTGTATGCTAGGCATACCAATGTGTCGTTCTTTTTCCTTTTTCCTCCTCCATAATAATAATTTCTCACCATGATGTTTAGATCATTGCACACTTCTAACTCGTAATATACATGGGAATAATGGAATATGCTTGCGCAATTTCTCTAATAAACACTTATTTACCTGCATGAGTAGGGTGCCCATTGATGGTACAATACACCGGGGGTGCCCGACCTCCTGGGAATAAGGCCGCCAGGCCGGCCTCGGAGCCCGGTTATAGCATGGCCCCCTTGCCACTAATGGTGGGCCTCCTATATAAGTATATATCATTACTTGTACCATAAGACATGTATTAGTACACAACTTGGGGGCAACAAGCCATGTAACCCTACCCCTCATCCACCTATATAAGGGGAGGTAGTGGCCTCCCAAGAGGCATAGATAGATCCAATCTCTCATAGGAGACAATCAATACATGCATGATGTAGGGTATTACCTCATCACAAGAGTCTAAACCTGGGTAAACCCTTTTCTCGTGTGTACCCCAAACTAATCCTCTATTCGCACTCCACCCCACGAGGAACCCTATGCAGGGATTTGATGGTTTTCTACGCTGTTAGTTAGCGTGCCAGGTAGGGGTTGTGCGCATTTAGTAGAGTAAAACTACACCTAATCCCAGTCCTCTCACATTGTAGGATCGTGAGTAGGTCTAGAAGGGGTGATTAGACTACTTGACTAAATAAAATTGAGTCTTTTCCCAATTTTAGTTCCCGTCAATTATTAGCAGCTCATACAAGTCAAGCAACACCCTACATATGCAAGTCTAGATAGTAGGCAGCGGAAAATAGAGACTTTGCATATGAACATAAAGGGGGATCAGAGAAATCAAATGCAATGAAGACATGGCGATTTTTGGCATCGTTCAGATAGGTGGTGATGTAGTACATCCACATTGATGGAGGTTTCCATTGAGCGTAATGGTTGTGCAAGTCCACGGAGGGCTCCACCCACAAAGGGTCCACGAAGAAGCAACCTTGTATATGGCATCATGGCTTCCGTCCACGAAGGACTAGCCCCACTCAAAGTAGATCTTCATGAAGTAGGCGATCTCCTTTCCCTTACAAACTACTTGGTTCAACTCCACAAGATTTGGAGGCTCCCAAGTGACACCAAACCCATCTAGGAGACACCACTCTTTAAAAGGTAATCGATGTTAGTGGTGGTGATGAGCTCCTTGCTCTTGTGCTTCAAAGGATAATCTCCTCAACACTCGGTCACTCTCTCACATATTTGGCATGGTAGTAGGAGAAGGATTGGAGTGAAAATGATGTAGGGTGGAACCCTATTCAATGATCTTATCACACTTGGAGGTGGGGGGAAGGAGCAAATCAAGAGAGAAACACAAGAAGAACACTCGATTAACAAAGATCCAATCTCACATGTGCTAAATCCACTTACGCATAGAGGGATACGAAGTTCCAAATCCAACAAAAGAAGGCAAAAGAGAAGAACTAGTTCATCCCAATCCCAGAGTAGTTGAGGGCCTGATATCCAAACGAATCTTCCCTAGAAAGGGTCTTGAATCCACTAGGGGGTCTTCTCACATGGAGGCCTTGATATCAATGGGAGAGGGTAGTGGATGAGCAAAACTCAATCTCTAATCTGAGCTATCACTTTGCTAACCCTAGTTCATCCAAGTGAAGGAGTATATGTAGTGTAGGGAGAGTGATAGAGGCGAGGGTGTCCGATCTTTTGATGAGATGATAACTATCGATCTGGTGGAGTCGACTTTGATGATCTGACTACAAACGTGCATGACGTTGCTTCTTAGCGACCGCTAAACCAATCTCCTGGGATTGCCGACGGTGCCATAAGCACAATCAGCCTGACCACAAAGGTCTATTCATGCAAGCAATCGAAGAACAAGCAAGAATATAATAAAGCAATCTGAATATTGCAAATATATACAAAGTGTTGATAAAAAGTGGGGTTCTAAAAAGTGGTCTTGGTCTGGTTGTTGGACACAAACGAAGTACACGAAGTTGCAGCAATGGCTAACTTTAACTAAATAAAACCCAAGGGAAAAGCTATTAGATGGATCTACTTATATAGGAGCAATGGGTGGCAGCCAAGGAGGTGGGAGGACGTCCCAAGGCAGCCTAAAACTAATCCTAGGTCATACAAGGCTCATGGGACCAAGTGGAGGTGATGCAACACCTTTGGACTTGTAGTTTGACTCGGATTCTGCTGCAACGTCAGATTGTTTCGTCCATAACTCAACGCTCGGGACGAATTTGAAGGTGAATCCAATTGGGTTGGAAAGTACACGAAATCTACTTTCCAACAAAAAAAGAATCACCCAATTCGGAGTCCGTATGAAGGAGTTCTTGCCGTTTTGAGTCAGGTATGTCTGTGTAGTCCGAATCTGGATGCAGAACGTGAGAGACTTGGACTCTATCTTCTCTTGGCCCAAAAGTGACGTGAGAGAACTTTTTGAACAGCACATAAACTTCTCCTTTTCCCTTATCTTCGTATGTGGAGTGTACAAATGTCCCATACACCTGCAATTACACATGGCACTAAAGTGTGTGAAGTATTTTTGTCACGGATAACATAAATAAATTATTACATACTTTGCATTAGAAATCACCTCACGAATATGCATGTATGCAATATTTTTGGTCGCATCCAAGGTAGTCATGTCCTCATCATCCTCCCCTTCTTGAAAACAAAGCCGTCCTCGGCATTGTTTAATCTGAAATGTGACTAACAAAAGAGACAAGGTGTACATGTTGTATATGTATATGTCATCCATTTTTACTTCTCTTAGTTTTTGCACATATGACACATGTATACTTGAGTAACTTTCATAGTTCATAAAATATAAAACGAAAATATTATCACAAGAAGTAGAAGGCATGAAAATTGCAACTCACTTTGCACATATAAGTGAAGCTCTCATTCAAAAAAAATGACAATGTTCATCATTAAACCATCCCAACATTGGTGAATAAACCTTACTTGCATCAAATTTACATGCTACAACATGATTAAATAAAGAATCATGCAATAGACCATTTGACACAGAATCATCACCAAGATTAGAGGTCATATAAAAATGATTAAACATTGGCACAATTATTTTCAAATGTAGTTGATCCAAATCCGGTTTATTCCCTGATTCACATAGTTCTTTTGCATGAACAGTTAATTCAATGGGTGCACTCGACATTCTTGATATTGCATTTGTTTGATCACATGGCAAAGTCAAATCATCAACATAGTCCTCTAAAATAGGTGTTGTGATCAAAGTAGTGGGTAGGTCATCACATGGTGCATTGAAATTGACAAGGCATTCATCATACGCATGTGGAGGTGGAAGATCAGTACCTTTGTCATTACCTTTTATGATCAACTCAGATGATGCCTCTCGGTGGTGATGTTACATGGCGGAGGTGATGTAGTACCCACAACAACGGATGTGGTTGTCAAAGTATGCCTAGTAGTTGAAGGAACAATCGGACCAACTCTTGGAATGTGCACAGTGCGATTGTTCTCCTCGTGGGCAACACGTCGTTTTATTTCCTGTTCAGCTTTGCAAGCAAGATGAAACAAATGGTCCATAGGATAACACTCTTCATGAATTAGTGTCTCTTGAATATCATGGTTTAATCCTTCCCAAAATATATCCATAAAATCTTCACTTTTTTCAAAAAATGAGTGCAACAAAGTAGTTTGTAAATCATCATAATATTTTGATACGGTGTCAGTGCCTTGTTTTAAATGTTGTAATTTTTTAATCATGCCATGAGTATAGTAAACATCAATGAATCTATCTCTCATGACAAGTTTTAAATCATCCCAAGTAGTAGGTATAAAATCAGGGTTTAACCGACAATATTCACTCCACCAAACTAAAGCAAAGCTACTGAAAGTACTAACCGCGGCTTGAAATTTTCCACGCTCATCAAAATTATGGGAAGCAAATATAGCATCTATCTCGTACTCCCATTCAATATATAAATCAGGCCTAAAATGACCATTAAAGGGTGGCATGGAAACATTAACCTGATTATGCGCATTCTGATGTCGTTGCTCCTCTTGTGACGGTTGTTGTGTCTTCTTAGGTTGTGGCAAGTCTCCCATGATCGATGAGGCCCAAGAACTAACAACTCCGGAACCTGCCATAATTAGTAGAAAACAAGAAACAAAATTTGAAAATAATGTTCCTATGAACTACTCGGATGTGGTGGTAAAATGATCACAGTATAGCAAATATCAATCTCTTGCAGGTTCTTACCATGCAGTAGGTGGTGACCGGCAACCAGCGGTGTAAAATAACTCCAAAGATTGAGAAAGCGATTATCAGGTGAACGTAAAAATGCACGGTGTAGAAATTTGTGGAGCTAGGTTGGCTATATGTGGTAGCAAAAGAGTAGCAATACTCAACTCAGAGATGCAATGTTGAATAAACGCTCAACGACGATACTGTTTTGGTCCTAGGCTAGTCTGTGCTAGAGACGAGAGCCTAGAACACTAATGAGGTCACGGTGTAGCACAATTAACATCAATAAAGGATATGAAGTAGCTCTCGATAGCAAGATATAAGTGAAGATCACAATGGCAGTAAAGATAATGATGAGAAACAACTGCCAAGGACAATATAGCAACAACTCTCTCTTCAACTTTCCTCTGGAAAAGTTTGTGCCAATTTTTTGATAATTTTTCTACAGAATGTTACTGACTCAAGCTTTCAAATGCAAAAAAATCACTCAACTCCGAATTGATATGAGGAGTCAAAAAATTGAAAACTGGCCTGAACAACTAGAACAAGCTGGGTTCGCGAACTTTGGAGGGCAAAAGGCCGATTTAGAAGCCGATATTCAAGTGCGAAATATTTAACTACCTTATTCAACTATTCAGATGCAGCTCGTCGCTAGCTTTAATTTGAGTACTTGTGGAGCCAAAGCGGACTTCATATAAAAAGATATGCCTATTTTACTGAATAGGGTACAAAACAGATTCCAATCCGAATTTAGGTACGGAATTGAGTCTAAATAGATCCTATTTTTTCTCACATTTCTTTCTCTGACTTTTTTTTTTACTTTTTTTCTTTGTCTTTTTTCTCTCCCTCTTTCCAAAACAAATTGGATAAGATGCAGATTGGATCAAGCGAATATGTGAACGACCTCAACTATGATTATGACAATGAATGGTGGGTAGCACATGGTGGAAATTGATGGATGGGGTGGTGGACAGCGGAAGGGAAAACATTGCAGCGGCGGCGAGACTAATGATGAGGACATCACTAACAAGGTTACACCCACAGCCCCAACTGACACATATACAAGACCAATTACTAGAGCTCGCGCACGCCAATTAAATTACCAGGTACTTTCCTTTCTTGGTAATGATTCTAATGTTCATGAGAATATGATGCTGCCTAAATTGGATACATTTGTCTTGCTTGGAAATGAAGGGCCTAGCTTGGACAAGAAGGATGAACATTGGAGCAAGATCAGGCATGGAGATGATGCCATGCGCAAGGGGAACAAGAACGGAGTTACAAGTGATGATTTCAGGACTTTGAAGCCACCATAATGAGTGCGTGAAGCCTTGGACGAAATATACAAGATTCCACTTCATAAATTTCATCCAGAGGCTATTATAGGTGCTGCATCACCTTATTATTGGGCCAGGCCCATGTAATTTCGAAATACTGGAGTATAGGTTGTTTTTAGAGTCCGTATGTGTGGGGAAACAAGAGTTAGGGTTGGTTTCGGACCCCTCCGCCAAGGGCCACGAAATTCCCCCCTCTTCCCCCCATATATATACAACCCTTAGGGCGTCGTTTAGACTTTGGGTTTTGTTTAGATTAAAGTTCGCCATAGCTGCAACTTCGCGTACTTCATTTGTGTTCAACGACCAGACAAAGACGTCACAGAACCCCACTTGATCAATAAAGCTTTCCTCTTGAATTCGCAATATCGAGATTGCAATCTCAATTTCTTGCTTGTTCTTCGTTTTCCTGCAGGAAACAGACCTTCGTGGTCAGGTTGATCGTGCTCCGACGTGGTCAATAACCTCTCGGAGTTGGTTTAGCGATTGCTAAGGCGCGACGTCCTCGCACGTTCATAGTCGGATCATCAAAGTCGACTTCCTCCAAAACGATAGTCACTACCTCATCGAAAGACGGGACACCTTTGCCTCTATCAAGTGGTATCAGATTTCCAGGTTGCTCGGTGAGATTTTATAGTTTTTCGTAGATTAGATCGAGTGTGTTCTTCATACCTATAGTCCACGAAAAAGCCAAAAAAATTAGGGTTAGTTCATCATATCCGAACCAGTCTGAGCCATTGCATAATCTTTTCTGTGTTTGCTTAGTTGAATTTGCGGTTGCATCGTCGTGTCGAGTTGCTGGTCTTGGCGTCTAGTTCTTTAGAGTTTCGAGTTCTGTTCACAGTTTCTCACGCCGCCGCCGCACCATATTCATCGCTGCTGCCACATACCACCACCGCTACCGTATCCTTCCACCATATATCCACCACCAATCCGAGTTCTTTTGATATTAGGTTTGTTCTCGAGATCCATCTAGGTTTCGGATTCGTGTTTCCTTGCCTGCGTAGGTCTTGGGGGAAAAAAGAGTCTGGAGACCCCCGGGCAGTTTTTAGGCCAAAATTTCGGCAGGTGAAAATATTTTTTCCCTACCTATTTTTAGGCTTTTCTGAGTCTTTTGAGACACGTGCCATCATATTGTTTTTTTACCGCACTTTTTCGTCGTCGCTGCCCTAATTCCGAAAAAAAATCGTCAAAAAAATTTCGTGCCTATCATCTTAGTTTGACTTGGGAAGAGTTTTGAGACACTCGCCATTATAGTGATTTTCGGCAAAAAAAAGAGGAGCGGGAAAAAAAGGCGAAAAAAATTCAGAGTGCGCTTTCCCCTTGTTTACGTGCAGCGCCGTGATTTTGTTAGTGTTCTAGGCTTGCGTCTCTAGTACGGTCTAGCCTAGGACCAGCACAGTACCGTCGTTGAGCGTTTATTCAACTTTGCATCTCTAAATTGATTATTGCTGACCCTTTTTGCTACCATATTATAAGCCTTCCCAGCTCCACATACATCTACGTCGTGCGTTTGACTCTCCCTGGTAATCGCTTTATCCAAGCTTTGAGAGTTTTGACTACCACGGTTGCCGATCACCACCTGCTGCTGTGTAAGAACTGGTAAGAATTTGAGATTTGCTTGACGGATTTCTGACGCCCCACCACCACCATTTTCTAATAGCCTGTAGGATCATATTTTTTGTGTGTTTCTATTGCTGCTAACCATGCCAGGATCACAAATCGACGAGACTGACTGGGAGAACATGACGAACAAGGAGTTGCATGATAAATTTCAGCAAATGATGGGTCAATAGGTAGAAGATGTGATGACCAGTTTTGACAACGCACTAGCGAGGATGGATGTCATTGAGAAGTAAATTGACACCAAGTTGGATGCCGAATTCGCTGAAGTGCTTGCGCGTCTACCTCCCCCTGCTGCACCATTGCAACAACAACAACAACTACCTTCACGTCGCGAAACCGCCCTCCGCAAAGCGAGCCGTGTCGCTCTTCAGCCTGGCCAAGCTGTTGGTGCTGCTGTTGATACTTCTGTGGCTCCTGATGCTGTTGAGGAGGAGGACGATTACGCGGGGGATTACGAGGATGAGGTTGATCAAAATCAGAACTACGTGCAACAACCAGCACCACAACCACCAGGTCGTCCACATGCATATAATCGTAATGGTAGGACTGCACCATACCCTCAGGTACGCGATCATGACCATCTCCCTAAACTAAAATTGAATATTCCACCATTTGAGGGTAGATATGTTCCTGATATATATCTTACTTGGGAGTTAGAAACCGAACAACATTTTACATGTTTAAAATATCCCGAGGAGAGACGTGTTGTTGCTGCTCTTTGTGCTTTCACTAGTTTTGCTTGTGTGTGGTGGTCTGAATACTGTAGATTACATCCGGATAATATTCCAACTACTTGGGCTGCTTTGAAAACTGCTATGCGTACTCGTTGGGTTCCACCATATTATCAACGCGAATTACTTCAGAAATTGCAGCGTTTAAGACAAGGAAAAAATTATGTAGAGGAATATTATCAGGAATTACAAACTGGCCTAATTAGATGTGGTATTGTTGAGGACAATGAGGCTATGCTTGCACGTTTTATGGGTGGCTTAAATAGAGAGATTCAGACAATTCTAGAGTATAAGGAGTATAATAATATCACTCGTTTATTCCATCTTGCTTCCAAAACTGAACGTGAAGTGTAGGATCGACAGGCCTTGGCGCGAACTAATTTTTTCTGCAGGTCGACCTTCATCAGGGACACCGCGTGCATCATCTACTTCAACACGTCCGGCTGCACCACCGCCTACTTCATCTGTCACTTCTAGCCGTGATAAAAGCAAACAAGCACCACCACCATCAACCAAGAGTACACCTTCTGGTCCTGCACAGAGCTCTTCTTCATCCATGGCATCCAATGGGCCAACACATGATGTTATATGTCGTCGTTGCACTGGTCGTGGTCACTATGCGAGTAAATGCCCATCGCAGCATGTCATGATTGCTACCGAGGATGGTGGTTATGAGTCCGCTAGTGACTATGATGAGGAGATTTTGGCTCTTATTACACGTGAAGAACATGGTGGAGACGATTCTGAAAATGAGATGCAATACATGCCTCCTTAAGACGCTGACAGGTATGAATGTTTAGTTGCTCAATGTGTTTTGAGGGTGCAGGTCACACAAGCGGAGCAAAATCAGAGGCATAATTTGTTCCATACAAAGGGAGTTGTGAAGGAACGTTATGTTCGCGTCATCATAGATGGAGGGAGCTGCAACACCTTGGCTAGCATGGAGATGGTGGAGAAGTTATCTCTCACCACAAGACCACATCCACATCCTTACTACATCCAATGATTCAACAACAACGGCAAGGTTAAGGTAACACGTACTGTTCATGTGCATTTTAGTATCTCCACATATGCTCATTATGTTGATTGTGATGTGGTACCAATGCAAGCATGTTCCTTATTACTTGGTAGACCATGGCAATTTGATAAAAAATCTATACACCATGGTAGAAACAATCAGTATACTCTTGTTCATAAGGATAAACGTATTACTTTGCTTCCTATGTCTCCTGATTCCATTTTGAAAGATGATATTAATAGAGCTAATAAAGCAAAACAGGAGCAAAATAAGAGTGAAAATCAGATTGTGACAAAAGAATTTGAGCAACAAATGAAGCCTAATAACACACCATCATCTCATGTTGCATCTGAAATTAAATTAAAAAGTGAATGTTTACTTGCCACCAAATCTGATATTGACGATCTAGATTTAAGCAAATCTGTTTGCTATGCTTTTGTGTACAAAGAGGCATTATTTTCATACGAGGACGTGCCTTCCTCTTTGCCTCCTGATATCACTAACATTTTGCAGGAGTTCGCCGACGTCTTTCCACAAGACGTGCTACCGGGATTACCACCTATTCGAGGGATTGAGCATCAGATTGACTTAATTCCCGGTGCATCGCTACCCAACCGCGCACCATACCGTACCAATCCAGAGGAGACGAAGGAGATTATGCGTCAAGTACAGGAGCTACTCGACAAAGGTTATATACGCGAATCTCTTAGCCCTTGTGTTGTTCCTATTATTCTAGTGCCGAAAAAGGATGGTACATCGCGTATGTGTGTTGATTGTAGAGGCATTAATAATATTACTATTCGTTATCGTCATCCTATTCCTAGGCTAGATGATATGCTTGATGAATTGAGTGGCTCTACAATATTCTCCAAAGTTGATTTGCATAGTGGATACCATCAAATTCGTATGAAATTGGGAGATGAATGGAAAACATCATTTAAAACTAAGTTTGGATTATATGAGTGGTTAGTCATGCCTTTTGGGTTAACTAATGCACCCAGTACTTTCATGAGATTAATGAATGAAGTTTTACGTGCTTTCATTGGACAATTTGTGGTAGTATACTTTGATGATATACTGATTTATAGCAGATCTTTGGAGGAACATTTGGAACATTTACGTGCTGTTTTTATTGCTCTACGTGATGCACGTTTGTTTGGTAACCTTGGAAAGTTAACCTTTTGTACCGACCGAGTATCTTTTCTTGGCTATGTTGTTACTCCACAGGGAATTGAGGTTGATATAGCCAAGATTGAAGCTATTGAGAGTTGGCCGCAGGCCAAAATGGTCACACACGTGAGGAGTTTCCTTGGCCTCGCTGGATTCTATCGGCGTTTTGTGAGAGATTTCAGCACCATTGCTGCACCTCTCAATGAGCTTACAAAGAAGGATGTGCCTTCTGTTTGGGGTACTGCACAGGAAGAAGCATTCACGGTATTGAAAGATAAGTTGACACATGCTCCTTTACTCCAACTTCCTGATTTTAATAAGACTTTTGAGCTTGAATGTGATGCTAGTGGAATAGGGTTAGGAGGTGTGTTATTACAAGATGGTAAACATGTTGCATACTTTCCTAAAAAATTGAGTGGGCCTAGTCTGAATTATTCTACTTATGATAAGGAATTATATGCTCTTGTTCGGACTTTGGAAACATGGCAACATTATTTATGGCCCAAAGAATTTGTTATACATTCTAATCATGAATCTTTGAAGCACATTAAAAGTCAAGAAAAACTGAACCGTAGACATGCTAAATGGGTTGAATTCATATAGACTTTCCCTTATGTTATTAAACACAAGAAGGGAAAAGAAAATGTTATTGCTAATGCATTGTCTCGTCGTTATACTATGCTTTCACAACTTGACTTTAAAATATTTGGTTTGGAGACCATCAAAGATCAATATGTGCATGATGGTGAATTTAAAGATGTATTACAAAATTGTAAAGAAGGGAGAACATGGAACAAGTTCGTCGTTAATGATGGATTTGTGTTTCGTGCTAACAAGCTATGCATTCCAGCTAGCTCTGTTTGTCTTTTGTTGTTGCAGGAGGCGCATGGAGGAGGATTAATGGGACACTTTGGCGTGAAGAAGACGGAGGATGTACTTGCTACACATTTCTTTTGGCCAAAGATGAGACAAGATGTTGAGCGTTTTGTTGGTCGCTGCACTACATGTCAAAAAGCTAAGTCACGACTCAATCCTCATGGTTTATATATGCCTTTGCCTGCCCCTAGTATTCCTTGGGAAGATACATCTATGGACTTTGTTTTGGGTTTACCTCGATCAAAGAAGGGGAGGGATAGCATATTTGTTGTCGTGGATAGGTTCTCGAAGATGGCACACTTTATACCATGTCATAAAAGCGATGATGCTGCTAATGTTGCTGATTTGTTCTTTCGTGAAATTATTCGCTTGCATGGTGTGCCAAATACTATTGTTTCAGATCATGATACTAAATTTCTTAGCCACTTTTGGAGATGTTTATGGGCTAAGTTGGGGACTAAACTTCTTTTTAGTACTACTTGTCACCCCAAACTGATGGACAAACTGAAGTAGTCAACATAACTTTGTCTACTATGCTTAGGGCTGTTTTGAAGAACAACAAGAAAATGTGGGAAGAATGCTTGCCTCATATTGAATTTGCTTATAATTGTTCATTGCATTCTACTACTAAGATGTGCCCTTTTGAAATTGTCTATGGTTTTCTACCTCGTGCACCTATTGATTTGTTGCCTCTTCCATCTCCAGAGAAGGTTAATTTTGATGCTAAACAACCTGCTGAATTGATCTTAAAAATGCATGAGTTAACTAAGGAAAATATTGAGCGCATGAATGCTAAATATAAACTTGTTGGAGATAAGGGTAGAAAACGTGTTGTCTTTGCACCTGGAGATCTTGTTTGGTTACATTTGCGTAAGGATAGGTTTCCTAATTTGCGTAAGTCAAAGCTAATGCCACGTGCTGATGGTCCTTTCATGGTGTTAGAGAAAATAAATGATAATGCATATAAACTTGAGTTGCCTGCAGAGTTTGGGGTTAGTCCCACATTTAACATTGCAGATTTGAAGCCTTACTTGGGTGAGGAAGATGAGCTTCCGCCGAGGACGACTTCAATTCAAGAAGGGGAGGATGATGAGGACATCACTAACAAGGTTACACCCACAGCCCCAACTGACACATATACATGACCAATTACTAGAGCTCGCGCACGCTAATTAAATTACCAGGTACTTTCGTTTCTTGGTAATGATTCTAATGTTCATGAGAATATGATGCTGCCTAAATTGGATACATTTGTCTTGCTTACAAATGAAGGGCCTAGCTTGGACAAGAAGGATGAACATTGGAGCAAGATCAGGCATGGAGATGATGGCATGCGCAAGGGGAACAAGAACGGAGTTACAAGTGATGATTTCAGGACTTTGAAGCCACCATAATGAGTGCGTGAAGCCTTGGATGAAATATACAAGATGCCACTTCATAAATTTCGTCCAGAGGCTATTATAGGTGCTATGTCACCTTATTATTGGGCCAGGCCCATGTAATTTCAAAATACTTGGGTATAGGCTGTTTTTAGAGTCCGTATGTGTGGGGAAACAAGAGTTAGGGTTGGTTTCGGACCCCTCCGCCAAGGGCCACGAAATTCCCCCCTCTTCCCCCCATATATATACAACCCTTAGGGCGTTGTCTAAACTTTGGGTTTTGTTTAGATTAAAGTTCGCCATAGCTGCAACTTCGCGTACTTCGTTTGTGTTCAATGACCAGACAAAGACGTCACAGAACCCCACTTGATCAATAAAGCTTTCCTCTTGAATTCGCAATATCCAGATTGCAATCTCAGTTTCTTGCTTGTTCTTCGTTTGCCTGCAGGAAACAGACCTTCGTGGTCAGGTTGATCATGCTCCGGCGTGGTCAATAACCTCTCGGAGTTGGTTTAGCGATTGCTAAGGCACGACTTCCTCGCACTTTCGTAGTCGGATCGTCAAAGTCGACTTCCTCCAAAACGATAGTCACTACCTCATCAAAAGACGGGACACCTTTGCCTCTATCAACTAATATGAATAGGACTCAAAACTCTAAACGAACTGGACACTAAGACGAGCAACTTGACATGACGATGCAACCGATAATTCAACTATGCAAGCATTAAAAAGAAATTTGCAAAGGCTCAGATTGACTTGAACAAAGGATGAATAGATCTAACTTTTTATGTCTTTTTCTTGGACAATATGTAGGAAAATAAATCTAATATAGGGATAACTAAAAAATCTCACCGAGCAACCTGAAAACTGATACCACTTGATAGAGGCAAGGGTCCCGATCTTTCGATGAGATGACAACTATCGATTTGGTGGAGACGACTTTGACGATCCGACTACAAACGTGCACGACGTTGCGCCTTAGCAATCGCTAAACCAACTCCGAGAGGTTACTGACCACGCCGGAGCACGATCAACCTGACCACGAAGGTCTATTCCTGCAAGAAATCGAAGAACAAGCAAGAATATGATAAAGCAATCTGAATATTGCGAATATATATGAAGTATTGATACAGATGGGGATCTGTAAGCGGTTTTGGTCTAGTCGTTGGATACAAATGAAGTACAAGAAGTACACGAAGTTGCAATGGCTAACTTTTAACTAAACAAATCCCAGTCTAAACGGTGCCTTAAGGGTTGTATTTATAGGGAAAAGAGAAGGAATTTCGTCCACCCTTGGCAAGGTGGGACTAAAACACCTCGTGAGTCGTTTCCCCTACAATGCGGATTCTAAAAACAACCTAATAAGAGGTATTTCGAAATTACATGGGCCTGGCCCAAAAATAAGGTGGCACATCACCTATAATAAGCTATGGACGAATTTTATGAACGGGCATCTTGTATAATTCAGCCATCTTCTTGTATGTCATCATGGTGGCTTCAAAGTGCGGAAATCTTCACTAGAAACTCTGCTCTTGTTCCCTTCGCGCGTGCCTTCATCTCCATGTGTCACGTCCAACCTGCGATTATATCCCGATCACGTGATGAACTCGTGATTGGGGCACAACCACATTTCAGACGCTTAGCAAGATCAATATCATTACATCGTACCATTACATACATAGATGGGGATACACACAAGTCATACAACTGCCACATGAATACATCAACATCATATACAAGACGTCTGACTACGGATGGAAACACATGAAAACACACTACATCCATCCTGCTATCCCAGAATGCCAACCAAGAACCTATCCCGAGACTGACGAAGAAGAAGAAGAAGAAGAACTCCAACACAAGTAAACATCGCTCTCATGTCAAGTCATCGGAAACCTGTACCTGCAACTGTTGTTGTAGTATCTGTGAGCCATGAGGACTCAGCAATCCCATAACCATGGGTATCAAGACTAGCATAGCTTAATGGGTATGGAATGTGATGAGAACATGACTACCTTGGATACGACCAAAAATATTGCATACATGTATATTTGTGAGGTGATTTCTAATGCAAACTATGCAACAATTTATTTATGTCATCCAGGACAAAAATACTTCACAGACTTTTGTGCCATGTCTAATTCCAGGTGTATGGGACATTTGTACAATCCACATATGAAGATAAGGGAAAAAGATAAGTTTAGGTGTTGTTCAAAAAGTTATCTCACGTCACTTTTGGGCCAAGAGAAGATAGAGTCCAAGTCTCACACGTTCTGCATCCAGATTTGGACTGCACAGACATACCTGACTCAAAATGACAAGAACTCCTTCATACGGACTCCGAATTGGGTGATTCTTTTTTGTTGGAAACTACATTTCGTACACTTTCCAACCCAATTGGATTCACCTTCAAATTCGTCCAGAGTGTTGAGATATCGACGAAACAATCTGACCCTGCAGCATAATCCGAGTCAAACTACAAGTCCAAAGGTGCTGCATCACCTCCACTTGGGCCCCATGAGCCTTGTACGACCTAGGGTTAGTTTTAGGCTGCCTTGAGACGTCCCTTCCACCTCCTTGGCCGCCACCCCTTGCTCCTATATAAGTAGATCCATCTAGTAGCTTTTTCTTTGGGATTTGTTTAGTCAAAAGTTAGCCATTGCAACTTTGTGTACTTCGTTTGTGTCCAACGACCAGACCAAGACCGCTTACGGATCCCCACCTTATCAATACATTATTTATATTTGCAATATTCAGATTGCTTTATCATATTCTTGCGTGTTCTTCGATTGCATGCATGAATAGACCTTCGTGGTCAGACTGATCGTGCTTCTGGCATTGTTAGTAACCCCTGGAGATTGGTTTAGCGATTGCTAAGGCGCAACGTCGTGCATGTTTGTAGTCAGATCGTCAAAGTTGTCTCCACCAAATCGATAGTTATCATCTCATCGAAAGATCGGGCCCCTCGCCTCTATCAAGTGGTATTAGTTTTCAGGTTGCTCGGTGAGAATTTCCAGTTATTCCTAGATTAGATTTATTGTCTTACCTATTGTCCAAGGAAAAGCCACAAAAAAGTTAGATCTATTCACCCTTTGTCCTAGCAAGTCTGAGCCTTTGCAGTTTTCTTTTCATTGTTTGCATTATTGAATTATCGGTTGCATCGTCGTGTCGAGTTGCTGGTCTTAGTGTCTAGTTCGTTAGAATTTCGAGTTCTGTTCACATTAGTCACGTCGCCGCTGCATCGTTATCCCTTCCGCTGTCCACCACCTCATCCATCAATTTCCACCTCGTGCTACCCATCATTCATTGTCACAATCATACTTGAAGTAGTTCGCATCTTTGCTTGATCCAATCTGCATCTTATCTAGTTTGTCTTGGAAAGAGGGAGAAAGAAAAAAAAGACAGAGAAAAAAAAGTGTGAGAAAAAGGAAAAAGAAAAGGAAAAAAGGAAAAAAAAAGTGTGAGGTGAAAAAAAAAGAAAAAAGACAAAATTCGGATCTATTAGAGTCAATCACGTAGTTGAATTCGGATTGGAATCTGTTTTCTGTACTGTTCAGTAAAATAGGCATATCTTCCTCATACGAAGTCCGTTTTGGCTCCAATTAAAGCTAGCGACGAGCCGCATTTGAATAGTTGCAGGAGCTAGTTCAATATTTCGCACCTCAAAATCGGCTTATAAATAGGTCTTTTTGCCCTCTGAAGTTCGCGAACACAACTTGTTCCAGTTTTAGAATTTTTTGACACCTCATATCAACTCGGAATTGAGCGATTCTTTCTGTGTTTGAAAGTGTGAGTATCTGTAGAAAAAATTATCATAAAATTGGCTCAGACTTTCCATGAGGAAAGTTGAAGAGAGAGTTGTTGTATATTCTGCTTCGCAGTTGTTTTCATCATTATCTTTACTGCTGTTGTGATCTGCACTTATATCTTGCTGTCCAGAGCTACTTCGTATCCTTTATTGATGCTAGTTGTGCTACACCGTGACCTCATTAGTGTTCTAGGCTCGCGTCTCTAGTCCGGTCTAGCCTAGGACCAGCGCAGTATCGTCGTTGAGCGTTTATTCAACAATGCATCTCTGAATTGATTATTGCCAATCTTTTGCTACCATATATAGCCAACCCAGCTCCACATATGTCTACACCGTGCATATTTACGTTCACTTGGCAGTCGCTTTACTCAATCTTTGGAGTTATTAGACACCGCTGGTTGCCTATCACCACCTGCTGCATGGTAAGAACTTGTAAGATATTGGTATTTGCTTTACTGTGAGCGCTTTACCACCACATCCTAGTAGTTCATAGGAACATTATTCTCGAATTTTGTTTCTTGTTTCTACTAATCATGACAGGTACCGAAGACATAAGTTCTTGGGCCATTTGCATTTCTATCCCTAACTCGAACCACCTACTCAGATTTGCCCCTAATGTCGAAGCCTGCTCAAATTTGCCCCTCCGCCGTTAGGTGCACTTACAGAAATGCCCTTCCGTGCCGTTACCGTCCGGTCAAAGTGCTTTGACCGCTATCTCAATGTTTTCTGGACATTGTTGCCCTTGCCTCCTTATGTCACAGACATGCGGGTCCCACACTAAAAAAACAGAAGGAAAAATCTCTTTCTCTCACTTCTCTCTCACACACACTTACATGTGGGGCTGAAATAGAAAAAGGAAAAAATAGAAAATACTTTCTCTCACCCCTCTGTGTGACTTACAACTGGACCAACCCAAATAAAAAATAAAATAAAAACTTTATTTCTTAGAACCCCTCTCTCTCCCAGACATGTAGGCCATGGACCCACTGTCAGGGTCAACACCGGTCCATGCCGGAGCGCATGCCCGGTCGTGAATGGCTGCGCTCGCCGGTGCCTCACCGGCGGCTCGCCGTAGGTGGCCGGACGACCACGGTCGGAGGGCGCAAGGAGCGGGGAAGCTGCGGGAGGTGCTCTAGGGTGGATAGGCGTAGGTGGTCGCGCGCACGACCAGTACAGCCGAGCTTTGGTCATGGCGGCCGGCCCTGGGCGAGGCACCGGGCATGAAATCCAGCAGGGGAAGTGGGGAGTCAGGCCGCAAGGTCATGGAGAAGACCACGGGCTGGTCGGGGTCTTCTATAGTTGGCCGAAGCGCTCGAATTTAGGAGACGAAGAGCTAGCGGAAGCCGGAGTTGGAGAAGATGGAGTCAACGGTGTCATCTAAATCCGTATACAGTCAATCTCTTCGGTGGAAAAGGTCAGGGCACCTTGTTGGAGCTCCAAGACACACCGGATCTTCGAGGTGAGGACAGCCGCCGCGTGCGCGAAGTCGTTGCATCGTCGGAGTTGTTCTAGATGCGGCAGCGCTAGAGGGTGAAGGGGAAGAGGGAGAGGGAGAGAGAAGGGGTGAGATGGAGAGAGAGGGTGGCAACGCATTGGAAGCCAGCGGCGGCAGAGACGCAGATCGGCGGATTGGAGTTCACCGGAGTAGAGAGAGTGGCTGGCCGGCCGGTCGTGAGGTAGGAGAGAGAGATGAGAGAGAGTCCTTTCCTTTTTATTTTATTTTCTTTTTTCTACTACAGCCCCACATGTAAGTGTGTGTGAGAGAGGAGTGGGAGAAAGAGTTTTTCCTTTTGTTTTTAGTGTGGGACCCGCATGTCTGTGACATAAGGAGGCAAGGGCAACAATGTCCAGAAAACCTTGAGATAGCGGTCAAAGCACTTTGACCGGACGGTAACGGCACGGAAGGGCATTTCTGTAAGTGCACCTAACGGCGAAGGGGCAAATTTGAGCAGGCTTTGAAATTAGGGGCAAATATGAGTAGCGGGTTCGAGTTAGGGACACAGATGTAAAAGACCCTAAGTTCTTGGACGATGGATACATCTTCACCATCACAAGACGTGGGATAACACACACAAGCACATGGTCAGGTTATTTCTTTACCGTCATTTGAGGGTACATTTAATCCTGCTATTTATCTAGCTTGGGAGCTTGAAATAGAAAAAGTTTTTAGTCACCATCATTTTTCTGAACTTGAGAGAGTACGAGCTGCCACTGGAGTATTTACTGGTTTTGCTTCTGTTTGGTGGAGTGTGCATTGTAAGAAAAATATTGATAACCAACCCATAACTTGGAAAGATTTGAAGGCTGTAATGAGAAAACATTTTTTTCTCCTTACTATCGCCGTGAATTGCTTCGCAAATTGGAACAATTAAAATAAGGCAGTAACATTGTTCATGCTTACTACCAAGAGTTCAAATCTTATATGCATCATTGTGACATAGAAGAATCTGAGGATGATACACTAAATAGATTTTTTGGTGGTTTGAACCATGATATTCGCGCAAGATTTCAGTATATTCCTCGTTGCATTACTGTATGTTCGTGCTTGTACCTTTGAGAGACAAATACAGGAGGATGCATTGTGTGACTACAACAACTACTATTCCAGTTCATGCTCACCACCACTGGTTGGTTCCTCCACCATTGCACCTACTAGAGCAGCCAAACCTCTGATTGTCAGCGTGACATCATCTAAAGTGTATGGTACATTGTCATCGTCCGTACCTACATCAGCTACGTCTTTGCGACAAGGTAACAGTAAAATCAATGATGATATAACTTCACATGAGGATGATGCATATCTAGTTAACTTGAATACATCATGTATTGAATTACATGTTGATTTGAGCACACCACCTAGTTTAGATAATCATGTTACTGTCATGAATGCGTCATGTGATCAAACAACTGAAATACCAACAATTCTAAGTGCACCCATTGAATTAACTGTTGATGCAAAAGAATCATGTGAATCGGAGAATAAATCAGATTAGGATAAAATACATTTGAAAATAATTGTGCCAATGTTCAATCATTTTGATATGGCCTCTAATCTTGGTGACGATTCTATGTCAAATGACTTATTGCATGTTTGCTTATTTAAGCATGTTGTAGCCTGTGAATTTCATCCAAGTAAGGTTTATTCACCAATGTTGGGATGGTTTAATGATGAACATTGTCAATCTTTTGATATGAATAAGAGCTTCACTTATTTGTGCAAACTGAGTTGCAATATTTTCATGCCTTCTACTTCTTGTGATAATATTTTGGCTTTATATTTTATGAACTACGAAAGTTACTCATCTATACATGTGTCATATGTGCAAAAATTAAGGGAAGTAAAAAATGGATGACATATACATATACAACATGTACACCTTGTCTATTTTCTTACCCAAATTTCAGATTAAGCAACGCCGAGGACGGCTTTATTTTCAGGAAAGGGAGGATGATGAGGACATGACTACCTTGGATACGACCAAAAATATTGCATACATGTATATTTGTGAGGTGATTCCTAATGCAAACTATGCAACAATTTATTTATGTTATCTAGGACAAAAATACTTCACAGACTTTTGTGCCATGTCTAATTCCAGGTGCATGGGACATTTGTACAATCCACATATGAAGATAAGGAAAAAAGAGAAGTTTAGGTGCTGTTCAAAAAGTTATCTCACATCACTTTTGGGCCAAGAGAAGATAGAGTCCAAGTCTCTCACGTTCTGCATCCAGATTTGAACTGCATAGACATACCTGACTCAAAACGGGAAGAACTCCTTCATACGGACTCCGAATTGGGTGATTCTTTTTTGTTGGAAACTAGATTTCGTACACTTTCCAATCCAATTGAATTCGCCTTCAAATTCGTCCGGAGCGTTGAGATATCGACGAAACAATCTGACGCTGCAGCAGAATCCGAGTCAAACTACAAGTCCAAAGGTGTTGCATCACCTCCACTTAGGCCCATGAGCCTTGTACGACCTAGGGTTAGTTTTAGGCTGCCTTGGGACGTCCTTCCACCTCCTTGGCCGCCACCCCTTGCTCCTATATAAGTAGATCAATCTAGTAGCTTTTTCTTTGGCATTTGTTTAGTCAAAAGTTAGCCATTGCAACTTCGTGTACTTCATTTATGTCCAACGACCAGACCAAGACCGCTTACGGATCCCCACCTTATCAATACATCATTTATATTTGCAATATTCAGATTGCTTTATCATATTCTTGCTTGTTCTTCGATTGCATGCAGGAATAGACCTTCGTGGTCAGGCTGATCGTGCTTCTGGCAGTGTCAGTAACCCCTGGATTGGTTTAGCGATTGCTAAGGCGCAACGTCGTGCACGTTTGTAGTCAGATCATCAAAGTCGTCTCCACCAAATCGATAGTTATCATCTCTTCGAAAGATCGGGCCCCTCGCCTCTATCAGAATGGATAAGTGGTGAGGTTGCAGCAGCGGCTAAACATTGTATGGTGGCTAACTTATGAGTACAAGGATAAGATGAGCATCTACGCAAACGGTCGCAAACTAGTAATGATCAATAAGTGATCCTGAACTACATACGACTCAAGCATAACCCCATCGTGTTCCCTTCTCAAAATGAAAAGAGACGGTCAAGGTTACTCACGCGGTTGGTGTATTTTATTTCGGATCCTCTGTCAAGTTCTCTGCAACCGGACATTAACAAATTCCAATCTGCCACATAACCCGCGGGCACGACTTTCGAAAGATCATAACCCTGCAGGGGAGTCCCAACTTAGCCCATCATAAGCTCTCACGATCAGCATAGGTAAAACCTCTTATCTTAGGGACAACCTGATCAGACTCGGAATCCCGGTGCACAAGACATTTCAACAATGGTAAAACAAGTCCAACAAGACCTCCCGGTGTGCCGACACCCTGATAGTAGCTGCGCGTATCTTGTCTCAGGCCATGACCGGATGAGTAGTCTGTACAACTAAAACCAATCCTCGAGTTTCCCCGTGGTGGCGCTGCAAGGGGCTCTAGTTTGGACCAACACTCACGAGGAGCACTGGCCCGGGGTTGTAAATTAAGTCCTCGGGGTCCGGAAAGTCCTATGCAAGTTTTTAGTTATTAGGCAAATGGTAAAACAATTGTTGGGCCTTGCGGGAGGAGTTTTATTCAAAGCGAACTATCAAAGGGGGCCCATAAACCCCAACTGCGTTAGGAATGCAAAGTCAAGGAACATAACACCAATTTATCAGATCTTAAGGCGGCATGAGTGGAACAAAACACCGAGCAAAAGTCCAAGCCTTCCACCCATTGCCAAGTATATAGGTGCTTTAATTAGGAGATATTGTGATATTCCAAAATATCAAGTGCGACATGGAGCAAACTTCAACTTCACCTGCAACTAACAACGCTATAAGAGGGGTTGAGCAAGTGGTAACATAGCCATACAACGGTTTGCTGGGATGATGTCAAAGGTTAGAGGTTTCATGGCAACAATGAGAGGCTGACAACAATAGATAGGCAGCGTGACATATAGCGATAGCATCGAGACAACTAGCATAGCAATGATAGTAATGATATCCAAGGCTGACAACAATAGACGGTCATCTTGCCTAAAATTCTGGAAGGAAGAAGAACGATTCCACGAAGAAGAAGAAGCCACGTAGACGAACCACGTGTAGTCAAATGAATCCTCACGATCGCAACGAAACATGAACTAACTAGAAGAAGCAAACAACAAGGTAAAGACACAACACATAAACAAGACATGATGCTCAACCAAGTATGATGCATGGCAAGGCTACATGATGCAACCCATGGCAAGAGATGATGCATACAAGGCCAACACAACCAAGCAAGTTTAAATGAGGCCGGAAACAACATATAACAATTCCGGTAAAACCTGATATGCAAATTTCGAAATTGGTCCAGATCTGAACAAACCTTCAGTTAAAGTTGTTAAACATCAAGTTAATATGCACCATGATGATCTACACTATTTTCTAATCAAGTTACATATAAGGTTCATTTAATTCGGAGCTACGACCTAGAAGATATGAGCAAAACAAGCTAAGCATGGCATTGATGAAAAATGCATTCAAACATCATACAACACTCTCAAAACATGGATGCAACATAACATGATGCATCTACATGCAAAACCAAGCAAGTTTCATATAGAGCATGCCCCAAACGGAGCCACGGTTCAACACATACACAAGTAACAAGATTAAAGGACAAGCTGTCCAAAACAGCAACTATGCATCTTACAAACATCAAAACAACATGCTACAAGAACAAGATAGGCACAAACATGACATGAACTCAAATTACAGATCACATGCTTCCAATATCAAGAAGGATCAGGTTCATATGCATCAAGAGTAATCCAACATGATCAATGCAACAAGCAACTTTATATCACAGATTATGACTTAGTGGAAAACAGAGCATATAAATGAGCAGAGTTAATATGTTGACATGTTGGAGGCAAGAAATAATTAGGCTACAGTGCAAGAACATGGCAACCAAAGGCATGGAATGCTAGTACATAACCTGGAGCTCAAATAACACAACATGACTGTTGGGGAACGTAGTATTTTAAAATTTTCCTACGATCACGCAAGATCTATCTATCAGATGCATAGCAACGAGAGGGGAGAGTGTGTCTACGTACCCTCGTAGACCGGGAGCGGAAGCGTCAAGTGACGCGGTTGATGTTGTCGAACTTCTTCGCGATCCAACCGATCAAGCACCGAACGTACGGCACCTCCGCGTTCAGCACACGTTCAGCTTGATGACGTCCCACGAGCTCTTGATCCAGTTGAGCTTCACGGGAGAGTTTCGTCAGCACGACGGCGTGGTGACGGATATGATGTGTTCACCGGCGCAGGGCTTCACCTAAGCTCCGCGACGGTACGACCGAGGTGTGATTCTGTTGAGGGGGGCACCGCACACGGCTAAAACAATTCAACTTGTGTGTCTTTGGGTGCCCCCCTGCCCCCGTATATAAAGGAGCAGGGGAGGGAGGCCGGCCGGCCCTTCCTGGTGCGGCTAGAGAGGGAGTCCTACTAGGAATAGGATTGCAATCCTATTCCTAGTAGGATTCACCGAAAGGAAGAAGGGGGAAAGGAATAGGAGAGGTGGCGCCCCCTCCAATCCTAGTCCAACTAGGAATGCTAGGTGGGGGCGCCGGCCAGCCCTATGGGCTGCCCCTCTCTTTCCCTTTAGGCCCACTATGGACCACCCTCTCTCGCAGGGGGTTCCGGTAACCCCCTCCGGCATTCCCGATAAATCCGAAACTTTTCCGGTATACTTCCGGTGTCCGAATATAGCCGTCCAATATATCAATCTTTATGTCTCGGACATTCCGAGACTCCTCGTCATGTCCGTGATCTCATCCGGGACTCCGAACTACCTTCGGTACATCAATACTCAAAAACTCATAATACCGATCGTCATCAAACGTTAAGCGTGCGGACCCTACGGGTTCGAGAACTATGTAGACATGACCAAGACTCATCTGCGGTCAATAACCAATAGCGGAACCTGGATGTTCATATTGGCTCCTACATATTCTACGAAGATCTTTTATCGGTCAGAACCGCATAACAACATACGTTGTTCCTTTTGTCAAACGGTATGTTACTTGTCCGAGATTCGATCGTCGGTATCCTTATACCTAGTTCAATCCCGTTACCGGCAAGTCTCTTTACTCGTTCCGTAACACATCATCTCGTGACTAACTCATTAGTCTTTTGCTTGCAAGGCTTATTATGATGTGTGTTATCGAGAGGGCCCAGAGATACCTCTCCGACACTCGGAGTGACAAATCCTAATCTTGATCTATGCCAACACCACGAATACTTTCGGAGACACCTGTAGAGCATCTTTATGATCACCCAGTTACGTTGTGACGTTTGATAGCACACAAGGTGTTCCTACGGTATTCGGGAGTTGCATAATCTCATAGTCATAGGAACATGTATAAGTCATGAAGAAAGCAATAGCAGTTTAAACTAAATGATCATAGTGCTATGCTAACGGATGGGTCTTGTCCATCACATCATTCTCCTAATGATGTGATCCCGTTGATCAAATGACAACTCATGTCTATGGCTAGGAAACATAACCATCTTTGATCAATGAGCTAGTCTAGTAGAGGCATACTAGGGACATGTTGTTTTGTCTATGTATCCACATATTTACTAAGTTTCTGGTTAATACAATTCTAGCATGAATAAAAGACATTTATCATGATATAAGGAAATACAAATAACATCTTTATTATTGCCTCTAGGGCATATTTCCTTCAGTCTCCCACTTGAACTAGAGTCAATAATCTAGATTACAAAGTGATGATCCTCACACCCATGGAGTCTTGGTGCTGATCATGTTTTGCCCGTGGAAGAGGCTTAGTCAACGGGTCTGCAATATTCAGATCCGTATGTATTTTGCAAATCTCTATGTCTCCCTCCTTGACTAGATCGCGGATGGAATTGAAGCGTCTTTTGATGTGCTTTGTTCTCTTGTGAAACCTGGATTCCTTCGCCAAGGCTATGGCTCCAGTGTTGTCACAAAAGATTTTCATTGGACCCGATGCACTAGGTACTACACCTAGATCGGATATGAACTCCTTCATCCAGACTCCTTCATTTGCTGCTTCCGAAGCAGCTATGTATTCCGCTTCACACGTAGATCCCGCCACGACGCTCTGCTTGGAACTGCACCAGCTGACAGCTCCACCGTTCAATAAAAATACATATCCGGTTTGTGACTTTGAGTCATCCGGATCAGTGTCAAAGCTAGAATCGACGTAACCGTTTACGACGAGCTCTTTGTCACCTCCATATACGAGAAACATATCCTTTGTTCTTTTCAGATACTTTAGGATGTTTTTGACCGCTGTCCAGTGATCCACTCCTGGATTACTTTGGTACCTCCCTGCTAGACTTATAGCAAGGCACACTTCAGGTCTGGTACACAGCATTGCATACATGATAGATCCTATGGCTGAGGCATAGGGAATGACTTTCATTTTCTCTCTATCTTCTGCAGTGGTCGGGCATTGAGTCTTACTCAACTTCATACCTTGTAAAACAGGCAAGAATCCTTTCTTTGACTAATCCATTTTGAACTTCTTCAAAATCTTATCAAGGTATGTGCTTTATGAAAGTCCAATTAAGCGTCTTGATCTATCTCTATAGATTTTGATGCCTAATATGTAAGCAGCTTCTCCGAGGTCTTTCATTGAAAAACTTTTATTCAAGTATCCTTTTATGCTATCCAGAAATTCTATATCATTTCCAATTAACAATATGTCATCTACATATAATATTAGAAATGCTACAGAGCTCCCACTCACTTTCTTGTAAATACAGGCTTCTCCAAAAGTCTGTATAAAACCATATGCTTTGATCACCTCATCAAAGCGTATATTCCAACTCCGAGATGCTTGCACCAGTCCATAGATGGATCGCTGGAGTTTGCATACTTTGTTAGCACCTTTTGGATCGACAAAACCTTCTGGTTGCATCATATACAACTTTTCTTTGAGATATCCATTTAGGAATGCAGTTTTGACATCCATTTGCCAGATTTCATAATCATAAAATGCGGCAATTGCTAACATGATTCGGACAGACTTAAGCATCGCTACAGGTGAGAAAGTCTCATCGTAGTCAACTCCTTGAACTTGTCGAAAACCTTTCGCAACAAGTCGAGCTTTGTAAACAGTAATATTATCGTCTGCGTCGGTCTTCCTCTTGAAGATCCATTTATTTTCGATGGCTTGCCGATCATCGGGCAAGTCAACCAAAGTCCACACTTTGTTCTCATACATGGATCACATCTCAGATTTCATGGCTTCAAGCCATTTTGCGGAATCTGGGCTCATCATCGCTTCCTCATAGTTCGTAGGTTTATCATGGTCTAGTAACATGATTTCCAGAACTGGGTTGCCGTACCACTCTGGTGCGGAACGTACTCTGGTTGATCTACGACGTTCAGCAGAAACTTGATCCGAAGTTTCATGATCATTATCATTAACTTCCTCACTAATTGGTGTAGGAATCACTGGAACAATTTCCTGTGATGTACTACTTTCCAATATGGGAGAAGGTATAATTACCTCATCAAGTTCTACTTTCCTCCCACTCACTTCTTTCGAGAGAAACTCTTTTTCTAGAAAGGATCCGTTCTTAGCAACGAATATTTTGCCTTCGGATCTGTGATAGAAGGTGTACCCAACAGTCTCTTTTGGGTATCCTATGAAGACACATTTTTCCGACTTGGGATCGAGCTTATCAGGTTGAAGTGTTTTCACATAAGCATCGCAGCCCCAAATTTTAAGAAACGACAACTTTGGTTTCTTGCCAAACCATAGTTCATAAGGCGTCGTATCAACGGATTTAGATGGTGCCCTATTTAACGTGAATGCAGCTGTCTCTAAAGCATAACCCCAAAACGATAGTGGTAAATCGGTAAGAGACATCATAGATCGCACCATATCCAATAAAGTACGGTTACGACGTTCGGACACACCATTAAGCTGTGGTGTTCCAGGTGGCGTGAGTTGTGAAACTATTCCACATTGTTTCAAATGAAGACCAAACTCGTAACTCAAATATTCTCCTCCACGATCAGATCGTAGGAACTTTATTTTCTTGTTACGATGATTCTCCACTTCACTCTGAAATTCTTTGAACTTTTCAAATGTTTCAGACTTGTGTTTCATTAAGTAGATATACCCATATCTGCTCAAATCATCAGTGAAGGTCAGAAAATAACGATACCCGCCGCGAGCATCAACACTCATTGGTCCACATACATCAGTATGTATGATTTCCAACAAATCTGTTGCTCGCTCCATGGTTCCGGAGAACGGAGTTTTAGTCATCTTGCCCATGAGGCATGGTTCGCAAGCACCAAGTGATTCATAATCAAGTGATTCCAAAAGTCCATCTTTATGGAGTTTCTTCATGCATTTTACACCAATATGACCTAAACGGCAGTGCCACAAATAAGTTGCACTATCATTATTAACCTTGCATCTTTTGGTTTCAATGTTATGAATATGTGTATCACTACGATCGAGATCCAATAAGAATAGACCACTATTTAAGGGTGCATGACCATAAAAGATATTATTCATCAAAATGGAACAACCATTATTCTCAGATTTAAATGAATAACCGTCTTTCAATAAACAAGATCCAGATATAATGTTCATGCTCAACGCTGGCACCAAATAACAATTATTTAGGTCTAAAACTAATCCCGAAGGTAGATGTAGAGGTAGCGTGCCGACGGCGATCACATCGACTTTGGAACCGTTTCCCATGCGCATCGTCACCTCGTCCTTAGCTAATCTTCGTTTAATCCGTAGTCCCTGTTTCGAGTTACAAATATTAGCAACCGAACCGGTATCAAATACACAGGTACTACTACGAGCATTAGTAAGGTACACATCAATAACATGTATATCACATATACCTTTGTTCATCTTGCCATCCTTCTTATCCGCCAAATACTTGGGGCAGTTCCGCTTCCAGTGTCCAGTCCCCTTGCAGTAGAAGCACTCAGTTTCAGGCTTGGCTCCAGATTTGGGTTTCTTCGTTGAAGTAGCAACTGACTTGCTATTCTTTTTGAAGTTCCCTTTCTTTCCCTTGCCCTTTTTCTTGAAACTAGTGGTCTTGTTAACCATCAACACTTGATGCTCCTTTTTGATTTCTACCTCCGCAGCTTTGAGCATAGCGAAGAGCTCGGGAATTGTCTTTTGCCTCCCTTGCATGTTATAGTTCATCACGAAGCCTTTATAGCTTGGTGGCAGTGATTGAAGAACTCTATCAATAACATATCCTCGTCAACTTTGCAACCAAGTTGAGTCATATGATTGTAGTACCCAGACATTCTGAGCAAGTGTTCACTGATAGAACTATTCTCCTCCATTTTGCAGCTGTAGAACTTATTGGAAATCTCATATTTCTCAATTTGGGCATTTGCTTGAAATATTAACTTCAACTCCTGGAACATTTCATATGCTCCATGACGTTCAAAACGTCGTTGAAGTCCCGGTTCTAAGCCGTAAAGTATGGCACACTGAACTATCGTGTAGTCATCAGACCGCGACTGCCAGACGTTCAAAGCGTCTGCATCAGCGGAAGGGGGCTTGTCACCTAGCGGTGCTTCAAGGACATAATTCTTCTGTGCAGCAATGAGGATAATCCTCAGGTTACGGACCCAGTCCGTGTAATTGCTACCATCATCTTTCAACTTAGCTTTCTCTAGGAATGCATTAAAATTCAAAGGAACGGTAGCACGGGCCATTGATCTACAACGACATAGATATGCAAAACTATCAGGACTAAGTTCATGATAAATTAAAGTTCAATTTAATCATATTAATTTAAAGAACTCCCACTTAGATAGACATCCCTCTGGTCATCTAAATGATCACGTGATCCAAATCAACTAAACCATGTCCGATCATCACGTGAGATGGAGTAGTTTTCAATGGTGAACATCTTATGTTGATCATATCTACTATATGATTCACGCTCGACCTTTCGGTCTCTAGTGTTCCGAGGCCATATCTGTATATGCTAGGCTCGTCAAGTTTAACCCAAGTATTCTGCGTGTGCAAAACTGGCTTACACCCGTTGTATTTGAACGTAGAGCTTATCACACCCGATCATCACGTGGTGTCTCGGCACGACGAACTTTCGCAACGGTGCATACTCAGGGAGAACACTTATACCTTGAAATTTAGTGAGGGATCATCTTATAATTCTACCGTCGTTCTAAGCAAAATAAGAAGCATAATAAGATAAACATCACATGCAATCAAAATATGTGACATGATATGGCCATCATCATCTTGTGCTTTTGATCTCCATCTTTAAAGCACCGTCATGATCACCTTCGTCACCGGCTTGACACCTTGATCTTCATCGTAGCATCGTAGTCGTCTCGCCAACTATTGCTTCCACGACTATCGCTACCGCTTAGTGATAAAGTAAAGCAATTACATGGCGATTGCATTTCATACAATAAAGCGACAACCATATGGCTCCTGCCAGTTGCTGATAACTTTACAAAACATGATCATCTCATACAAAACCGTATAACTCATCATGTCTTGACCATATCACATCACAACATGCCCTGCAAAAACAAGTTAGACGTCCTCTACTTTGTTTGTTGCAAGTTTTACGTGGCTGCTACGGGCTTAGCAAGAACCGTTCTTACCTACGCATACAAAACCACAACGATGTTTCGTCAAGTATGTGCTGTTTTAACCTTCACAAGGACCGGGCGTAGCCACACTTGATTCAGCTAAAGTGAGACAGACAGACACTCGCCAGTCACCTTTAAGCAACGAGTGCTCGTAACGGTGAAACCAGTCTCGCGTAAGCGTACGCGTAATGTCGGTCCGGGCCGCTTCATCTCACAATACCGCCGAAGCAAAGTATGACATGCTGGTAAGCAGTATGACTAGTATCGTCCACAATCTCATTGTGTTCTACTCGTGCATTTTATCTACGCATAAACCTGGCTCTGATACCACTGTTGGGGAACGTAGTATTTTAAAATTTTCCTACGATCACACAAGATCTATCTATCAGATGCATAGCAACGAGAGGGGAGAGTGTGTCTACGTACCCTCGTAGACCGGGAGCGGAAGCGTCAAGTGACGCGGTTGATGTTGTCGAACTTCTTCGCGATCCAACCGATCAAGCACCGAACGTACGGCACCTCCGCGTTCAGCACACGTTCAGCTTGATGACGTCCCACGAGCTCTTGATCCAGTTGAGCTTCACGGGAGAGTTTCGTCAGCACGACGGCGTGGTGACGGATATGATGTGTTCACCGGCGCAGGGCTTCGCCTAAGCTCCGCGACGGTACGACCGAGGTGTGATTCTGTGGAGGGGGGCACCGCACACGGCTAAAACAATTCAACTTGTGTGTCTTTGGGTGCCCCCCTGCCCCCGTATATAAAGGAGCAGGGGAGGGAGGCCGGCCGGCCCTTCCTGGTGCGGCTAGAGAGGGAGTCCTACTAGGAATAGGATTGCAATCCTATTCCTAGTAGGATTCACCGAAAGGAAGAAGGGGGAAAGGAATAGGAGAGGTGGCGCCCCCTCCAATCCTAGTCCAACTAGGAATGCTAGGTGGGGGCGCCGGCCAGCCCTATGGGCTGCCCCTCTCTTTCCCTTTAGGCCCACTATGGACCACCCTCTCTCGTAGGGGGTTCCGGTAACCCCCTCCGGCATTCCCGATAAATCCGAAACTTTTCCGGTATACTTCCGGTGTCCGAATATAGCCGTCCAATATATCAATCTTTATGTCTCGGACATTCCGAGACTCCTCGTCATGTCCGTGATCTCATCCGGGACTCCGAACTACCTTCAGTACATCAATACTCGAAAACTCATAATACCGATCGTCATCAAACGTTAAGCGTGCGGACCCTACGGGTTCGAGAACTATGTAGACATGACCAAGACTCATCTCCGGTCAATAACCAATAGCAGAACCTGGATGTTCATATTGGCTCCTACATATTCTACGAAGATCTTTTATCGGTCAGAACCGCATAACAACATACGTTGTTCCTTTTGTCAAACGGTATGTTACTTGCCCGAGATTCGATCGTCGGTATCCTTATACCTAGTTCAATCTCGTTACCGGCAAGTCTCTTTACTCGTTCCGTAACACATCATCTCGTGACTAACTCATTAGTCTTTTGCTTGCAAGGCTTATTATGATGTGTGTTACCGAGAGGGCCCAGAGATACCTCTCCGACACTCGGAGTGACAAATCCTAATCTTGATCTATGCCAACACCACGAATACTTTCGGAGACACCTGTAGAGCATCTTTATGATCACCCAGTTACGTTGTGACGTTTGATAGCACACAAGGTGTTCCTACGGTATTCGGGAGTTGCATAATCTCATAGTCATAGGAACATGTATAAGTCATGAAGAAAGCAATAGCAGTTTAAACTAAACGATCATAGTGCTATGCTAACGGATGGGTCTTGTCCATCACATCATTCTCCTAATGATGTGATCCCGTTGATCAAATGACAACTCATGTCTATGGCTAGGAAACATAACCATCTTTGATCAATGAGCTAGTCTAGTAGAGGCATACTAGGGACATGCTATTTTGTCTATGTATCCACACATGTACTAAGTTTCCGGTTAATACAATTCTTGCATGAATAAAAGACATTTATCATGATATAAGGAAATACAAATAACATCTTTATTATTGCCTCTAGGGCATATTTCCTTCAATGACATATACATAGGAGCAACAGATTCATGGCATTCATCAAAACAAGATGCCAACATGATATAGAAGATTCTCAGACTTAGTGAAATCTGGGAGCACAACAACAACATTATGATGCTGATTTTGGAGGCACATAACAGCAAGCATGGAAATCCTAATAAGCATGTAAAGCTCATGAAAATGTAGTAGGCATGTCATACTCCAAATAACTCCATTAGCACAACTCCATAGGATGCATTGATTAATAACAATGAGCTTTGCCAAATGGATCATGCTGTTGATAGGCTGATAGATATAATATCAAGCAACTTGAGAGCAAGAAAGAGACATGCTACAACAACTTATAATTGCAAACAAGGGCATGGATGGATAGAGCATAACATGGGCTTCAAGACATTATCATTGGGAATTCCAAAACATGCATGGATTTGACTGTAGCATCAAGTAAACATGACATCACAATATAACAGTTCTAGACTTTGCAGTTTTAACAAGTCTCAGAAAACAGTAACCATTGAGTTGGCCACTTTGCAATCTTGTTCCACTCACCACAAGGCATATCATGAAAAACTAATTACACCATTGCAAAGATGACATGATTATGCTCCTAAAACATGTTGACATGATGCTCAAAGAATATCACACAAAAGATATAAAAATGACAAATGAACAAGTTATATTAGTTTTCAGCAGTTAACAACACTTAGCACTTTTGCAACAGGGATTATGGCATCAAGATGAAACCTAACATGAATGCAAGGCACACCAACATGTAGAGCACAGAGAGACGAACATTTTAACATATGATATGCTCAAGTTGGATAAACGTGCACACAGTTACAAGGTGTCAAATAATGCAACATAACATGGGTTTTCGGGGACTTAGAAGAAAAAACACGACCTCGCGGAAAAGTGGACGGGACAATTCAGGGATGGGCAGATCCGGCGCGCGGGGAGGTGTTTGGTTTGCGGGACGGGTGGATCTCATCCCACCCGTCCGGATCCAAGGCGGGGCGATGCCGGCAGCTTGACGGAGCTCCAGCGAGGTTCAACATCGTCGAGGATGAGGTGAGGGAGGCGGGGGACGGCCAGATCCGACCGCAGGGCTCTTGGCTCCACCGATGGTGAGAACGACGCCGGCAGGGCGGCGGAGGAGGAGATCCGGGCGTGGCCGGGGCGAGGTCCGGCCAGAGTGTCGACGGTGGTGGAGCGCTGCAGGTCGGCGACGAGCGGGCGGCGGGGAGCGGTAGAGAGGCGAGGCGTGGGCGCTACGGCGACGCACACGGCGGTGGCGCGCGTAGGAGAGGTGCGGGGCGGCGGAGCCAGCGAGTGCTGGCCGAAGCGGGAGGCGCGGGCGCTCGGGCCTGGTAGCGGTCAGTTGCAGGCCCTAATCCGGCCCGGGCGGGTCTGGCCTGGGCCACGTAGGCTGCTGCGGTGGGAAGCGCCGGCGGGGACGCGTGGAGGGCGCTGAGTGGCGGGGG
>LR738711.1:397516961-397550030 GCA_902687465.1 Secale cereale | reverse complement strand
GGTGATGTGGGGCCCCCGATTGGCCACGGGCGGTGACAAGTGGCGGCGACGGATCGGCCGTGCACTGAATTCGAGGAGGAAGACGGCTGGAGGTTAGGGGAGAGCTAGGGATGCCATTTTTGGACATGGGGATGTCCATTTATAGGTATGAGGGGTTAGGGATAGGGTTTGGAGGTGGTTTTTGGAGCAATGCCGCTCTATGTTTAACGGTTGGGCTATCAAACGGACTCCGAATGCGATGAAATTTGGCAGGCAGTCTGTCTACACTATAATAAGACCACACACTAAGTTTTAACCCATTCCGAGAACATTTTTAGGCCACTTATGAAATAATATTTTGGAGGTGCCGCGGGTGCGTGCGAGTGTGTCTGGGCTCAACAGACAACATAAATGACGAGGGGGCTCGGCAACTACGGACTGATGCAAGTTTTGAAAACAATGCAAATGAAATGCACACGATGACATGGCAAAATGCAACACGCAAGCAGATGACATGGCAATGACAGCGAATAACTGGAAGACACCTCGCGCATCGGTCTCAGGGTGTCACACCATTCTTGATCGCGCTCCAATATTCACCCTTCTTGTCCATGCTAGGCCCTTCAACTGTAATCAACACAAATGTATCTATGTTAGGCACAATCATATTCTCATGAACATTCGAAACATTGCAAAGAAACGAAAGTACCTGATCATTTAACTGCCTTGCGCGAGCTCTACTAATTGGTCCAATAGGTATAACAACAGGGGATATGGGTGTAACTATGGTAGCCATGTCCTCATCAGAGAGAGAGAGAGAGAGAGAGAGAGAGAAGGGGTACATGGGTCAAAACCCGAGTGGCTGCGTACGGGTAGGTACCGAACATACGGTAGCTCGCGAGGGACTGATATGTCTCCAACGTATCTATAATTTTTGATTGTTCCATGCAATTATATATTCTGTTTTGGATGTTTAATGGGTTTTATTATACACTTTTATATTATTTTTGGGATTAACCTACTAACCCAAGGCCCAGTGCAAATTGCTGTTTTTTTTTGCCTATTTCAGGGTTTCGCAGAAAAGGGATATCAAACGGAGTCCAAACGGAATGAAACCTTCGGGAGAGTTATTTTTGAAATTGTATCTTCACAAAAGACTTTGAGTACACGCGAGGGAACGAAGGAGGTGGCCACGAGGGTCCAGGGCGCCCCCCCTCCACCTGGGCGTGCCCCCACCCTCGTGGGCCCCCTCTGGCTCCCTCGATGCCCTCCTTCCTCCTATATATATCCATATACCCTGAACACATCGAGGCAACAGAGAAAACCCTAATTCCACCACCGCAACCTTCTGTTCCCGTGAGATCCCATCTTGGGGCCTATTCCGGAGCTCCGCCGAAGGGGGGATCTACCACAGAGTGCTTCTACATCAACACCATAGCCTCACCAATGAGTTGTGAGTAGTTTACCACAGACCTTCGGGTCCATAGTTATTAGCTAGATGGCTTCCTCTCTCTGTTTGGATCTCAATACAAAGTTCTCCTCGATCTTCGAGGAGATCTATTTGATGTAATCTTTTTGTAGTGTGTTTGTCGAGATCCGATGAATTGTGGGTTTATGATCAAGATTATCTATGAACAATATTTGATTCTTTTCTAAATCTTTTATGTATGATTATAATATCCTTGCAAGTCTCTTTGAATTATTGGTTTGGTTTGGCCTACTAGATCTATAGTTCTTGCAATGGGAGAAGTGCTTGGCTTTGGGTTCAATCTTGTGGTGTCCTTTCCCAGTGAGAGCAGGGGCAGCAAGGCACGTATTGTATTGTTGCCATCGAGGATAAAAAGATGGGGCTTATATCATATTGCTTGATTTTATCCCTCTACATCATGTCATCTTGGTTAAAGCATTACTCCGTTCTTATGAACTTAATACTCTAGATGCATGCTGGATAGCGGTTGATGTGTGGAGTAATAGTAGTAGATGCAGAATCATTTCGGTCTACTTGTCACGGACGTGATGCCTATATATAATGATCATGCCTAGATATTCTCATAACTATGCGCTTGCTCGACAGTAATTTGTTCACCCACCGTAAAATTCTGCTATCATGAGAGAAGCCACTAGTGAAACCTATGGACCCCGGGTCTATTCTCAACATATTAATCTTCCATCTACTTTACCTTGCTTTATTTACTTTCTGTTCTTATACCAAAAATATCAAAAATATTATACTATCCTATCTATCAGATCTCACTTTCGTAAGTGATCGTAAAGGGATTGACAACCCCTTATCGCGTTGGCTGCGAAGTTCTTATTTGTGTGTGCAGGTGCGAGGGACTCGCGCGTGGTCTCCTACTGGATTGATACATTGGTTCTCAAAAACTGAGGGAAATACTTATGCTACTGTGATGCATCACCATTTCCTCTTCGAGGGAATACAACGCAAGCTCGAGAAGTAGCAAGAAGAATTTCTGGCGCCGTTGCCGGGGAGGCTTACGTAAAATTCATGTACCAAGTACCTATCACAAACCCTTATCCTTCGCATTACATTATTTGCCTCTCGTTTTCCTCTCCCCCACTTCACCCTTGCCGTTTTATTCGCCCTCTTTTTGCTCCGTGTGTTTTTCCGTTCGCTTGCCTCTTGTTTGTTTGTGTTGCTATGTGCCCTCTATCATTGCACCTTCACTTACTAAATTATGGATCCTCATCCACTTGCTAATATTTTTAAGAGATCCAATTATGATGAACCAATTGCTAGTGAGCTGCGTGCACTAGATTATCTTTATGAGGTTTTGCTTGAAATTCGTGAGTCCGAAAATTGTGATGAAGTGTTGAAAGAAGAAGATTATAAAGTGATTCACGATAGTTCCTTGAATGAAAAGCATGATTGCAATGATGTTATTATAAATTCTATTAATGTCGATTGTGCTAATGATATGAAAAACCCTAAGCTTGGGGATGCTTATTTTGCTATGCCCACTACTTGTTGCGATGATCATGATTGGGGTGATGCTTCTTACGATCTTGAAACCTTTTTAAGCCCCATGATATATATGAGATTGATAATAATGTTTGCAATAATATTAAAATTGGGTTTGGAAGAGTGTCAACTTTAGATCCCACATATTTGGAGAATGTTCAATCTTATGAATTTTTTGATAAAAGTGGGTTTGGAGAGGTCATGACTTTAGTTAATTTGATCCCACTATTTTTGAAGAGTGTCAACTTCGTATGCATGTGGATCGTGTTGAGAATATGTTTTCTGACATCTATATTGTTGAATTTGCTTATGATCCTACATGCAATTATTATGAGATAGCAAAATATGGTTGTAGAAATCTTCATGTTACTAAATTACCTCTCTTCAGGTTGAGACTGTTATTGTTTCTTTCTTCTTCCTTGCATATGCTAGATCTTGCTTGTCTTGCTAATTTGTTTTCCTATAAAATGCCTATGCATAGGAAGTATGTTAGACTTAGATGTGATTTTCACATGCTATATTATGCTCTCCTTGTGCTTCAATTCTTATCTTTCATGTGAGCATCATTGAATTCTGAAGCCTATCTTAATGGCTATAAAGAAAGAACTTGTTGGGAGGCAACCCAATTTTATTTTCTTTGTTTTTGCTTCTGTTTAGGAATAAATATTGCATCTAGCTTCTGTTTAGATGTGGTTTTGTGTTTTAATTAGTGTTTGTGCCGAGTAGAACCTTTGGGAAGACTTGTGTGAAGTTTATATGATCATGCTATAAAAACCAGAAACTTTAGCGCTCACGAGTTTAGCTACCATATTTTACTGGAGAATAATTTTTAGTTGATTCTTTTTGCAGATGATTAATAGACAAATTCCTCACGTTTACCAATTTATTTCACTTTTTTGGAGTTACAAAAGTATTCGAAAGTTACATATTACTACAGACTGTTCTGTTTTTGACAGATTCTGTTTTTCGTCTGTTGTTTGCTTATTTTGATGAATCTATGAGTAGTATCGAAGGGTATGAATCATAGAGAAGATGGAATATAGTAGGTTTAACACCAATATAAACAAATAATGAGTTCATTACAGTACATTTGAGTGGTGGTTTGTTTTCTTATACTAACGGAGCTCACGAGATTTTTGGCTAAGTTTTGTGTTGTGAAGTTTTCAAGTTTTGAGTATGGCTTTGATGGACTATGGAACAAAGAGTGGCAAGAGCCTAAGCTTGGGGATGCCCAAGGCACCCCAAGGTAAAATTCAAGGACAACCAAAAGCCTAAGCTTGGGGATGCCCCGGGAAGGCATCCCCTCTTTCGTCTTCATCTATCGGTAACTATACTCGAGACTATATTTTTATTCACCACATGATGTGTCTTTTTGCTTGGAGCGTCATGTATGATTTGAGTCTTTGCTTTTTAGTTTGCCACAATCATCCTTGCTGGACACATCTTTAGAGAGAGATAAATATGGTTTTGAATTTATTAGAATACTCTATGTGCTTCACTTATATCTTTTGAGCTATATAGTTTTGCTCTAGCGCTTCACTTATATCTTTTAGAGCACGGTGGTGGTTTCATTTTGTAGAAATTTTTGATCTCTCATGCTTCACTTATATCCTTTTGAGAGTCTTTTAGAACAGCATGGTAATGTGCTTTGGTTATAAAACTAGTCCTAGTATGATAGGCATCCAAGATGAGTATAGTAAAAACTTTTATATAAAGTGCATTGAATATGATGAGAAGTTTGATACTTAATGATTGTTTTGAGACACGAGGATGGTGACATTAGAGTCATGCTAGTGGAGTAATTATGAATTTGAGAAATACTTGTGTTAAAGTTTGTGATTCCCGTAGCATGCATGTATGGTGAACCTCTATGTGACGAAGTTAAAGCATGAGGTATTTATTGAGTGTCATCCTTTGTGTGGAGGTCAGGATCACGCGATGGTTAACTCCTACCAACTCTTCCCCTAGGAGCATGCGTTGATTACTTTGTTTCAGTGACTCGTAAATTTTTGCAATAAGTATATGAGTTCTTTATGACTAATGTTGAGTCCATGGATTATACGCACTCTCACCCTTCCACCATTGCTAGCCTCTCTTGTACCGCGCAACTTTTGCCGACACCATACACCCACCATATACCTCTCTCAAAACAGCCACCGTACCTACCTATCATGGCATTTCCATGGCCATTCCGAGATATATTGCCATGCAACTTTCCACCGTTCCGTTCATATGACATGCTTCATCATCATTCACATAGAGTCATAATTTGTTCTAGCTTCGAGTTGTAATCTTTGAGTTGTAACTCAATAAAAGTGCGACGATCTTCATTATTAGAGCATTGTCCCATGTGAGGAAAGGCCAAATAAAAAAAAGATGGCCCAAAAAAAATTATAGAGAGCGGCTAAAAAAAAGAGAAAGCCCCTCCAAAAAAATGAGAGAAAAGAGAGAAGGGACAATGCTACTATCCTTTTCCACACTTGTGCTTCAAAGTAGCACCATGATCTTCATGATAGAGAGTCTCTTGTTTTGTCTCTTTCATATACTAGTGGGAATTTTCATTATAGAACTTGGCTTGTATATTCCAACGATGGGCTTCCTCAAATGCCCTAGGTCTTCATGAGCAAGCAAGCTGGATGCACACCCACTTAGTTTCTTTTGATGAGCTTTCATACACTTATAGCTCTAGTGCATCCATTGCATGGCAATCCCTACTCACTCACATTGATATCTATTGATGGGCATCTCCATAACCCATTGATACGCCTAGTTGATGTGAGACTATCTTCCTCCTTTTTGTCTTCTCCACAACCACCATTCTATTCCACCTATAGTGCTATATCCATGGCTCACGCTCATGTATTGCATGAAAGTTGAAAGGTTTGAAAAAATTTGAGTATGAAAACAATTGCTTGGCTGAAACCGGGGTTGTGCATGATATGAATATTTTGTGTGACGAAGAGGGAGCATAGCCAGACTATATGATTTTGTAGGGATAACTTTCTTTGGCCATGTTATTTTGAGAAAACATGATTGCTTTGTTAGTATGCTTGAAGTATTATTATTTATTATGTCAATATAGTCTTTTATCTTGAATCTTTCGGATCTGAACATTCATGCCACAATAAAGAAGTTACATTGAGAATTATGTTGGTTAGCATTCCACATCAAAAATTCTGTTTTTATCATTTACCTACTCGAGGACGAGCAAGAATTAAGCTTGGGGATGCTTGATACGTCCCCAACGCATCTAATTTTTTTGATTGTTCCATGCTATTATATATTCTGTTTTGGATGTTTAATGGGCTTTATTATACAGTTTTATATCATTTTTGGGACTAACCTACTAACCCAAGGCCCAGTGCAAATTGCTGTTTTTTTTGCCTATTTAGGGTTTCACGGAAAAGGGATATCAAATGGAGTCCAAACGGAATGAAACCTTCGGGAGAGTTATTTTTGGAACCGTATCTTCACAGAAGACTTGGAGTACATGCAAGGGAACGAAGGAGGTGGCCACGAGGGTCCAGGGCACGCCCCCTCCCCTTGGGCGCGCCCCCACCCTCGTGGGCCCCCTCTGGCTTAAAGCATTACTCTGTTCTTATGAACTTAATACTCTAGATGCATGCTGGATAGCAGTCGATGTGTGGAGTAATAGTAGTAGATGCAGAATCGTTTCAGTCTAGTTGTCACGGACGTGATGCCTATATATAATGATCATGCCTAGATATTCTCATAACTATGCGCTTTTCTATCAATTGCTCGACAGTAATTTGTTCACCCGTCGTATAATTCTGCTATCATGATAGAAGCCACTAGTGAAACCTATGGCCCCCAGGTCTATTCTCAACATATTAATCTTCCATCTACTTTACTTTGCTTTATTTACTTTTTGTTCTTATACCAAAAATACCAAAAATATTATACTATCCTATCTATTAGATCTCACTTTCATAAGTGACTGTAAAGGGATTGACAACCCCTAATCGCGTTGGCTGCGAAGTTCTTATTAGTTTGTGCAGGCGTGAGGGACTCGCGCGTGGTCTCCTACTGGATTGATACCTTGGTTCTCAAAAACCGAGGGAAATACTTACGCTACTGTGCTGCATCACCCTTTCCTTTTCAAGGGAATACAACGCAAGCTCGAGAAGTAGCAGGGACCAGTCGCCCGGTTTAGGTCAGATTTCTGATGTTTTGGCTCGGGAAGGGCAATGCCGGATTTCCGAAAGACGGCGGTCGTCCGCAGACTCGAACGCCAGAGAGGCGTCGGTTGCTGCTTGTGAGCTGCGTTGGAATTTCCTCAAAGAGGAGAGAATGATGAAGTACAATAGTGATAAGTATTTCCCTGAGTTAAGAACCAAGGCTATCAATCTAGTAGGAGAACCATGCAATACCTCGTGAACATCACATACACACAAAATAACAAATACTTGCACCCAACGCAAACAAGGGGTTGTCAATCCCTTGGCGGTTAATTGCAAGGATCAAATGTCGTAGTGGTAGATAGATAAACAAAAACACAAATAAAATAACGTAAATACATTAGAGCAATATATTTTTGGATTTTAATACATGATAAAGATAGACCCAGGGGCCGTAGTTTTCACTAGAGGCTTCTCTATTAAACATATCATTCAGTGGGTAAACAAATTACTGTTGGGCAATTGATTGAAAAACGCATAGGTATGACAATATCCAAGACATTGATCATGTATATAGGCATCATGTCTGAGATAGGTAGACTGGCTCTTGCCTGCATCTACTAATATTACTCCACACATCGATCGCTATCCAACATGCATCTATAGTATTAAGTTCATAAAGAACGGAGTAACGCCTTAAGCCAGATGACATGATGTAGACACGGTAAACTCAATTAATATGAATAAACCACATCTTTTATCCTTAATGGCGATGATACAAATACGTGTCATATTCCTTTCTGTCACTGGGATTAAGCACCGCAAGATCAAACCCATCACAAAGCACCTCTCCCGTTGCAAGATAAATCAATCTAGTTGGCCAAACCAAATGGATAGATCGGAGAGAAATACAAAGATACAACAATCATGCATAAAAGAGTTCAAAGAAGACTCAAATAATATTCATAGATAATCTGATCATAAACTCACAATTCATTTGATCCCAACAAACACACCGCAACAAAGGATTACATCGAATAGATCTCCAAGAACATCGAGGAGAACATTGTATTGAAAATCAAAGAGAGAGAAGAAACCATCTAGCTACTAGCTATGGACCCGTAGTTCTTTGGTAAACTACTCTCACATCATTGGAAGGGCAACAAGGTTGATGTGGAAGCCCTCCATGGTCGATTCCCTCTCCTGCAGAGTACCGGAAAAGGCCTCCAGATGGGATCTCTCGAGAATAGAAACTTGCGGCGGCGGAAATAGTATTTTGGGTGGCTCTCTGGTATATGGGGAATATTTGGGGATTTATAGAGCTGGGATTAGGTCAAGAGGTGCCACGAGGGGCCCACAAGCCCGGGGGCACCCCCTGGGGCTCTCCTGCTAGGCTTGTCGCTCCCTCGTGGCTCTTCAGGTCTTCTCCCGAAGCTTCTAGGGTCCCTTATGGTCGAGAAAAAATCATCAAAAAGTTTCGTAGCGTAAAGAGGATGTTAACTCCTAGAGGGGGTGAATATGATATTTTTAGAAATTCATCAAACCATGGAGAATTTGACGAAGATCAGAGTAAAGAAATGGAAACGCGAGGGAACTAAATCATCACAAAAAATAAAATCATGCATACAAGATACATACAAATGAAGAACATGCAATCATATAGGCATACAAGCATGAGGAAGATGAACTGAAGAAATAAAATACAGCATGGTGAAAAGTCTCCAATTCAAGTTATTTAGAAAGTATATCACAAATTCTTCAGCAGCGGAATAACTTAAAGGTAAGGGTTGAGGAATCTGAAACCAGGTAAGCTCGATGAAGACACAATGATTTGGTAGACTAGTTCCAGATGATGTATCAACTATTCATCTGGTTGAGGCGGCTGAGACGAACTCAGAGGACACATAGTCCTCACTATATTCCTCTTGAGCTAAGCTCACTTAGACCTCACCCAATCACTCATGGTAAATCTTCAAGGTAGACTTAGAAAACCTTCACAAAATAGTTCACTGGCAAGCCACAATGACTCTTGGGTGCTCAGAACTTGATGCCTAACTATCTGGAAGAATGAAAGTCTTCAAAGGTAACAGCAGTCGGATGACACAGATCACTTAGGATTCTCTCAAAGTCATCAAAGGATGGTTTGCTCTCAAATGACAAGTCTCAAGTTCTCTCTAGTATGCCAACCAACAAGTGGTTGTGGGGCGGCTATTTATTGCTAGGGGGCAACCCGACATGAATTGTCATAAGTGCCCTTCTCTGATATGACCGTTGTCGCGATAAGGATCCACTCGACAGCTGGCTCGTGGCGCAACAACAGTCGGAATTTGAACTCGCAAATTTGTCAGGGCATTCAGTTTCCCCATGATAGGCAGATCGCACTAGCGAAATCCTAACTCCTTAGCCTGACCAAATTCGCCAGCGACCAGATGAACTTCGTCACTGTCGCTAGCAAATGCGTCAGTTGTTCCGGAGATTCCCAAAGGATTCACTCGAAGCGGCTTGTGTATGGATAGGTTTGAGCATCACTTTGGAAATGTGAAATATGTTTCACGTAGACCCCCTTTAACAGTATGGTTTTTCATATGACCCAAATAAGAAGAAAGAAACTATGGAGAAAAGCCATCAAGCTTCAATGTTTTCACATCAGTTTCTTCAGAGGCCATACCAATTTCATCACCAAATTCTTCACTTGAATAAATACATTTTAGGGGCCAGCTTCCATGGGTTAAACCAAATCTTCAGGGACTATAACTCATGTGTACACTCACAAACACGTTAGTCCTTCAACCTATTTGTCTTCGGTACTCCAAAACCACTAAGGGGCACTTGATGCACTTACAATCTCCCCCTTTTAATGATTGATGACACAATGTTTAGGTTTTGAATGGGAGTAAAATAATGGAGTGTAAGTAGAAAGTATGAAGAAATTGATTACAAGATATTGAGGAACTCCCCCTGAAGATGTGCATATGAATAATTTGCTTTGGATTGAAAATGCACATGACAGGTTGAAATTATGGAGCGCCCCCTATATCTTGGAATCCAATCATGCATGATCATAAGATATTGAACAATTTGAATGCATGATGAGATTTGGTGTCTGACGAAATTGCACATGCATTAGCAGATATATTTAAGATCAGAGCATGCAAAAAACGAGTAGCATAAGAGTCACACAACCAACAGTTTTAAAGTTAAAACTCATCAAAGAGCGGATCAGATAAAGTCCAAGAGTTAACTCAGCAAAAACAACCCATATAATGACCCGCTTGAAGACTAACTCAAATTTACCCCCCTTTGTCATCAAATGACCAAAAGGAGACAAGACTGGGAACTAACGCCCCTAAATAATATCATCAGGATGAAGTGGGAGGAGTGCCAACATTATTGTTAGGGTCGCGTGAAGTAGAGGGGCCAGCAACAGTGTCTTCAACAACTTCATTTTCGTTAGTGGTGCGCGATGAAGACTCTAAGCTCGGGACGAGATGAGGAACTTGGACCTTCTTGAACTTTTTTCCCGGCGGATCTACCCAATCAGAGATCATCTGGAACTCCATTACCGCAAGTTCCTCATCTATCTATAGGTGAGAGAGTATGGTCCATGTTGTGTCAAAGATCTCGTGGTCATAGTAATGGTTCTTGCTCACTGAGTTATGCGTCACTTCATATTTGCTTGAATTGCAGCGAACTGATGCTTAACCCAGTTGTGATTCTTGTCAACTTTCTGATGCAAGCTGATGAGGAGTTCACGGTCGGTCATGACATGTGGTGCTTCTAGTTAAGGAGATGGCCTTGAAAGTTTTTGCAGTAGTGTCCTGCTGGCAGTTTCATCACAAGTAGACTTGGAGACAGGCCAATGAAACTATCCATCAAGGGGACGAAATCCTTAATCAATTACAGCCTTGCCCTTGCCAGGAACTAAGGAGATAATGCTCTAAAGAACTTCAACTAGTAGCAGATAGCTAGACGATTTCTACAATCAACCTTGTAATGAATTGAAGATCGGGATCTGATGAATCTCATGATCATTGGAGCATACGGCTTTAGATCAAAAGGTGACTAGGCCACAGTGATCGAAGACCTCATGAAGGAATCATTGATATTAATGGGAGTAGCATGTATGATGTGGAAGAGCAGATTCTTCATGACTCCCACAACTTCTTCAGTCTTGGAGTTATGACCATTGATGGGGCTGAGGGTCATGGAAATAATGCAATATACTATTCTTGGCATGTATAGCAAATCCTTTACTTGGAAGGTTGTTCCTGGAGCTTTTTATCCTTTAGCCAATGGCTTCATAAGCACTTGCATCAAATGATGTGGCAGCTCAGGTTCTTCATATATCTTCTTGGCTTCTTCATGGGGTGGATCAACTGGTAGAGGACGAAGAAGTTCGTCAACATGTGCTATATAATGAGTGTCTTCACTCATCTAGTCCAGAGCCCATGATGCAATGTCATCATCGTTTCCTGAGAAATGCACTGTAGCGTAGAATCAAAGAATTTGTTCTTCATTCCTATTGCAGACTTCAGAGCAGAAGATGTGTAACCCAACATCGTGAAGTACAACCAACACAAGCCTGAAGCAGGGAATGGACTCCATATCCACGTGAGGAATATGATGATGCGGAAAGATATTGTTCTTATCAAATAGCATTGAAGCATAATATTTCATCTGCGTCTTGCTCCAGAAGCGCAGACGGGTGATTTTGGCTGAGTCATATGGTGACTCGCCGATGAAGAATTCTTCTCTTTGAAGAATTGGGCTCTATCAAAATTTGGTCGTCTGAGACTTCTGCCAATCTTTGGCATGACCAGAATTGGTTGAAGATTGTGTTTCTTCAGTCTTACATCAAATACAGGTCTTGGAGACCCAGTGGAATCATGCGGATCGGCGACAGCAAGTGACTTTGTCATTTCCTCAATAGTAGCTGTTGGGACCATGTCAGTGTTGGTGTCAAAACCGTCAAACCTCGAGGTAGGGTGTCCCAAGCTGTGGATCTCAGATCTATGGTTAAAGGGACAAGGGAGACGATGTTTACCCAGGTTCGGGCCCTCTTGATGAAGGTAAAACCCTATGTCTTGCTCTTGTTTATATTGATGGAGATGCATCAAATACAGAGTTGATCTACCTCGAGATCGTAATGTGCGGTCTAACTCTAGGGCTAGGTGAATGATATTGCGTTGATCTCCCCTCTACGGGCTAAACCCTCTGGCTTATATACACGCGAGGGACGGTATCTAGGCTTACATGGTCGGTATCTAGGAGCAAGGTGGCAGGAGAGATCTTGGAGTATACGTCAAGTCTTCTATGGAGGTGGGATTATTCATGCCTCTTGTACACGGCCTTCAGAGTCAATATTGATCGCGAATGAGGGCCCATCGTCCCAACCCGAGGAGCACAGATCGACTGGGTTAGTACCCCCTAATCCAGACACTGCTAGTAGCCACCGAACTAGTGCTCTACACCGAGGACGACCTTCCTGATGATAACAACCTCGGATCCGGAGTCATTGGCTCAACATACGAGTTCCTTCTCACAATTCTTGGTCATTCCTTTAGAGGAGTGATGCCAACCGAAGCTCAACGGAACTCGTACCCAACCCAAAGAGGTCGAATTACTTAGCCTCGAAGGCCATCCATCTGGGTGTGAACAATTCCTCTTATTCTAACAACATTATCGAAACGATTCACCCTAATACAGGTCAAGAACTTACTAATTTCCTCAAACCGTGGCTCGAGGCAGCCTTTTTACTCGCAGGTCCCATCGAGGTGGAGATCATGCCTATTTTCTCACAGATATCATTACGGTTTTGTTTCTCATATGCTTAACGACATCTATGGTGGGAGTGGCGTTTTTTATTGGCACAGTAAAGGGGGACTCTTGGCCTTTCTCCGCCCTATAAGAGAAAAAGAGAGGACATCACAACTAACCACGCACTACTGCAGGATGGTCCAAATGCGACAGTCCAATCAGAGACCCTTCGCCGAAACTATGTGCGATGAATTAATCACAAATGGTGATGTAATAAAACTGTAAAAAATATACAAAATGTTTGCGATGGCGCTCACATCAAACACTATTCAGATCAGAGTTGTGTGTGCGATGCATGGCATACGGTTCACTCCAATGAACTTTTTGCGATGAGGCAGAACAATAAAAACGGGCAGCTAGATGAAGGTGTGTGCGATATATGACATAAAGTTCACCCAGATGAACTGTTTGTGATAAGGCAACACAACATAAATGGTCAACCAGATCAAGGTACGTTCGATATACGACATACAGTTCACTCAGATGATCCGTTTTCAGTTAGGCAACACAACAGAAACGGTTAGCCAGATCAAGGTGTGTGCGGTAGATGGCATATAGTTCACCCGAATGAAATGTTTGCGATGAGCCAAAAGAACACAATCGATTCTTGTAAACAAGATGTGTGTGATACACGGTAAACAGGCTGCTCGGATGAACTGTTTGCGATGAGAAAATATAACACGAACGGTTGCTACCGTTATTTCATGTGTGATATATATGTAGAAAAAACTTTGAAAATGCAAACGAGTTGCATTCGATGGCTAGTAGTATCGCACACGATGCGTGGTCCGAGTACTAGTGTGCGATGATTAGTAAGTTACACATACGTTTCCTTATGCTGATCATGGAGTCCGAGAAGACCATCGTTGGAAGGCCACCAGCTCAGCATTTTAGCCTATATTTTATTATAATTCTATGGAAATGTCGCACATCTACATTTTAAGTCACTAATCATATGTAGGTCGCATGTGTTTTGGGCGTTGCAGCATGTGGCATCTTAAATTATGCTGGATATGTAAGACAATTTTTAACGGTTGGCATTGTAAATTTGCCTCAACGTCGAGTAGAGCACGCGCAGGGAGAGCGCACTATGGCCGCCTCAATGACGAGCAACCACACCTACATATTGCAATTATGTACGCTAGCCGTGTTCGGCCAGGAGAACGCGGGCCCACATACGCCATCCCAGAAATGTTTCGGGCTTCGAGCCCAAAACAATCAATAAATTTTTAGCTTATTTCCCTTCACATTCCAGATTAGCATGCAACAAGTAATTGCAAATCTGTACACACCAATCAAACCTGAACGTGTTCCCAGCTAGTCCCACTTAGCACTGGGCTATAAAAACTACATACTCAAAAATTACTTCACATTCCTCTCCTCGCCACCAGAAAAAGGTCCTTCCTATCAATTCGTTCCTCCATGACTGTTATGAGGAGTTTCATCTGGTCGACATATAACTAGGGAGAAAAGACCAAGGCCGCGGAAACACTAGATAGGTCCTGCCGCTGCGCGGTAGCCACATCAAAGATGTCCTGGCACGCCGCGGAGCCCTCGAACGAGCTCTCACCGGCATGCGAGGGCTCTCACAAGTGCACTCGCCGCGTCGGCGATCGCGATGAGCTGGCGGTGCTGAAGTCCTTGGCCAATGACGATGACATTCTCGCTGGCCTGATTAAGCAGCAGGAGCTGGTCGACAGCTTGATGAAGCTGCTCAAGATTAGTAATGACTCGGTTGAGAAGGCGATCGGCCTCGTCGAGTGGCTCATGGGTGACAATGCAAAGCTCCTCAAAGTGCTCGCTTAGACGGAGGGGGAGGCCGCCGGCTGGAAGAAGCTGCACGCGCTGAGCAATGCCTCGGGGATGCCACTGAAAGCAATCATCGGGGAACTAATGGGTGACTTGAGGAAGCTCCGGATCGAGCATGAGCTGGAGGTGGAGGAATCCATAGCCGTTGTCAAGCAAAATCATGAGGAATTGAAGAAGGAGCTGGAGGATCTTGTCGCCCGGTGATCCATCGAGGAGTAGAGACAGTAGCGACCTAGATCGCTGTCTGCGATTTCCTTCTTCTCTTGCCCCCATTTCATCCGGGCGTTGCCGCATGTGGCATTTTAAATTATCCAGAATATGTAAGACAATTAGTATCTGCGCCATTGTAAATTTGTCGTCGTATTATTCGTTGCCATTTTATTTGTCGTCATATTATCTGTTACCGCATGTGGCATTTTAAGTTATTCAGAATACGAGTAGAAAACATGAACAAAGCAAATGCAAATGTTGAGCGTGGACATGGGATCACAAGAAAACACCCTCCGTGCAAGTGCTTTAATTAACCTCATGTTAAACAGCGCTTGGCTGCCATTAATGGTGAAGTTGTGAGCGAGGCGGGCAGTTTGTGGATTGGATGTCAAAGAGCTCGCTTCCCGGTGAGCATGCACGGTGGACTGCTCACACGTGTCGCGTCGAGATTGCGAGGTGGACAAATCTCATGTGCCTCGTCGAGCCTGCGCGATGGACTGCTCGCACGCGTCCCATCGAGCCTGCACGGCGGACTTCTCGCGCTCGTCCCGTCTAATCAAACAGCTGCACGCATGCCACAAAATACAAAGACGACCAGTGAACGAGGATCGAGGTAGTACTCTCTCATAAAAAAAGAGACGCGTGGCCGCACTTAAGTGGTTACGGGAACACACACGGTTCATATAATACAGTCATTTGCGATATTAACGTGTTAGCTATTTGTTGCGAAAGGACTTCATTGGCTATTAATGTGTGCACCTTGTCTCAAACTGGACAAATTGGACAATTTTTTGACCACGAGATATATGTGCCATGTCGTGACACCATGCCAAGTTTCTTGATTTTCTGGTGATTTTTGGAATTACGAAGATTTTAAAACCAAGATTCCGGATGTGTGAGATCGAGCCAGGACACTGAGACGGTTGAATTCAGTCCCATTCCTTGCATGGGACCTAAACATGCACCACATGTACGATTTTTCTATCCATTTTGGTGCACTCGAGCATGTTTTTGTAGTTTAGATATGAATTATGGACATTAAATGCCTAGAATACTCAATTAATGTATAAAAAGGCCAAACAAACCTTGTATAATTTCGAATTTCAGCATGAATCTCCTGTTGTTCCATGTTGCCTATAGAAGAAAATACAAGGCGAGAGGAGGGAGCGATTATCATTTCGCCCACGAGGGGGACACATTTCCCTATTGAAACCATGAGGGTTCTTGCGAGAGGCTCCGATTTGTAAGAGGTTTGTAATAAAGCTTGGCCGAAAATGGATTTTTTCCACGACATATATGTGCCATGTCGTGTCACCATGCCAACTTTCATGATTTTCTGGTGAGTTTTGGATTAATGGGGATTTAAAAACAGAGATTCCCAATGTTTGTGGACGAGCCAGGATGCCGAGATGGTTGCAATTCATTCCCATTCCTTGCATGGGACCTAAACATGCACCCAAGGACACATGTATGATTTTTCTAGCCATTTTCGTGCACTGGAGCATGTATTTGTAGTTCATATTTGAATTATGGACATTAAATTCCTAGGAAACCCAATTAATGTAAACCCTGAATAATTTTAAATTTCAGCATGGATATCCTCTCGTTCCATGTTGTGTGTAGAAAAAAAATACAAGGCAAGAAGAGACAACAATTATGGTTTCGCTCACAACCACAAGGGGGACACATTTCCCTATTGGAACCACGAGGCTTCTTGAGAGAAGCTCCAGTTTGTAAGAGGCTTGTAATAAAACTTGCCCCAAAATGGACAATTTTTTCGCGATATATATGTGCCATGTCGTGATTGCCAAGTTTCACGATTTTTGGGTGAGTTTTGGATTTACGGGGATTTTAAAAACCGAGATTCTCAACGTTCGAGGCCGAGCCAGATGCCGAGATGGTTGTAATTCATTCCCATTTTTTGCATGGACCTAAACATGCATCCAAGGACACATGTATGATTAGCCATTTTGGTGCACTATTTTGAATTATGCACGTTAAATTAATGCTTATAAAACTTAATTATAATGTATAAAAAAGGCCAAATGAACCCTCGATATTTAAAGCGGTTCTGGTCAACCATGTGTCACCCGTTGGTAAGCACTATGCGCATACGTCGTGCTAGCTCATGCTTCATTCTTTACTAAGTTTTCCATATTAATGGTGTTATATATCCGAACACGCTACCATTTCTCGCCACTTCTCCCATCGGTTTCCCGCTGCCAGTGTTAGTGCTCATAGAAGGCTAGGCGGTGACACACTGACCATGTAAAGATTACACACATTTTCTAAAAGCACAAACGTGTGTGATAGTAGAGAGTAGGTCCCATATGGTGACCAACATGAAATGCCTTAAAAGGCAAGGAGGCAAGTTTAATGAGCAAGGAGCGGCTTCCCATCCGCTAACCTAGTCAAATAGAACCTTGAAGTTAAGCATGCTGGGGCTGGAGTAGCCTGAGGATGGGTGACCTGATAGGAAGTTGCATATCTCAAGCTTATTATAGCGCTATGATCAGGTCATCACATACATTTATATGATAAATGTCTATGATGAACTGTCATAACAATTATATAAACGGTGGGATCCTTGTTTTGGTAGTTTGTATACTATTTTTTTCATCATTTCTTGTTCTAAAAATCGGAGAATGATCGATATATGGCCCACACAATCTATTCCTTTGGCCCAACGTACGTGAAGGGTTTGACCATGATGGTTTCCTCTTGCTCTGTGTGCCATGTTAGAGCAAATCAAGTTTGAGCACATGTGTTAGATGATGCCCCCCGCCTGGATTTGACCATGACGGCTGATAGCTCATGAGTAATACTAAGTTCATCAAGACCAGTGTTCTTGAACTCAGTCCCATTGTTAGTCCTGATATGCTTGATCTTCACACCAAAATTCGTCGAGGCCCTTGAAGAATGTCGTCTGGAGACGTCCTGCGCTTCAGTTTTTTATGTGATGATATGCACCCAAGTGTAATGAGAATAATCATCAACAATAACAAAGCCATATAATGATGCTGCATTTGCTAGTGTGGCATAATGAGTGGGGGGAAAGAGGTCCATCTGAAGCAATTCAAAAGGACGAGTGGTAGTCATGATAGTCTTTGAGGGATGCTTGGATCTGCTCATCATTCCAGCCTCACAAGCTCCATAAAGATGATCTTTGAGGAATTTGACACCCTCGATACCGATGACGTGCTTATTCTTCACAAGAGTGTGCAAGTTCCTCATGCCAGCATGACCAAGTCATTGATGCCACAACCAGTCTTCTGAAGCTTTTGCTAGTAGACATGTGGCAGGCTATGGTCCTGTAGAGAAATCAAGGATATACAAGTCTCCTCTCCTGAAGCCTTCGAAGACTTTGGATTTTTTAGATTCCATGAGTACTATGCAACGTTATTTTCTAAAGACGACAACCATATCAAGATCACAAAGCATTGAGACGGACATGAGGTTGAATCCAAGAGATTCGACAAGCATGACTTTGTCCATGTGTCGATCCTTTGAGATTGCAACCCTACCTAGACCCAATACCTTGCTTTTTTCCTTTGTCAGCGTAGGTGATATGCTTCAGATGAGATGGAGATAAAGCAGAGTCCATCAGTAAGTTCTTGTCACCAGTCATATGATTTGTGCATCCACTGTCGAGGACCCACTCAGTCTTCAAGGTGACTTCCAAACCTTCACAAGCTTGGTCACTCGGTAATCCCCAATTCCTCTTGGATGCTCTAGACTGTGACGCCTATCTGTTTGGAAGATGCACAGTCTTCAAAGGTAACAAGCGCCGGTTCCACACAGGAACAATCTCTTCAGTGATGCTCAATCACTTTGGGTTTTAGGTGTTGGACATTTGGGTTTTTCCTCATTGATGATTTTCTCTCAAAGTCCTCAGAGGTTGGGATGCTCTAAATGACAAGTGTCAATCTCTCTCGGAGCAGCCAACCAGCTAGTGGTTGAGGGGGCGGCTATTTATAGCCAGGGTGCAACCCGACATGATAAGACATAAATGCACCTAATGATATGATCGTTGGTTGGATAAGATATTTTGGATAGCTCGCGCAAAGCACAGTAACTTCGGAAATTGAAACCATGAAAATCCTCAGGGGTATCATGTTCCTCACTGTAGGCAATCAGCACTGGCGAAATCCTAACTCCTCAGTCAGAACGAATTCCTCAAAGACCAGAAGAACTTCATCTCCGTTATGAAGAACTTGACTGAACTGCAAGAGATTTCCAAAGGCTTCACTCGAAGGATCGGATATGTGTAGGCTTTGAGATGAGCATCACTTGGACTTTTTTCTTAGTATTACCTCGACCTCCTTTAATAATACAATGTTTCCTATGACTCACAAGAAGGAGATGAAACTATGAAAACAAAAGCCTTCATGCTTCATAGTCCTCGCATCAATATCTTCAAGGTCACACCAATTTCCTCATTTTCAAAGTCTTCAAGAAAAGCATAAAATCTTCAGATGAAGACATTTCACTACTGCAGGATGCTGCTAACGCGACACTACGATCAGAGACCCTTCGACGAAACTATGTGCGATGCAATAATCGCAAATGGTGGTGTAAAAGAACCATAAAAAAGGTGCAAAACGTTTGCGATGGCAGAGCCATCAAACACGGTTCAGATTTTAGTTGCGTGTGCGATGCAGGGCATACAGTTCAGTTCAATGAACTATTTGCGATGAGGAGGAACAAAAGAAACGGGCAGCCAGATGAAGGCGTGTGCGACTCGGACGAACTATTTTTAACAAGGAGGAACAATAGAAACGGCCAGCTAGATAAATGTGTGTGCGATTGAGGGCATACGCTTTAGAAGGATTAACTGTTTGCGATTAGGAAACATAACAGGAATGGGTCAGCCAGATCAAAGTGTCTGCGATTATTAGCAAAAACAAGTGTCTACGATTGATGGCATACACTTCACACGGATGAACCATTTGCGATTAGCCACAACAAACTGAAACAGTTAGATAGATCAACGTGTGTGCGCTAGACGGGCACACACATTCTAATTAAAAGAAGTGTGCGTGATGGCAATAACGAGCACGCACGGTTGTTGGAACAAGACGTGTGCGAACGTTGCCTATTGCGGTGCGCCCTATGGTGCAAACGCCATGTACACGGCCGAGAAGGCGTACATGCCCACGTTACGCCTTTCGGGAATAGTGCTGCACTTATAACCGTCAGTAAATTTTGGCCTGCATCCCGTCACATTCCAAATTCCAAACCTGTTCACACCGATCTAAACCTAAACGGTTTCCCACTTAGGAGCGTATAAGTACTTGGTTATAAATACTAATACTCTAAGATGATTGCACATTCCTCCTCAACTCCTCATCCACAAAAACAAACAAGTCATGCATCATCGTTCCCTTGCGTCTGCCATGGTGAGCGTGAGTTCTGGGTCGAGAGATTGCCACCAGGGAGATGCGAGCATGGAAGTGGAAGCACATGAGATGTACCGCCTCGCCAAGAACGCAGCCGACATGTCTCGCCGCGCGGCCATAGCAGCACATAGGTCCCGCCGCACTGCCGAAGCAGCACAGAGGTCCCGCCGCGCCATCGATGCAGCAGACTGGTCCGGCCGCGCCGTGGAAGCAGAAGAGATGTCCCGCCGCGCCGTGAATGTAGCAGACATGTCCTCCCGCGTCGCGGCGGCTTGGGAAAATGTCTCGTGGGCAGGCGAGGACTCTTACAAGCGCATGCATGTGATCGTCCATAGCCAGATGGATCAGATCGCTGACTAGGCGAGGTTGCAGGAGGACATGAAAACCTCTTTTGAACAGGCTACCGGCATCATCCGGCAACTAAATGAGAGCAATGCGAAGCTCCGGGCCGAGCGCGACCTGTTGAGGGCAAAGATCGTCAGAAGTGCAGAGCAGAAGGAGGAGACCACTGCCTTGTTGAAGAGGACCGACGTCATCGCCGAGAAACTTATGGACAAGAATGCCATGCTGCGCATCGAGCGCATAATGCTGGTGGAGGAATCCGTGGATGCTCTCAAGCAGCATCTTGAGGACAAGACATAGCTCATCGCCGCTCGCCGCGGAGACTAGTTCCCGCGGCCTACAACAACGCATCAAGAAAGTAGAGATCAGCCAGCCAGATCGTTGTCTTCCTTCTTCTTTTGCCCTTGTGTATTTCTGGTGTTACCGCATGTTGCTTTTTTTAATTATGTTCCTAAATATGTAAGACAATTATTATCCACTGTCATCTTCCTTATATTCATTATGCTTGTTATAAGTCGCAGTCGATGCTATATAGGTCCGTCGGATCTTACATCAAGATCCGTGCAAAGCTTTCTTTTTAGATTTTCGTTTTCTCTCTTAAATCTCAGTCCAGTGAGTGTCGGTGTACAAAAGAAGGGGTCCTTTCGCACCCCTTTACTTGTGCACGGGCTATTGGAGCCGCGCCTACGGCCGCGTTTGGCGGAGCAGGAGAAGGAAGGCACGAAGCCGCCAAGGCAATTCCCAAGCCAGAGACATGAAGGACATAAGGGCAAGGTGGGCTCCCCCCGGCAACACCCTTGCCGGGGGCCGCTCGCCCAAACGCCAACAAGCTCACCGCCCTTGGGTCTGAGAGCCCAGACACCATCGACAACGTCAAGGACAAATTCAAGGGGCACCTGCGCAGTGGCTTGCAAACCCTTGTAGTGGCCAAGGGACCAGAAGGCGAAGACCCCTGGCAAGAGCCTTGCCGGGGGCAACCGAAGACCCCCGGCAAGATCCTTGCGATCCTTGCCGGGGACGTCCACATGACCCCGGCAAGACCCCTTTGCCGGGGGCGTCTGCGGGGCCACAACCAGGCCCGAGCCCGCCATGGTTTCGCCGCCCCGTGGCCACTCCTACACGATGACCGACTCGCCAACTGGACAAGCACATACGTCGCAGCATGCGGCTCCTACGCCAACTACAAGCACCTGCGTGGTGGCATGCAGATCTCCGTGAAGACCCTGCCACCACATCAGCTAGCAGCCAGCATGGAGCCACGCCTCGTCAGCCTGGATGTGTGTCAGAGCGAGGTGAGGCGGAAATGGGCGGGACAAGCTTTCTTGCCGTCCCCAATAAAGCTAGGGGACACATAGGCGGTGCATTAAATGCGTTTGTCCTAAGATGTGAGGGGATAACCTTGTACACTGTAGTAGCTTTACACCTCATGTGTGTCGTTGTGGCAACCCCTTGGATGTATAAAAGGAGGCCCAAGGCACACTGAGAGAGGATTCAGACTTCTTGAACAGCCACACATAGAGGCCAGTTCAAGAGCTTAAGAACACCAAATATACACATACAAGCAGGACTAGGGTTTTACGCATCATCTTGCGGCCCGAACTTGGGTAAAAATTCCCACGCATTGATTGCCTAGACCCGCTCTCTGCACAACTCTACGACCCGCAATCGTAGCAAAAGGGATCCCCAGGATCCCATAGGTGTCGTTTCCCCGACAACTTTGGCGCGCCAGGTAGGGGGCACTAGGTTGTGAAAATCTGGTCTAGGAGTTAGTGCACCTTCTCCTCCATCGTGATGGCTCCCAAGAAGAAGGGGATAGCAGCGATCGGCCCATCTGGGGCCGCACCACCCGTGCCAACATGGACGGGCGACGAGGCGGCTGCGGATGATGGCAGAGGTGTGACCCGCGAGGTTCCACGACACTCCGGCCATCAGAGCCAGGCGAGCGGCGTCGTTCGTGCCCGAGACGACGAGCCACACGCTGCTGGGTCTAAAGGTGTCGCCGTGCTACGAACGGGCGCGACGACCTCCAGGACACCTCCGCCGACGCCCATTCCACGATCTTCTCAGCTCGTACATGGCGAGCAACACCGCGACGTCGGTGCCTCCGGGCACCGCCGCAGGAAGAGCCCTGTGTGTCACTCTCAAGACGCACCGGGCCAGCATGCACGTGCGGATGCTGGCGGTAGCGGCGTGCGGCGTTGGGACCGTGATAGAGCTCATTCTAACGTGGTTATAAGTCAGAGCGCGTCACGGTCCACGCAGCTTTCACTGCCACCTACACTAGCAGAAGCATTGGAACGCGCGCAACTACTCCTCGTCTTTCCTCCCGCCACCGAGAAGCTTGACGAGTGGAGAGCCACTATCCGGAGCCTCATCATCTTCAATAATAAAGATGAACCATAGCCAGTGGGGCCCTCGCACCGGCGCTCTAGTGAGCAAACGCACGCTGGTGGTGAGAGGAACGGAGTGGCTGCGACCACGGTACACTCTCCTCCTCCACGCCAGCAACAACAGCCGCCGGATCATCGGGCCGACGCCCGTGACAACTTTTCCATGATGTCGTCCGACCCACGAGCCCCCCGCGACCAACGTCAAGTCCTTCGGGAGCGGGCCTAGGAAGACGCCCGGACCACCATCGACCGACGGCGGGAAGCACGCCATCAATCAGATAGGCGTGCAGGGCCTACTATGGACCACCCAGCACCGGGGCCCCCTGGCGACTTACCCTACGAGGTGGGTTGCCCGGCCTTTACCCGTGAGCTGCGGCAGTTCCAATGTCCCTCACACCGCATGTTCAAGCCCGAGGTAGGAGAAAAGTACAACGGCAAGACCCACCCATCGGAGTTCCTCAGCATCTACACCATCGCGATGCAGGCTGCTCGGGCTCGCGACGACAAGGTGCTCGCCGACTACTTCCCACTAGTGCTCAAGCCCAACGTTATGTCGTGGTTGATGCACCTACCCGTGGGTTCCGTTTCCTCCTGGTCGGAGTTATGCAATGAGTTTGTTGGCGCCTTCACCGGGGGCCACCAAGCTCCTGGACAGGAAAGTGATTTGCATGTCATCCCCCAGAAGGATGGCGAAACCTTGCGCAAGTACATACAAAGGTTCAGCCATGTGCGGTACAACATCCTGGACGTTCATCCCGCCACCATCATCAGTACATTCCATCAGAATGTACGCAACTACAAGAAGTGTGAGGAGCTGGCGATGAACAAGCCTAAAGATGTGGCCGAGCTCTATGTTCTGGCTGATAGATGCGCTCGGGCTGAAGAGGGAAGGAAGTACCCTGGCGAAGACGCCGGCGCGGAAACCGACTCTTCAGACGGAGAAGCCGTCGCCCTTGCAAAGAAGGGCCGACGTTGCAACCGGAAGCGAAAGGGCAAGGCTGTGCTTGCGGTGGAGGGATCCGATGACCCCGACGCCGCCAAAAGAGCCAAGGCTGATGACCCCAGCAAGGAAGTTGCTGGGTGCATGGCCTGCCGGACCTTGGCGGGTGCCGACAAGCCAGGGGGCTCCGGCAAGCAGTACTACAAGATTCATCGCACCAAGGGCCACGACCTCCAGAATTGCCGACAGGTCCAGCTGCTCGCGGAGAAGCAGAAGGCCGAATACGACAGGCGTGACAAGGAGAAGGGCCCGGGCAGTGCCGAGGCGCCCGGTAAGAAGCATGGGGGCCAAGGTGGTCGCCGCGGCCAAGGCAAGATGATGATCACGGCGAAGACGACGAGTCCATCGAGCATGAATTCCAGAAAGCTATAGAGGCTATGTGCGTCGACGGTGGCGCCTCGCTGCATACTTCTCACCGCCAACTAAAACAGTGGGCGCGTGATGTCACCGCGGGGAAACCATCGTTCGACGCCCAGAAGCCGCTGAAGTGGTCCAACGCACCTATCATTTTTACGTCGAGGATCACCCTGACCGTACAACCGCGGTCGGGTGTTTGCCGTTGTTGGTTTCACCAACAATACGCAACCTCAAGGTGACGAAAGTGTTAGTTGACGGACGGGCTGGTCTGAACCTGATCTCACCTGCTATGATCAAGAGGCTACAAATCCCAAATGGAGACCTCGAAGAGACGTGCACGTTTCAAGGAGTCAACCCGGGGAGGAGTCAGCCGAAAGGAAAGATCGCTTTGCCCGTTACTTTCGGGGGCGAGCTGAATTATAGGACGGAGAGGATTGTCTTCGACGTCGCCTAGATCCCCTTACCCTATAATGGGATCCTTGGCCGCCCAACGCTGGCCAGGTTTATTGCGGCCTCGCACTACGCCTGCAACACGTTGAAGATGCCCGGCCCGATGAGCATCAACACCATTCCCTCCGACAAGAAAGACACACTCATCTGCGCCGACCAGCTCTACCGAGAGGCAGTTACCGCAGACGCCGCCAAGGCGCTGGCTCCTACCATCGAGACTCCGGGGGAGAGGAAACCCGGCAGGACCTTTGCCTCTGCCGGCAAGGCCCCTCCCGATAAGGTCTCGGGCCCTAGCAAGAGCTCCTGCACCCCCTCCGGCAAATGTGCCTCTTTGGAGCGCCGCGTTCCCGTTGGGGACGTGCGATAGAGCTCCGCCGGTGGGAGCAAGAGGTCCAAGGTGGCCCCTCCAGACACCAAGAAGGTCCCCGTTAGGGAGGACGGCACGAGTGGGGCTTTTACCATAAGCGCCACCCTCGACAGCAAATAGGAAGGCGCGCTCGTCACCTTCCAGCGGGAGAATGTTGACGTGTTTGCATGGCAAGCATCTGACATCCCCAGCGTTCCCAGGGAGGTAATTGAGCACCACCTTTCTATCTGTCCTCATGTGCGGCCCATCAAGCAGAAGGTCAGGAAGCATGCGTTGGAATGCCAAGCGTTCATCACCGAGGAGATCAGGAAGTTGGAGGCGGCAGGCCTAGTCAGGGGAGCCCTCCACCCCACGTGGTTGGCCAATCCGATAGTAGTGCGTAAGGCGAATAGGAAATGGAGGCTATGTATCGACTATACGGATATCAATAAAGCTTGTCCTAAGGACCCTTTCCCTCTTCCTCGCATTGACCAGATAGTGGACTACACTATCGGGTGCGACCTACTGTCGTTCCTTGATGCCTACTCGGGGTACCACCAGATCTTCATGATGAAGGAAGATGAAGAGAAAACAACATTCATCACCCCATGTGGCACGTACTGTTTTGTACGGATGCCTTTCGGGTTGAAGAGCGCTGGTTCGACGTTTGCCCGAGCGGTCCAAATTGGTTTTGAGCCCCAATTACATAGAAAGATGGAAGCCTATATGGATGATATAGTGGTCAAAACCAAGGACAAGGCCACGCTCGTGCAAGACTTAGAGGAGACATTTGCATACTTGCGCAAGATCAACCTCAAGCTCAACCCAGAGAAGTATGTGTTCGGGGTCCCGTCCGACAAACTCCTCGGGTTCTTTGTATCTCAACGCGGAATCGAAGCAAACCCTGACAAGATCAAAGCGATTGAGCAGATTGAGGCGCCAAAACGAGTCAAGGACGTCCGTAAGCTCGCCGACTGCGTTGCTGCATTAAGCAGGTTCATCTCCAAATCTGCTGAGCGCACCCTCCCCCTTTTCAAATTTTTGAAAAAGGCGGGTCCAATGAAATGGACTCCAGAGGCAGAGGCGGTGCTGCAAGGTTTGAAGAGATACCTCTCCAGCACGACAACACTAGTCGCGCCTAAACCGCAAGAGCCGTTGCTGCTATACCTAGCGGCGATGAATCAAGTGGTCAGTGCTGCGCTAGTGGCGCAAAGGGAATTTGAGGAAGAGGCAACAATAGCGGCGGATTCATCGGATGATGGATCAGATCCCTCCCCTGCAGGGCTCGACGCCGGCAAGGCGGGGCCCCCCGACAAGGCTCGGTCCCGGCGAGACAGAGTCTATGCAAGAAGGCGAGGTCGCCCAGAAGAAGAAGAAGATGGTGCAGCACCCGGTCTATTTTGTCAGTTCCCTCTTGCAGGGGGGTAGGTCAAGGTATTCTAGTATGCAGAAGCTACTTTTCGGCCTCCTTATGTCCTCGAGGAAGCTGTGCCACTATTTCCAAGCACATGAGATCACCGTTGTCACTCGCCTCCCTCTGCAACGGGTCTTGCACAACCCCGATGCAACTGGGAGGATTGTGGAATGGGCATTGGAGCTGTCAAGCTTTGGCCCCAAGTTTGAAAGTACATCGACCATCAAGAGCCAAGCCTTGGCAGAGTTCATCGCAGAATGGACCTCAACACCCGAGGAAGAGGCCCAGGAGATCACCCTTCCTGGTAAGAGAACTAGCCGTGATTGGATTATGTACTTTGATGGAGCTTTCTCACTACAAGGTGCTGGTGCTGGCGTGCTACTCGTAGCACCCATCGGAGAGCACCTCAAGTACGAAATCCAAATGCGCTTTCCCCGAGAACAATCAACAAACAACACCGCGGAGTACGAGGGACTTCTTTCTGGCCTCAGGATCACGACAGACCTCGGAATCACAAAGCTTATCATCAGGGGTGATTCGCAGCTTGTCGTTAGGCAAGTTAACAAAGATTACCAGAGCCCATTGATGGAGGCCTATGTGGATGAGGTGAGGAAGTTGGAGGAGCGCTTCGATGGTTTGCAGGTAGAACATGTTCCCTGAGCAGAGAACGACATTGCCGACGACTTGTCCAAACGTGCAGCCCTCAAGCTACATGTGGAACCATGTACCTTTGTGCTTCAATTAACCTGATGCGGAGCATCCGTCAAGCATCCCCATGGACACCCCGACATCGGCACAAGCACTCAAGGGACCAATGACTAGAGCACGCGCACGCGCTATCGAACACGAGGTGAATTCTCTCCTCTTCGAGTTTCGTTTGGATTCGCATGAGGATTGGGTTCTACCTCACAAGGAGATGTTGTGCATCCTCAGTTACCAAGGAGGTGATCCCGTGGATTCAGCCCGGATCGCGTGGAAGCAAACGAAGACCTGCTCAACCCGGACCTAGCGGCACTGCCGCTCCGCTGGAATGGTACTACCGCACCTGGACAGTCCGGCACCAGCGGTACTACCGCCCCTTAAGCGGTACTACCGCCCTACAAGCGGTACTACCGCTCGAGCTGGCGGTACTACCGCCCTGCCTGCACGCAGCCTTCGGCCCTTGGCCATGTACCCCTCTTTCTCGTACCCCTTCGTAGCATAAACTATATATAGACCTTCCCCACTTCCTTTGAAGAGTTAGCAAAGATATTGAGAGACCTTGAGAGCTTTGCTCCTTGTATCCCCTCCGTGAGGAGATCAAGACCTCCCAAGGGAGAAGAATCCTCGTGGATTGCAAGACCTCCCAAGGGAGAAGAATCCTCTTGGATTGCAAGACCTCACCTAGAGTGGGAAGAACCTTACCTTTGTGCTTGTTTCCTTGGATTGTTCTTGTAATCTCGTGAATCCTTTGTGTGCTACTCTAGTAGATGTGATATTGGGTTTGTTTTGAGTGAATTGTGTCTTGTGTTCTTGTGTGTTCTTCCTCTTTTCCCCCTCCAAGTGTGAAAAGATCCCCCCTAGGGTTTCACCCTACAACATCTTGGTATCAAGAGCAAGGTTGATTCACATCTTGGAGTCCCTTTCCCCCACTTTCTAGCTTGTTTTTGTTGTGTTTTTACCCAATTTCGAAAATCCCCACAAAAATAGCCCCAAAATTTTTCTTGCAACTTGTTGGTTTTTGTGAGATTTGGTTGTTTTGGTTTACGGATTTGACGTTTGGCACGTGGATCTAGCCTCTACACCACTTCTCCCCACACTTCCCCCACAAAATTCATCCAATTTTACCCCAGAAACCATCCATTTCCGCCCAAATTCGCCCTAATCTCGAACTGCAGTTTTTACCCGACACAAGCGGTACTACCGCTCACACAAGCGGTACTACCGCATTACCCACGGTACTAAAATTTTAGTTCCGCCCTGCCAAGCGGTACTACCGCTTCATCAAGCGGCACTAAAATTTTACTTCCGCTTAACCAAGCGGTACTACCGCTTCGTCAAGCGGCACTAAAATTTTACTTCCGCTTCATCACGCGGTACTACCGCCCCCACCCAAAAAAACCCCCCCTTCCGTTTTTGACCTATTTTCGAGTTGCGATTTGGCGTTTCCTAAGATGTTTCGGCTACTTAGGAGCGTTTGACTTCGACATCATCGCCTCGGAATCATCTTCACCGCTAACCGTAAGGAAGGACGGTAACATCGACGACACTTAACTTTTGCTTTTGCATTGATAGCCCGAGCCATTTGCGTTGCTTACCTATCGAGACTAGCGAGTTGAGAATTGCCGGGCCACGCTCTTGTGCACCGTAGTGATCATATCATCTTAGTGCCATAAGTCTCTCCCGTGCATATCTTACATACTTGTCTCATAGTATCATCGGCTCGAGCATCATACTCTCTCTCAAAAAAAGCTTTTAAGCAAAGAGAGGAGCAACAATGAGCATATAAGCAATAGCATCGAGACACTTTACATACTCATATCATCTTGGTCACAGCATACATAACATAGTTGGGATCGAGGACGGCACGTTACTCTCATAGGTTGGTGCACAAAGCGTATCTCGCCCATTTGAGCAATCGAGCTAGCGTCTCTCTAGTATTCGCACAACAAGAGCATTTGCCGTGATCAATCACTTGTGCGCTCACCCTTGGTTGTGTGGATCCCATCTATCTTCCGTGCGTGTGTTCCTAGTGACACTCTTGGCTTTGATCTATTTGCTTTACGTGCATCTTTGTGAATGTTCTCAACTTTATCAATATCTTGACTAACATTTTGTTTGAAATTTTCCACAATCCTAACCAAGCTACTCCATAAGCCTCTTTACTTGTAGGTGTGAGGAACAAACCCGGTTCCAATTCTACTATTGTGGCATTTCATTGAGTGACACTTGTTACATTTTCAATCTTCGGAAGAGGTAACCTTGGTATTGTTCTTTCATTATCCTACTCACCTCCTACTTACATGATGGATAGGCCAAGTTCTTCAACCGACCCGACCGATGAGCATCTAGTGGAAGCATCGAGCTACGTCACCAAGACTCACCTCTTCGGCGTCCAACGAGCCCTTCACCAAGAGAGCGAAGCGTTGGGCGACCGCATCGAGCAACTCGCTTCCGACTTCCGCACGCAAATGCAAGAGTTCCGCCACATCTTGGTGAACCGCACGTCTCCGCCTCATTCATCAAGACGGCGTCATTCAAGTCGACGCTCAAGTGACAACTCTTCGGCTTATTCTTCGACGGATGCAAGTCCTCCACGTCCTCGGCAAACCCAACAATGCGTCAATCAAGATCGACATTCTCCGGACAATCCATTCCATGGCGATGGGTTACGCGATCGAGTTCGAGCACGTGAACAAGGGCGCCGCCAAGAGCAACAACGCCCACATCAAGTCCTAGAAGATGACGATGCAATTCGGCAAGCACAAGAACGGCGTGACAATCAAGCACGAACCGCGCAACAAGCCCTTCGTGACTCCTCGCGCATCTTTGCCGACCGCAACCGCCAAGTACGACAACAAGAAGAACTTCATCAAGGGCAACAAGAGGAAGCCGCTCATCGCGAAGCGGAACAAGAACGACGCAATGGGAACGAAGTGCCTAGACACCACCAACATCAAGACCATCGTGAAGAACAAGCTTTCTTGGAGCGCCTACCACGTCATGAGCGACATCATCGTCATCAACATGATGAAGAACAACGCTTCGGCAAGCTCAAGTTCACTATGCCCAAGTTCTCCGGAAGTACCGACCCCGAGGAATACCTCTCATGGGCATTGAAGGTCGACAAAATATTCCGCCTCCACAACTTCGAAGAAGAGAAGAAGATTGCCATGGCCTCTCTCGAGTTTCAAGACTATGTCCTCATTTGGTGGGAACAAACGATCAAGCGACGACATACAAGAGGCGAACCACCCATTACAACTTGGTCAGAAATGAAGAATGTCATGCGAGCTCGCTTCGTGCCTACCCACTACACACGTGATCTCTTCAAGAAGTTGCAACTTCTCAAACAAGGCACGAAGACGGTGGAAGAATACTACCAAGAAATGGAGATTGCCATGATACGAGCCAATGTCAAGGAAGATGACGAGCAAACAAGGGCACGCTTCCTGAACGGCCTCAATCACCCAATCAAGCGGATTGCCGACTTCCAACCATACTCCAACCTTCTCGAGCTAGTTCATCAAGCGTCCAAGGCCGAGCGACAAGTCCAGGATGACTTCAAGTATGCCAAATACTCTTCCAAGACCTACGGCTCCTACTCTCAAGCACCCGCGACATCGGCACCTCCTACCTCAACGAGAGCATCACCGAGTACCGGCGACAAGTCAAGTTCCAAGCAAACTACGCCTTCCTCGACTCGTTCTCCGGCAAGCAACTATAAATCCAAGACTCCCTCACCTTCGGCACCACCTTACGATAACGAGAAGACTAGCTCCTTCAAGTGCTTCACATGTGGTGGCCGAGGTCACAAGTCCTTCGAGTGCACCAACAAGAGAACCATGATCTTCAACGACGACGACACATATGATTCGATGAGCGAAGACGAAGTACAAGCTATTGAGAATGTGGCCATGCACCGGCGCATCAACGAAGACGAAGATGATCAAGTATTTTGTGACAATGATTCAAGTCCCTCCCTCGTGGTATCCAAGGTCTTGACCCTCCAACACAACCAAGATGAAGACCAACGATGCCATATTTTCCACACCAAGGCCGGCATCAACGGACGTTCCATCAAGGTCATCATCGACGGAGGAAGTTGTCACAACTTGGCAGGTGACGAACTATGTTCCAAGCTTCAATTGGTCAAGAAGAAGCACCCCCGTCCTTACAAGGTACAATGGTTGAGCGACTCCGGAACCATTCAAGTGGAGCACACGATACTAGTTTCTTTCAAGATCGGCGCCTACGAGGACACCTTGGAGTGTGATGTAGTTCCCATGACGGTGTGCCACCTACTCTTGGGACGACCTTGGCAATTTGACCGCGGAGCCATACACAACGGTCGAACCAACTACTACAGCTTCAAGATGAAAGGCAAGGAATACGTGCTTCGACCAATGTCACCAAGCCAAGTGATCGCCGACAAGCAAGCATCCACCCATCGAGAAGATCCTAGTGAGAGAGTGATCCACCAAAAAGAAAGTGAGAGCCACAAGCCAAAATCGATCGCCTCTTTGCCAAGAGAGAAAACCTTAGTCCTCCTAGCCACCAAACGTGAGATGAGAGAAGTGTGTGAGAACCCATCGAGCGTCTTCCACCTTGTGCTTCTATGCAAAGGGGAAGCCAAGACTACTAACACTTCACCGCCTCCACCTTTTGTGTTGTCTAAAGTGTTGCAGGAATTCTCAGACGTCTTTCCCGATGAGCTACCACCGGGTCTACCTCCACTTCGCGGCATCGAACACCGCATCGACCTCGTACCCGGTGCACCACTTCCGAACAAGGCTCCTTACCGCGTCAACCCGGAGGAAACAAAGGAGATACAACGTCAAGTACAACAACTCATCGACAAAGGTCATGTACGTGAAAGCCTAAGCCCTTGTGCAGTTCCCGTTATTCTCGTGCCTAAGAAAGATGGTAGCTTTCGCATGTGTTCCGATTGCCGTCCAATCAATGCTATCACCGTTAGATACCGTCACCCTATTCCTCGCCTAGATGACATGCTTGATGAACTATGTGGTGCCACAATTTTTTCCAAAATTGACCTTAAAAGTGGCTATTACCAAATCCGCATTCAAGAGGGTGATGAGTGGAAAACAGCTTTCAAAACCAAGTTTGGGCTATATGAGTGGTTGGTCATGCCGATGGGCTTATCGGAGGCGCCCGGCACATTCGTGCGTCTTATGCATTTTGTTCTCCGACCTTATATAGGCGTCTTTGTAGTGGTTTACTTCGATGACATTCTAGTCTTTAGCAAGTCGCTTGAGGAACATGTTGACCATGTCCGTATGGTTTTGCAAGCCCTTCGAAAACAACAATTATATGCTAATATGGAGAAATGCACTTTTGGTGTTGATAAAGTTGTTTTCCTAGGATTTGTCGTGTCTTCACAAGGTGTTCATGTTGATGAAACTAAAACTGACGCTATTAAAACTTGGCCTCAACCAACGAACCTTCAACAAGTGCGTAGCTTTCTTGGTTTAGCCGGTTTCTATCGACGCTTTGTGAAGGACTTTAGCACCATTGCTATGCCTCTACACGCCTTGAGCAAGAAGAACGCACCCTTTGTTTGGGGTCCTTCGCAAGACACCGCGTTCACTAAGCTCAAACACTTACTCACGCACGCACCACTTCTTGCCCTACCCAACTTTGATAAGCCTTTTGAGATTCATTGTGACGCTAGTGGTACCGGCATAGGTGGCGTGCTCATGCAAGAGAAACGCCCAATT
>LR738711.1:397447307-397516798 GCA_902687465.1 Secale cereale | reverse complement strand
TGGGAACACTATCTTCGACCCCATGAATTTATTCTTCACACGGACCATGAGACGCTCAAGTATCTCAAGGGTCAAACGAAGTTAAACAAGCGTCATGCTAAGTGGAGTGAATTCATTGAGTCTTTTCCCTATGTCATCAAGTACATCAAAGGCAAAGAAAATGTAGTGGCGGATGCTCTTTCTCGCAAATGCATGCTTATTACAAAACTTGAGTTGAATGTTATTGGCTTTGAGCATATAAAAGACTTATATGAGCATGATGTTTTCTTTGCACATCCTTATGCCAAATGTGTAGCACATACTTCTTGGGAACAATACTACATCAAGGATGGATATCTCATGAAAGCTAACAAACTTTGCATTCCCGAGTCTTCGCTTCGTTTGCTCCTTTTGCAGGAATCTCACGGAGGAGGGCTCATGGGACACTTCGGACGCGACAAGACATTCGCTACGCTCTCCAAGAATTATTTTTGGCCAAAGATGTTCCGTGACGTCTCCCGCATCACCAACCGGTGCTCTACATGCCGCAAAGCTAAGTCAAAAGCTCAATCCCATGGCCTCCACATGCCACTTCCTATTCCTTTCCATCCTTGGGAAGACATTAGCATGGATTTCATTCTTGGATTACCTAGAACTCGCACCGGAAAGGATTCCATATTCGTTGTTGTTGATAGATTTTCCAAGATGGCACATTTCATTCCTTGTCACAAGATAGACGATGCTTCACATATTGCGACTCTCTTTTGTAGGGAGATCTTGCGTCTACACGGCGTCCCGAAAACGATTGTCTCCGACCGTGACGTCAAGTTCCTAAGCTACTTTTGGAAAACACTATGCTCCAAGCTCGGCATCAAGCTACTCTTCTCCACGGCATACCACCCTCAAACCGATGGACAAACCGAAGTCACAAACCGGACGCTTGCAACTCTCCTACGTGTGTTGATCAAGAAGAACATCAAAGAATGGGAGGAGTGCCTACCCATCGCCGAGTACGCCTACAATCGCGCAAGACACTCTACAACCGGCAAGTCCCCCTTCGAGGTTGTCTACGGCTTCAATCCATTGTCACCTTTGGACATCCTTCCTCTCCCGCTTCAAGTACGAGCCGACATGGACGCAAGTGCAAGAGCAGCCCACCTCAAGAAGATGCATGAAGAAACACGTTCCACGACCGAGCGTCAAGTTCAACGCCGCGCCATCAAGCTCAACACCAGCAAAACACCCATGGTGTTCCATCCGGGTGATCTCGTTTGGCTACACCTTCTCAAAGACCGCTTCCCCAAGGAACGCAAGTCCAAGCTTCTTCCACGAGCCGACGGACCATTCAAGGTGCTAGCACGCTACAACGACAACGCTTACAAGATCGACATCCCCCGTGACAAGTACAACGTCAACGACATCTTCAATATCCAAGACTTGGCCAAGTACCATGGTGATGAAGACCACGATCCGTGGACGGATCTTCCCCAAGGGGGGGGGGAGATGATGCGGAGCATCCGTCAAGCATCCCCATGGACACCCCGACATCGGCACAAGCACTCAAGGGACCAATGACTAGAGCACGCGCACGCGCTATCGAACACGAGGTGAATTCTCTCCTCTTCGAGTTTCGTTTGGATTCGCATGAGGATTGGGTTCTACCTCACAAGGAGATGTTGTGCATCCTTAGTTACCAAGGAGGTGATCCCGTGGATTCAGCCCGGATCGCGTGGAAGCGAACGAAGACCTTCTCAACCCGGACCTAGCGGCACTGCCGCTCCGCTGGAACGGTACTACCGCACCTGGACAGTCCGGCACCAGCGGTACTACCGCCCCTTAAGCGGTACTACCGCCCTACAAGCGGTACTACCGCTCGAGCTGGCGGTACTACCGCCCTGCCTGCGCGCAGCCTTCGGCCCTTGGCCATGTACCCCTCTTTCTCATACCCCTTCGTAGCATAAACTATATATAGACCTTCCCCACTTCCTTTGAAGAGTTAGCAAAGATATTGAGAGACCTTGAGAGCTTTGCTCCTTGTATCCCCTCCGTGAAGAGATCAAGACCTCCCAAGGGAGAAGAATCCTCGTGGATTGCAAGACCTCCCAAGGGAGAAGAATCCTCTTGGATTGCAAGACCTCACCTAGAGTGGGAAGAACCTTACCTTTGTGCTTGTTTCCTTGGATTGTTCTTGTAATCTCGTGAATCCTTTGTGTGCTACTCTAGTAGATGTGATATTGGGTTTGTTTTGAGTGAATTGTGTCTTGTGTTCTTGTGTGTTCTTCCTCTTTTCCCCCTCCAAGTGTGAAAAGATCCCCCCTAGGGTTTCACCCTACAACATAACCCAACCATCCGTTGAGCCATCTGCGGGGCAGAACAAACGAAGGAAGATGGGCCCTGGCAAGTACTTTCCCGCTGAGCTCCCAGGAGCCGCCGGCGAGGATGTTTCCGGGTACCCCAAGCTTGTTGGGGAGCAGCCACCTCCGGTAGGGGCCCAAGCCCTGACCATAGAGGCGGCCGCCCCTACGGCTGAAGATGAGCCTTTGGTCCTTGCCGTCGAGCCCCAAGCTCCTTCATGGGCACAACATACTGTCCGTTTCCTCCAAACAGGAGAACTCCCTGAGGAACAAGAAGAGGTTGAGAAAGTAGCCCGTCCGTCCAGCATGTACCAGTTTGTGGATAATGCCCTGTACAGAAGGAGACCGAACGACGTGAAATTGAAGTGCATTCCTTGGGAGGATGGACCGGAGCTGTTGGCAGAGATACACGGAGGCATGTGTGGCTCCCACATAGGGTCAAGAACCCTTGCTGGTAAGGCATTCCGGCAAGGCTTTTTCTGGCCCACCGCCCTCCAGGATGCAACTGCACTAGTAACCAGGTGTGAAGCATGCTAGTTCCATTCAAAGAAGCTTCATCAACCAACTCAAGCTCTTTAGACGATCCCTCTTTCCTGGCCATTTTCGGTCTGGGGGCTCGACATACTGGGCCCCTTTCCCCGCGCCGTCGGGGGCTTTGAGTACTTTTACGTCACGGTCGACAAGTTCACAAAGTGGCCGGAAGTGGAGCCAGTGAGGAAGGTGACCGTGCAATGAGCCGTCAAGTTCTTCAAGGGACTAGTCTGCCGTTTTGGTGTGCCAAATAGAGTCATCACCGACAACGGCACACAGTTCACGATCCACACTTTCATGCAGTACGTCCAAGACCTCGACGGCAAGGTTTGCTTTGCTTCTGTTGCTCATCCCAGAAGTAATGGCCAAGCTGAGAGGGTGAATGCAGAAGTGTTGCGAGGTCTCAAACCCAGGACTTTTGATAGGCTGCACAAGTGCGAATACGCCGGGTTGATGAGTTGCCAATGGTTCTTTGGTCAATCAGGATGACACCAAATCGAGCCACTGGCCAGACGCCCTTTGCCCTGGTATACGGGGCAGAAGCAGTTCTCCCCACGGAACTCATATATGGGTCACCTCGAGTGCTCGCTTACGATGAGCTTGAGCAAGAGCAGCTGCACCAAGAAGATGGAACGCTCCTTGAGGAAGATCGTCTTCAGGCTGCTGTACGAGCTGCTCGCTATTAGCAAGCCTTGCGCCGCTACCATAGCCGCAAGGTTCACGCCAGAAGCCTTGAGGAAGGCGACCTTGTTCTTCGGCAGATCCAATCCGCCAAGAATTCAAACAAGTTGACTCCAAAGTGGGAAGGCCCTTATCCGGTAATACGAGTCACCAGGCCCGGCGCAGTCCACCTGGAGACCGAAGATGGCATTTCGGTGAGCAATTCCTGGAATATCGAACATCTTCGCAAGTTTTACCCCTAAGGCGCGGTTGCCGGGAGCCCTGGCAACCCCCCTTTTTTGTACTAGCCTTGCCGGCAAGGCATGTAACCCTATGTACAAAGCCAGGCGCAGACCCTGTGCGCAGTCGGGGAAAAGAAACCCTTTAGTATGCTTGTCCAGGGTATTGTACTACTTTTTTCCATCAAGTGTTAATGGACCGCCAAGGTCCCATGCTCATGTCCTATCTTCTTTCCAGCCACGGCAAGGATCTTTGATCCCGCCAAAGACCTGGCTCCGGCAAGAAGTTGGAAGGACTGCCCGGCACAGTGACTCCCGGCAAAACAAACAGATAAAGTTTACCTCTTGCCCGTTCATGTTTGTAACCTGTGGCTTGTGCATTAGAAAACCCTGCCGCTCTCTTCTAAACTTGGGTGCTCCCGTCCCTGACCTGAACGCTGCTTCTATCAGGGTGGTTGCAGTACCCCTTACTGAAAGAAGGTTGGCGGGGGGCTGGACTCTCTGTTTGCAACCCGACAGATGTGTTGCTCCGGCAGGCACAGAGGGCGCCGACAGGGCAGCTTGCCGACAAAACTCGTTTATTTGCATAAGGAGACATTTCGCCTATGCATGGACGTATACATGCACGAGTCCCCGGCAAGGCTTGTCCTTTTCATTAATATGCTGATGCAAGTACGGATGTTACAAAACACATGCATGGGCTCGAGAGATTACATTTTTAGAAATTAAGGTTCGGCAAGTGCCTACGCGCTGAAAGAAAGATAAACGCCTCGTCATCTCCGTTCTTGTCCCTTTCCTCCCAGGTGTCGCGGGTGAAGGCAAGGGAAGTGCGACGGAACACACCCATGGAGAGCATGGCGAGGGCGACCCTCGGCGAGACGCGTGGCCAAGGGAGGAGGGGGGGGTGCAGATGATGGTGCTGCCGCCGGCGGTCAGTCGGAGCCGGAATCGGCATCCTCCCGCCCACCATCGCTGTCCTCACCATCGTTGTCTTCCTCGTCACTATCGCTCGAGGAGGAGGTTTCGTCGTCGGTGGAACTCTCCACGCAGCATCCTAAGCGGATTCTCGAACACCCAAAAATCTTGACGGAGAGCAGGTTACTCTCCATTAATTTGAAATGGAGAACGTGCCCCTTCGACAAGCCATGGGCGCGGGCGAAGGCCTTCCACCCACGGTTGAGATACATGACGTGAGGGGCGAGGAAGTCGACGTCGACCAACGCGCTGCCATTCCCGCAGCCCCTCATATGCAGCCTCAAGGCTTGCGGTGGGTCGAGCTCCATCTCCCGAGCAAACAAGCTGGGGAGGCGAAGATGACCACACAATGGCTTATACAACCTGATGAAGAACTCGCGAGGCTGATCCCCGACATGGCCCTCCAGCGGGGGTAGAGTAGCTGGCGGGAGCGCGGCCGGTGCGCCGCCCCGTCCTCCTCTCCCGCGAGCGCCATGGCGACCTCGCACTCGCCCTCTCCCTCTTCCCCTCACAGCGGGCTTCGCTGCTATGAATTCCGGAAGAGGGGGGAGACGCTGTCAAGTGGAAGCCCTCGTCACCGCCATTGGAGCGCCGGCGCGCCCTCTAACCATGGCGACTCGAAGGGAAGAATCGAGCAAGAAGGAGATGAATGCAGGAAGACGCTACCCTCTCCTCTTTTATAGGGGGCGGGCCGGGGCTCGGCCCCCCAACCTGAGAGCGGCCGCCCCACTCGGCCAATCTAGCCTCGAGAGGCGCAGGGAATCGGGACCGACCCGCTGCTCCAATCAGTGACTCCCGGTTTCCCGCCTCAGCATTAATGCTCATGCCCCCCATATCCGCCGCTCAGCCTCCCTAGCGCATGGGGGACACGTGGCGGGCGAACCAAGGTCCAGAAGATAGGTGGGGCGACCATAAATGAGCAGCACCTCTGCGTCTTCCTCCTTGTGGGGAAGACACAGACCGCCTCTTTACTATTTGCGATGACGTGACGCAAGCGCATCGCAATCGCCCCACGCACGACCCCCACGTCACGCACTAATGCTAGTCGTGGGGAAGTGCAACCGGCGAACGAATCCCCACTATGAAAACCCTACCACGCGTGCCGGCGCACCGTTCTGGGCCTGGCCCAACAACGCTCCGCGCTTATGTGTGGCCCAGGCCCGGTGGCTCCTGTCGGTGTACAAAAGAAGGGGTCCTTTCGCACCCCTTTACTTGTGCACGGGCAGTTGGAACCGCGCCTTCGGCCGCACTTGGCGGAGCACGAGAAGGAAGGCACGAAGCCACCAAGGCAATTCCCAACCGAGAGACATGAAGGACAGAGAGGCAAGGTGGGATCCTCCCCCGACAACACCCTTGCCGGGGCGGCCTACGCGACCCCGGCAAGAGCCTTGCCAGGGGCCGCTCACCCAAAAGCCAACAAGCCCACCGCCCTTGAGTTTGAAAGCCCAGACACCATCGACAACGTCAAGGCCAAGATTCAAGGGGCACCTGCGCAGTGGCTTGCAAACCCTTGTAGTGGCCAAGGGAGCAGAAGGTGAAGATCCCCGGCAAGAGCCTTGCCGGGGGCAACCGAAGATCCCCGACAAGATCCTTGCCGGGGACGGCCACATGACCTCGGCAAGAACCCTTTGCCGGGGCGTCTGTGGGGTGGTACTTGTTGAGGTTGCATTACATTCCCTCGAAGAGGAAAGGGTGATGCAGCACAGTAGCGTAAGTATTTCCCTCAGTTTTTGAGAACCAAGGTATCAATCCAGTAGGAGACCACGCGCGAGTCCCTCCCACCTGCACAAACAAATACGAACTTCGCAGCCAACGCGATAAGTGGTTGTCAATCCCTTTACGGTCACTTACGAAAGTGAGATCTGATAGATAAGATAGTATAATATTTTTGGTATTTTTGGTATAAGAACAGAAAGTAAATAAGGCAAAGTAAAGTAGATGGAAGATTAATATGTTGAGAATAGACCCAGGGGCCATAGGTTTCACTAGTGGCTTCCCTCATGATAGCAGAATTTTACGATGGGTGAACAAATTACTGTCGAGCAATTGATAGAAAAGCGCATAGTTATGAGAATATCTAGGCATGATCATTATATATAGGCACCACGTCCGTGACAAGTAGACCGAAGCGATTCTGCATCAACTACTATTACTCCACACATCGACCGCTATCCAACATGCATCTAGAGTATTAAGTTCATAAGAACAGAGTAATGCTTTAAGCAAGATGACATGATGTAGAGAGATAAACTCAAGCAATATGATATAAACCCCATATTTTTACCCTCGATGGCAACAATACAATACGTGCCTTGCTGCCCCTGCTGTCACTGGGAAAGGACACCGCAAGATTGAACCCAAAGCCAAGCACTTCTCCCATTGCAAGAACTATAGATCTAGTAGGCCAAACCATACCAATAATTCGAAGAGACTTGCAAGGATATTATAATCATACATAAAAGATTTCAGAAAAGAATCAAATATTGTTCATAGATAATCTTGATCATAAACCCACAATTCATCGGATCTCGAAAAACACACCACAAAAAGATTACGTTGAATAGATCTCCTCGAAGATCGAGGAGAACTTTGTATTGAGATCCAAAAAGAGAGAAGAAGCCATCTAGCTAATAACTATGGGCCCGAAGGTCTGTGGTAAACTACTCACAACTCATTGGTGAGGCTATGGTGTTGATGTAGAAGTACTCCGTGGTAGACCCCCCCTCCGGCGGAGCTCCGGAACAGGCCCCGAGATGGGATCTCACGGGAACAGAAGGTTGCGGCTGTGGAATTAGGGTTTTATCTGTTGCCTCAATGTTTTCAGGGTATATGGATATATATAGGAGGAAGGAGGGCATCGGGGGAGCCAGAGGGGGCCCACAAGGGTGGGGGGCGCACCCAGGGGGAGGGGGCGCGCCGTGGACCCTCGTGGCCACCACCTTCGTTCCCTCGCGTGTACTTCAAGTCTTCTGGGTAGATACGGTTCCAAAAATAACTCTCCCGAAGGTTTCATTCCGTTTGGACTCCGTTTGATACCCTTTTCTATGAAACTCTAAAATAGGCAAAAAACAACAATTTGCACTAGGCCTTGGGTTAGTAGGTTAGTCCCAAAAATAATATAAAAGTGTATAATAAAGCCCATTAAACATCCAAAACATAATATATTATAGCATGGAACAATAAAAAATTATAGATACATTGGAGACGTGTCAAGCATCCCCAGGCTTAATTCATGCTCGTCCTCGAGTAGGTAAATGACAGAAACAGAATTTTTGATGTGGAATGCTAACCAACATAATTCTCAATGTAACTTCTTTATTGTGGCATGAATGCTCAGATCCGAAAGATTTAAGATAAAAGTGTATATTGACATAAGAAATAATAATACTTCAAGCATACTAACAAAGCAATCATGTCTTCTCAACAAAACATGGCCAAAGAAAGTTATCCCTACAAAATGATATAGTCTGGATATGCTCCCTCTTCATCACACAAAATATTCATATCATGCACAACCCCGGTTTCAGCCAAGCAATTGTTTTCATACTCAATTTTTTTAAACCTTTCAACTTTCACGCAATACATGAGCGTGAGCCATGGATATAGCACTATAGGTGGAATAGAGTGGTGGTTGTGGAGAAGACAAAAAGGAGGAAGATAGTCTCACATCAACTAGGCGTATCAATGGGCTATGGAGATGCCCATCAATAGATATCAATGTGAGTGACTAGGGATTGCCATGCAACGGATGCACTAGAGCTATAAGTGTATGAAAGCTCATCAAAAGAAACTAAGTGGGTGTGCATCCAACTTGCTTGGTCATGAAGACCTAGGGCATTTGAGGAAGCCCATCGTTGGAATGTACAAGCCAAGTTCTATAATGAAAGTTCCCACTAGTATATGAAAGTGACAAAACAAGAGACTCTCTATCATGAAGATCATGGTGCTACTTTGAAGCACAAGTGTGGAAAAGGATAGTAGCATTGTCCCTTCTCTCTTTTCTCTCATTTTTTTGGAGGGGCTTTCTCTATTTTTTTACTTAGCCCCTCTCTATATTTTTTTGGGCCATCTCTTTTTTTATTTGGCCTTTCCTCACATGGGACAATGCTCTAATAACGAAGATCATCACACTTTTATTGACTTAGAACTCAAAGATTACAACTCGAAGCTAGAACAAAATATGACTCTATGTGAATGATGATGAAGCATGTCATATGAACGGAACGATGGAAAGTTGCATGGAAATATATCTGGGAATGGCTATGGAAATGCCATGATAGGTAGGTATGGTGGCTGTTTTGAGGAAGGTATATGGTGGGTGTATGGTATCGACGAAAGTTGCACGGTACAAGAGAGTCTAGCAATGGTGGAAGGGTGAGAGTGCGTATAATCCATGGACTCAACATTAGTCATAAAGAACTCATACACTTATTGCAAAAATTTACGAGTCATCAAAACAAAGTAATCAACGCATGCTCCTAGGGGAAGGGTTGGTAGGAGTTAACCATCGCGCGATCCCGACCTCCACACAAAGGATGACACTCAATAAATACCTCATGCTCTAACTTCGTCACATAGCGGTTCACCATACGTGCATGCTACGAGAATCACAAACTTTAACCCACGTATTTCTCAAATTCATAATTACTCCACTAGCATGACTCTAATATAACCATCCTCGTGTCTCAAAACAATCATCAAGCATCAAACTTCTCATCATATTCAATGCACTTTATATGAAAGTTTTAACTCTACTCATCTTGGATGCCTATCATATTAGGACTAGTTTTATAACCAAAGCACATTACCATGCTGTTCTAAAAGACTCTCAAAAGGATATAAGCGAAGCATGAGAGATCAACAATTTCTACAAAATAAAACCACCACCGTGCTCTAAAAGATATAAGCGAAGCGCTAGAGCAAAACTATATAGTTCAAAAGATATAAGTGAAGCACATAGAGTATTCTAATAAATTCTAAACCATATTTATCTCTCTCTAAATATGTGTCCATCAAGGATGATTGTGGCAAACTAGAAAGCAAAGACTCAAATCATACATGACGCTCCAAGCAAAACACTTATCATGTGGTGAATAAAAATATAGTCCCGAGTATAGTTACCGATAGATGAAGACGAAAGAGGGGATGCCTTCCCGGGGCATCCCCAAGCTTAGGCTTTTGGTTGTCCTTGAATTTTACCTTGGGGTGCCTTGGGGATCCCCAAGCTTAGGCTCTTGCCACTCTTTGTTCCATAGTCCATCAAAGCCATACTCAAAACTTGAAAACTTCACAACACAAAACTTAGCCAAAAATCATGTGAGCTCCGTTAGTAAAGAAAACAAACCACCACTCAAAGGTACTGTAGTGAACTCATTTTTTTATATTGGTGTTAAACCTACTGTATTCCAACTTCTCTATGATTCGTATCCTCCAATACTACTCATAGATTCATCAAAATAAGCAAACAACACATGAAAAACAGAATCTGTCAAAAACAGAACAGTCTGTAGTAATCTGTAACTTTCAAATACTTATGTAACTCCAAAAAAATTGAAATAAATTGTTAAACATGAGGAATTTGTCTATTAATCATCTGCAAAAGGAATCAACTAAATAGCACTCTCCAGTAAAAAATCACAGCCAAACTCATGAGCGCTAAAGTTTCTGTTTTTTACAGCAAGATCATATAAACTTCACACAAGTCTTCCCAAAGGTTCTACTCATGACAAACACTAACTAAAACACAAAACCACATCTAAACAGAAACTAGATGCAATATTTATTCCTAAACAGAAGCAAAAACAAAGAAAATAAAATTGGGTTGCCTCCCAACAAGCTCTTTCTTTATAGCCATTAAGATAGGCTTGAGAATTCAATGATGCTCACATGAAAGACAAGACTTGAAGCACAAAAAAGATCATCATATAGCATGTGACAAACCAATCTAAGTCTAACATACTTCCTATGCATAGGCATTTTATAATAAAACAAATTATCAAGACAAGCTAGATCTAACATATGCAAGGAAGAAGAAAGAAACAAGATCAATCTCAACATGAAGAGAGGTAATTTAGTAACATGAAGATTTCTACAACCATATTTTGCTCTCTCATAATAATTGCATGTAGGATCATAAGCAAATTCAACAATATAGATGTCACAAAACATATTCTCAACACGATCCACATGCATACGAAGTTGACACTCTTCAAAAATAGTGGGATCAAATTAACTAAAGTCATGACCTCTCCAAACCCACTTTTATCAAAAATTTCATAAGATTGAACATTCTCCAAATATGTGGGATCTAAAGTTGACACTCTTCCAAACCCAATTTTAATATTATTGCAAACATTATTATGAATCTCATATATATCATGGGGCTTAAAAAGGTTTCAAGATCGTAAGAAGCATCACCCCAATCATGATCATCGCAACAAGTAGTGGGCATAGCAAAATAAGCATCCCCAAGCTTAGGGTTTTTCATATCATTAGCACAATCGACATTAATAGAATTTATAATAACATCATTGCAATCATGCTTTTCATTCAAGGAACTATTGTGAATCACTTTATAATCTTCTTCTTTCAACACTTCATCACAATTTTCGGACTCACGAATTTCAAGCAAAACCTCATAAAGATAATCTAGTGCACGCAACTCACTAGCAATTGGTTCACCATAATTGGATCTCTTAAAAAGATTAGCAAGTGGATGAGGATCCATAATTTAGCAAGCGAAGATGCACGCTAATAGAGGGCACATGGCAACACAAGCAAACAAAAAGGCGAACGGAAAAAGGGCAAATAAAACGGCAGAGGTGAAGTGGGGGAGAGGAAAACGAGAGGCAAATAATGTAGTGCGATGGATAAGGGTTTGTTATAGGTACTTGGTATATGACTTTTGCGTAAGCCTCCTCGGCAACGGCGCAAGAAATTCTTCTTGCAACTTCTCGAGCTTGCGTTGTATTCCCTCGAAGAGGAAAGGGTGATGCAGCACAGTAGCGTAAGTATTTCCCTTAGTTTTTGAGAACCAAGCTATCAATCCAGTAGGAGACCACGCGCGAGTCGCTCGCACCTGCACAAACAAATAAGAACTTCGCAGCCAACGCGATAAGGGGTTGTCAATCCCTTTACGGTCACTTACGAAAGTGAGATCTGATAGATATGATAGTTTAATATTTTTGGTATAAGAACAGAAAGTAAATAAGGCAAAGTAAAGTAGATGGAGGATTAATATGTTGAGAATAGACCCGAGGGCCATAGGTTTCAGTAGTGGCTTCTCTCATGATAGCAGAATTTTATGGCGGGTGAACAAATTACTGTCAAGCAATTGATAGAAAAGCGCATAGTTATGAGAATATCTAGGCATGATCATTATATATAGGCATCAGGTCCATGACAAGTAGACCGAAACGATTCTGCATCTACTACTATTACTCCACACATCGACCGCTATCCAACATGCATCTAGAGTATTAAGTTCATGAGAACAGAGTAATGCTTTAAGCAAGATGACATGATGTAGCGGGATAAACTCAAGCAATATGATATAAACCCCATCTTTTATCCTCGATGGCAACAATCCAATACGTGCCTTACTGCCCCTGCTGTCACTGGGAAAGTACACCGTAAGATTGAACCCAAAGCCAAGCACTTCTCCCGTTGCAAGAACTATAGATCTAGTAGGCCAAACCAAACCAATAATTCGAAGAGACTTGCAAGGATATTATAATCATACATAAAAGATTTCAAAAAATAATCAAATATTGTTCATAGATAATCTTGATAATAAACCCACAATTCATCGGATCTCGACAAACACACCGCAAAAAGATTACATCGAATAGATCTCCTCGAAGATCGAGGAGAACTTTGTATTGAGATCGTCCTTGTCCGCTTTAACCCCTTTAAGCTAACCCGTAGCAATGGCCTCACGACTAAGTCCTTTTGCTAGGACATCTTCCGTGACAAAACCACGATAGTTGGCACCCACCGTGGGGCCTGCGCACGATGGTGTTGAGTTCTTGGAGGGATCTTTCCCAAGGATCGAGAAGTTCGTAATTTCTCGGATAAAGAATTGTCCGGCTCGGAAAGCCTGCATCAGCATTCATAAAAGTTCAGATTTATGATCAGTAGGGTTTTTCAAGTTCAAGAAAAAATAGTGTGCGGTTTGTTAGCCCGCCACCGTCCCGCGATTTGCTCGAGTGTTATCAAGTCGCCGAGATCAATGGCTGTACTGCAATTATACATTGGAAGGAGACCTCCTCTTTACTGTATTCATTGACCGCATCAAAAAGAAAGGAAAAAGAATAAGAGGAAAGAATGATATAGTAAGGACTCGGACTCTACTTCGTTGGTGAGTCGGCCGCAGCTTGCAAACCGCTGTCGAGTCGGCGGGTCACCAGCAAACTGCGCCCGGTTCACCGTTCACACCGCGTCGAGGCGCCGCTCAACTTGGTGCTGCGCTAAGTCGCCACTCCATCTCCGCAATGGCGCGCCAGGCCAGCCACCCCCTGCTTTGAGCCGCCCACGCCAGGCGCCACCTCCGCCGTCGCGCTAAACCGCCGTGGATCAGACTACCGCCCGCAACTCAGCTCTGAGTGACCTAACCACATGAGAAGGTCAACATTCTAGAGATTGAGATGGCCGTGGACAAATTCAGGAGAACGTGTTGAAGTTGAGCAGTTCAGACATGGATTTTACCTATGACAAATTGGTCTCTGGATTTTAAGTTAGTATTAGAAGAAAGATAAATCGGCACTTGACGAAGATCATCTAAAGAATTATATTTGACCACAACATCAACAGCGCCACAGTTGGGGTCAGACACCATTTGAGCTGCTGCCCTGCCTGCACAATGGTGAGAATCACCGCTCGCAGCAACCGCCGCCCGCCGCTGCCGGGTCAATAGCTATGCCATTCATATCCGCGGCCAAGCTACCGTCGCCAGGACCTCGCCTGGCTCGCCCCACGAATGGCCCGGCCGGCCCGTCAACACGCCGTCGAAACCACCCCGGTCTCGGTCACCTCGGCCTCGCACCCGCTGGACTAGGTCTCCAAACCGCCATGACCCCTGGCCGCCTCAAATCATCACCTTCGCTGCTACCGGACTGTCATGGAGCCGGAGCTAACACTGGCCATTGCAGCATCATGTTCCGAGCCAGACCTGCCTTGTCTCGGGGCCGGTCTGTTCTTCTGCCAAGGTTCGCCACAACCTACCTCCGCTAGTGTGCCGCGGCCGCCGCGGCCATGGCAACGGCCTCGCGCCCAGCTACCCGTCTCCGACGCCTCGTCGGTCCACCTCCATAGTCGCGGCCACCTCCAGCTCTGCCGTGGCCGAGTCACCACAGCAGTCTCCGCCTGTGTGTCGCAGCCGCCCAACAAACCGGCCGCAGACCCGCTTCGCTTTTGAGCCCGCTAGGTCTTGACCCGCTGTTGTTAATCCGCCGCGGTGGATGCACCATGATCCACCAGCCGCTTTAGCAGCCCCCACACCCCTACGCCCATCTACCATCCGGATCCCGCACGTCGGGTCTGGCCACCCCCCGCATCGGCCCGCAGGACCCCTCCTCCTCCGCCGAGCTAACAGATCACCTCTGATCCACTATCACGGCTAAACCGCCAGCGCCATATCTTGCGCTATCACCAGGCCGCTGTCGTCTCCCCTCGATGAAGGCCTCCTTGAGCCGCTGAATGATCGCTGCCTCTGAGCCGCCCTCGTCTTCATCACCATCCAGATGTCGCTGGAAAAGCTGCTGCTCCATGCTGTTGAACCGCCACTGCTCTGACCCGCCACGCTGGTTTTCCGCTGGCGCTTCTCCGCCCCTGCTTTGACCCGAACGGCTTTGGGCCACCTCCGCCGCAGAGCTGGCCATGCCTGCGAGTTGTCTTGCCGAGCTACTACTGCAACCACATTGTGCTGCATTCGTTGGTTGGGTCAGATGCCTATTCTCTGAATATTTTGCGAAACTACTGTACCGTGGCTTCAGAAAAGCACAGGACGGAGCGTACAAATTGGATCCACATCAAATCAATGATTACTTCAAAATACTGATGCAAGTACTACTTCGGTCCAAAAGGCAGTACAAAGTACTACCATTACTACATGCAAATACTCCACAAATAGATCATCCGTCATTCGAAAGAAATCAGGTGATATTTTTCCTTTGTATTTTCTCAGCATGTTAATTCATCCCACAACAATTACTCTGTCTCGCAATATATTTTATGCAGGACAATTACAAAAGGGGTGATTATCGCGGATACGGACTGTGTGTCGGCATTGTTTTTGCACTAGCAATTGTCCGTGCCGTACTATTGGACGAACACGTGCACAAGTCGCCGCCCCCTTCTACATCAACACACGTGACTGACTCATCGTCCGCACCAGTGTCCGAGCCGTTTCCAATGTTTCGGCCGACTTTCTCGTCCGCGCGGGCTTACAACGCCACAGACGACTCGCTCATCTGCCCTCATGGCGGTTCACGCGTCCGCACCGGTTTACAACGCGGAGGACAATTGATCGTCTGCGCCGGCTTACAACACTGCGGCCGACTCATGTGTCTGTGCTGCCTCTGATGCTGCGGTCGTTTTACTGTCCGCCCTGCGGTCCGGTCTACTCAACATACCGGGTTGGCTAACGGACACCGATGAGGGTCATAAGGTCCAAATACATCAGGTGATATCGGTCTAGACTATTTTAAATAGCACGTATCAATTTTTCCTTTTGAGAACAATTACTCTGGTTTGTGATATTATTTATGCAGGACATTTGGCCACTGCAAGAGCGGCAGCGATTCGCCTGCGTCCATACTGCCTCTAATGTTGTGGTTGTTTTTTCCGTCCGCCTCCGCGGTTCGGCATATATCAACACAATGCGTCTCACTTGCCCATTCGTACGGTTTACCGCACCGCTTCACCATGGTGGTCAACTGATCATCAACTCTGCAACGGATAAATACTGGCCTAACATGTCAGGCCAACTGACCCGTCCGTCCCCGCGGCCGGTTCACCAGACTGCACCCGTTTACAACATCATGGCCGATTCATTTATCTATATCGCCTCTGATGTTGCGGTCGTCTTTACTTTACCACTCTCGCGGCCTGGTCTACATCAACATACTGGGCCGCACTTATCTGCATGAGCTGTTTATTGAGTATCAGCAAGTCACAGCTTGGGTAGCCCAGTTTTCTTTCAACAAAATGGAGGCAAATTATCATATATTATCAACTGCCGTCTGCACTGGGTGGCTCAATGGGCAGGCGCACAAGTCGCCGTCACTACAGTTTTGGTTAACTTTTAATCGCCAGTTGGAAGGAACCATTGGCCGAGTTGCTGACATGGCTCGTACGGGATCATTTATAACCCGCCGTAGTCACCTCAACCTTCTATGGATTCACATCGCGCTATCAAAACCAATGATATACACCTTATGCTATGGTAAAATATGGAGAGTCTCAAGCCAACTCCTCGAGTAGTCTCAAGACTCGGGGGCTACGATGACATGACTCAGCAAATCTTCCCAGTTTCAGCAAATTTAAGAACCCCAGGACAATGGAGGAAAAGATAACCCGGTCCCGGAGGCAACTGCTATATTGATGAAAATTCAAAGGAAATCAGTCTTACTGAAGCTCTCAAACATCGGTTTACAATCCGGCTCAAAGGACATCAGTCTTACTGAAGCTCTTAAATACGCGGTTCACAATCCGGTTCAAGGGAAATCTGTCTCTTACAAAACTCTGAAGCTCTCAAATCCGGTTTAAGAATTTCCGGTTCAAAAAGAATTAATCTCTCGCAAGTTCGAGTTTAAAGGCCGTCAGAAAAATTCCGGTTTAAGATCCAGTTCAAGGGAAAGATGTCTCCCACAAAGCTTTGAAGCTCTCAATATCCGATTCAAGAATTTCCGGTTCAAGAAGAATAATCTCTCGCAAGTTCGAGTTCTCGAGAAAAATTAAAGGGACCAAAGAGAGTTTGTTGCACAACACAACTCAAACATAGGCACCCGGCGAGCACAGCTTAGAAATATATCACATGGGGGATTCTTTTTATAAAGCGGAGTTCTAACTACCCTGTTGATCCGGCTATCAAGCCAAATACTATCATAAGAGGACAACTCTGGTTACTTCGACAATCCGGCTATCAAGCCAACATGGTGGTAAGGGGCAAAAGAGAGTTTGATGCATAGCACAACTCAAACATAGGCACCCGACGAGCACAACTCACAATGCTACCTGGGGGCTTCAGTCGCATAGCGGCAACGAGTTGATACAACCCTTGTAGTAGGCTATCAAGCCACAGCTTGGAAGTCTGGTGTATACACCTAAAACCCCGGGTTAACCTGCCTGCATTAAGTAAGTCACTCCGCCCAGGTAAACCTGGTATGACCCATCGAACGATTGACAAGTCAATCTTATTACAAACCCTGAACTTGTCGACGTTAAATTCACGATTGGTTAAGGATTGAGGTCCATCTTAACAGGCTTTGTGAAATGGTTAATTCAGTGGCCTGGCAGCCCATGAAAAGCCTCGAATTTGGAGCCTGGCAGCTCGTAAAAAGCCTCGACTATAAGTTTTTCTTTGCTTTGTTTGCCAAGTTTTTACTTCTCAATGATATTGTTGGTATTCATTCGATATCTATCGATTCGGCCTAGTGGTTGACTACAAGTCACCACCATCAAGTAAACCGGTGTTCATTAAACTGGCTTGGCTTTCAACTACAAGTTGTCAGTAAATGATCAGTTATAATGACCGGTGTTTATTAACCCGGCCTGGCTTTCGACTATAAGTCGCCAGTATGAGATAAGATAATGACCGGTGTGTATTAACCCGGCCTGGCTTTTGATTATAAGTCGCCAGTATGAGTAAGATAATGACCGGTGTTTATTAACCCGACCTGGTTTTGTTTGTAAACCGGCAATCTATGATAATTACCAATGTTCAAATTTTGGGTTATCATCCTTACTACACTAGCTTGGTAAAACCAACAGTGTGATCAAATATCGCTGGAACCGGTTTTCAAACCGGGTTATATTATTCAAATCTTTAAATAGCCAACATGGCTGGATTTTTATTATGGTTACCAATAACCAGTATTATGATTAAGGTTTTCAAAGTCGCTTTAGCGCAATGGCTATCATATTATCAATGGAAATTATTTATTCTACAATGGAAGGAATAGTCCTGAGTCGCTGCAGGCTTACGACCTGGCACTTGGGGGCTACATTATTTAAGTTGGGATTACATCAAATACACAGGTCTCATGTCGCTGCAAGCATGCACCATGACACTTGGGGGCTAATGCAAAGTCATTGTTTGCTCACCTTATTAAAGACCCGACTCATCACATCATAATGAGCCGGCCCTTGGGGGCTACCAATTGCTCCTGTCAACAATTCAAGGTACAAAACTTTTAATCCATTATATTGAAGGGTCTAGTGCTCAGTTGGTAAAGCACAATGCTCTTAACCTTCTGGACGTGGGTTACAAGCCTCATGATGGGGGTTACATCATATGATGTTATTTTCATTTAAATATATATCAAGTCCCAGCTCAATATTATCTTATTAAGCCGGCCCTTGGGGGCTACACATTGCTGTTCAAGTCTACATGACCATATCTGCAAAGTCCCTGCTCATTATTACATAATGACCCGGCCCTTGGGGGCTACACTGGTTGAAGTTTTTATGAGCATCAGGTAATTACTAAGTCCCAGGTGGCTGCAAGCATGACAACCCGGCACTTGGGGGCTACATAATATGGAGTATTCAGTTTTTACTAGTGACTGGGATGAACAATCCGGATTTCTTCAAGATTGCAACATTTGTATTCAAACAAGTCTTAAGATATCACTATGTTCTCCTCTTAAGAATTGGGGGCTACAGGTAATATGCATATAAAGGAGGAACATCTTCAAATTCTCAGCTTCGGGCAAATCAAGAAGATTAATTGTGTGACCCTGTGTTGGCAACAATCATAACCCAGCGTCCATAAACAGTCATGACCCGGGATCATCAGTTTTTATAACCCGGTAATTTTTGCAATGATAAACCGGCAAGTTCTACATTCTTAAGCCGGCTGAAGAACAGATGAGTATTTCAAAGACCAATATTTTTGATTAAAGCATTGGGAGCTGGGTCAAAGGAGTTATTCTTCACAATATTTCTTTGTGATAAGCCAGTGTCAGCAAATTGATTATGAAGCTGGCCTATTGACCCGAATTTTCTAGAAGAAGGAAATGACAAGACTTAAGGAGGATCAGGATCAGTTTAACATGGATAAATCCAAATTAAACTGTGGGCTAATGTCGGGGATATACCCCGCGGTATGACCCGACTGGAGTTATAACCCGGCTGACAGTTAAGATGATAAACCAAATGGTAAACTGGCACACAATCATAAACCGACAGACAATCATAAACCAACAGACAATCAAAAACCGGCAGACAATCATAAACCAGCAGACCGTCATAAACCAACAGACAATCATAACCCGACAGACAGTGATAACTCGGTGGCCAGGGGTTATGAAGCCCGAGACATTACGAAGCTCGAGATGTTATGAAGCCCAATATGTTAAGAAGCCCATGAAGAGAAGTCAGAATAGTTTAAGTCTTACTCCGAGTTGGACTCTACATGTAACCCGCCCCTTCAACATATATAAGGAGGGGCAGGGCTCCCTAAAGAGGGACAAGTTCTCACAAGTTAGAGGCGCCATATTCTTTAGGGCTAGACACAACTAAGGGAAAGCCTGTTTATCGGCGACTCCATGAGGGTCATAATGAGATCTAGCCTCAAACATCATGTAGGGCTATTACCGGATGATGTTTCCCGGGGCCCGAAGCTGTCTAAATCCTTGTCTTGCGTTGCGTCTCTCGATTCCGCTCAACCCCTCTCAATCTGCTACATAGATGCGTTGGCCTCATGACTAAGTCCTCACGCATGTGGAAAAACTATATTATGGATATTCTGAAGTCTCGGTTCATCCTAAAGGAGTAAACCGGCCCTTGGGGGCTACGATGGAGTAAAGGCAAGCTACATGACTTTAACCAGGAATAAAATTAAAGGAAGTTAAAGCAGAAGTTTACCTCACAGCGTTCCTTCAACAGATTCACTAAACCGGCTTCATGATCACGACTTGTGTACAGCCGGTTCATATAACCGGAATGAAGATCTTGGGCACTAAGTTGAGCATAGTTGGACAAATCAGCATTCCATTGCCTTTGTCCTTGCCAGAGGCTTCATCTTTTGCAGTGTGTTTGGATAAGGCAACGGGTTCACTGGGAGCAGTATAACCGAAGCCGGTGATTTGAACATCCTCTGCTGAAGCGGCAGCAGGTTTAGCAGGGCTAGCTAGAGTATTGCTGGCCCGGACAGGACTGGCCGGATTAACGTGATGATCCATTGGGAGACTTCCTTGATCGACAAAGACTTCATGATCCATGGGAGGAGGATCATCATGCAAAGTGTCAACATTTTCTTCAGCAGGTTCAGGATCCTTTGCCGGTTCAGGAATTGCGTCATCACCTGCCGGTTTATTCAGCTTAGCCTTCTTACTAGGCTTGGGCTTACTGCAAAAGATAAAGGTAACGATAGTCAGAGGAGTAAAAGAAAGAGGTTAAAACAGCAAAATGAAAAACTTACCCATGAACAGTCTTAAGAGGAGGAATCCGAGTAGCTGTTGATTCGCCAGATGACGAACGAGGAGTATCCTGATAATTTGAATCAGACGGATTAAGAGGCTGACGAATATGACTTGCTTTGGGATAAAGAGCATCTGGAGTATTTAAAACCTCTGAGCGACGTCTCCGGGCTGGTGTATGTGGTAAACCGGTGGATTCAATGGCATGACCACTGTGCCACATAGTGGGCAAGCTTCATGTTGCTGTTTCTTCAAAATAAAGTTTGGGTCCAAGTAAGCGAAAGGGTGAGAAAACTGTACTTTCCGGCTTGCTCGATGAATTTTTGGTGTCGGTAGTGGTTTTGAACCGGAAGAAAGGGTAATTACCTCGACATCACCTGCCTTGCTGCCTTCAACGTGTCCCTGAGTACAATCATTGTTAATAAAATGCAAGAAAAGAGAGCCAAGAGAGTTAAGTAATACCTCTGAGGCTGATTCATCATCCTCAGGATTGGATTCAGATACGTCAGTAGTTTTCTTCCTGACGTTTTTCTTAACGGCCTTGGTTTTCTAGCGAGGCACCTTCGCCGGTTTATCCTAGACTTTCCTTTTCCAGAATGGGTCATTACCCTGTTGAAACTATGAAGTCATTCAAGAAGAGTACTAAAGATGGATTGAAATAGAGCAGACAAAATAGAGAAAGATTTACCGATGGCGGTTTGTTGAGCTCGCAGAAGGGAGCCAGTCCGGTCTGGCTGCAGGCCTCTACCGGTTCATTCAGCAGCTTTTTAACAGCCTCATTGATTTCATTCTCTGCTAGCACAACTTCAGTATGGCGTAGATGGTCCTTGGGGTCTCTGGTATATTCACACATTAAACCGGAGCGTCGGCTTAGTGGAAGAATGCTCCAGGAAATCCAACAATGAACAAAATCAATCCCTGTTAAACCATTCGCGGTGAAGGCTCTGAGTTTTGAGAGTTGAGGGGCATATCGGGCTCGTTCTTGAGCACTTAGCCGTTGAGGGAAGGGATGGTTTTGAGAAAGCTGATGAGAATGGTAACCCGGCAGAGGATTCTCATCTTCCGGAGACGTATCTAGAAAATAAAACCAAGTTTGATTCCACTCTTTAGGATGGCTGTGGTGATTGGCGTGAGGAAAACTAACGTCCTTTCTCTTCTGAATGGACATTTCGTCGAGTTCAGTGTTTGGACCGTCAGAAAACTCCGTGCGACGGTTTAAATGGAAGAAATCCCTGAATAGTTCAAATGACGACTCTTCTTGCAGATAAGCTTCACAAAATACTTGGAAGTTGCAGATGTTGGACACAAAATTGGGCCCAATATCTTGAGGATGGAGTTGAAAGTCAGCTAGCACATCACGGAAGAACTTTGACCCGGGAGGACTGAATCCCCGGGCTAAATGATCAAGAAATACAACGACTTCTATCATTGGGCTCTGGAGGACACTCCGGTCAAGGAACTCTCCAGTGAAGGACATTCTTTGGGCCTAAAGCGCCAATCTCAGCCCGGTTCTGCAGCTCTTCCTCAGTAATCCGGGACTGGACCCAGTTGCAGGAAGTGAACTGCTTGGCTTGCTTTGCCATTTTGAACGGAAAGCTGAAAATATAGTGAAGTGCCGGTTTACGATTTATGCAGAGTTAAACCGGCAGTATTTCAAAGGTATTTACAAACGACGGTTTAAGCAGGGACCTAATGGTATCTACCGGTTTATAATCTTTTCTAACAAGCTAAACCGCCAATGAGAATACGAAGGATGCAGATCTGAAGTTATGGAAAACAAGTTTTGTAAAATCAGTGATGAAGTTACGGATCTACAACATGTTAAAAATTCTGAAATATTCATGGTCTATATTCAACGGATGCTACAATGGCTCCAACAAACGAAGATTAAACTAGTACTTTGGGGAAGAATAGAGGCATACTAAGGAAGCGGAGTTACTACTACGGCTGTGAAACAGGAGGATTAGATCTACACTGGTTGACGGAGCCACGAGGAAGAACTATGAAGAACATCGCCTACCCGTGAACTCGTAGGAGGAAAAAACCCTAATGAGATCTATATGAGGGGGGAAGGAAAGAACTTACCCGAGTTAACGGGTGTGGAGGCGCGCGGATGATTCTCTGGTACGAACAGGTCGATGCAACGGCCAAACTTGATGAAGGTATAGGGGCCGACGGCGACGGCGGAGCTTGAGCACGAGCAGGCGCGAGGAAGAAGAAGAGGCAAAGGAGCAAGGGGGGAAAAAGAGATGCCCCTCTGCCCTATTTATAAGCCAAAAAATGAAACGGTAGGCGCGGGAATCTAGGAGCCAGAAAAGTGGATATGGGACGATACTGTCGCCTCGATCTTTGGAGCTTTTAATGAGTAAATAAATAAATAAAATAGGTACAAGTGTTAAATGAGCTGATGACGTCACGACAGTTTAATATGATCCAGGAAGATGACGTCACGGCGATTTTTGAAGCATTTGAAGCCATGGAAGGTGAAATCTTTACAAGGCATTGAGGATTGACATGAACATGTTCAAATCAATCTCGGGCCTAATGTCAGGGATATTATTACTAGGTATAAACCACCCAGGAGAGGCCGGTTTATGCCTATCAAGATTACTTCTACTAAAGGCCCAGTGAGATATGGAGCATGGCGCTTTGTCTCGGAAGACCGGAGATCTAAGGCCCAAGAGGCATTAGGGCCCGTGATGTGTAAACCGCCATACGGCGTTTAACTTGTGTTGTAAGATAGGAAAGATAGAGACCGAGCCGGACACGTTTATGAGACGGCCTCGTGATTCTGTAAACCGGAATGGGCGTCACCTCGTGTATATAAAGGGACGACCCGACGACGGTTCAGGGACAGACAACAACAACTTGAGACACAGGCAAAGCGGATTTGCTCCCTGGTCATCGAAACCCTAGCAATTCCACACCAGACGTAGGCTTTTACCTTCATCGAAGGGGTCGAACTAGTATAAACCCTTGCGTCCTTGTCCGCTTTAACCCCTTTAAGCTAACCCGTAGCGATGGCCTCACGACTAAGTCCTTTTGCTAGGACATCTATCGTGACAAAACCACGACAGGAACCGAAGATCTGTGGTAAACTACTCACAACTCATTGGTGAGGCTATGGTGTTGATGTAGAAGCACTCCGTGGTAGATCCCCCCTCCGATGGAGCTCCGGAACAGTCCCCAAGATGGGATCTCACGGGAATAGAAGGTTGCGGCGGTGGAATTAGGCTTTTCTCTGTTGCCTCGATGTTTTCAGGGTATATGGATATATATAGGAGGAAGGAGGGCATCGGGGGAGCCAGAGGGGGCCCACGAAGGTGGGGGCGCCTAGGGGGAAGGGGTGCGCTCTGGACCCTCGTGGCCACCTCCTTAATTCCCTCGCGTGTACTCCAAGTCTTCTGGGTAGATACGGTTCCAAAAATAACTCCCGTGAAGGTTTCATTCCGTTTGGACTCTGTTTGATATCCCTTTTCTGTGAAACTCTGAAATAGGCAAAAAACAACAATTTGCACTGGGCCTTGGGTTAGTAGGTTAGTCCCAAAAAATATAAAAGTGTATAATAAAGCCCATTAAACATCCAAAACAGAATATATAATAGCATGGAACAATAAAAAATTATAGATACGTTGGAGACGTATCACGGCGCCACAGCCAGGCCCACGCCCGCCAAGGTTTCGCCGCCCCGCGGCCACTCTTACACGATGACTAGCTCGCCAACTGGACAAGCACATACGTGGCAGCATGCGGCTCCTACGCCAACTACAAGCACCTGCGTGGTGGCATGCAGATCTTCGTGAAGACCCATCCACCACAACAGCTAGCAGCCAGCATGGCGCCGCGCCTCGTCAGCCTGGACGCGTGTCGGAGCAAGGTGAGGCGGCAATGGGCGAGACAAGCTTTCTTGCAGTCCCTAATAAAGCTAGGGGACACATAGGCGGCACATTAAATGCGTTTGTCCTAAGATGTCAGGGGATAACCTTGTACACTATAGTAGCTTTACACCTCCTCTGTGTCACTTTGGCAACCCCTTGGACATATAAAAGGAGGCCCAAGGCATACTGAGAGAGGATTCAGACTTCTTGAACAGCCACGCGTAGAGGCTAGTTCAGGAGCTTAAGAACACCAAATATACACAGCCAAGCAGGACTAGGGTTTTACGCATCATCTTGTGGCCCAAACCTGGGTAAAAATTCCCACATGTTGATCGCCTAGACCCGCTCTTTGCAGAACTCTACGCCCCGCAATCGCATCAAAAGGGATCCCCAGGATCCCATAGGTGTCGTTTCCCCGACAGTGAGACATATAGCCACGCCGTAGAATAGGGGCTCGGGCACCATTAATGGAGACGTTGGGAGGGAGGTGCGCGGTGGGTAGCGATCAAAGGGCTCTCCTCCCGATGAGCACGCGCAGGGGTCTAATCGCACGCCTCCCGTACTCAAATAGCTACCCCGCATGGCACCTCCTAAACAATGAAAAAAGGGGACGCGTGACGGTACACAATTGGTAAGTAGAACGCCCACTGTTTCAATAATACTTGTGTTTCCGTTTTGTAACGTGACAACACTTGTTCCAAAATGACTTTGTTGATTGTTAATGTGTGTGCCTTCGCAAATCAGACAGAAAAATTACCACAACATGTTGATGCCATGTCATGACACCATGCCAAGCTTTAGGATTTTCAGGCGTGTTTTGGATTTACATGAATTAAAAAACCAAGTTTCTCAATCTTTTCGGCCGAGCCACGACGCCCAGATGTTCGAATTTCATTCCCATTTCTTGCATGGGACCTAGAAATTCACCCAAGGACACACATGCGATTTTTCAACCAACTTTGGTGCACTGGAGCATGTGCTTGTAGTTCAAATTTGAATTATTTACATTAAATGCCCAGAAACTCAATTAATGTATAAAAAGGCTAAACAAACCCCGAAAAATTCCAAAATTAAACACAACACTCCTGTTGTTCTATGTTGACAGTAGAAATATTTTAAAGCAATAAGAGGCAACGAATATCATTCCGTCCCCAAAGGTGGCACGTTCCCTACCGAAACCATCACGCTTGTTGTGAGAAGCTCTGGTTTGTGAGAAGCTTATACCCAAACCTGCCCCAAATGCGACAAACTTTTTACCATGGCATGTTGATGCTGCTCCATGATAGCATGCCAAGTTTCATGTATTTCAGACGAGTTTTGGATTTACTAGAATTTAAAAACCAGACATCTCAACATTTTTCCGGAAATCAACAGTGCCCTGGTGTTTGAATTTCATTCCCATTTCTTGCATGGGACCTGGAAATTCACCCAAGGACACACATGTGATTTTCAACCAACTTTGGTGCACTTGAGCATGTGCTTGTAGTTCAAATTTGAATTATGCACATTAAATGCCCAGAAACCCAATTAATGTATAAAAAAGGCCAAACGAACCCCGAAAAATTCCAAAATTAAACACAACACTCCCGTCGTCATGCACGCCCTTCATAAATCAAACCATCACCGAGGAAGTTCCATGCTTTCGAGAGGGAAATCCCCAAGATTGAAGGGGAATCCAAATTTCCGTCCTAGTTTGTCATTCAGTTTTTTCCAATGATCAACACACCGTCTCAAATGCAACGTGTTCAAATTTGACATTTTTTCCGGGCTCATTTACCATATTTATGTGATTATGTGCATTTTCTAGGCATTAATGGACATAATTCAAATTCGAACAATTGGAGCATGAAAAGGTGCATAAAAACGGTTTGGAAAACCATGCTCGTGCTATTTAGTACATTCTCATGCCTTTTACAAGGAATGGGCAGATATTTCAAGGAAATGTGTGGCAATAGTCAACCATAAATGCATCGTTTACTGGGTTAACAACTATACAAAAAATGAAACACATGGTTGGAAAACATGACGCCTGGTGTGGTGCCATGGTATGGCCTCACCATGCCCTGGTCAAAAATGGAGAATGTTTTCCTATGTCGTGATGCACGCCTTTCATAAATCGAACTATCACCGAGGAATTTTCATGGTTTCGAGGGGGAAATCGCCAAGATTGAAGGGGGACCCAAATTTCCTTTGTCCTTTGTCCATGAGTTTTTTTTCTACGATGAACATACAACCTGTAAATCACCGTGTTCAAATTTGGCACTTTTCCGGGTTCATTTGCCATATTTAGGGGATAATGTGCATTTCCAAGGCATTAATGCACATAATTCAAGTTCAAACAATCGGTGCATGAAAGGGTCCACAAGAACGGCCTTGAAAACCATGATCGTGCCATTTAGTAAATTCTCATGCCTTTTACAAGGAAGGGACAGATATTTCGATGAAATGTGTCGGAATAGGCAACCACAAATGTTTGTTTGTTGGGTTTTCAACTATAGAAAAAATGAAATAAATGCTTGAAAAACATGACGCCTGGCATGGTGCCATGGTATGACCTCACCATGCACTGGTAAAAACTAGAGATGGTTTGGCTTATGTCTTCATGCACGCCCTTCATAAATCGAACCATCACCGAGGAAGTTCCATGCTTTCGAGAGGGAATTCCCCAAGATTGAAGGGGAATCCAAGATTCCGTCCTAGTTTGTCATTCAGTTTTTTTCCAATGATCAACACATCGCCTCAAATGCAACGTGTTTGAATTTGACATTTTTCCGGGCTCATTTATCATATTTATGTGATTATGTGGATTTTCTAGGCATTAATGGACATAATTCAAATTCAAACAATTGGTGCATGAAAAGGTGCACAAGAACGATTTGGAAAACCATGCTCGTGTTATTTAGTACATTCTCATGCCTTTTACAAGGAATGGGCATATATTTCAAGGAAATGTGTGGCAATAGTCAACCATAAACGCATCATTTACTGGGTTAATAACTATACAAAAATGAAACACATGGTTGGAAAACATGACGCCTGGCGTGGTGCCACGGTATGGCCTCACCATTCCCTGGTAAAAATTGGAGCATGTTTTCCTCTATCGTGATGCACGCCTTTCATAAATCAAACCATCACCGAGGAAGTTTCATGGTTTCGAGGGGGAAATCACCAAGATTGAAGGGGGATCCAAATGTCCTTTGTCCTTTGTCCACGAGTTTTTTTCTACGATGAACATACAACCCGCAATTCGCCGTGTTCAAATTTGGCACTTTTCCGGGTTCATTTGCCATATCCAGGGGATTATGTGCATTTCCTAGGCATTAATGCACATAATTCAAGTTCAAACAATCAGTGCATAAAAGGGTGCACAAGAACGGCCTGAAAAACCATACTCGTGCCATTTAGTAAATTATCATGCCTTTTACAAGGAAGGGACAAATATTTTGATGAAATGTGTGGCAATAGTCAACCATAAATGTTTGTTTATTGGGTTTTCAACTATTGAAAAAAATGAAATAAATACTTGAAAAACATGACGCCTGGCATGGTGTGCCATGGTATGACCTCACCATGCACTGGTAAAAATTAGAGAAGGTTTGGCTTATGTCGTCATGCACGGCCTTCATAAATCGAACCATAACCAAAGAAGTTCCATGCTTTCACCGTGTTCAAATTTAGCATTTTTCCGGGCTCATTTACCATATTTAGGGGATTATGTGCATTTTCTAGGCATTTAGGGCATATAAATCCAATCTAGCTATAGGTGCACGGGTGTGAGGTGAGGGACATGGATTGCTGTTCGATCGCGGTGCATCCTACGGTGCACACGCGCGGTCCACGTGGCTTGGGTTTCGGCAAATCATAACGCAACACACAATAGGCTCAGCACACACTGTTTCCGGAAGCGACGGAGATGAACCGTGTGCGATAATGAATGAGCAAAATTGTAAGGGAAGCCAAATTTGTGTTGTCGTTTGTCATTGAGGTCTTGCATAAGTCAGTTACCTATGTGATGTTTCCTAATAAACCAGGCGTACCATTGACCCAAATAAATCAAGTACACGTGTACAATTTTTGGAGACAGGATCTGCCAACTTTCTTTTTTCTCGGACACGAGTATTTTACGCGCTTCGTCCGTGTTGTGTGTTTCCCCCGCCCAAGTTTCAAGTTTCGCAGCGAAATTTTCACTAGGCGCATGATTTCAGAATTTATTCCTCCAACCACATCCTCACCCTCAGTATCCCCCCTCGCGTCTCCCCCTACCGGCATCTTAAACCGCCGCCGCCGCAACCAAAGCTTTAACCACATATATGTTCTTCTCGGATCCAGTCAGGTAACCCATCGATCTCTATCACGGCCTCGGCCTGATTGCTTAAATGGCGCCTGCGAAACATCCTCATGCCTCCAAATCCCCACCGCCAGGAGCTGATGGCGGTCCATGGCGCGATGGCCGCTATGCGTAGGAACACCTCCCCTCCTCCGCCGCCGCCGACATTGTGCAGGCTCTGGCCCAGATGAAGTCCCCCAGCGACTACCCCCCAGGACTTAACAAGTAAGATCTGACCAGCTGAATCTTAACAATACCACTTGCAAAGGCTATGATTTGTATGGTTGATGTATTAAGCATGTTCGTGCCTTGTTTATTTCAGTACTGCACACTGTGTGATGTTCAAATATTATCGTGTCCAGCTCAATTCCACCAATACCAGCAACAAACTTACAATACATGACTCAGTATATCACTAGAGATGCTGCCCATTTGCTATTTTTAGTGGATGCTAACCCTGTTGTACTTAACATGCTTGTCCATGTACTTAAGCAGGGTCATAACGACCGATGCTGTTGTTTGCCGTAGAGGTTAGCTACATCCCATGTCTTACAGTATTTCACATCATTTGTGCAATTACAGTTTAACTTCTACCATTTACTGGTTGCCTATAGGTACACATGTCAGTGGCACCGATCCACGCTTCGACCCAGAGGAACAGCTCACCTCAGCCGCCGCCGACTTTGGGCGGGCTTTGGCCAAGATGAAGTGCCCCAGCAACTACCTCTCAGGACTTACCAAGTATGTACTCACCAGTTCAATCTTACCAATACCAGTTACAATTAATGGCTATGTTTTGTACGGTTGATGTATTAAGCATATTGTAGTAAACATGCCTAACACGTTTTAGCTATTTTCCCTACCTTTTTATAGACAACTGGGCCATTATCTGCTCTGGTAGCACCTGCCCTATGATGTTTAACTCTGCCAATTGCATTTTTATCAGTACCGGTTTCAATGGCCATTAAGCCTGTTGCAATTAACAGTTGTATCCATTTTTAAAGAGTTGTATTTCAATGGCTACAAACTTACAAAACATGAATTAGGATGTTGTTAAGCCTGTTGCAATAACAATTGCATCCATTTTTTAATCCATCCCTTTGCTACCGTGCTACTCCTTTGCAATGAAGATATCACTACAGATGCTGCCGTTTTATTACCATTTGCTATTTTTGGTGGATGCTAACCCTGTTGTAGTTAACATTGGCTTTCCATGTACTTACACATGGCTTCAATGGGAAATGCTGTTGTTTGCCATCGAGGTTAGCTGCATCCCATGTCTTATACACCATCTATTCCTAAATATAAGTATTTTTAGAGATTCCAATATAGACTACATAAGGAGCAAAATGAGTGAATCTAGATTCTAATCTAAACTATATCTATAATTCTATATACATTCGTATGTAGTTCATATTGAAATCTCCAAAAAAAAACTTGTACTTAGGAACATAGGTAGTTGTATTTTACATCATTTGTGCAATCTCAGTTTAGCTTGTATCATTTACTGGTTTGCTTGTAGGTACATATATGAGCGGTAATGATCCATGCTTCGATCCCTTTTGCATAGGGGCAATGAGATATTCATGAACAAGCGTCAAGTGAGGAAACTAAGAAAGATTGTTAGGCGAAAGAAACGGGTGATTGGAATTAAGCTCTTTATTTACACTTTGTCGAAGACAACACTGAACTTTAGGATGGTAAGTAATGTGTTGCCTTTTCCCACTGCCCACAACAAGTTACTCTACTAGACCTTAGTATCTAATATGCTTTTATTTTCAGTGGTTTCCGAAGCTATTTACTGATGATTACCTTGCAAACTACATGACCGGAGTGGAGGCAACTAAGGTTAATGTATATAATTCATGCTACCATGATAATGCTCTAGAAGTATTCCCGAAAGCTATGAAGGATGGGCGGGTGATCGTCAGAAGGGGTTGGACAAAAGTGGTTCGTGCCTATGGCATGCAGGAAGGCACATTATGGGCATTCTGCTTCTTCAACACCGTCGGCAGTCAAAATGATTTACACTTGTCTCTTCACCTTACCGCCTTTAAATATTGTGGTTCATCATAGTTAATGGCTGCCTAATCATGTAATTACTAAACATATTGTACTGGCAATTTTATTTATGGATTCGTTGCTAAACCATTGTGCTTAGAATTTGAATTGCACGTTTCATATTTCAAAATTTCCAAATCGAATAAAAAAATACAGGCAAAAATAAAAAGAGAATAGATGGTCATGGAACTTTGCAAATGGTTCTGGCAGTAAAAGCGCTTGTGATGGATAGCCTAATGCCACACAGTTTTCTACATCAAATTGTGTGTGATGTACTTCATAAAAGCAAACAGTTAACCAAGGCAGAGCATGTGTGATAGTTACATCTTTCACACACGAGCGTATACATAAAACTGTGTGGGATTTACATATGGACGGAAATGTTTTCCCTGGATTGACTGTGTGGGATGTACATAAGAACGAAAACGTATTCCTTGGATTGACTGTGTGTGATATACATACCTACGGAAATGTTTTTCTGGGATTCACCGTGTGGGATGTACATACCTATGGAAATGATTGGATTTCGATGCCTCGCCCGATCGCACACGAGCTCATTTGGTGTCCCTGGAGGGTCTATCCCCGACGATTTCTGGGTCATGTGGGAAGGACCCCCCTATCGCCCACACTCACTAGGCGACGGTTTCAAACGCCGTCACGAAAAGGGGTTAAAAATTGTTTGTATAGCACCGACGCGTACCAGTGTTTATTTTTAGGGGTCGACATTCTTTGGATATATCAAACTCCTCATAGACTTATAAGACCTGTGTACACTCACAAACACATTAGTCCCTTAACCTATAAGTATTCAATACACCAAAATCACTAAGGGGCACTAGATGCACTTACACTCGGTGACGTGAAGCCTTCGACATGGTAACGTAGTAAATATCCTCGCCAGCTTCTGCGGCAAGGTGTTTCTCTGGGATCTATAGCTCGGGACGAATAGCGACCACCTCGCCAGCATCCACCGGAGAGGCCATGATAAACCTATTTTTGGCCGTACACTCGTCGAGCTCCTCGAGATACGTGGTCGGGCTTAGACTGCGACTCTCTAGAGTAGGGGATGTGGATCTGGTGGGAGGGACACCACATGCTTCATCTAAAAATTCAAGGCGGTGACGGTATGGGAATGGCTGGGCAACCTAAACTTTATTATCTAAGCTAGGAGGCATGGGTAGAGCGACATGGGTTGGTGGTGAGCTAGGGTTAGATCGGGGGGTGGACTATGAAGGGGGGTGGGGTGGTGTTTGAAGATATGCCGCAGCTACTGAAAATTTTAGTAATGGTGGATGGAGATGGTGGTGGATGAGGGAGGGTGACAGTTCAAATGCCTCGGCTGCTGGAATTTTACTATAAGGTCGATGGTGGAGGAGTGGGAGTGACGGTTGAAACACCGCGACAACTAAAATTTGGGTAAAGGAACTCAAGCAGGGCCGGAGCAACCAAGATCGCACACGATCTAAAAAGAACATGCGTGTATGATAAGAAGGAAAAGCGCTGGAACCGCCAATCTTTTGGATCGCTCAAGGCGGGTAGTTTGTTTTTGGATTTATAGCTATCTGGTCTATCGCACATGGTTTGTCCTAATTTTCAAACATAGGCATGGAATTCATCCTAAATAAACTACCCACCTTGAGCTTGTGCTGTCGTAGTGATTTTATAGCGCACTAGCATCACACACAGTTAAGCTAGTACCTCCACCCTTTCTCGCGCTTGCATAGTCGTCATAATTTTACAGTGCACTAGCATTGCACACATTTAAGCCAGTGCACCTGTGTCCATTGCGCATCATCCAAGTCTTCATATATAGCACCATTTGGCAGCAAAAAAACGTGAGAGAGGGTCATAAGACAACCCCACTAGCATGTGGACCAAATATATATGAATTAAAAGGGTGGTGTGTGATGTTCAAATTCCCAATGCACAACTTTGCCCACGTGGGCCCACATGTGGGCACGTTGTCGGAGATCGATGAGAGGGGACAGAAGAGAACAACCACCTGGAAGTAGCCAAGTATATGTAGGAATAAAGGGTGTGATGTTTAAATACACAGTGCACAACTTTGGTGGCACCCGCCTCGCAAACTGGAAAACCCCCCTTGGATATATCTATAATGACAGTCTAAGGTCATAGCTAGGGTGCTTGCCACACCCCCACTTTGCGTCGGTGGTATGCATGCACGTACTCATACTTTGGTCTTACATGCATGTCGCCATGACCTATGATAAGATGGACCAGTGAATCTATCGCTTTGTTAAACGACCACTGTTATTATCGATCAAAAAGGGATAGAATGCACCACTTGGGCCAATAGATTGGACCATCATGAAAACTGCACGAGAGGGGCCACAAAACGAGCACCGCCTGCATGCGTCCCAAAATGATGTACGTTGGAAGGGGTGATGTGTTTTAAATATCAAATAATGTACAATTCTTATGTGGTGCGTACCTCTCGATACAGATAATGTGACACCCAAGATGTGATTCTATCCCGATCACGTGTTGAACTCGTGATTGGGGCACAACCACATTTCGGGTGCTTAGCAAGATGGGTATCATTACATCATACCAATTACATAATAGATGGGGATACATACAAGGGCATACAACTGCCACATGAATACATCAAACATCATACACAAGAGAGACATCCGACTACGTATGAAAACACATGAAAAGCACAAATGACATCCACCCTGCTAGCCCAGGCTGCCGACCAGGAACCTATCCCAAGAACGACGAAGACGAAGAAAGAACTCCAAACAAGCAAACATCTCTCTCATGTCAGATCATCACACTACCTGTACCTGCAACTATTGTTGTTGTAATCTATGAGCCACGAGGACTCGGCAATCCCATTACCATGGGTATCAAGACTAGCAAAGCTTATTAGGTATGGAAAGGATAAGTGCTGAGGTTGCAGCAAGCGACTAAGCATTTGTATGGTGGCTAACTTACGATTTCAAGAGAAAGATGAGAAGCTATGCATACGGTCGCGACTAGCAATGACCAATAAGTGATCCCGAGCTACCTATGAGTCACACAAAACCCCACTGTGTTCTCTTCCCGAACTTGCTCAAAAAGAGACGATCACGTTTACGCACACGGTTGGTGTATTTTATTTCAGATCTGGTGTCAAGTTCTCTACAACCGGATATTATAAGTTTCCAATCTGCCACATAACCGCGGGCATGGCTTTCAAAATATCAAAACCCTGCAGGGGTGTCCCAACTTAGTCCATCACAAACTCTCACGATTCGCAGAGGTAAAACCTCCATCTTGGGGACCACCCGATCAAACTCGGAATCCCGATGCACAAGACATTTTGACAATGGTAAAACAAGTCCAGCAAGACCACCTGATGTGCCGACAAATCCCGATAGGAGCTACTCGTATCTTGTTCTCAGGGCACATCGGATGGGCAAGACGTCAGGTTGGCTGAGACCCTAGTTGCCCAGGGGGCGCCGGACATCGCCCAGTTTGGACCAACACTCAGAGGAGCACTGGCCCGGGTTATTGATTAAGAATCCTCGGGTACTGGTAAGTCCCTATGCAAGTTTTAGTTATTAGGAAAATGGTAAAACCAAAGTTGGGCCTTGATGGAGGAGTTTTATTCAAAGCGAACTGTCAAGGGGGGCCCATAAACCCCGATCGCATTAGGAACACAAAATCAAGGAACATAACACCGGTTTAGCAGAAACTAGGGTGGCAAGAGTGGAACAAAACACCAGGCAAAAGCCGAGCCTTCCACCCTTTACCAAGTACATATGTGCATTAATTAAACATAAGAGATATTGTGATATTACAACATATCCATGTTCCAACCTGGAAAAAACTGCAACTGCACCTGCAACTAGCAACGCTATAAGAGGGGCTGAGCAAAGAGGTAACATAGGCAAACAACAGTTTGCTGGGATGATGAAAAAAAGGTTAGAGGTTGTTTCATGGCACATTGGGAGGCTTGACAAAAAAGTGGTGGGTAGCGCGACATGGCGATAGCATCGGGACAACTAGCATAACAAAGATACTAGTGAGATCCAAGGTGACGGTCATCTTGCCTGAGATCCCGCTAGGAAGAAGATCGAGTAGATGGAGATGACGAACGGGCGTATACGAACGAAGCATAGTCGAATGAATCCTCACAATCGCAACAAAACTGGGACTATTGAGAAGAAGCACAACGAGAAAGAAGCAAACAACATGGTAAACACACAACACATAAACATGACATGAAGCTCAACCAAGTATGATGCATGACAAGGCTATAAGATGCTACACATGGCAAGAGATGATGCATACAAGAACATCACATTAACGCAAGTTTAAATGAGGTCGGAAACAACATATAACAATTTCGGTAAGTCCTCATATGCAAATTTCGAAATTGGTCCTGATCTGAATAAACATTATGTTAGAGTTGTTAAAAATCAAGCTAAGATGCATCAAGATGATCTACACGATTTTCTAGTCAAGTTACATATAAAGTTCATTTAATTCGGAGCTACGGCCTAGAAGATATGAGCAAAACAAGTTAAGCATGGCATTGATGCAAAATGCATTCAAACATGAAGCACAACACTGCCAATCTTGTTCTTGTAGCATGTTGTTTTGATGCTTGCGATATGCCTAGTTGCTGTTTTGGATAGCTTGTCCTTTAAACTTGTTTCATGTGTATGTGTTGAACCGTAGCTCCGTTTGGAGCATGCTCTATATGAAACTTGCTTGGTTTTGCATGTAGTTTAATCATGTCATGTTGCATCCATCTTTTACAAACATGACATGACTTTTAAGAACAGGTAACAAGCTTCAAATAACATTAAGGTTCAGGTTCATAGGCATCAATATTAAACCAACATGAACAATGCAGAAAGCAACTTTATAATACATATTAGGACTTAGTGTAAACGGGGGCATACATGTGAGCAGAAATAACGTGAATACATGTTGGAGGCATGAAACAATGATGCTACAGTGCAAGAACATAGCAAAAAAATCATGGCATGAAATTACAGGTTAAACATGGCAAAACATGATTACTAAACATCTCCATATAACCTCTAGATCAATGGCATTCATCAAGCCAAGTTTGGAAGTTATAATAGATTCTCAGACTTAGTGAAAAACAGAGTTTGACAGAAAATAGATTCATGATTCATACTTTGAGACAACAAAAGTATATGCTATAGGAACTATTCATGGCATCAAAGAGCATGCCAAACATGTACTAAACACCCTTAACAAAACTTCCTCACTGTACTTTGTCCAGAAACTTATGGAATTATGATACCTTTAATGCAAAAGGGGCACATGATATAAACTATTTTAGACTTAGCAAAAATAATAGCATGGAAAAATAGATTTAAGTCAGGCCCGAGCCCCAAGGGGGTGCAACATGTGCGCCTACACAGGGCCCCCGTTTTCAAGGGCCCCAAACTTTTACGCATTAGTACTCCTCTGTATAGATAGACCTCTTCAGACTTCAGTCCTCAATATGGGCCTCTATTACCGCACGTGAAGAAGCCCCGATCGGGCCATCCCAGTAAATCCTCATCCTGTCATCCACCTAGATTAGATCGAGACGAGTGAAGCGACGAGGTGTTCCTTCGTCTCTTCGTCTGGCACTGGCGGCCATTGCTCGACACGGCAGGTTAGGGCTCCTGACTCCTCTCAAGTCCTCTTTCCTTGGTGTTGAATCCACGATCGAGATGTTGAGTACTTCAGTTCCAACTCAACGTGGTCTTTTCAGCAGGAGACATGACACAGGAGGGCAGGATCAGCCGAACAGCAGCCCGTAGAGAGTACCTGTTTCATCTGACCTCTGAACTATGAAGGCAAGGAAAGTTCATGCCATCATTCGATCTCAAATTTTTAAGCGTCTCGCGTCAATAATCAGTGGTCCTGTGATTCCTTGACTTTGAGTTTCGATTTTGCCCGCTATTTAGTCATACTAAAATCTTGTAGTTAATTTTATTCTTTTCATCTATTAGGCGTTTAGTATTGCAAGATCCAAGTGGCAAGTCATGTCTTCATTTAGAAAACATGAGTCTGGTTACCAAAAGCGGTTGAAGAAACAAAAACTATGTATGATTCTTGATATTTTCAATTGTCATGTAAAATATTGCGATCTTTATATTTTCATAGTTGTATGTTTATGTAGTTTTTTTTGGTGAGATAGGGCTCATTTTAGAGTTTTGCATAGGGCCTCCGATTTTGCCGGCTCGACCCTGATTTAAGTAGGCATGTTTGCAAGCTTGTTTCACTCACTACAAAGCATATAATGACATGCAAATAAATCTAGCAGCAAGTAGACATGATGAAGAACATGACCATGTGCAAAACTACCACAAAGCACAAATGGATTTAAATGCACAAAAATGACAAAATTACATATGGTAACATGATCACAAACTTTCTGAAAAGCCCAAACAAATGACACCACTGGATTGGTTGGAGTTTTCTAGCCCAAAAACATATATAACATGTTGGGGTCACCATGGAAAAATCTCCACAAATGCACCAATTAAGAACCTGCCTAAAAGGGAATATGATAGAATTGGTATTTTCCTCAAAGGGAAATGTCCTGAAATGGACTTGCCTAAAATGGAAAACGGGGACTTTCCAGATTTGGAAAACGCTGGGGGTAAAAAAATGAAAGGAAAGAGGGGTTGGAGGATGACACGTGGGGGCCGGCTGTCATAGGGATAGGCAAAATAAAATCAGAAGGGTTTTGCACCCGATGGGATTCGAACATGGGTCTCCTGGTTGGAGATACATGGCCACAACCACTGCGCTTGTGGCAAGGAAGGGGCGCGGGGCCTTTTGAGGTAAACCCCAAGGCTGGTACGGGTTTCTTCTCCCCAGCAGCAGAGAAGACGCAGACGACGCCGTCGAGGCTCTAGAGGCAGCGGCGGGTGTGCGGGATTTGGAGGAGCTTCTACTTCTATGAGAGCCACAAAGCATTGGCGGGGCATACACATACAAGTGGGCATTATTGTGTGCACGCGGTCAGGACCTTGCGGCCATGGCGGCGAGGTGTGGCGAGGCGAGGTGACGGCGAGCTGCAGCACGAGCGTGGGCCGCGGGACGCTGATCTTGTGCAAGGGCATGAGTAGGCGTGGTGTGTGCAGGGGAGCGGCAAGCGACGTAAGATCTGACCAACACAATGACTAAAAAATAATGCTACTTGCTGGAGCACCGAGATCATGAAGATGGCACAGACAGAACTACGCGAACGGGATGCCATCTACGACGAGAAGGATCAGGGAGGAGCGTAGGCTCACCTAGTGTCCACTGTACATGTAGGTGTGGACGAAGGGGCAACGGAGACGACGAGTAGACCGGCGAAAGTCCGGCAACGTTTTGGTCTGAACGCGGGGAAGAAGTTGATGACGGCAAGGGAGCTCCGGGGGCGCTGGGTTCGCGGTTGTGGATGGGACGAAGATCGACTATGTCTTGGTCCTCTCAACGGCGTCAGAAGGGTCGGAGGCGCGACGTGGGGGCTACTCCGAGCTCGAGCTCGAGCTCAGCCAGAGCATGGCGGGCAGGGTGACGGCATGGCGTGTCTAGCCTTACCTGGTAGTGGCGAGGGAAGGAGTGGGTCTGAATCGGTCGAGGGGAGACCGTTGTAGGGTTTGGACATGCTATATAGGGGTTAGGGGCGCCGGACGGCCGTCAAATCATTGGGCGTGCCGACGTGGCGCCCTAGATGCGCGTCGTACAGAGGAAGATGACCCTCTGTACGTGTGGGATGGCTGGGCTGCGCTGGGAGGCTCCTGCTGGGCCGGCTAGGGAAAAGGGAGGTCCAGGTGGGCTGCACACTGCTGCTGCTCCCTCTCTCTTCTTTCCTTTTAAATATTTTCTTCAAACATAAATACAAGAAAAGGCCACAGAGTTTTGCAGGGAATTAGGATGATATAAAAATACATATTAGATCCTAGATTTAAGCCCTATTTGAATAAATTGGTTTGCACATTTTTAAATGTAGAAAAATAAATCAAGTTTGAATAAAATTCAAACTTGAGGCATTTTTGAACCTAACCAAAACAACTCCAAATAGCATGAAATTTTACACAGAGGTCTAGTACATGGTGTTTGACTTGTAGGAAGAAGTTGAACATTATTGGAGGAGGGTAAACTGGAACTTGCAAAAATAGAAGGGAGAAGAAGGAAGGGAGAAGTGATGATGCATAGAACAACATTATGAGCACCTCAAGGCATATGCTGAGCATGTAAATGAAAAGAGGCAATACAACAACACAATGACCATGATGCGATAACATAGGATGAATAAAATGCAATATGACAAGGCATGACAATGCAATATAATGGCAAGAGGCACAAAGCAAACACATGGCATAACAAGTGAAATGAGCATGGTGCAAGAAGCAAGGATATGGAAAGGCACTCAACATGATCATGGCATAACAAATAGGAATGAAATATGCAAAACAATTATGATACTGCAACAAACACAATAAACACACGACAACAACTAAAATAAATGGAAGGCATCTGGAGCATCGGTCTCGGGGTGTCACAGATAAGGTAATTAAGGATGGCATACATAGGGTATAGTGTTAGTCGAACCCACCAATTCGAGCATGCGGGAGGGAATCCTGAGAACGCATGAGCTCGAACTTTGCCTGAGAATGTCACCATGACCCACCCTAACACAAACTAGGAGGAATCCATTCATGGACAACCCCCTCGTTATCGGTCAAAGGGATGATATATTTATATACCCCAGGGAGTCCACAAATATGTGTGTCGTCTAAAACCCCACAAGGGAGATGGGGTCGATCAGAAGACCCCCTATACCCTTCATGCTGCGAAAAAATATGTATGGGTGGTGTGTGATGTGTTCAAATCCCTAATGGACAACTTCGATGGGGCACCAATTACATTACAAACCGAACACCATACCCCTAAGCCAGGTTCAAGACGTACGCCAGTTCCCCAAGTTCGAGGTGGGGGGTATCCACTGCATGTGCTCAAACTTAATTTGGTCTAACATGGCACATAGAGCAAGAGAAAACCAGTATGGTCAAACCCTTCTCATACGTTGAGTCAAAGTTTTAGATGACGAACCCATCATGGTCAAACCATTCTCGTACATTGGGTCAAAGGGATAGATTGTGTGGGCCCATAGATCTCAATCATTCTCTGATTTTTGAAAACAAAAAATAACGAAAAACAACATTCTACAAATTACCAAAAAAGGATCCCAAGGTATGAGAAGGGTCAAAGGGATAGATTGTGTGGGCCCGCAGATCACAATCATTCTCCGATTTTTGAAAACAAGAAATAACAAAAAAACATCATTCTGAAGAAGGATCTCAAGGTTTATATAATCGACATGGCAGGTCACTACATACACATTTAGATGCTAAATGTCTGTAATGACCATGTCATGGCGCTTAAATGAAGCTTGAGATATACAACTTCCCACTGGGTCACACATCCTTAGACTCCTCCAGGCCCAGCACGCTTACCTTGTGCGTTCTACTTAACTCGGCTAGCGGATGAGAAGTCGCCCTTGCTGATAAGAGTTTCCTCCTTGCCTTTAAGGCATGTCACGCTGGTCACCGTGTGGGGCCTACTCCCTACTCACACACGTTTGTGCTTTCAAAAACTTTGTGCAATCTTTACATGGCTGGTGTGTCATCGCCTAGCCTTCTATGACCACTCACACCGGCAGTGCTTGAGTTTGATAGGTGAGATATTTATTTAAGGAGGTACTTTCTATTTCTTCTCCTTTGTTTTATTACCGATGGGAGAAAAGGCGGGAAACCGATGGGAGGAGTGGTGGTAAATGGTAGCGTGTTTGAATATAAAACACCATTAATATGTAAAACTTAGTAAATAAGGAAGCGCGAGCTAGCACAACGCGTGTGCAAACTGCTTACCCACGGGTGCCAGACGGTTAGCCAGAATTGCCTTAAATATTCAGGGTTCGTTTGGGCTTTTTTGTACATTCTATTTGATTTTTCTAAGCATTAACTTAATATGCATAATTCCATTTTGAAGTACATATACATGCTCTAGTGCCCCAAAATGGCTAGAAAAATCATACATGTGTCCTTGGGTGCATATTTATGTTCCATGCAAAGAATGTGAATGAAATACAACTGTCTCAGCGTTTCGCTCGGCCTCAAACATTGATAATCTTAGTTTTCAAATCCCCATAAATCCAAAACTCATCTGAAAAACGTAAAACTTGGCATGGTTTCATGACAAGGCACATATATATCATGGTAAAAAAATGTCCAATTTAGGGCAAGCTTTATTACAAGCCTCTTACAAATTGGAGCTTCTCGTAAGAACCCTCGTGATTCCAATAGGGAACGTGTCCCCCTTCTGGGCGAAAGATAATTGATCCGTCCATTTTTCATCATGAATCCCTACTATTATTTATGATTTTTTGATTAATATAATACTTTGTGGAGAAATTATAATGCCTTTTCTCTCTTAATTTGCAAGATTTACATGAAGAGGGAGATTGCCAGCAGCTGGAATTCTGGACCTACAAAAGCTATGTCCAAGATTCCTATTATGCACAACTCCAAATGAGCTGAAATTTCACAGAGAATTGTTTTGGAATATATAAAAATTATTGGTGAAAAGAAGTACCACGGAGGCCTAGCCAGGTGCCTACGAGTCACCAGGGCGCACCCTGGAGGCTCGTGGAGCCCCTGGCCCACTTCTGATGCCCATCTTCTGGTATAAAAGCCTATTTTACATAGAAAAAAAAATAAGGAGAGGACTGTCGGGACAAAGCGCCGCCGTCTCGAGGTGGAACCTGGGCAGGAGCACTTTTGCTCTCCGGCGGAGCAATTCCGCTGGGGATACTTCCCTCTGGGAGGGGAAATCGAAGATATGATCATCATCAACGACCCTCCCATCATGGGAGGACCAATCTTCATCAACATCTTCACCAACACCATCTCATCTCAAACCCTAGTTCATCTCTTGTATTCAATTTTTATCTCAAAACCTCAGATTGGTACCTGTGGGTTGCTAGTATTGTTGATTACATCTTGTTATTGATGCTAGTTGGTTTATTTGGTGGAAGATTATATGTTCATATCTATTATGCTATTCAATACCCCTATGATCTTGAACATGAACATGATGTGTGAGTAGTTACTTTTGATTTTAGGACACGGGAGAAGTCTTGTTATAAGTAATCATGTGAATTTGGTATTCGTTCGGTATTTTGATGATATGTATGTTGGTGTTTCTCTTAGTGGTGTTATATGAACGTTGACTACATGACACTTCACCATCTTTGGGCCTAACGGAATGCCTTGTGGATGATGGGTTGCTACAGTGACACAAGCTTAAACCCTGGTTTATGCGCTACTCCGTAAGGGGCTGATTTGAGCCATATGTTTCATGCTATGGTTAGATTTATCTTAATTCTTCTTTCGTAGTTGCGAATACTTGCAAGAGGGGGTAATCATAAGTGGGAGGCTTGTTCAAGTAAGAACAACACCCAAGAACCGGTCCACCCACGTATCAAATTATCAAAGTAACGAACATGAACCAGACCAACATGATGAAAGTGCCTAGATGAAATTCCCATGTGTCCTCAAGAACACTTTGCTTATCATAAGAGACCGTTCCAGCCCGTCCTTTGCTAGAAAAAGGATTAGGCTACCTTGCTGCACTTTTATTACCATTACTATTATTTGCTCGTTACAAATTATCTGCTATCAGACAACTTGCTACCAACAATTTCAGTGCTTGCAAAAACTACCTTGCGGAAAACCGCTTGTCATTTCCTTCTGCTCCTCCTTGGGTTCGACCCTCTTACTTATCTAAAGGGCTACAATTTATCCCCTATACTTATGGGTCATGAAATATCTTTTCTAGCGCCATTTCCAGGGAGTGAAGAGCCTTTGGTAAGTGGAATTCGGTAAGGAAACATTCATATTATGTGCTGAAACTTTACTGTCAGTTGTCACTATGGAAAGTAATCTTTTGAGGGGTTTGCTCAGGGTATCTTCACCTTGACCGAAAGCACCGAGAGTTTCTCCTCAACCTACTGCACCTACTTAACATATTTATTATGAGATTCCTTCGGGTATGATAGAAAAAATGCTAGCTAATCCTTATGCAGGAGATGGAACAAAACATCATGATATGCACCTAATCTATGTGGATGAAGTATGTGGATTATTTAAGCTCAAGTGTCTTCTCGAAGATAAAGTTAATAAGAAGTTTTTCCCTTTATCTTTGGGGGGGGGGGGGAATCATTGCAATGGTATAGGCTATGTGATGATATTGGAACTTGGGATTGGAACCGGTTGAAATTGGAATTTCATCAAAAGTTTTATCCTATGCATTTGGTTCATCGTGATCGTATTGTATATATAATTTTTCGCCTCATGAAGGAGAAAGTATCGCTCAAGCTTGGGGGAGGCTTAAGTACATGATGTACACATGCCCCAATCATGAGCTCTCAAGAGAAATTATCTTACAGATTGTTTATGCTCGTCTTTCTCATAATGATCAAACCATGCTCGATCCTTCTTCAACTTAGATAGGATCTTTTGGAAAGAATTAAAAGCAATTCTGAATATTGGTGACTCGAAAAGGTAAAGAGTTAGGTATAATTCTTGAGTTTGATTGTGTTAAATCTTTTATGGATACCGTTGCTTTTCATAAGTTTAGCACTAAATATGGACTCGACTCTGAGATAGTAGCTTCCTTTTGTGAACCTTTTGCAACCCATGTTAACCTACCCAAGGAGAAGTGGTTTATATATCATCCCCTTGTTAAAGAAAATATTAAGGAACCCACTATTGTTAAAGATGAAATTAGCATTTACAATGTAGATCGAGTTGTGCCAACTGCTTATATTGAGAAACCACCTTTCCCCGTTAGGATAAAGGTACATGTTAAAGCTTCAACCATGGTTAGAAGAAGTAATATGAGACCACCTAGACCCTCTGAAAAAATTAAAGTTGAACCTAATGTTCAAAGATCTCTTGGTCGATACTGTTGATGGGCATGTTACTTATTTCTATGGTGAAGCTGCTAGAATTGCTAAAGCCCATAATAAAGATAAGAATAAACCCGTGGTTGGCATGCCCGTAGTCTCTCTTAAATTAGGAGGTCACTGTAATCATGGCTTAGGTGATCTAGGTGCTAGTGCGAGTGCTATCTCGTTCACCTTATATCAAGAAATTATGAATGATATTGTTCATGCCGCAATAGAATACATTGATGTTACTATTAAGCTTGCTAATAGAGACAATATTACACATCTTGGGATTGTTAGAGTTGTTGTAGTACTGTGTGGAAAAGTAAACTAACCTACCGATTTCCCAGTTCTTGGTTCACCAGAAGATGATTTTTGTCCCATTATATTTGGTAGACCTTTCTTGAACACTGTTAATGCTAAGACTGATTCTGCTAAAGAAACTGTTAGCCTTAACTTTGGTGATGTTTCTCGTGAGTTTAATTTTTCTAAATTTCATAGACAACCGCATGATAAGTAATTGCCTAATAAGGGTGCAGTTATTGGTCTTCCTTCTATTGTCATTCTTACAACTGACCTGTTAGGACAATATTTGTTAGACCATGAAAATGATATGCAAATGAATGAAAGAAATGAAATAGACAAGTTGTTCATTGAACAACAACCTATCCTTAAACACAGTTTTCTTATTGAAACTCTTGGAGGTCCTCATCCACCTAAAGGCCACCCTATGTTTGAATTGAAGTGATTACCTAATACTTTGAAATATGCTTATCTTGATGAAAATAAGATATATCCTGTTATTATCAGTGCTAACCTTTCAGAGCATGAAGGAAGGATATTATTAAAAACTCTGAGGAAAGAAAGTCTTTTAGATTACTTTCTAGCAGTTGTGTTTGCATGTGATAAATTCAGATCTTATATTGTTGAATCTAAAGTAATTTTCCACACCGATCATGTTGTTGTTAAGTACCTTATAGAAAAGAAAGACGCTAAACCTAGACTCATTAGATGGGCACTTTTGCTTCAAGAATTTGATTTGCATATCACCGATAGGAAAGGAGATGAGAATCCCGTAGCTGACAACATGTCTAGGTTAGAAAATATCCTTGATGACCCATTACCTATTGACGATAGTTTTCCCGATGAGCAGTTGGCTGTCATAAATGATTCTCTTATTGCTCCTTGGTATGTTGACTATGCTAACTACATTATTGCTAAATTTATACTACCTAGCTTTACATATGTAATGCCCAGGATGGGACTATACCTCTTACGTGTCGAGGCATGACTTAAAGGTATAAGCCCATTCTGGAATGATCTCAAGTTTGGTATCTTTGCACGACTCATGTAAAAGAGGGATTAAATTGCAAAAGGAGATAGCTGGCTTACACTCGCCACTTCACACAATACATTACATAAGCAAAACATCATTCAAAACATCACATCCCATCTAAGGGTAAGATCCAAAAGACAAGATACCAAAACATAACGTTAAACCAAAGGTCTAGATCGAATCCTAGTAGAAACCACTACTAATCGTCGAAAACGTCTCAAGCATACGGCCACGCTCTTCATCGAACTCCCGGTGGAGTACTTGAACCAGCTCCTGCATCATTCTTGGCTGAACCTGCATCTGGTGTTGTAGTATCTGTGAGCCACGAGGACTCAGCAATCCCATAACCATGGGTATCAAGACTAGCAAAGCATTGTGGGTAGGAAGAGGTAAAGTGGTGAAGGTTGCAGCAGCGGCTAAGCATAATATGGTGGCTAACTTACGAGTACAAGAATAAGATGAGCTTCTATGCAAACGGTCGCAACTAATAGTGATCGCTAAAGATCCTGAACTACATACGAATCAAACATAACCCCACCGTGTTCTCTTCTCAAAGAAAAGAGACAGTCACGGTTACTCACACTATTGTGTGTTTTACTACGGATCCTCTGTCAAGTTTTCTACAACCGGACATTAACAAATTCCAATCTGCCACATAACCACGGGCACGGCTTTCGAAAGATCATAACCCTGCAGGGGTGTCCCAACTTAGCCCATCACAAGCTCTCACGATTAGCTGAAGTGATAAATATAATATCATCACCCCTTATCTTAGGGAAAACCGATCATGCTCGGCTTCCCGGTGCACAAGACATTTCGACAATGGTAAAACAAGTCCAACAAGACCTCCCGGTGTGTCGACACCCTGATAGTAGCCGCGCGTATCTCGTCTCAGGCCACGACCGGATGGGCGATTATACGAGTAAAACCAAACCTCGAGTTTCCCCGTGGTGGCCCCGCATACTCCCCGTTTAGGACCAACACCATCAGCACTGGCCCCCCTGCTATGTAGAATTAAGAACCCGGGGACGCGACCCCCTATGCAAATTTAAATAATTAATTAAGTTGTTATTATGAGGCAAATTAAAACCAATGTTGGGCCTTGCTGGAGGAGTTTTATTCAAAGCCGAAGTGTCAAGGGGTCCCCATCCACCCATCGTGTAAGGAACGCAAAATCAAGGAACATAATGCCGGTTTATCGGCGCCTAAGGTGGCATGAGTGGAACAAAACACCGAGCAAAAGGCCAAGCCTTCCACCCATGCCCAGTATATAGGTGTGTTAATAATAATTATAGATATTGTGATATTCCAACAACAAGTTCCCTCCTGGAACGAACTTCATCTTCACCTGCAACTAACAACGCTATAAGAGGGGCTGAGCAAGCGGGTAACATAGCCAAATAGTGGTTTTGCTAGGAAGGTTTCAAATGTTAGAGGTTTCATGGCAACAAGGAGAGGCTGACATAAAAGATGGGTAGTGCGACATGTAACGGTAGCATCGAGACAACTAAGCATGGCAATGGTAGTAAAGGTATCCAAGGGTATGATCATCTTGCCTGGGATTCCGCAAGGAAGAAGAACGGATCCATGAAGTAGACGGAGCAACATAGTCGAGCGAACCCTCACAACTCCAGAACGAAACCGAAGCTAACAAGAGAAGCAACCGGAAAGAAGCAAACAACACGGTAAACACACAATCATAAACATGGCATACGATGCACATCCAAGTATGATGCATGTCCGGTTTAAATATGCATGGCATGGCAATGGCAAAGTGCACAAACAAAACTACAAGTTAAGTGGAGCTCAATATGCAACGAGTTGCATATTGACGAAACACCACATTTTAATTATTTAGTTGACTCTCGTTTATTTACAAGACAAGGTTAAATGTTTGTTAACATGGCAAGAGGTGAAGCAAAAACAAACTACCTATTTAGGCATGTTAAAAGAGGCCGGAAATAACAACAACAACTCCAGGAAAATCCCCATAAGCATGTTTAGTAATTTTTAAGCAAACAACAATTCACACATTTTAATGTTGTTAACATGATGCGGATGACATGATCAAGTTTATGCAATTTTTATTAAAAGTTGACAAGAGAGATATGAAGCACTTGTCACCATGGTGGAAAGAAAGGGTGCCACGGCAACGATCCGAAAATGATGCAACGGCAACATCTCGGTTCCGGTAACTCGTTGAGAGTACGGTGCAAAAGAAAGGAGACGTGAACATGTCGAACAAGGTGATGGGGTGCTCCCGGCTTCCGGGTTGCCACGGGTCGGCGACAAAAGATGGCACAACGGACACGGTGAAAACAAGGGATGCATCTCATACAACACAAGCAAGCAGTCCACGGGTCATCGTCTCGGGGTTATACCTTCGAACCGTTCGTTTCCGAAGTGGTTCGAGTCGTTGAGGGACGTAGTGGAAGTAGTGGAAGTAGTCGTTCTCGCGAGTCGTGGTACACGTTCGTAGAGGGAAGTAGTCATTCCGTTTCGGAGAGGTACTTGGCGAATCCCTCGTTTCCGGGGCGACGGTAGTCGTTCACGTTGGCGACGGTAGTGGAAGTAGTCGAACTTCGTTTCGTAGATGTACTTGACGGTTCCGATGGCTCCGGGCATAGTGGTACTTGGGGTCATCGGACTTGCCGGTCTCGATTCTCGCGACGTTAGGGGTACACGTTGTCAGTACGATCTCGGTGTAGATGTACACGTCGTCAAGGTACTTGCCGTTCGGGGGTACTTGCTGTTCGTCGTGTAGTCGTACACGTGTTGTAGAGGGACTTGGCGCAAAACAGGGCGACGGTAGTGGAACTTCGATGCTTGCGGCTTGTTCCAGGGGTCTTGGAGCATAGTCGTGGTACTTGGCGGCAGAAGCACGTAGCATGGGTACACGGCGTAGCCATGTCCTTCGAGGTCGGCCTTGGAGCTCTGCGAGCGGCAGCAGGATGCTGCAGGCAAAACAGGGGCCAAGCCTCGGCGGAGCTGGTTGACAGCAGAGGAGAGGCGCGGGGCGAGGACGGGCGCTGGCTGGCGCTGGCGATGAGGGAGGAGAGCGAGGAGGGACGTCGCGGCGGCTCCAATGCGAGGCGACGGCCTGGGCGGCATTGCAGCAAGGCCCGCGGGCGATGGGCCACTGGTCGCGCGCACAGGGCGGCGGCATACTGGAGGGTCGAGGGGATCGGCATTGGGGAGCTCCTCTCCCTGGCGATCTGGCGGTGCGGGGCGGAACCTGGCCGGCTCGCGGGACTCCAGGCGCGGGCCCGCTGGAGAGGAGGGGCGAGGGGATCCCCCGCGGTGGCCGGCGGCGACTGGCGAAGGGGCCGGCGCGGTGTGCCTGGCCGAGGAGGGAGCGGGTGTCGCAGCCTTGGCGCGCTGGGACGAGGAGATGGGATCGGTGAGATCGATGGGAGGGGATGCTGCTCGAGGGAGAGCGAACGGCGGCTGAGGGAGGACGAGAGGGGTTCGAGAGAGCGATGGATCGAGGGGAAAGAGGGAATCGGGGTGCGGGGTCGAGGGAACGAGGGGACTGGAGTGCGGCGCTGAGGAGGAGAGAAGGGACGAGGGGGATCGGGCTAGGGTTTAGGAGAGTGGGAGGCTGGGCCTTGGGCCAAAAGGCTGGAGAGGAGGCTGAGGCCCATATGGCCTAGGAGGCTGGGAGGAGAGGAGGCTGGGCCTCTCTCTCCCTCTCAAATAAAAAAAAACAAAACCTATAAGAGAAGGAAAAGAAGAAGATGGTAGAGGTGGAATCTGGGCATGGGGATAATTTTCCCGGACTCGCAAAATGTCCACGGTCCACGAAAAAATAGGAGAGGCAAGAACGCAAGAGATAAATTCGAACTCATTTGAATTGAATTCAAATGATTTGAATTAGGCCATGACTTAAAAGTGTCCAAAAGTGTTGAGGTTTTTGGAGGAACCTCGATAAACGGGAAAAGAAATACAGGGAGGGTTTTGACGGTGAAACTTGAATTAAAGAGGCATGGGGAATATATGCAAGTGTGTTGGGTTAATTCCAAACAATGGAATATTTATTTATATAGCTCCCTAAATATTGGGATGATATGTTATAAAGAGAAGTCACACTTCCCTCGATTTTAATGAACCAAAGGTCCACACAATTTATTTAGTTTGAGAAGCAAAAGATTAAAGACATGATGGCATGATGACATGATGCAATGCAAAAAAAATAACACAAGCACAAATGAAACACACGGAAGAACCCGGAACATCTGGAATCTTCTGGGACGTCGGTCTTCGGGCGTCACAACATACCAGAAAACAAAAAGTTCTTTGATTTAAGACATTACTTCTGGGATGACCCACATCTTTAGAAAGGAGTAAATGGTATTATTAGACATTATATACCTGAGCATGAACAGGAACAAATCCTACAAAAGATTCACTCCGAGGCATATGGAGGACACCATGCCGGAGACAGAACCGCACACAAAGTATTACCATCGGTTTTTTATTAGCCTACTGTCTTCAAGGATACTCATAAGTTTGTCTTATCTTGTGATGAATGTCAAAGAATTGGCAATATTGGTAGACGCCGGGAAATGCCTATGAATTATCCGCTTGTTATAGAACGGTTTGATGTTTGGGGATTTGATTACATGGGACCTTTTCCTTCCTCCAATGGGTACACACATATTCTAGTTGCTATTGATTACGTTACTAAGTGGGTAGAAGCTATTCCAACTAGTAGTGCTGATCATAGAACTTCTATTAAAGTGCTTAAAGAAGTATCTTCTCAATATTTGGAGTCATTACATATTTAGTAACTGATGGTGGTTCATGCTTTATTCATGGTGATTTCCGAAAATTGCTTGCTGAATATGATGTGAACCATAGAATTGCATCTCCTTATCACCCTTAGTCTAGCGGTCAAGTTGAATTAAGTAATAGATAAATAAAACTAATTTTGCAAAAGACCGTTAATAGATATAGAAAGAATTGGTCTAAAAAACATTAATGATGCATTATGGGCTTATAGAACTACTTATAAGAATCCTATGGGTATGTCTCCCTATAAATTAGTTTATGGAAAAGCATGTCATTATCCTCTTGAGTTAAAACATAAAGCATATTGGGCAATTAAAGAACTCAGATATGATTTTAAACTTGCCGGTGAAAAGATTTTATTTGATATTAGTTCATTAGATGAATGGAGAACCCAAGCTTATGAAAATGCCAAACTATTTAAAGAAAGAGTTAAAAGATGGCATTACAAGAGGATCCAGAAACGAGAATTTAAAGTGGGTGAATATGTTCTATTGTACAATTCTGTTTGTAGATTCAGGAAAACTTCTCACTAAATGGGAAGGTGTGGGGACCCCGACTCATAAGTCGGGATCACCGAATGCATGTGTACAATGATCCCAGAGATCAATGCTCACTGAACACACAGAAGCTAAATAACAAGAGTCTTACATCCATACATACCGTCTTACCCAAATTATGACCATTATGGTCAAGTCTTACATAGATAAAGCCTCAAGGGATGAACATCAAATAAAACACAAGCAGCAGAAATCTTCGTTGATAGGTAGAACCCATGCCATCTGCCTTAACCCTACAGACATTTTGACTGGAAAAGTGTCCTTGTTTGCATGTTCGTCTCCAAAGAACTCTTCTTCGAACTCCTATTCTTCCATGCCTGGCCAATTAAATAACCAGTGGCAAGCCAATGACTACTTTGAATGTACTTGCAAGCAACCCATATTTTTGGATCAAGGTAGCAATGCACGATGTAACAACAAGTAGGCAACCTAGCCTCAAGCTAGTTGGGAACTCATGACCTAATCAACTTGTAAAACATGCATCAATGAACTCTGGTAACCATGTGAATACGTTATAGATATCAACATAAATAGAGTTGGGATCAATTCTAGCTTATTCAACATGTCAAGGCATTTGCCTTGACTCACATAGTCTCTTCCACACACATGTACGAAGTTTGTAAAATAGACATAGTTTAAGTAGCACCACCCAACTGCATGACCGTGGACACAGCTATTCGAATAGTTTGACACTCTGCAGAGGTTGTACACTTTAGCCACAAGAATCGGGAAGCTTTCGTGACATCCACGATCCCGCAGTACCTCAAGTACTCAGGGAAGCACCCGATCACTATCTTTCCCTAGGCGACACTAACATAGATTCCACTCGTTGGCGCACGGCCCTCGTGTATAAGTATCAAGATCTTGGGACTATGCCCTTTTCATTACTAAGCGTACACGAAGGGACCAACGGTGTGTCCGGTGCCCTGTAAAAACAGTCATGGCCGCCTATCCAAGCATGACCCTATCCCGAGAGTGAACTAACGTCACCCCCGTCACTAGTAATCTAGGCACCATGCCAGCATCGGACTAGGTAATCAACAATGCCCCGTCCCATAAGGGGTAGAGTGGTTGTACATGTTTGGTTGGGACGGTAAACAATCTTAAATCTAATTCATCTTTTACACATACACACACAAATGCTTGCTCCGATACATCACTTCTTCCTCAAGTGGTGACCTAGTTCAACATCTCCCATGGGCATTAGGGGCACCCGATGGGGTTTTCAAAAGAATGCAACCACAAGGCGATCATGGCATGCATGCAACATTATGCATCAATAACTAAAATTTTGACATCGTATCTCCAAGCAGAAGGTGGATCTACGAGTATGGTCATGCATCATTTGGTTGTTTACAACAAGTTCATCACCGTCAGTTTCATCATCATGCAATCGGAAGAAGGTACCGATGAATAAGAGAGGTATCATGGTCAAAGGGCTGCTTGCCTTGGTTGTCTTGGTCTTCGAAGTCTTCAAGTCCTTCTCCTTCTTCTTCTCCAACTACTTTATCAAATACGGGATCTATTCGTCGCAAAGAAACAACGGGAAAAATAAGGCAATAGCAAAAACAGAAAATCAAAGTGCTCAGAAAAATGTCAACTCATTTTTCTTAAATACTAGGATGAAAACTAAGAATGAAAAAAATTCTTAGTTTTGGATTTGGGGCTTTATAAATAGAGAGGTGGATTTTTAAAGAAGGATTTAAATGCTCAAATTTGAATTTAAATCTGAACAGTACAGAAAAGTGTGATGGATTTGCATGATAGTTACACCATTAAATAGGTGGGATTATTACAAGATTTTTGGAGTTGGGATTATTTAATTTGGATGAATTATGTGGGTTGTGGAATTTTTGGAAGCCACTGTAAAAAGAAAAAGGAAAAAGCGTTGGGGCTACTGTGTTTACTGGGCCAGAATAGCCACAGCGCAGCAGGCCTAGAAGAGAAACGGCTCGGGCGAGCTAGAGCGGCATGCGCGCCAGGTTTTAAACGTGATGGGTAGGGCCCGACACCAGAGAGAGAGGAGGGCGAGAGAGAGGATAGGATGATAGGTGGGCTCCACCTGTCATCTCCAACCTCGCGGTAGAGAGGCCAACGAGCTCACCGGCGGTGATAGGAGGCACGACGAGGTCGGGCGAGGGCATGGCTGGACTCAGCATTGAGTCGCCGTTCGGGTGGTGCCGGAGCTGGCCGGAGGGAGACAGTGGTTCACCAGCGATGACATCCTGCGGCGGAGGGGCTTCGGCCGTCGGTTTCTTCGGTTGTTCCCGGCTGCAAAAGAAGCAGGGGGGAGAGGGGAAAGGGTCAGTGGCCTGCGGTGGTTCTAGATCGAGGAAGAGGAGCGGCGGAGGAGGTCTGCGCCTCCCGAAGGCCAGCGAGCCTAAGCGGCGGAGCTCGAGCTCGACCTCAAGCTCCGGCGCTTCTATAGAGGAGTGGTTGGTGCAGGGGATGGATTAGGTGCTGCAGAGAGCGAGTTGTGAGGAGAGGAGAGCTCGGGGAGGTCTTATATAGCTGGGCCAGGGCTTGCCGTGGACCCATGCGCCGGCGAGCTTGTTGCGGAGTTGGTCTAGTGCCAGGGGAGAGAAAGAGAGCGGGAGAGGGCTAGAGGCATCACGCGTGTGGGATCATCCATTGGAGCTCTCGGGCAGACGGCGCGCGTGCAAAGGAAGGCAGCAGGAGGGAGAAGGAGGAGGGGGTCATCCTGCTACCGTGTCACGGACGTCGAGGTGCATCGTCGGGCATGCGGGGGAGGCCCGAGGTGGCCGCAGGTGCTTGGTAGAGGGCAGGAACATCGCTTGGAGACACTATAGCGTGCATATGGCATGCCAGGGCATTGTTTAAGTGCCCTGGTCGTGGCCACTTGTGCCATCTGGTCCAGAAGAGTGTAAACAATGTGGGGAGAGCTTTGGATTCCTTGGATGGCACTGGAGTGAGAAGGAGAGGTGAGAAAGGGTAGAAGTGCTGCTGTCCAGAGAGGGAAATGAGGGTTTCACCCCCCAATAATTGAGCTGAGGGTTGGCAAGACTTACTGGAGGTAGAAGGGGACTAGAATAAGTTGTGGTAAAAATTTAAAGTAAAGGGGAATAGTGAAAGTGGCCCAAATGGTGATTTTTGAAACATGGCAGAAGGTGTTTGATGCAAGTTTGAGCCACTTGCACTCATCTCCTCCTTGTGCCACTTGATGGGGGTGTGGTGCATGAGCATATGGCATTGTGGTGGAAACTTGAGCTCATTTGGATAAAGTTACCAATGCAAATTTTATAAACCCTAGAAATCAACAGAAATGGATTTTCTTAGATCTAGCTAAGCTAATCTTTTCCCCTTGATTCACCACTTGGTGAAGTGTCATTATTTGGGTACTTGAGCATGTCCACAAAGTTTGGGATGAATTGGAGAAAGTTGGCAATGTAAAGTTGTTTAAACTTGGATCTGTACAGAGATGGTTTTGGGGCACTTTTGTGAACCAAAACTATTCTGATTGGAATAAAGCTTTGCAGAATCATCACATTAGGCATATGTGACTTGCCAGAATTTTCTTGGAATTTTTAGAGAATATTTCTATTTAAATATTTCAAAAGCTTGAAATATCTAGAAAGGATTTTTGAGGGATTTGACCAATATTTTGAACATGACCATGTGTTTAAACTCTTATATATGGACAATATATGTCCTCTGAGCTTCCTTGAATTTTCTAAAATATTTTTAAAAAATTAAAATAATTTTAACCTATTAAAGACTATTTTTGGCCTAAAGAAAAAGCCTTTAAATAAAATAGGAAAATAACTATTAAAATTTATCCTTTGTGGTTTATGGGGGTCCTATACCTAATAGGAGTCAAATATACTCTTTGAAAGATTTTTCATACCCCAAATTAAGCACTTGTAGTGCAAGCCACAATTCAGGGGTTTTTGGAAAACCTAATTTGAAAATTACTTTTTGGCCAAAATTTTTTTGTAAGAAAATACTATTCTGTCCTATACAAATGGCCTGCTCATTGGGCAAAAGTTTGGATTAAGGAGATGGAGTATAGAAGGTGGGGTTTTGTTGAATTTAAAGAGCACTTGAAATCATAGACAAAAATCCAACTCGAATAAAAAGCCAAATAATGCAAAAGTTTTTGTTGATCCAAGTTTTCATGCTTTATAATGCAAAAGACATGTTACGAAATGCTGGGTGTGACAGGCCGACCCCCTTACAAGAATCTCGTGCCCAAGATTCTTAAACTAGACTTTAAAGAGATAAGGGAACTCGGATCTGAGGTAGCCTTCACGCTCCTAGGTTGCTTTTGCTTCAGTGTGGTTGCTCCACTGGAGCTTCAAGTACTTGATGGTGCAGCTTCAAGTACGTCGTTCTGCTTCATCCAATATGCAGATGGGCCTCTCGCATTAGGTTAGATCAGACTGAAGGTCAATGGCTTGATGATCGATGTCCTTGTAGAGATCAGGCTTGTCTGGAACTTGGAGACACTTTCGGAGTTGTGACACGTGAAACACGTTGTGCACATCAGATAGTTCTGATTGCTCTCTGACTATAGCGCCAGAAAAGCTCCTGTTTGCTAGGACTACGTCGGTATTTCCCCAAAGAGGAAGGGATGATGCAGCACAACGACGGTAGGTATTTCCCTCAGTGTTGAAACCAAGGTTATCGAACCAGTAAGAGAACCAAGCAACGCAACGTCAACAACACCTGCACACAAATAACAACACCTCGCAACCCGACGTGTTAAAGGGGTTGTCAATCCCTTTCGGATAACGATGACAGAAATTTGTAATAGATTGGAATAATAGATCATAGATAAAATAAAATGCAACAAAGTATTTTTGTATTTTGGTTTAATAGATATGAATAAAAATGCAAAGGAAAGGTAGATCGCAAGCAAATACATGAGAAAGAAGACCCGAGGGCCTTAGGTTTCACGAGTGGCTTCTCTCGAGAAAAATAGCAAACGGTGGGTAAACAAATTACTGTTGGGCAATTGATAGAGCCTCAAATAATTATAACGATATCTAGGAAATGATCATTACATGGGCATCACGTCCAAGTTAGTAGACCGACTCCTGCCGGCATCTACTACTATTAGTCCACACATCGAACGCTATCCAACATGCATCTAGTGTATTAAGTTCATGGAAAAACAGAGTAATGCACTAAGAACGATGACATGATTTAGACCAGATCCGTTTATGTATGGCGTTAGATACGGATCTCGTCGTTTTATCCTTAGTAGCAACGATACATACGTCTCGGTTCCCTTTCTGTCACTGGGATCAAGCACCGTGAGATCAAACCCACTACCGGGAACCTCCTCCCATTGCAAGATAAATAGATCAAGTTAGCCAAACAAAACCCAAATATCCGAGAAGAAATATGAGGCTATAAGAGATCATGCATATAAGAGATCAAAGAAACTCAAATAACTTTCATGGATATAAAAGATAGATCTATTCACAAACTCAAATTTCATCGGATCCCAACAAACACACCACAAAAAGAGTTACATAATATGGATCTCCAAGAGACCATTGTATTGAGAATCAAAAGAGAGAGAGAGAGGAAGCCATCTAGCTACAAACTACGGACCCGTAGGTCTACAAAGAACTACTCACGCATCATCAGAGAGTCACCAATGGAGGTGGTGAACTCCATCCGAGATGGTGTCTAGATTGGATCTGGTGCTTCTGGACTCTACGGCGGTTCGATGAATATTATAGAGCAAAGAGGTAGTGCGGGAGGCCCCGAAGTGGGCACAACCCACCTGGGCGCGCCAGGCCTAGTGCGCCCAGGTGGGTTGTGCCCCCCCTGGGCACTCCCCAGGTGCTTCCTTGGACCATCAGGTGTCTTCTGGCCAATAAAAATTCTCCAAAAAGTTTCGCGGTCTTTGGGCTCTATTTGATATTGATTTCCTACGACGTAAAAAACATGCAGAAAACAACAACTGGCACTTGGCACTATGTCAATAGGTTAGTACCAAAAAATGATATAAAATGATTATAAAACATCCAAGAATGATAATATAACAACATGGAACAATAAAAAATTATAGATACGTTGGACACGTATCAACACTCCCAAGCTTAACTCCTGCTCGTCCTCGAGTAGGTAAGTGATAAAAACAGAATTTTTGATGTGGAATGCTGCCTATCATGTCATATCATATTCTTTTCTTTATAGCATGGACATTTGGACTTTTATATGGTTAAAAGCAATAGTCTATTTTTGACATTATAATTTAGATACTCAAGCATATCAATAAGCAACAATGTGTTTCAAAGTATCAATGTTATGATAAGCTGTCCCTACAAAATCATATAGTCTTATCATGCTATGTCTTCCCCGCTCAAAGTATAAATCATGTACTACCCCGGTGTCAGCCAAGCAATTGGTTCATACTTTTTAACGCGCTTCAGCATTTTCAACTCTCACGCAATACATGAGCGCAAGCCATGGATATAGCAATATAGGTGGAATAGAATGCGATGGTAGTAGACAAAAAGAAGGGAAGAAAGTCTCACATCAACTAGGCACACTGATGGACCATGGAGATGTCCATCAATCGATATCAATGTGAGGACTAGGGATTGCCATGCAACGGATGCACTAAGAGATATAAGCGTATGAAAGCTCAGTATGAAACTAAGTGGGTATCCATCAAACTCTACTATAGAAAATTCCCACTTGTATATGAAAGTGACAACACATGAGACTCTCTATATGAAAAACATGGTGCTACTTTGAAGCACAAGTGTGGTATTTGCATGCCCCTTTTCTCCCCCTTTTTTTCTTTCTTTTTCTTTTCTCTTTTTCTTTTCTTATTCTTATTCTTTTCTTTCTTAGTCCGGGGTCTCATCCCGACTTGTGGGGGAATCATGGTCTCCATCATCCTATACTGGGGCATTCTCTAATAATGGTTAATGATGATCATCACACTTCTATTTACTTATAACTCAAAAAGAAATAGAAATTACAACTTGATACCTATGACATAGCATGACTCTATATGATGAAAATGAATGCTCAAGTCAACTATATGATGGAAGTGCATGGAAATATATCTCGGGATGGCTATGGAAATGCCATAATAGGTAGGTATGGTGGCTGTTTTAAGGAAGGTTTAATAAAGTTTATGCACCGACAAAAGTTGTGCGGCACGAGAAGGGCTAGCAATTATGAAAGGGTGAGTTTGCGTATAATCCATGGACTCACATTCGTCATAAAGAACTCACATACTTATTGCAAAAGTTTATTAGCCCTCGAAGCAAAGTAATACTGCGCATGCTCCTAGGGGGGAGGTTGGTAGGAGTTAACCATCGCGCGCCCCCGACCTTCACACAGAGATAGGATAATCAAGGATAAATTATGCTCCGACTTCCTGGCATAACGAGGGACCATACATGCATGTTTTGGGAATCACAAACCTTAACATGAATATTCTTACTAAAGCATAATTACTCATTAACATGACTCACATATCATATCATCATGTCTCAAAACTATTACAAGGAATCAAGTTTATTTTTCCAATGATCTTCATGAAAGTTTTTATTATATCCTTCTTGGATATCTATCACTTTGGGACTAATTTTCATGTGTTGCTTTTGATAAGCTCAAACAAATATGAGTGAAGACCATGAGCATATTTTTCTTCATCATATCAAAATAATTTAAGTGAAGCAAGAGAGAATTTCTTCAAAAGTTTACTAACTCTCAAATAAATGTAAGTGCAGCAAGAGTGTATTTCTTCAAAAATACTAAGCACACCATGCTAAAAAAGATACTCCCTCCGTTCCTTAATATAAGGTGTATTATTTTTTCAAAAAGTCAAACTTCTCTAAGTTTGACCAAGTTTATAGGCAAAAATATCAGTATCTAGAATACCAAATCAGTATCACTAGATTCATCATGAAATATATTTTTACATTTTATATAATTAGTATTATAAATCTTTATATATTTTGCTGCAAAGTTGGTCAAACATAGACACCAGTTGACTTTTTGAAAAACTAATACACCTTACATTTAGGAACAGAGGGAGTATAAGTGAAGCGCTAGAGCAAGTCCATTGCTCATAAAAATTGAAGTGAAGCATAGAGAGCAATTCTAACAAGTCATGGCATAATTTTGGCTCTCTCAAATAAGTGTGTCCAGCAAGGATTGATGACTTAAAACACAAAACTAAACAAGCAAAGACTCATATCATACAAGACACTCCAAGTAAAACACATATCATGTGACGAATAAAAATACAGCCTCGAGTAAAATACTGATAGTTGTTAGAAGAAAGAGGGGATGCCACTCGGGGGCATCCCAAAGCTTAGTTGGTTGCTCATTCTTGGATAATAGCTTGGGATGCCGGGGCACCCCCAAGATTAGACTCTTCTATCCTTCTTTCATACATGGTAAGATGACCCAAAACTTGGAAACTTCAATCACAGAAAACTCAACAAAACCTTCGTGAGATCCGTTAGTAGAAGAAAGCAAGCCACTACTATAAGTGTTGTATCAAACCAATTCATATTTTGTTTTTGTATTATATCTACTGTATTCCAAATTTTCTATGGCAAAAACTCATCAAAGAAAACCATAGAGCCATCAAAATAAGCACACAACACAAAGAAAACATAATCTGTCAAAAACAAAATAGTCTGTAATAATCTGGAAGTTTCAAATACTTCTGGAACTCTAAAAATCTTGAAAAATAGGGTCATGTGGGAAATTTGTATATTAATATTCTGAAAAAAGAATTGGCATTTTATCATGTTCTGGTGATTTTTAACAATTATTTTCGTGAGCAGAAAGTTTCTGTCTTTTTCAGCAAGATCAAACTACTATCACCCAAGAAGATCCTATCGGTTCTACTTGGCACAAACACTAATTAAAACACAAAAAACACAATCATACCGGTAGCTTAATTGTGCTAACACTCAAGAACAGAAAGCAAAATGGAAAAATAAATTTTATTCATTGGGTTGCCTCCCAACAAGCGCTATTGTTTTACGCCCTTAGCTAGGCATAAGGCAAGGATCTAAGTTTTGTCATCTTTGTCCAACTCTCACTTAGAATCTATCAAAGATTTAGCATAAAGACCTTCAATAGCAATACTCCTCGTAGTAAAATTAAATATTTCATTCTTACAAAAAGGATCTCTTATCACTTCAACAAAACCGGATGGATGCTAATCATCTTAAAGTCTCCCTTATCATTATTACTAAAAGTTGCACCCTTGTTCCTAGATCTCCTACTCTTTACGGGAGTTTCCTCAATAATTTTAGTGGTAGTAAAAGCCATGCTTAGATTACTAAAGATTTCTTCCAATTTATCGATCCGAGACGGACTTTCTTCCTTTCATGGATTAATGTACCCCTCTCTTTTAACAACCTAAAAATATCACCTACTTTTAACCCAAGATTAGTAGCAAAATTATGCATCTTTTTATGTATAATTTCCATATGATTTTCGGTAAGCATTTTCTTTTCAATAGCATCTAGTCTTTCCATAACATGCTCAAGAGTCAAAATTGTTTCATTAACCATAAGAGGTGCTAGGCCCACTAAATTTCCTATAGCATTAAGAGCATCAAAAGGGGGACTCATTAGAAAATTTCCACTGGTAATCGTATCAAGGACGAATCTATACCAAGTGGTGATGCCAACATAAAAACAACGCAGAAGCACAATGGTAGATTGCTTATGGATAGATCTGTTATGAGCATTGCAAATTCTATACCAAGCATCTTTTAAATTTTCTCCTCCCCTTTGTTCAAAGTTGAGGACCTCATCCTCGGGAGTGCAAGCAATAGAGGAAGAACTATCCATAACGGCAAACAAGAATGCACGCAAAAACAGATCCGGCAAGAAAACAGCACACGGAAAAAAGAGGCGAATAAAACGGCAAATGTTTGTGAAGTGGGGGAAAGGAAAACGAGAGGCAAATGGAAAATAATGTAAATTGGGAGGAGATGAGATTTGTGACTAGGAACCTAGTTATGTTGAAGATCCTCCCCGACAACGGCGCCAGAAATTCCTTTTGATTGCTCTCTAACTATAGCGCCAGAAAAGCTCCTGTCTGCTAGGACTACGTCGGTATTTCCCCAAAGAGGAAGGAATGATGTAGCACAGCGACGGTAGGTATTTCCCTCAGTGATGAAACCAAGGTTATCGAACCAGTAGGAGAACCAAGCAACACAACATCAACAACACCTACACACAAATAACAACACCTCGCAACCCGACGTGTTAAAGGGGTTGTCAATCCCTTCTGGTAAAAATGCCAGAAATTTGTAATAGATTGGAATAATAGATCATACATAAAATAAAATGCAGCAAAGTATTTTTGGTTTAATAGATCTGAATAAAAATTCAAAGGAAAAGTAGATCACAAGCAAATATATGAGAAAGAAGACCATGGGGCCGTAGGTTTCACTAGTGGCTTCTCTCGAGAAAAATATCAAATGGTGGGTAAACAAATTACTGTTAGGCAATTGATAGAACCTCAAATAATTATGACAATATCCAGGCAATAATCATTACATAGGCATCACGTCCAAGATTAGTAGACCGACTCCTGCCTGCATCTACTACTATTACTCCACACATCGAACGCTATCCAGCATGCATCTACCGTATTAAGTTCATGAAAAAACAGAGTAATGCATTAAGAACGATGACATGATGTAGACAAGATTTGTTTATCTATGGCGTTAGATATGGATCTCGTCGTTTTATCCTTAGTAGCAACGATACATACGTGTCGGTTCCCTTTTTGTCACTGGAATCAAGCACCGTAAGATCGAACCCACTACCGGGCACCTCCTCCCATTGCAAGATAAATAGATCAAGTTGGCCAAACAAAACCCAAATATCGGAGAAGAAATACGAGGCTATAAGAGACCATGCATATAAGATATCAAAGAAACTCAAATAACTTTCATGGATATAAAAAGATAGATCTGATCACAAACTCAAAGTTCACCGGAGCCCAACAAACACACCGCAAAAAGAGTTACATCATATGGAACTCCAGGAGACCGTTGTATTGAGAATCAAAAGAGTGAGAGGAAGCCATCTAGCTACTAACTACGGACCCGTAGGTCTACAAAGAACTACTCACGCATCATCGGAGAGGCACCAATGGAGGTGGTGAACTCCATCTGAGATGGTGTCTAGATTGGATCTAGTGGTTCTGGACTCTGCAGCAGCTGGATGAATATTTCGTCGACTCCCCTAGGGTTTCTGGAATATTGGGGTATTTATAGAGCAAAGAGGCGGTGCGGGAGGCCACCGAGGTGGGCACAACCCACCAGGCGCGCAAGGGGGCCTGGCGTGCCCTGGTGGGTTGTGCCCCCCTTGGGGCACTCCCCAGGTGCTGCCTTGGCCCATCAGCTGTCTTCTGGCCCATAAAAATTCTCCAAAAAGTTTCACGGTGTTTGGGCTCCGTTTGATATTGATTTCCTATGATGTAAAAAACATGCATAAAACAACAACTAGCACTTGGCACTACGTTAATAGGTTAGTACCATAAAATGATATTAAATGACTATAAAATGATTGTAAAACATCCAAGAATGATAATATAACAATATGGAACAATAAAAAATTATAGATACGTTGGAGACGTATCAAGTTCTGGTGGTAGTTACAACTGGTAAGCAACTTCTCCTCGTCTTGCAGTGATCTTGAAGGGGACAATAAATCTTGGCGCGAGCTTTCCCTTAACATGGAAACGCTTGGTTCCCTTGAGAGGAGTTACTCGCAGGTACACATGGTCTCCTACTTGGAAGCTCACTTGTCGGCGACGAGTGTCGGCATAACTCTTTTGTCTTGACTTGGCGGTCTTCAGACGCTCTCTGAATAGATGAACTCGCTCTTCTGCTTCATAGAGAACATCTGGTCCAAAGACTAGCCATTCTCCGGTTTCCGACCAATTGCGGGGTGTGCGACACTTGCGTCTGTACAACACCTCAAATGGTGCAATTTGGAGGCTTGACTGATAATTGTTGTTATAGGAGAACTCGTCAAAAGGGAGGCAATCTTCCCACTTGGCTCCATATGCTAAGAAACAGGCTCGGAGCATGTCTTCGAGTATCTGATTTACTCGTTCTGTCTGACCTCCGGTTTGCCCGTGAAAAGCAGTGCTGAATGACAACTTGGTTCCCATGGCCTCTTGGAACTTCTTCCAGAACCTCGAGGTAAACTGGGTTCCTCGATCTGACACAATCTCCTTAGGAACACCATGGAGGCTTACGATTCTGTTGATGTATAGAGTTGCCAGCTGGTTGCCATCATAGGTAGTCTTGACAGGAATGAAATGGGCTACCTTGGTCAACCGAAGGCAGAAGGGCCTTGGTTCCCCCGGTCCCACGGACCCGAAAATAGCCCACGGGCCCATGGCGCGCTAGTCTCCGCCTCACTAGGGGACAAAATGGTGTGGGCCGTACCGCATGCGGGCCAGGCGTGATGCGTGGCGCACGACGGAACGAGGGACGCCCCCATTTCTCCCACGACGCCTCAACAACCACCCAGGCTTACATAAAATCTGCTCCGCGCGTGGCGCGAGGCCTTCATTGCCTTCCTTGCTCGCATCCCATCTTCCTGCATCCATCGAAGGCGAAGAGGCCCAGATTGCCCCTCTTTCGAGCGCTACTAAGACGAGTCGGAGGACTTTCCGGCCCATCTTCTTCCTCCAGCTCCTCCCTCCCGCTCCACGGTCCAAGTAAGGTTTTGCAGCAATGGCGAGGGGAAGAGGTCGCTCTCGTGCATCCACCGCGGCACCCAGGGTGCCTCCCCGGGGCACGGGCACTCCTCGACATCTATCGACGATGGCCCAAGCAACCATGGGAGAGGTGTTGGATGAAGGCACGGGCACGAAGGGTGAGGTGCCCACGACTGAGGTGGCCGAGGTGGCGCAGCCACCCTACCTTCCCAGGCGGCGATTCATTTGGCCGAGGCAGGCCGCGAGTTCATCATGGACATGCACCGCCGACCCTGCACCTGGCTTTGGCTCCCGGACTCCTTTGCGGAGGAGATGGCGGACCGCGCGCCGCTGGGCCTATGGGTGCAGGCAAACGGCTACTACAATGGCCCTTCCTGGGTGGCTACAGAATTCACCCCCACGGGCTTCATGTTCTTGATGCAGGGGTGGAAGTCGTCCGCCCTCGCCCACGCCCTAAAGAGGGGGCACGTCCACTAGTTCAAGTACGATGGGACCGCCATGCTCTTCCTGAAGATCTTTGGGGTCACCAGCAACCGGCTATGGTACTGCATGGAGAACGAGGACAGTGACTCCTCCGACAAACACGATGGAGAAGGTGACGCATCTCCCTCTAGGGGAAGTAGAAGCATTAACGGCTCCACCGCATCAAGAGCAAGGATGAAGATTCTGACTAGGGTGTGGACGACGCCCGAGCTTGAGTCTTGAGGATAGCAGCGCCCTGCCTCGGGCACCCTTGTCCATTTTTTCCTTTCTCCTGCACCAGATTAATGTAAGCCATGTGTGGGGTGTGTGAAACACTATGGTGTTTGTGTTTTTAATTTGATGCTTTTGTGGTTCGAATCATATGTTCCCTCCTAAAGTATCCTCGTGAGGCTTGCCCCTCTTTTTCTTGCTCGCCTAAGTGCTCTACATCGTCAGGGCCCAACTCCCGAGCAAACCTTAGCCATCACTGGTATGTCAGGTTGCGATGTATGCACAAGGCCAGTAGGTGAGGGGCATCGAGAGCTAGTGAGGGCCCCTGAGACGCGATGCTCTGGGAGCCCCCCTTTGACGTGCAAGCGGCTCACGTGAAAATAAGGTGACAACTTTCGCCAAGATCGCAAGAGAAGAGAATTCTAGTGGAGATAATTGTGTCTCGTGAGTTGGTTAGACTTAGCTTTCACGGAGGGCGGTGCTAAGCGGGCAACAACCCACGAGGGGTCCACGCGACTCCTGAGATGTGCCTCTCAAGGCCCGGCTCCCTGAAGCCGTCGTCCTGCGAGGCCTTCAGGATGGGTGGCCGTCACCATCTGGCTAGCGAGACACCACCTGCACGTCTCCCAAGCACTTGGTTCCTCGGGTAACTGCATGTTGACATATTTCGGGGTACAGGGAGTGACGCGCATTCACCGGTTTTCTTGTGGCTGTTTTATGAGGAGATAAATCACCAAAGATCTCGGTGAGGTGGTGTTCACATGGGCAGGTCCGTGAGCCAGAGCTTGATCACTTGTATCTATCGACGTTGCAGGGATGGACCTGAGCATAGATGTCGTGCCTAGCCCCCAATCAGATGACGGTTAGGAGAGGAGTCGCGAGCACCCAACGCTCTTATGGTGGCATCACAACAGTCACATAATTACTCAAGAAACATAAATTCATTAGGGCATAAGCAAAATTTGTTACACAACCAAAAAGAGTTGTGGCTGCCGTGTATGGCATGGATCGGCCTGAGGTTGGTCCGGCCTGTGGGGCGCCATAGGCTTGTTGTTCCTCCAGCGCAGAGCATGGGGCTTCCACCAGGGTGTGGGTATGGTCGCGGTTCGATCATTCAGACAATGTGGAGCATGAGGCTTCCACCAGGGTGTGGGTTTAATGGTTCTGCTGTTTGATGCATAAAAGATCTCTAGGTTTTTTATATGATGATCTGTTCTAAATTTGTATATACCAACAGAAAGGTGATTTGAGATGCAATGCACCCCTTTATCTAAATTCATTATCCACACTATAATATTTCCTTTAGTGTATAGTCTGTTTACTTTGTATTCTGATTATATTAGATTTTAGTTGGTTTCAGAATGTCTGTTTCATGGTCTTTTCTGATAATGGAAGAACTTATATTAATCTGATGCATTATATATGTCCCTAGATGTCCTTATGCAATACCTGATATGATAACATGTCCTTATGCAATACCTGATATGATAACATGTCCTTATGCAATACCTGATATGATAACATGTCCTTATGCTCGTGCCTCCCCTCTCCCTCTGCTATCTTGTTCTCTCTCTCTCTCCACCCTGACCCCTGACCCCTTCTTGTCTCGTCTGGCCACGCCGGCAAGCGACCAGGATGACGCCTGGAGAGGAGAGGAGGGCCTTCTCCTCACAATGTAGTCGCCGGCCTTGTCCCGCTCAAGGAGGAGGAGAAAGAGGGGCGCACCCAGCCACCATAGTCGCTGCCGTCAATGGATTCTTCCATCTGGACCTCGAAATCCACGATGACGTCGTCCAGCCACCCAAGGTGAAGGTGCCCCCAACTCCCCTCCGTCCCCTCTCCCCTCCTTGATTCGTTCGATCTAGCGGCCATGGATTTGGGTTCCTCAAGGCTGCCTAATTACTTTACTCCGTATGGATCCAATAATTTTGTTTGCTACAGAATAGCACCACCCTAGTTAGTCTAGAATTTTGTTTACGATGATGCCCCTGCACATGATGTGCAGCAAGCCTTCCAATCTGCTTGTTTTGTTTCTGTTAGTGTGTGTATGTGCAAAATGATAGGCGCGTACCTTGTATCTTTCTTTCTAGATAGCATTCTAGTGTGGTAACATATGATTTACAGTTGCCTATTCATGATGCTATGCAAACTCTGAAAATTGGTAATTCAGTCAAATGTGCTTCCTTTCTGAACAATTGTTTCTACTTCTCCATCCTGGAAACCAATTGCATGCTATCGTAGATTGGTCTGGGTGTGCAACGCTACCGTTGTATTACTACTGCTGTGGTTTATGTTGACTGAAAATGGGCTGCTTTGTTTCAGAGGAGCGTCGCTGATCTGATACTGCGGGATCTTCAAAATAACCCTGAGATGTGGCTGCAAGTGGTGCACATCCTGTAGAACTCTCAGAACCTCAACACTGAGTTCTTTGCCCTTCAAGTAAGCTTCTACTCCAGAATGTTTTCAGTACTTTACAAGGCTGTTCTCAACTGAATGAAGGTTGATCGATGTCATGGCTGCAGCGGATCTTTGATTAGACCATGCATGTTTTGCATTCAGTACTGCTAGCACTTGCCATTAATTACACTTGCTATTGTGGTTCACCGGTTATATTAGGAAATGGCATTGCTAATATTTTTCTAGTCGAACTCGTAACCGGTTTTAAGCGGTTAAAACGCCCAGTTGCTTCGTATCCTAGTACGCCTTTGTGTTTCCCTATTTGTTTCGTAGTGGACCAGTTCTGTCCTTGCCAAACATGTATGTTCTGCACCAAGGAAACATTATATCCGGTTTTATATAATGGCAATTGACAAACAAATGCACATATGAGCTAATACTAATGATATTATTGTTCATACCATTGCTCTTCAATATACGTGCCATTGATACTTGAGCATAAATTAGCTGTTTACTTGATCAAAAGCTTTTGTGCATGAATCTATTCGTTAATTTGTATTCTTACAACTGAGATACAACATGATACTATGTGCATAAATCTGTTTGCATTTCTTGATGTTATTTTTGGTACCAAATTGCAATCATATGACATGTCTCATTCTAAAAATGAATATGTAGAGATGCTTCATGATTTAGTCCCTAGCTGCTTTCTATATTTGTTTTTATTTTGTTTCTAACTCTTTTAATTTATTGGTAGGTGCCTTCATTCAGCCTGTACAAACATATCCAGAAATGATGTTTCCTCTGACTTAAGAAGCTCCAGCCTGAAAGTGAAAGTGATGAAGTCAGGAGTATAGTTCTAGTCGTTATATGTTGTGATAGTATCACATGTAATGGTGAAATGAATTATGTAAAGATTGTGCTATCAGCCAAAATTGGCATGTGGTTTGACAATTTTCATTTCTTTGCTGTCTGACTGAAATAATTGTGTGGAAGTTGAAACCTGGGATGTCTTCAATTAGAACCTGACAAGTGGGACCTAATAGTATTTGGCATCTAAAAAGAACATTTTCCAAATAATATTCACATGGAAAAAACAAAAAATTAAGGAAATGGACTGTAAAAAGGCCGAGGCCCAATTGAGAAATAGATGCGACCCAAAAAAGAAATGGTCTAACAAGGATCACGGCCCTGGAAATAAAAATGCTGAAATGTTGGGCCTGCCCCATGTGGTTGACTAAAATTAATAGGAAAAAATATAAAAAGGCTGAATTGTTGGGCTAGGCCCATGTAGAACAACGAATTGGACCGGGCTTATTCTAGTCAATGACCTTTTCATTTGGTCGCAATTATGCCATGTGAGCTTGCCACGTCGGATCCGACATGGCCTGGGCAGCCAACTAGTGACAAAAATAGAAGGTCATAGGATCAATGACCTTTTGTTTTGGTCATTGCTTTCAACGACCTTATCACAAAGAAGGTCGTTAATTTCAGTTTACGACGACCATCTTTTGACCATCTGTCTTTGGTCACAAAAAGGTCACAAATGAAAAACAATGACCATTTAGTGACAAATAGTCAAGGTCACAAGTTGACATATTTCTTGTAGTGCGTTGTTGGTGATTATGAGGTTGGGAACGTCAAATCGGCTCACCAGGCCCTTGATCAACTTGACAACCGAGCCTGTCGAGATGGTGCGAACGGGTTTGACCTCCACCCACTTGGTGAACTTGTCGACGACGATGTAGTGGTAGCGGTAGCCACTGGTCGTGCAAGGGAAGGGGCCTACTATGTCCAACCCCCACACCGCAACGGGCTGTGAGAGTAGAATTTTCTAGAGCCCCAGCGTTGGCTGGTGGATCTGCTTGGCGTGGAATTGGCAAGCCTTGCAGGATCGAACCAACTCGGTGGTGTCACGGAGCGCAGTTGGCCAATAGAAGCCACTTCGGAATACCTTGCTGTCAAGGGTGCACGACGAGGGGTGGTGCCCGTAGTCTCCTCCGTGGATGTCAGCGAACAACTCACATCCTTGCTCTTCTGAGATGCACTGCAATGAGATGTTGTTGGGGCGCCTACAGTACAACTCGCCGTCTTGCAAGCAGTAGGCGGTGGCTTGTTAGACAATGCGCTCTGCTTTTGATTCCTCCGCAGGGAGAGTACCTTGGAGTAGGTAAGCCTTGAACTCCATAGCCCAGCTGCTTGCTTGAGGCTCCATCGCCAACAACAGGCGGGCTCTTGAGGCCGGGTCGTAGTCTAGCGCGCATGTGGGTGGCGCGGGAGGGAGATCTTTGTGAAGCAGTGTTGTGCTAGCGATAGGTGGCGTGGCGGATGGCCTGAGGAGTCTTTCTTCGAAGATGCCAGGGTTCTGGGGCTCGTAGCAAAACACCCACTTGGAGATGTGATAGAGGCGAGGGGCCCTCATCAAGATGTCATCAGCCTCCTTGTTGATGTCGCATGGGATGTGTTGCAACTCTAAACCAAGGAGACGCTTCTCGAGTTTACGTACCTCCTCTAGGTAGTCCGCCATGTGCTCGTATTTAGGCTTGTATTTTTTGTTGGAGAAGTCGACGAGGAGTTGAGAATCAACCTTGATAGTAACGCGCTTGACGCCTAGGGCATAGGCAGCCTTAAGGCCAACGATGAGGCCCTCATACTCCCGATGTTGTTGGAGACATTTTCAGCGTTCCTGAAGCAGAGCTGGATAGCATAGTAGATCTTGTCTCGGTTGGCGAGGTAAGCAAGGCCCCAACCCCCGCGCCCTGCCTGGAGAAGGCGCTGTCGAAGTACATGACCTAGCCACTTGACGCCTCATCCCCAGGAAGGATGGATTTGTTCTTGCGAGGCTCTTCCTCAATGGATCCGTCCATTCTGCTACAAAGTCGGCGAGAGCCACTCACTTCATGACCCTGGTGGTACATAACTCTAGCTAGACCTGCAGCTCGCTGTTCCATTCGGCGACCCGACCAACGGCGTTGGAGTTGAGCGGAACTTTCTCCAAAGGTACGAAGATATGACATTGATGGGGTGGCCTTGAAAGTAGTGGTGCGGCTTCCTGGAGGCAACGAGGAGTTTCTGCTTCATGGGGTAGCGCTCGCGCGCATCACTCAGCACTGTGCTGAAAAAGTATAGTGGCTCCTCGACGAGGCGCAAGGTTATGGTGGTAGGCTCGCGAGGCTTTACTGTGAGTCACGAGGCTCTCTAGGCTCATGAGGCTTGGAAAGCTCAGGGAGCTCACGAAGCTGGAGAAGCTCACGAGGCTTGGAGGGCTATGGGATCTTGCGAGGCTTGGAAAGCTCACGGGGCTTGGAGAGTTTTTTCTTAGTGTCGACGCGTTCCTCCCACACCGCCATGAGTGCTGCGCTGGCCGTCTGGGGGG
>LR738711.1:397414637-397447250 GCA_902687465.1 Secale cereale | reverse complement strand
GGGGGGGGGGGGGGGTAGCCGCCAGGTAAACGAGCAAGGGCTTGCGAGGGCATGGTGCGAGCATGTAACACCCATGATGCTGCTATAGCTCCTACATGTCGAGGCACGACTTAGAGTCATAACCGCATTCTGGAATGGTCTCAAGCATGGTATCTTTACATAACCCATGTAATGAACAGGATGAAAGAGAGTTTAATAGTTGGCTTACACTCGCTACGTCACACAATTAATACAATAAACATACATTCATCTAGAGAATACAGAGTCCGACTACAGACGAAATCAAACGAAGAAAAATATACCACACGGGCTAATCCCGATCGGCCCTAGTAGGAACCACTAATGATCATCGGGTTATGTCACGTACATACGCCCTTGCTCTTCGTCGAACTCCTACCGGAGCTCTTGCACGTTTCCGGAGTCAAACTCTGAGGTACCTCCATCTGTTTGTGTAGTAACTGTGAGGCACGAGGACTGAGCAATCTTGTTCCCGGGTATCAAAACTACCACAACTTTTAGGTGTGGAGAGGTTATAAAGTGGTTGCCGCAACACTAAGCATTGTATGAGGCTAGCTTACGAAGTCAGAGCGAGATGAGAATATATGCCAACGGTCGCAACTAGTAGTGATCAAGAAGTGATCCTATCTACTTACGTTCATACATAACCCCACCGTGTTCACTTTCCCAACACCTTCGAAAAGAGACCATCACGGTTACTCACACACGTAGTGTATTCTTATTGAGTTATAGTGTCAAGTTATCTACAACCGGATATTAACAAATTCTAGTCTGCTAATAACCGCATGCACGGCTTTTGAAAGATTATAACCCTGCAGGGGTGTCCCAACTTAGCCCATCACAAGCTCTCATGATCAGCAGAGTATCAACTCCAAATTGGGAAGACCCGAGTGTTCTCGGAATCCCGTGCACAAAATATTTCGACAAAGGTAAAACTAATCCAGCAAGACCACCTGATGTGCGGACAAATCCTGATAGGAGTCGCACGTATCTCATTCTCAAGGCACACCGGATGGGCAAGACGTCGGGTTAGCTGAGACCCTGGTTGCCCAGGGGGCGCCGAACATCGCCCAGTTTGGACCAACACTCCTAGGAGCACTGGACCGGGTTGTTGATTAAAAGAATCCTCGGGTTAATTACTCCCTATGCAGTTTTTAGTTATTAGGCAAATGGTAAAACCAAGGTTCGGCCTTGCTGGAAAAGCTTTAAGCAGAGTGAATTATCGAGGGGGGCCCATAAACCCCAACCGTGTTAGGAACACAAAATCAAGGAACATAACACCGGTTTATCGGATCCTAAGGTGGCATGAGTGGAACAAAAGCACCAAGCAAAAGGCCAAGCCTTCCACCCATTACCAAGTATATATGTGCATTTATTAAATAAGATATATATTGTGTTATCCCAAAGAATCCATGTTCCAACTTGGAACATCTTCCATCTTCCATCTTCACCTGCAACTAATAACGCTATAAGAGGGCTGAGCAAAAGCATAACTTAGCCAATCAACGGTTTGCTAGAAAGGCGGTTAGAGTGTTTCATGGCAACATAGGAGGCTGACAAGACAAGAATGGGTAGCGCGACATAGCTATAGAGCAAGACAACTAGCAAAGCAAAGATAGATGTGATATCGAGGAACGGTCATCTTGCCTGGGATCCCGCAAGGAAGAAGAACGAGTCCATGAAGTAGACAAACAGACGTAGTCGAACGAATCCTCACAAACGCATCGTAACCGGAACTAAGAAGCCACACCGGAAAGAACCAAACAACAAGGTAAACAAACAAGCTCAAACATTGCATATGATGCACAACAAGTACGATGCATGTCCGATTTAAATATGCATGGCATGGCAAAATGCACAAAAAACACTATAAATTAAGTGGAGCTCAATATGCAACGAGTTGCATATTGACAAAACACCACATTCAAATATTCAGTTTGATCTCGGTTATGTACACAACAAGGTTAAATGTTAGTTAACATGGAAAGAGGTGAAGCATAATAAAACTACCTATCTAGTCAATTTAAAGGAGGCCGAAATCGATAAACATCAATTTGGGAAAATCCTCACATGTCATTTAGCAATTTTAATGCAAACATCAATTTTAAACATTTTAAATGTTGTTATCATGATGTGAATGACATTTGCTAGTTTTTATGCAATTTTACGAAGACGTTGACATGAGCATGTTATGAAGCATTTGTCACCATGGTGAAAAGAAAGGGTGCCACGGCAACGAGTGCAAAAATGATGCCACGGTAACATATCGGTTTCGGTAGCTCGTTGAGATGTCAGTGCAAAAGAAGTATCTCGGGAGCATGTCATGCAAGATGGTGGGGTGCTCCCGGATACCGAGTTCCCACAGGTCGATGGCATGGAAGCGAGTAACACTTCGGACATGATGCCGTCAAAGGGTGCATCTCATACAACACAAGCATTTGTTCACGGGTGTCGTCTCGTGGTAGACCTTTGAAGCATGCCTTTTCGAAGCGGTTCGAGTTTCGTCGAGGGAAGTAGAGGAAGTAGACGTTCTCGAAACGGGAGTGGAAGTAGTCATTCACGAGGTGTAGTGGGAAGTAGTCGTAAACGGCGATGGTAGTGGAAGTAGTCGTTCTCATGACGGTCTTGTCGGATCCACGATGAGGGTAGATGTACTCGCGATCTTGGCGACGGTAGTGGTACATGTTGTAGTCGAACTTGATGGAATATGGCTGTCGTGGTACTTGGCATATCGTCATGTAGTCATACACGTTCCGTAGATGTACATGTCTCATAGCCGTTCGGGTCTTGGTTCTTGGCAAAAATCACGGACACGGGCTTGCGTCCCTGGTTTGGGGGGGGGGGGTCTTGCCAGAAGCCATGACGATCGAGGTCAAACCTGGACGACCTTGGTGTCCACAGCAAGGCGGTGAGAAGGAGGTCGGGGCTGATGAGCTCGATGCACGCGGCATCGCGAGGGAAGGAGAAGGACAGCAGGGACAGGGCACCAACGAGGGGACACGGGAGGCAGCGGGGCGATGAGGAGGATGCCGCGACAGGGCAGCGGTCGACGTGGCCCATCTGGGCGCTAGATCGGAGCGGGTCGATGCAGACATGGCAGAGGAGGCACATGTCGAGGCGCTGCTCGATCCCGAAGGGTCTGGGCATCGGCAGGGAAGTGCGGTCGGCCGAACCCGGAGCAACATGCGACGGGGAGCTGGACGCGGCTGCTGCTGGGTCAACAAGGACTCGCCTCGCTCGTTGACGCGGATGGAAGGAGTACGACATCTGCGGCTTGGCGCAGGGGGGGGAGTGGGACTTGGCGCGACATAGGAGCAGCAGATGTAGGAGACGGCGGCGGACCTCGAGGCTGAGCTTAGGCCATGGCTTCGATGGCTCCTTCACGGGGAGTGAACCGAGAGTTGAGAGAGAATCGAGAGATAAAGGGAAGGTGGGGGTAGAGCAACGAGCGGAGAGGCACGGTTCACTGGAGGGGCTTACCGATAGCGATAGTTGGCCCGGAGCTCGCGACGGCTGGGCGAGGTCCATGGTGGCAGCAGCCATGGAGGACACCGGCGACATGCTCGGTTCAGAGGAAACAGGAGGCTCGGGCCTCAGGAGTAGAGAAGGCGATATGGTAGGGCGACGGTGGTCTTGGGGCGGCGACGGGAGCAAGGTGGGGCTCGGGCGCGAGGCAAGCGCTCGCTGTCTCTTCCTGGCGGCGGCGCTAAGAGGGAGAGATTGTTCGAGGGGAGAGCTGGGGGTCGGGCTTCCTAGGGTTAGGTTTAGACATGGGCCGCGGCTGGGCCTTGGTGCAAATGGGCCGACCTAAGGAGCAGATGGGCTGACCTAAGAGAGTGTTGCCTGGGCTCTCTCTCTAATATTTGTCTCCTCTTCTATTTCCCAATTACAGAAAATAGCAAGAAAATGAGAAGAAACGAAGGGTTAGAAACGGAATTTGGACATAGGTTTAATTTTCTCAGACTCATAAAAATGAGCTTGATCCAAGAAAAATAGGAATGAGCACGCGTGTGAAGATGAATTCAAGCTCCTTTGAATTCAAATGGGTTTGACCTAGGACTAGGTTTTTGAAGTGTCCAAAAATGTTGAGAATTTAGGTGGAGCTCAGGAAAGTGATGAAAGAATTGTTGGCAACGTTTGAGAGTCAAAAACTGGAAGAAGGAAAGGTCCAAGGATTTAACATGCAAGTGTGTTGTGGTAAATTCCAAATTATTGGAATATTTATAATAGCCCCATCATTATTAGGAAGATATGTTATAAAGAGAAAACACAAGTGAATTCCCTCGATTTAAATGGATCAAAAGATCTATGAAATTTATTTAGTTGAGTTTTAAAATTAAATGACATGATGGCATGATGACATTATGCAATGCAAAAATAAAATAGAGCAAGCAAAAATGAAACACATGGTGAAACCCGGAATATCTGGAAGTCTTCTGGAGCGTCGGTCTTGGGGCGTCACAACTCTCCCACACTAACAGAGGATCTCGACCCGAGATCCTAGGGATGGCACCGGATAAAAGCGAAAGAGGTAAAACAAAGTTGCTTCTTCGACAAACGAGTGAAACCAACAAACTTTGGAGGGTTGGACAACTTGAAAGAAAGAATACAATGGAGATGAACGAAGTTGGAGAACTCCGGTAAAAAGGAGGAACAAGGGACACCACGAGAATTTGCAGGTTCCAAAGAGATGAACTAAGAGCTCAAGGATCATGGTAGAATTTAAAACCACTCCGGTTAAATAAAGATAGAGAAGGACTAAGAACGAAAGAATTTGGATGACATTCCGACTGGAAATGGAAGGAATTTAACATGAAATTTAGAAGATGGGATGATACTTGATGAAATCAACAACACACTACCTCCGTAACTATTGAAAGAATGGCACAAGGGGTAAGAAGGATTTAGGCAACACTCTGGTTGAAAAGAGAGGCAGAACTTGATAAGATGAGAGAACTTGAATGGAGGACACAACATTCTTGTTAAATGGGCCAGAAAGGAAAATAAAATGATCTTGATATGACAAGATGATGGTTCAAAGAGAGCAATATCACAAAGCCTCCGGAATGAAAGAATAGAATACAGATCAATGAAAGAAATGAACGGAGAAGAAAATGAAAACTTCTCCCACAATTGAATTTGAAAGAGAATCCTTACAAAGATGGATTGAACAGAGTTGTTGGAAATTCAACAACGAAAAGAATAAGCTTCATGTGGGCTTATGGAAAACATCTCAAAACTATGAGGTGACAACCGGCCACTAATGAAAACATTTGATTGGATTGATATCAACAAGTATTTCAACGGGAAGATAAATGAAGAACTTCGTTCATTTATAAGCACCATAAATAGCAACAATCCTTAGGGAAGGCTTTAGGTGAAATATAATCCAAGACAACTCCAACGAATAAATTGAAGGGTTGAAAGGATCTCCTGAAGAAGTAAGGATGATGGGTTTAAATATCTCAATCCTGATAATGTGTGAATCATGAAACATGAAAGGAAATTGTCAAGAATGACATAACACCACCTCAAAAGAAAAGGGAGCAAGAATTGCACTACGGAATGCAAGAAGAAGAATACTTGAGATCCTCTAACAAGAATCTTGAAGAGCACTTCGAGGATGAATTAAATCATGATGAACCACCATGAAGAACTCCGGTAACAAAAGGATGAGAAGTGAAGGATGAAATGATTAAGATTGATGCCTTGTAATAATTTAGATGGAGCTTCGTGACAAGATAATTGATATAGATTGGAACTCCGAAAAGAAAAGATGAACAATTGTGAATGTGTATCATGAACGAACTCCGGATGAAGGAATTAATCACTTGGAAGAACGAGAATAGGAATTATGTTATGCGTATCCTTCATGAATTAAATTGATGACAACCAATGGATTTGGCATACTACTTAGTCGCGTTGAAAATAATTAAAGAGAGATATAGCGCAAACTTGAGAAAAAATCTTGAACAACTCATCGGTAGGATTTCAGAAAGAGCGAATGAATTGATATGATGACAAAGGAAAATGAATGTTGAACGAACCACCGTAAAAACTGAAACGAATGAAGAAAGAGAACAAACCACCGTGAAGAATCAAAAAACAAACAAATATACTTGAGGCAATCTAGATACAAGAGAACAAAGAGATCACGAGCAGACTAGAGAATACTTGAATGATGCCCCGGAAGAATATGGAGACCAACAAAGAGGCATCAATTAAGAATAGTTGGAGGACGAAGTTGAAAACTGGAACGAAGAAATCTTCTGAAATGATGGCCTTCGGAGGATCAAAATGGAAAACAACTTCTAAAATGGATTTGGGATGGTCATGAAAAGAATTCTCACAATTGAAACAATTATGAGGATGGTATGAAGCTAGAACCATGAATCTCTGGAAGAACGGGTAAGGATTCAAGAGGAACTCTTCTTCGATCTTCAAAACCTGAGAATGACGACAAGGAATACCTTGAAGAATTTGAGATACTCCAAAAGAATGAAAATATAAAGGTTGAAGCAACAATGAATGAAAGCGATCTTGGAGAAGGCATATGACTGATGGAATCCATACTTACATCACACTTTGAAAGAATTTGGGAATAACTCCGAAAAATTAGAAGAGTTAGGTAAGATCCTCGGAAAGGACCTGTGGGTTAGGGCCCACTCAAAAGAAACACCATTGAAATGATTACTTGAAAGAGAGATTGCACCGGTCGAATTAAATGGCTCGAATGAGATAACAACCTCGAAATAGCTTGAACTAATTAAGAATGGAAACACGAATCTTCCGAGATATCTTGAACACTCCGGAGAAGAATTAGAGAGATTTGAATAAACAAGAGAGACTTTGACAAGAATTTCAACATGGGAAAACATGTGAAACAACAAGAAGAGATATGATCGTCACCGAAGCTTGGATTTAGTCCACCGGGGAAGAAACAAGAAAAAGAGGATGATAAACTTGAAGCTTTCTGAGCATCTTCACGAGAATCACCGGATAAGGACATTGAAGGAAGAGAATGAAGAAACATCACATGAATAAAATGGATATTTCATTTGAGAATTTCTTGCTCCGAGAAGAAGAAGGGTGGGAGGGTGGGGAAAACAAGGACAACTTGGGATGAACTAAATGGACACCATTGAGAAAAACCAAGAATTGGTCTTGCACATATTGAAAGGATCGGGTTAACTTGAAGAGAAGCACGCCAGTTGAGAAGAATTTAACATAACAATCTCGATGATCAAGAAGGACTAGCACTCTTATAGAAATATGAGAACATCGATTAGGAAAGGTATGGAATCAACACTTGACATCGAAGCAACTCGAATACCACAACTTAAAACAAAACAAGGATTTGGCTTACATAATAAGCCGAAACAAACATATGATAGAGATTCTGTCCAAATTTCGTGATGAGGCCTCCCGGGCACGACGTTACAAAGGACATTGCATCCCCAAATCAGCATGGCCAAGGATTCTTTAAGAGGCAATGTGACCAGTGTAAAATCGACCGTGACAAGCGAATCACTAGACGTTGAACCCTAACCTCATATCATGTATTCGTTAGAAGATTACCTAGAGCTACTTGAATTCCCACCTACAAATTACCGAAACTTTTCGTTATGCAATCCGGTGTTGGGGATATAGGGGAAGCACCGTATAACACACAACTAACAAGTCCTACATCCAGCTGTATCCATCCGATAACACATAACGAGGCACCTTTGGAAACCGTTTACCTCAAACCTTCGAAAAGCATCTGCTATATGAGCTGCGGCAATACTCCTGAACTATCCCCCCAGTATTGGGTGACGTCGGGGTTATCTCACCACCAGACACGCATAGAAGCGTTTTCAATGTCGGCCACCTCTGGTATACCCGAACTGCAACGATACAATTGTGACGACAACACCTCGGAGTTCAACTCCCCGGGACACTGCCACAACCTCTAAATGACAGGAGGCACCAAGAACAATGTTCTTGTCACAAAGATATCGAAACGATTCTAGCAATACCCGCGTGATCCTAAAAAAATTTGGTGGAAAAGAGGGTAGGAAGACAAAACTTCTACGTCAGGAGTCCTAATTAGAGCGACGAAGGGGATGAGGAGTAAAAGAATTCCTACTCTCTGATATGTATAATCCTAAAACCCAATTTTTTTATAAAAAAAATTCTAGACTCAACATCGGTAGCGGTTCGATCAAGTAGGGGCTCCTAGGTCGGGGAAGGCTCTGATACCAACTAGTAACGCCCAGGATGCGGCTATAGCTCCTACGTGTCGAGGCACGACTTAGAGTCATAACCGCATTCTGGAATGGCCTCAAGCATGGTATCTTTACACAACCCATGTAATGAACATGATGAAATAGAGTTTAATAGTTGGCTTATACTCGCCATGTCACACAATTAATACAATAAAAATACATTCATCCAGAGAACACATACTCCAACTACAGACGAAATCAAATGAAGTAAAAGATACCACACGGGCTAATCCCGATCGGCCCTAGGAACCACTACTGATCATCGGGGTATGTCACGTACATACGCCCTTGCTCTTCGTCGAACTCCCACTAGAGCTCTTGCACGTCTCATGAGTCAAACTCTGAGGTACTTGCATCTGTTTGTGTAGTAATTGTGAGACACGAGGACTCAACAATCTTGTTCCCGGGTATCAAAACTACCAAAGCTTTTATGTGTGGATAGGTTATAAAGTGGTTGTAGCAGCACTAAGCATTGTATGAGGCTAGCTTACAAAGTCGGAGCGAGATGAGAATATATGACAACGGTCGCAACTAGTAATGATCAAGAAGTGATCCTATCTACTTACGTTCATACATAACCCCATCGTGTTCACTTTCTAAACCCCTTCGAAAACAGACCATCACGGTTACTCACACATGTAGTGTATTCTTATTGAGTTATAGCGTCAAGTTATCTACAACCGGATATTAACAAATTCCAATCTGCCACATAACCACGGGCATGGCTTTCGAAAGATCATAACCCTGCAGGGGTGTGCCAACTTAGCCCATCACAAGCTATCATGATCAGCGGAGTATCAACTCCAAATTGGGAAGACCCGAGTGTTCTCGGAATCCCGTGCACAAGATATTTCGATAAAGGTAAAACTAATACAGCAAGACCGTCTGATGTGCGGACAAATCCCCATAGGAGTCGCACGTATCTTGTTCTCGGGGCACACCAGATGGGCAATACGTCGAGTTAGCTGAGACCCTGGTTGCCCAGGGGGCGCCAGACATCGCCCAGTTTGGACCAACACTTCGAGGAGCACTCGCCCGGGTTGTTGATTAAAAGAATCCTCGGGTTAATTACTCCCTATGCAGTTTTTAGTTATTAGGAAAATGGTAAAACCAAGGTTGGGCCTTGCTGGAAAAGCTTTAAACAGAGCGAATTACTGAGGGGGGCCCATAAACCTCAACCGTGTTAGGAACGCAAAATCAAGGAACATAACACCGGTTCATCGGATCCTATAGTGGCATGAGTGGAACAAAACACCAAGCAAAAGGCCAAGCCTTCCACCCATTACCAAGTATATATGTGCATTTATTAAATAACATACATATTGTGTTATCCCAAAGAATCCATGTTCCAACATGGAACATCTTCCATCTTCCATCTTCACCTGCAACTAACAACGCTATAAGAGGGCTGAGCAAAAGCGTAACTTAGCCAATCAACGGTTTGCTAGGAAGGCGGTTAGAGTGTTTCATGGCAACATAGGAGGCTGACAAGACAAGAATGGGTAGCGCGACATAGCTATAGAGCAAGACAACTAGCAAAGCAAAGATAGAGGTGATATCAAGGAACGGTCATCTTGCCTGGGATCCCGCAAGGAAGAAGAACGAGTCCATGAAGTAGACAAACGGACAAAGTCGAACGAATCCTTACAAACGCATCGTTACTGGAACTAAGAAGCCACACCGGAAAGAACCAAACAACAAGGTAAACAAACAAGCTCACACATAGCATATGATGCACAACAAGTACGATGCATGTCCGGTTTAAATATGCATGGCATGGTAAAATGCACAAATAACACTACAAATTAAGTGGAGCTCAATATGAAACGAGTTGCATATTGACGGAACACATCATTCACATATTTAGTTTGATCTCGGTTATGTACACAACAAGGTTAAATGTTAGTTAACATGGCAAGAGGTAACGTGGCAAGAGGTGAAGCATAATAAAACTACCTATCTAGTCAATTTAAAGGAGGCCGGAATCAATAATCAACAATTCTGGAAAATCCTCACATGTCATTTAGCAATTTTAATGGAAACATCAATTTGAAACATTTTAAATGTTGTTACCATGATGCGAATGACATTTGCAGGTTTTTATGCGATTTTACGAAGATGTTGACATAAGCATGTTATGAAGCATTTTGTCACCATGGTGGAAAGAAAGGGTGTAGCGACCACGATCCGAATGGACCGGAGTCTCTGTGCTCTGTGTCATCCCTGGATCGGTAATGCTGACACACACAGTACTTCAAGGATTTATAACAGAGTGGCTATCACACACTTATTACATTGAATGTCTCAAAAGAGAACTTATTACAAAAGTATATGGCATAAGGCCATCTAACACAATAACATCGGAAGGCTTGGAAGATAAGTGAGTCCATCAACTCCAACGGCATAGTTGAGTGCATGACAAACGAGCGAGCACGTCTTACTCCTCGTCTGAAAAGTCTGCAACGTAACATGTTGCAGCCTGAAATGGGTCAGCACATGGAATATGCTAGCAAGATAACACAGTAGAGCAAGTAACAGAAATAAAGGCTAACACTATATGCATATTTGGCTGGTGGAGGCTCTACGGTTAAAGTTTTTGCGAAAAGCCAATTATTCCCTACAACAAAGGAATATATTTTAATTTAACTATTATGGTAGTTGAAACATCATTGAGAAGGTACCTCCAACTCAATCCCAATTAAAGTAGTCATCATTAACCCAACAAATTAATTTTTGAGTGATGAGATCAACCAATAATTCAAGTACCAGATACTCAAGATTGTCCATAACCGGGGACATGGCTAATCATGATTAGTTTGTACACTCTGCAGAGGTTTGTGCACTTTTCCCCACAAGACTCGATCTCCTCCGTTGGATTTCTCACACTGTATGGTCTTTGAGAAACGGATGACCGAGACACCGCCTTTCAGAAGCATTCACTCTTTACCCCGGGTGGACCGGTACACCTACTTTCCCCTACATCTGCTAGTCCACCACTGAAAGAGCTCACACAACTTACTCATACTATGCCAGAGCCCATAATAGCATTGTGGCTACACACGAAAGTTTCTAGCATGAATAGTTTTATGATCCCTTTGAGCCTGGGTGGCATTCCATAGGGTAATCACACGGTACCCCCGGGATTTCCTAGGACAACACTGGATTCTCCAGGTGCCCTGCAACCAATCCACCTAGATGTGTATTCAAGTAGCCACCTTAAGTTGAACCACTAATTAACAACTCACATCTGTCATGGATTTCACTCAAACCCAAACCACGTCTACGAGCATAGCATGGCAACCTAAGCATAACATAGAAGTAACTCCCAAGGGTTTGAAAATAATGCAGGTAATAGGTTCTACCTCAATCTACTTCCTAGAACCACAAGTTAAGAGATCCTACTCGTGCAAGTGTTTGAGGATATAACTAATGCAATGAAAACTGGGTATCGGAAAGTATGATCAAAGTGTTACTTGCCTTGCTGATGATTCACAAAACCTAGAGACTCGTAGTAGCACGCTTCGCACTCCGGGAATTCTATCGCAAGCAAACAATAGCATACATAAGCAAACAAGCAAAGATTCACAAACAAAACTCCAAATAAGAAGATCTAACCAGAAAGTTCAACTTAAGAACTCCGGTTTGCAAAAAGAATCAAATCAAACGGAGCAACGAAACTCAAACTGCGAAAGAAACAAGATTCGTTTACTAGATTGGTCTAAGATCAAATTTTACAGTAGCAAAACCTTGTTCAAGTTGGTTAAACGGAAAGAGGGCTGCGAGACGAAGATCTTCTTCTCGAAGCCCTCTTTCCGTTTAACCAACTTGAACAAGGTTTTGCTACTGTAAAATTTGATCATAGACCAATCTAGTAAACAAATCTTGTTTCTTCCGGAGTTTGAGTTTCGTTGCTCCGTTCGATTTGATTCTTTTTGCAAACCGGAGTTCTTAAGTTGAACTTTCTGGTTAGATCTTCTTATTTGGAGTTCTGTTTGTGCATCTTTGCTTGTTTGCTTATGTATGCTATTGTTTGCTTGCGATAGAATTCTCGAGTGCGAAGCATGCTACTACGAGTCTCTAGGTTTTGCGAATCATCAGCAAGGCAAGTAACACTTTGATCATACTTTTCGATACCCAGTTTTCATTGCATTAGTTATATACTCAAACACTTGCATGAGTAGGATCTCTTCACTTGTGGGTCTAGGAAGTAGATTGAGGTAGAACCTATTACCTGCATTATTTTTCAAACCCTTGGGAGTTACTTCTACGTTATGCTTAGGTTGCCATGCTATGCTCATAGACGTGGTTTGGGTTTGAGTGAAATCCATGAAAGATGTGAGTTGTTAATTAATGGTTCAACTTAAGGTGGCTACTTGAATACACATCTGAGTGGATTGGTAGCAGGGCACCTGGAGAATCCAGTGTTGTCCTAGGAAATCCCGGGGGTACCGTGTGATTATCCTATGGAATGCCACCCAGGCTCAAAGGGGTTATAAAACTATTCATGCTAGAAACTTCCTTGTGCAGCCACAATGCCATTATGGGCTCTGGCATAGTATGAGTATGTTGTGTGAGGTCTTTCAGTGGTGGACTAGCAGATGTAGGGGAAAGTAGGTGTACCTATCCACCCGGGGTAAAGAGTGAATGCTTCTGAAAGACTATGTCTCGGTCATCCGTTTCTCAAGCACCATACAGTGCGAGAAATCCAACGGAGGAGATCGAGTCTTGTGGGAAAAAGTGCACAAACCTCTACAGAGTGTGCAAACTAATCATGATTAGCTGTGTCCTCGGTTATGGACAATCTTGAGTATCTGGTACTTGAATTATTGGTTGATCTCATCACTCAAAAATTAATTTGTTGGGTTAATGATGACTACTTTAATTGGGATTGAGTTGGAGGTACCTTCTCAATGATGTTTCAACTACCATGATAGTTAAATAAAAATATATTCCTTTGTTGTAGGAAAAAATTGGCTTTTCGCAAAAACTTTAACCTTTGAGCCTCCACCAGCCAAATATGCATATAGTGTTAGCCTTTATTTCTGTTACTTGCTCTACTGTGTTATCTTGCCAGCATATTACATGTGCTGACCCGTTTCGGGCTGCAACATGTTACATTGCAGACTTTTCAGACAAGGAGTAAGACGTGCTAGGTCGTTTGTCATGCACTCGGCTATGCCGTTGGAGTTGATGGACTCACTTATCTTCCAAGCCTTCCGCCGTTATTTTGTTAGATGGCCTTATGCCATAGACTTTTGTAATAAGTTCTCTTTTGAGACATTCGATGTAATGTGATTGCCACTCTGTTATAAATCCTTCAAGTACTATGTGTGTCAGCATTACCGATCCAGGGATGACACAGAACACAGAGACTTCGGTCCATTCGGATCATGGTCGCTACAGTGGGTCCTTCAGTTGCTTAAAATTTTCGAGGATCGCAACACACAAATGCAATAAAATAATGCTATGCAATATGATCTATGTATAACATTCCAAATTGAAAATTTGGGATGTTACAAACCTACCCCCCTTACAATGAATCTCGCCCTCGAGATTTGGTTTGGCTAGAGAACAGGTGTGGGTGGTCCTTGCGTAGATCAACCTCTCATTCCCAGGTAGCTTCATCCTCCGTGTGGTGACTCCACTGAACTTTGCAAAACTTGATAACCTTGCTGCGGGTGACTCCGCTTGCATACTCGAGGATCTTGACGGGTTTCTCCTCGTAAGTTAGATCACTATCCAACTGAATTACTTCTAGGGGCACTGTGTCTCTTAAAGGAATATCAGCCATCTCCGCATGGCACTTCTTAAGCTGAGAAGCGTGAAACATGTCATGAACTCCTGACAATCCTTCGGATAACTCCAACTTGTAGGCAACCTCTCCCATGCGTTCCAAAACACGGTATGGCCCTACAAATCTCGGGGCTAACTTTCCCTTAACTCCAAAACGTTTAACTCCCAGCAGAGGTGACACTCTCAGGTACGCTCTGTCTCCGATTTCATTGACTACTTCCTTGCGCTTCGAGTCTGCATAACTCTTCTGCTTGGACTGAGCTACCTTTAGTCTATCTCTAATCAGCTTAACCTTCTCTTCTGACTCTTTGATCAGACCTGGTCTGAATAACTGACGGTCTTCGACTTCATCCCACATCAATGACGTTCGGCATCTCCTCCTGTACAATGCTTCGAATGGTGCCATTTTCAAACTGGCCTAGTACCTGTTGTTGTATGAGAACTCCGCATAAAGAAAGTTGTCATCCCAACTAGATCCATAATCTAACGCACAAGCTCTCAGCATGTCCTCTAGAATTTGATTGACTCTATCGGTCTGTCCATCAGTCTGCGGGTGAAAAGTTGTACTGAACTCTAGCCTAGTTCCCAAAGTCTGGTGTAGCTGATGCCAAAACTTTGAGGTGATCTGTGTTCCTCTATCTGATATGATGGTCCTCGGAACTCCGTGCAGACATAAGATCTTGGTCATGTATATCTTGACCAACTTCGCACTGGTATACGTAGTTTTCACAGGGATAAAGTGGGCTACTTTGGTCAAGCAATCCACTACTACCCAGATTGAGTCATATCCCGATCGGGTCCTGGGTAAACCGGTGATAAAGTCCATGCCAAGCTTATCCCACTTCCATTCGGGTATCGGCATAGGCTATACTAATCCTGCTGGCTTCTGATGTTCTGCCTTCACTCTTTGGCATACATCCCATAGTGCTACTTACTCGACAATATCCTTCTTCATTCCCGTCCACCATAAATGTTCCTTCAAATCCAAATACATCTTAGTGTTTCCGGGGTGTATCGAGTATGGTGAATCATGTGCTTCCTGTAATATCAACTTCCTGATCTCTGTGTTGTTGGGCACATAGATTTGGTCCTCAAACCATAGGGTGTCATGTTCGTCCTCACGAAAACCCTTGGCTTTTCCTTCACTCATCTTCTCCTTGATTTCCGCAATCTCTTTGTCATCCTTTCGGGCTTCTCGTATCTTTCCCAACAATGTTGACTGAACCTCCAATGTTGCAACAAAACCTCTAGGAACTATCTCGAAATGAAGCTCCATAAGATCTTCTGCTAACTCCTTCGGCAATCCTCCTTTTACTAGGGTATTGGCATAACCTTTCCGGCTCAAAGCGTCTACCACGACATTGGCCTTGCCTGGGTGATAGTGCAGCTTCATATCATAATCCTTTATGAGCTCCAACCATCTCTTCTGTCTGAGGTTCAGCTCCTTCTGAGTGAAAATGTACTTCAAACTCTTGTGATCCATGTACACATCACAATGATTTCCAATGAGGAAATGTCTCCAGGTTTTGAGTGCTTGCACTACTGCTGCTAGCTCCAAATCATGCGTAGCATAATTCAACTCGTGCAGTCGAAGTTGACGAGATGCATAAGAAACAACTCTTCCGTCCTGCATGAGTACTCCTCCAAGTTCTAAGCGTGAAGCGTCGCAATACACTTGGAAATCCTTGCGTATATGTGGCACGATCAGCACTGGGGCAGTCGTCAAATGTTTCTTCAACTCCTGGAAACTTTCTTCGCACTCTTCAGTCCAATAAAACTTGGTGTCCTTCTTCAGCAATGCCGTCATAGGCTTTGCAATCTTGGAGAAATTCTCTATGAATCTCCGGTAATATCCCGCGAGTCCAGGAAAATTGGGGATATCTCCAACTGAAGTGGGTGCCAACCACTCAGTGACTGCCTGCACCTTGATAGGATCCACTGCTATACCTTCTCCTGATATAACATGTCCTAGGAATCCAACTTCCTTCAACCAAAATTCACATTTGCTAAACTTAGCATACAACTGATGTTCTCTGAGCTTCTCTAGAACCAAATGCAAATGTTCCGCGTGTTCCTCTTTGTTCTTCGAGTACACCAAGATATCATCAATGAATACCACGACAAACTTGTCCAAGAACTCCATGAATACCTTATTCATCATACTCATGAAATAGGCAGGGGCTTAGTCAATCCAAATGACATAACATATTCATATGGCCCATACCTTGTGGTGAAGGCTGTCTTAGGTATATCCTTCTCTCGGATCTTCAACTAGTGGTATCCTGATCGTAGATCGATCTTGGAGAATACTATAGCTCCTTGAAGTTGGTCGAACAAATCATTGATCATCGGTAGCGAGTACTTATTCTTAATCGTCACTTCATTCAGTGCCCGATAATCAACGACCATTCTTAAAGATCCATCCTTCTTCTCGACCAAGAGCACTTGGGCTCCCCAAGGTGATGAACTTCGTCGAATAAATCCTTTCTCCAATAACTCCTTAATCTGCTTCTTGATCTCCTCCAGATCATTTGCTGACATCCGGTATGGTCTCTTCGATATTGGTCCGGTGCCAGGCAATAGCTCTATCAGAAAATCAATATCCCTATCTGGCGGCATGCCTGGTAGCTCCTCTGGAAATACATCCGGATAATCCCTTACTACATGCACTTCTTCCTGAACAACTCCCGAGAGAGAATGTACTTGCGTCCTCCTAGGCGAATGCCTTGACACATACTTGATACTTTTTCCCTCCGGGGTGGTAAGCAAAATCGACTTACTGGCACAATTGATGTTCCCTCCATACATCGATAGCCAATCCATACCTAGTATCACATCCAATCCTTGTGACTCCCAAACTATCAGGTCTGAGGGAAAAACATGGCGTCCAATGGTCAATGGCATCTGAAAACATCCTTGATTTGCCATATATTCCGCTCCCGGTGAACTTACTAACATAGGGGTCATAAGGACTTTGGAAGGCAACCTATGTCTATACATGAACCCCCTTGAAATGTATGAATGTGATGCACCAGTATCAAAAAGAACTACTGTGGTAAATGACTTGACCAAAAACTTACCGACAACTGCATCAGGTTGCTCTTCAACTTCCTCCATGGTCACGTGGTTCACTTGTCCTTTGTTGAAAGGGTTGGGCATCTTCCCAGCGCTTCCATTTCCATTCCTATTCTTAGCTTCAGGGAACTCCGTGGCGTAGTGTCCATTCTTCCCGCACTAGAAACATGTAACATGACTTAAATCCCTCTTGACGGGTGTGGATGGAGTGGAGCGGTTCTGATTATGACTTGCTCCATTCCCATTCCCATTCTTGGAGCCATTGTGGTTATGAGAACTCCGGAGGGTGTGGCTTCCATGGTTATGGGAGTATCCTCCAGAGTTCGGGGTGAAACCGGGCTTCTGCTGGGCTCCATAATTATTCCTTCCTTGTCCATACTTCCTCTTGCGGCTTTCAATCTGCTGCTGCTTCCCTTCAATCATAAGTGCCTTATCTACCAACTCCTGGTAGTTGTTGAAAGTTGCCACCATCAACGGTATGCTCATCTCATCATTCAGCCCTTCCATAAACTTCTCCTGCTTCATGACATCTGTGGCCACATCATCCGGGGCATAACGAGATAGAGTACTAAACTCATCTACTACTGAGCTATAGTACGATTTCCTTGGCGTAAGTTGTGAAACTCTCGCTTCTTCATGCTCATGGCTCCAGTTGAGACATCGGCAGTGCGAAAAGCTTGCTGAAACTGATCCCAAGTGACATTGGCTACAGGGAAAGTGGCTGTGTAGTTCTCCCACCATGCTGCTGCTGGTCCAGCCCATTGATGTGCGGCAAAATGCACATTCTCAGCATCCGTGCAATTTGCAGTGGTCAAATCCCTTCCAATCTTCCGTAGCCAGTCATCAACAACTATTGGTTCAATGCTACTAGAGAACACCGGTGGTTGTAACCTTAGGAAACATGTCAGGTTGTCCACGGGTGGTGGTGGTGGAGGGTTGTTATTGTTGTTGTTCTGATTGTTCTGGACAAGAAGTTGCATCAAAGTGTTCTACAGCTGGATCAACTGAGTGAGCTCAGGGGTAAACTGAAATCCTGGCTCACGTCTCGGAGGCATCTGATGGGTTTAGAGGGAAGAGATTAGAATAGAATTGAGGTCTAAGGGAAAATTCAGTACCCATATGCACATGAGACAAACACAATCATATCACACTAATCAATTTCAAGCAAGGGCATACAAAAGATCCTAACTAACGTTACAAAAGTGCTCTAAATTCTAGTTTATGGGGAAAAAACTACTAGTCATTAGGTGGTCATCTAGAAATTTTGATCGGCGGAAGATTCCGTGATATCTGCTCCAGCTTCATCTTCATAGTCATCATCACTATCATCGGGGTCCGAGTCGGTGTCGTCGATGATGATGTAGTCCTCAGAACGAATCTCCTTGGGTTCTTCTTCTTCTTCTCCTCCTGGCGCTGGATCTCCCATGAATACTCCTAGCTTCCTTGTCAAGTCATCATTCTTCTCCACAAGTATTGTCATCTCCTTCTCGTATCCGTCAAGTGTAGACTTGAGTTCCTCTTCTAGCTGCAAGTTCCTGGTTAACGCCTTCTTCAACTGTATCATCGCTGCGCACATCTGGTGCTCCTGTCGATGAATGTGCTCGTTTATCTCCTGTATGAACGCTGCAATGGACCTATCCTTCCGGGTACTAATCATGTCCATTGCTCATCTCGGCATCCACATATCTGGTAGATAGTGTCCTTCAGCTCCTGCTTGTAGACTTCTCCAATACGCCCCATGGTAATGTGGGCTGCCATACTCTTGCCTAGGCTCCAGGTTGGTGCATCAAAAGAAAACTCTATGGGCTCAGTGGATGGTGCGAATGTCCTCCCGGGAATTTGAACTTGAATATTCCATCGATCCTCTTCTGGTAGAGTGGCGGTGTAGGTCCCGATGAAGCTTGGTATTCCGATGTTCAGGTACCTAGTGACTTCCTCAAGTGTCGTCCAAAAGGCGTGTCTTCATCCAGTTGAGTGAACTTGTTCCTTGGGTACACCATCCTAAAGAGTAGAAAATGGAGAGGAGTCAGAAATGAGCAGAGAAGAGTGACCTAGGATTTATCTTAGTGGTCGCGTCCTACATTCAGCGTGTGCTCTGATACCATCTTGTAGCGACCACGATTCGAATGGACCGAAGTCTCTGTGCTCTGTGTCATCCTTGGATCGGTAATGCTGACACACACAATACTTGAAGGATTTATAACAGAGTGGCAATCACACACTTATAACATCGAATGTCTCAAAAGAGAACTTATTACAAAAGTATATGGCATAAGGCCATCTAACACAATAACAACGGAAGGCTTGGAAGATAAGTGAGTCCATGAACTCCAATGGCATAGCTAAGTGCATGACAAACGACCTAGCGCACCTTACTCTTCTTTAGAAAAGTCTGCAACGCAACATGTTGCAGCCCGAAACGGGTCAGCAAATGGAATATGCTGGCAAGATAACTGATGACCCACAACCGTAAGGGATCTATTGCAGCATTTTCGATAAGTAAGAGTGTCGAACCCAACGAGGAGCAGAAGGTATTGATAAGCGATTCTGAGCAAGAAATTACTGCAAGCACTAAAAGATAACTTTTAGGGGTTTTCTCGGTATAAGCAACAGGAAAGTAAAAGCAAGTAATGTAAAAGGTACTGATAGTAACAAGTGGCCCAATCCTTTCTAAGCAAAGGAGAGGCCTAGCAACTGAACTTATAAAGACTAAAGCGTTCTTGAGGACACACGGGAAAGGTAGTCATGTGCTTTCACCATATTCCGTATCGATACTATGTTATGTGTTGATAAGTGTTGAGTGGGTGGATCTATGCTAGTGCACTCTCTAGACTAAGATGAATGCACTCTTATGATTAAACACCTTGTAAGCATCCGCAAATACAAGATAGAATTTAAGGCAAAAGCCTAACCATAGCAATACGATCAAGGATCCATTATTCCCTTATGCAAAAGCGTGCGAACTGGGGTTCAGGTTTCTGTCACTCCGGCAACCCACCATAAGCATTCTTTATACACAATGTATTCTCCTAGGTCCTTAATAAGGCGAAGTGTTGAGTGTTCGACTCACACAACACCAATAGTAGAATGACAACACAACTTAAATATCAAACAACACATATTACTTCAACAGCATATGACTATTAACAACAAGACTTTCCCCATGTCCTCAAGAACTAAGGTAACTACTCACAAGACATAAAAGAGATCATGATCAGTGGGGATAAATATGTGATAGACAATCTGGACATAATAATATTTCTCCAACAAAACTCAATAGCATTCACCACAAAGTAGTAATCAACACCGATGGAGTAGAGAGGATAGGTAGTACGAGTTACAACACGAGTTGCGATTGTAAGATGAGATTTGGATGAAGATGGATATGGTGCTGGTGTTGGGGATGATGTTGATGATGATCTCGATGATGCCCGTGACGATGGTGATGACGATGGCGACGATCTCCCCTTCCGGGAGGTGATCTCCCCGGCGGAATCTGCCCGCCGGAGATGCCCTTTTCTTCTCTGTAGGTTTCCGCCTTGGAGCGGCGGCGGAACTCCATAAAAAGTCCCGTCCCTAGGGTTTTTGGATAACGGAGAGCATATATGAAAAAGGGGGCGGCCAGAGGTGGGCCAGGGGCTCCAGGCGCCCCCCCCGGCGCGGCCAGGGGGGGCGCCCCCAGGCCGCCTGGGCACCCTGTGGCCCCCCTCTGACTCCCCTTTTGCGTGTCTTCGTGATCCGTCTGAAAAATATCTCCCGTCAATTTTCAGGTAATTTGGACGTATTCTTCTTCAGCAACTCAGCGTCCACTTTTTACTGCTGAATCCCGCGCCTACTGCTTCGGCATCGGAAAGTTTGCAAACTGTGTAAAATAGACCAAAACAACATAAGAACATCACCGTAACGTGAAATATATCAATGAATAAGGATAAATTATGATACAAAATAGTGATGCATTTTGGATGTATCAACACCCCCAAGCTTAGACCTAGCTTGTCCCCAAGCGAATATGAACTCGGTAAACCTGTCCACAAGTTTAGAGAGTGAAGTGTCGATAAATAGAATACGGACAAGAAGCATCATAGTTTCTTTACCAACTCAAATATCCTTAACAACAATCTTCAACTCATAAGGCCCTTATGAAAGAGTAATAACACCTATATTCGAAAGTAGGGCTAAGGAGACTCATTATATCATGGCAAACATGTCCTTTGGTCAAAGAACAACAAATAGTTTTAACTTTTGCTCTTATATTTTGATGGGATTAATTGAAGCTTTTTGAAATAACATGTTAATAGGCAAGAAGTGAAAGTGTTAACACAAAGGAAGATATTTGCCTTAGCTGGGCATGACAAACAACTTACTTATCGAATGATAATGTCAACAAGGATATGATATGACAAATCTTAATGCAGCTTTATATGAATGAATCCTTATCAACATCAAATGTCTGCTCTCTTTGAGAAATAGAAGGAAGTAGAAATAACTGACTCAACTTAAAATTAAAAGATAGGCCCTGCTCTAGGGTAGTAGGGAAAACTCATGTGCTATCCTCAAATCAAACAGAATGAAAACAAGTTTTGAGAGGTGCATGATTTGTCAACGAATGCTAATAGGTAACCCAATTACTTCTTGAGCTGGACAAGTTTCGAGGAACGGCTCCCGCACGAGGACGATCACATCCTCTTATTTTCCTTTGTTAATCACTGCCAAAGTTTTCTGATTTCTCATGAACAAAGCGTGAAGGAGGGTTTGTTTGTTATATTATTTTTAAGCCGGGCGTACTCAATGCCAGTTCCTTCTCGTATTATGGGTTTGCACATTATACATGCAATCCCGGGGTGAAGCTTGTCCAACTCAAGAAGATCATGAATTAGCTACTACTTCCTCATGAGCTAAAACAGAGGCACAAAATAAAAGATTTTGAACATTTAAGGATAACACATAAATTATATACTTTAGGAAGTGGTATTGGAATACCACGAGTAGGTAGGTATGGTGGACTCATATGGAAGGTAATGGTTTTAAGGGTATGGATGCACAAGCAGAATACCGCTTAGTACAGAGTTAGGCTAGCAAAGGTTTTGAGAGAGCAGACAACTGATGATGACTAAGATGCAAAGCAATATAAAGCATGAACATTGAAATAAGCATAACACATCAAGTTGTCTTCCTTGTCAACATAACACTTCAAGCATAATAACATAAAGGTTTTGGCTATGTTGACACTTTAAGAAAATCATGCTTGTTGTTATGACCAAAGCTATGTTTGCCAAGATTAAATAAAGTTTTCACAGCCATACCTGACATAAGGTCAATACTCCCCATAAGAATCATCATATAAGGTCGATTGCGTGAAGAGAATACCGAGTGCAGCAAAAGGAACCAATAAACTTCTCATTAATATTCCATCATGGACCACTCCACACTCACGGATACAATTCCTCACCGAAGGAGCAATAGACCTCAATGCACACACCTACCTCATATAATAACCTCCCTAGACATGATACGACTCTACTTGACTCTAAAAGACAAAAGGTAAAGATAAAGATACCGGGCACTCCCCCAAGCTTGGAACAAGCCAAGGGAATGCCATTACCCCAGGAGATTTCACTCATCATTCTTGTTGGCGTTGATCACGTATTCCTTGGTGAAACGCTTCCATGGATATCTTGCTAAAGTCTCATATGATAAGCTCGTCTCCTGAATCCTGCATTCAGCACCCAAACTCATGCGCATAAACCTTAGTTCATACTCACAGTTCTGGTTATGTAGATCATTAATTTGCCCTTGGAGCTCTATAATTCTTTCTTCAGACGCGGTGATGCTTTCCCGCATCTCCTTCATCTCCTTTAAGAAGTAGTTCTTCAGCTCGTTGATGATGTTAAAGTTAGCTTCAACACCACGCTCGATCATCTTCTTGTACTCGAAGACTTCTTGCTCCACTTCTTCCAGCCTGGCCTGAATGCTCCCCCCCTTGATAGGTCCCTTCAGATCTTCTTGATGAAGGACACCGTCCTTCATCTGAACAACCTAAGGGTGCTTCTTCACCTCAGCGAGGTAAGGGTTGATGACGTTGACGACAAACTTGTCCTTGGGGGAACTTGGAGAAGCCATGGCACCTAAATTCAGCTGAAAGATTCCCCGGCAGAAACAGACCGAAGAGAAAACACGCGAAATCGCAAGATACGTTGTCGGAACAATCCGGGCAAATATATAGGAAAAATTTATGCACAGAAAGGAAGGTAACAGACCAAAGCGGGGTCGGAGACGGACTCCCGGGTGTCCATGCGGCCTCCCGGCGCGGCCCAGGGGGGGGCAGGGGGGCGCCTGGACTCCCTAGAGGTCGTCTCCGGCTCCACCTAGGTTCGGAATTTTACTAATTTTTCAGAAACTCGTAATACGGAACTTTTATGATGGTTTGCGGTGTTTCCTTACCGTACTACATACCTTTTCTTTATTCTGCTTCTGCTGGCGTCTGAAACAGGGCTGCAACATGTTCTTCGTGGGTTGTTGTGTATATTATATTCACATCAACATCGACAGGGTCTCTTGCTATGTAATGTTTAAGTCTTTGCCCATTCACAACTTGAGGTTTGGTGCCTTCAAAATTATTAATCTTAATTGCACCAGACCGATAAACTTCTTCAATATGAAATGGTCCTTCCCACCTGGAAAGTAGTTTACCCGGAGAAAACCTGAAACGGGATCTAAACAACAAAACTTTATCACCAACATTAAATTCATGTTTCAGAATCTTCCTATCATGCCACCTTTTTACCTTTTCCTTGAACATTTTAGCGCTCTCGTAAGCTTCACTTCTCCATTCATCTAGAGAAGTCAAGTTCATGAGACGCTTCTCACCAGCTAGTTTTGGGTCAGCGTTAAGCTCTCTAACATCCCAGAAAGCTTTGTGCTCTAACTCTAATGGCAAATGGCAAGCCTTGCCATACACCATCTTATAGGGGGACATGCCCATGGGGTTTTTGTAAGCAGTTCTATATGCCCACAAAGCATCTCCTAACTTATTTGACCAGTCCTTTCTATTTCTGTTTACTGTTTTCTGCAAGATCAACTTAATCTCTCTATTGGTGAGCTCAACTTGCCCACTAGTTTGAGGATGATAAGGTGAAGCAATTCTATGATTAACATCGTATTTAGCCAAAGCTTTTCTAAAAGCTCCGTGCGTGAAGTGTGATCCTCCATCGGTCATGAGGTACCTTGGTACACCGAACCTAGGAAAAATTACATCTTTAAGCATTTTCAAAGATGTCTTGTGATCAGCACTTTCAGTGGGGATTGCTTCAACCCACTTGGTCACATAATCAACAGCTACTAAAATGTGAGTGTACTTGTGCGAAGAAGGAAAAGGACCCATAAAATCAAAACCCCAACAATCGAAAGGTTCAATCACTAGTGAGTAATTCATAGGCATCTCATTCGTTCTACTAATGTTACCAACTCTCTGACATTTATCACAGGCTAAAACATAATTTCTAGCATCTTTAAAGAGAGTGGGCCAATAAAAACCTGATTGAAGAACCTTATGTGCAGTCCTTTCACCGGCATGATGTCCTCCATAGGGACTATCATGACACCGTCTGAGAATGTCCTTCTGCTTATGTTCCGGAATGCATCTTCTCACGATCCCGTCGGGACCTTCTTTGAAAAGATGTGGGTCATCCCAAAAGTAGTGCCTCAAATCATGAAAGAACTTCTTCCTTTGCTGAAATGTTATACCTGGAGGCAAATACTTTGCAACAATAAAATTAGCATAATCTGCATACCAAGGATCGGAAAGAGATTGTACTTTTACAACGGCAAGTTGCTCGTCTGGAAAGCTATCGTTAACTGGGATGGGGTCGTGCGGTATATCTTCCATCCTTGAAAGATTGTCCGTCAACGGATTGTCTTCCCCTTTCCTATCAACAATCTGCAAATCAAATTCTTGAAGAAGGAGTACCCATCTGATAAGCCTTGGCTTGGCATCCTTCTTTGTCATAAGATACTTAATGGCAGCATGATCAGTATGAATAATAACTTTGGAATCAACAATATACTGCCTAAACTTATCACGAGCAAAAACTACAGCTAAGAATTCCTTCTCAGTAGTAGCATAATTTCTTTGAGCACTATCAAGGGTTTTACTAGCATAATGTATAACATTCAATTTCTTATCAACTCTTTGTCCTAAAATAGCTCCAACAGCAAAATCACTTGCATCACACATAATCTCAAAAGGTAAATTCCAGTCAGGTGGTTGTACTATAGGAGCAGTTATTAAAGCTTTCTTAAGGACTTCAAAAGCTTCCTTACAATTTTCATCAAAAACAAAAGGAACATCCTTCTGGAGAAGATTAGTGAGGGGTCTCGAGGTTTTAGAAAAGTCTTTAATAAATCTTCTATAAAAACCTGCATGACCGAGAAAACTGCGAATACCTTTGATGTCCCCTGGATAGGGCATCCTCTCAATAGCTTCGATCTTAGCCTTGTCCACTTCAATTCCCCTTTCGGAAATCTTGTGACCAAGAACAATTCCTTCATTAACCATAAAGTGGCACTTTTCCCAGTTGAGTACCAAATTTGTCTCCTCGCATCTCTGCAAAACTTTATTAAGGTTGTGAAGACAATGGTCAAAAGAAGTTCCATAGACGGAGAAATCGTCCATGAAGACTTCCATAATATCCCCGCAGAAACCATGAAAGATAGCAGACATACACCTTTGAAAAGTAGCAGGGGCATTACATAAACCAAAAGGCATACGCCTGTAAGCATAAGTACCAAAGGGACAAGTAAAAGTGGTCTTCTCTTGATCGGCAGTGTTAACATGAATTTGAGAGAAGCCAGAATAACCATCGAGATAACAAAAGTGGGTATTTTTGGATAACCTTTCAAGCATTTGGTCGATGAACGGCAACGGGTAGTGATCCTTCCTGGTTGCCTTGTTCAACTTCCTGTAATCAATACACATTCTATATCCAATAATAATCCTCTGAGGTATTAATTCATTTTTATCGTTAGGAACCACAGTTGTACCTCCTTTCTTAGGAACACAATGTACCGGACTTACCCACTTACTATCAGCTATAGGGTAGATAATACCTGCGGCTAGAAGCTTGAGAATCTCAGTTCTCACAACATCCATCATCTTCGGGTTCAACCGTCGTTGGTGATCAACAACTGGTTTAGCATCAGGCTCAAGGTTGATAGTATGTTGGCAGATAGATGGACTAATCCCCTTAAGGTCATCAAGGGTGTAGCCAATTGCGCCTCGGTGTTTACGAAGTACTTCCAATAATCGCTCCTCTTCATATCCTGAAAGGTTAGAATTGATAATAACAGGATATACTTTCTTTTCATCTAAATAAGCATACTTGAGCGTATCGGGAAGAGGTTTAAGATCGAACACCGGGTCTTCTTTCAGTTTTGATAAAATTCCCAAAGGTTCAACCGGAAGGTTGTGCTTCAGGATAGCAGGCTGCCTCAAGAATATTTCATCTAGTTCATTTCTTTCCTGCATATGCAAATCATTCTCGTGGTCCTCCATGTATTGCTGCAAAGGATCATTAGGGGGAATAGCAATAGAGGCAATACTTTCAATAATTTTATCATCACTAGGTAAATCAGTACCACGAGGCTGCTTAGAGAACTTAGAAAAATTAAATTCATATGGCTCACCATCGAATTCAACAGAAACTTTACCTTTCTTGCAATCTATTATAGCTCCACAAGTTCTAAGAAAAGGTCTACCAAAAATAATTGGACAAAAATTGTCCCTCTCTGAACCAAGTACTAGAAAGTCGGTAGGGTATTTTACCTTTCCACATAGGACTTCAACGTCCCTCACAATTCCGATAGGAGAGATAGTTGTTCTATTTGCAAGATGAATAGTAACATCAACTTCTTCAAGTTCACAAGGGGAAATCTCACCGATGATCTCTTCATAAAGTGAATAGGGGATAGCACTTGCACTCGATCCCAAATCGCATAGCCCATAATAATTGTGATCTCCTATTTTAACAGATACCACTGGAGTACCTGAAATTGGGCCTTTATTCTTGGCTGTGACAAGGTTAGTGGAAACAGCACAAAAATTTATATTGGAATCCAAAACATCATTAGTAGCAAGGTCTTTAATCAATGCAACTTGAGGATCGACCCTAATCTGGTCCTCATGCTCATCAACTCTTGTTTCACTTTTATTTATTATGCCTGTCACAAGAGAGTGCTCCCTTATCCTCGTGGGAAAAGGAGGCTTTTCATATATAACTGCAGGCAAAATAGGGTCAGTAACATAAATATCAATAGGTGGTTCTTTAAAAGGTTCATGGTGCTGGTCTCTCTTCTTTTTAAAAGAATCAACGTGAGAGGCAAAATTCTTACACAAATCAATCATTAGATGGGAATCAAGACCAATCTTAGAGCAAAAAGTATTGAAGTAATCAGTTTTCACATAGCTCTCAATATAATCATGTTCATAATTTATAGCGGGTTCAATACCTTTATCAATTTCCCAATCTTCGGTATTCCTCTGGATTCTTTCAAGGAGATCCCACCTTTCTTCAACACTCTTCTTCTGAAACATCCCACTAGAGGAGGCATCCAGCATCTCCTTATCCTGACGAGAAAGCCTGGCATAAAAATTTGTAAGTATAATTTCCTTGGGAAGCTTATGAATAGGGCATTTGAGCATTAGAGACTTCAATCTCCCCCAAGCTTGAGCAATGCTTTCTCCGTCACGAGACCTAAAGTTATATATATAATTCCTGTCTCGATGAATTTCATGAAGAGGATAAAACTTAGTATAAAAGAGAGACATAAGCTCCTGCCAGTCCAGCAAGTGTGAGTTATCGAGAAGCCCATACCAATCTGAAGCTTTATCTATAAGTGATACGACAAACAATTTCCTCATGACAAACTCCCTCGATACACCTGCAAGCTTAAATAATGAACATAGTTGTGACAGATATAGCAAGTGTTCACCGGGATGTCTGTCTCCTGCGTAACGATTAGCCAAAACATAATCGATAATACCAGCTGGTATTTTATAAGGCACAATTTCAGTAGGGGGAGGATCAACCACCACATGTGTGGGGCGTCTGCCCGCAAGCAACGATCCAATAACAGGATTGTCCATAAGGACAAAGAGCAGCAATAGCAAAAATAAGAACAGAATTATAAAAACTTCCTTACCAGTTTCACTTTACCAATAGCGCTACGCTCCCCGGCAACGGCGCCAGAAAACGGTACTTGATGACCCACAACCGTAAGGGATCTATTGCAGCGTTTTCGATAAGTAAGAGTGTCAAACCCAACGAGGAGCAGAAGGTATTGATAAGCGATTCTGAGCAAGAAATTACTGCAAGCACTGAAAGATAACTTTTAGGGGTTTTCTCGGTATAAGCAACAGGAAAGTAAAAGCAAGTAATGTAAAAGGTACTAATAGTAACAAGTGGCCCAATCCTTTCTAAGCAAAGGAGAGGCCTAGCAACTGAACTTATAAAGACTAAAGCTTTCTTGAGGACACACGGGAGAGGTAGTCATGTGCTTTCACCATATTCCGTATCGATACTATGTTATGTGTTGATAAGTGTTGAGTGGGTGGATCTATGCTAGTGCACTCTCTAGACTAAGATGAATGCACTCTTATGATTAAACACCTTGTAAGCATCCGCAAATACAAGATAGAATTTAAGGCAAAAGCCTAACCATAGCAATACGATCAAGGATCCATTATTCCCTTATGCAAAAGCGTGCGAATTGGGGTTCAGGTTTCTGTCACTCCGGCAACCCACCATAAGCATTCTTTATACACAATGTATTCTCCTAGGTCCTTAATAAGGCGAAGTGTTGAGTTTTCGACTCACACAACACCACTAGTAGAATGACAACACAACTTAAATATCAAACAACACATATTACTTCAACAGCATATGACTACTAACAACAAGACTTTCCCCATGTCCTCAAGAACTAAGGTAACTACTCACAAGACATAAAAGAGATCATGATCAGTGGGGATAAATATGTGATAAACAATCTGGACATAATAATATTTCTCCAACAAAACTCAATAGCATTCACCACAAAGTAGTAATCAACACCGATGGAGTAGAGAGGATAGGTAGTACGAGTTACAACACGAGTTGCGATTGTAAGATGAGATTTGGATGAAGATGGAGATGGTGCTGGTGTTGGGGATGATGTTGATGATGATCTCGATGATGCCCGTGACGATGGTGATGACGATGGCGACGATCTCCCCTTCCGGGAGGTGATCTCCCCGGCGGAATCTGCCCGCCGGAGATGCCCTTTTCTTCTCTGTAGGTTTTCGCCTCGGAGCGGCGGCGGAACTCCGTAAAAAGTCCCGTCCCTAGGGTTTTTGGATAATGGAGAGCATATATGCAAAAGGGGGCGGCCAGAGGTGGGCCAGGGGCTCCAGGCGCCCCCCCGGCGCGGCCAGGGGGCGCCCCCAGGCCGCCTGGGCACCCTGTGGCCCCCCTCTGACTCCCCTTTTGCGTGTCTTCGTGATCTGTGTGAAAAATATCTCCCGTCAATTTTCAGGTAATTTGGAGGTATTCTTCTTCAGCAACTCAGCGTCCACTTTTTACTGCTGAATCCCGCGCCTGCTGCTTCGGCATCGGAAAGTTTGCAAACTGTGTAAAATAGACCAAAACAACATAAGAACATCACCGTAACGTGAAATATATCAATGAATAAGGATAAATTATGATACAAAATAGTGATGCATTTTGGACGTATCAATAACACATAGAGCAAGTAACAAAATAAAGGCTAACACTATATGCATATTTGGCTGGTGGAGGCTCTAAGGTTAAAGTTTTTGCGTAAAGCCATTTTTTCCCTACAACAAAGGAATAACTTTTATTTTAACTATCATGGTAGTTGAAACATCATTGAGAAGGTACATCCAACTCAATCCCAATTAAAGTAGTCACCATTAACCAAGCAAATTAGTTTTAGAGTGATGAGATCAACCAATAATTCAAGTACCAGATACTCAAGATGTCCATAACTGGGGGCACGGCTAATCTTGATTAGTTTGTACACTCTATAGAGGTTTGCGCACTTTTCCCCACAAGACTCGATCTCCTCCGTTGGATTTCTCGCACTGCATGCTGTTTGAGAAACCGATGATGGAGACACGGTCTTTCAGAAGCATTTACTCTTTATCCCGGGTGGACCCGTACACCTACTTTCCCCTACATGTGCTAGTCCACCACTGAAAGAGCCCACACGACTTACTCATACTAGTCCACCACTGAATGGCATTGTGGCTGCACACGGAAGTTTCTAGCATGAATAGTTTTATGATCCCTTTGAGCCTGGGTGGCATTCCATAGGATAATCACACGGTTCCTCTGGGATTTCCTAGGACAACACTAGATTCTCCAGGGGCCCTGCAACCAATTTACCCAGATGTGTATTCAAGTAGCCACCTTAAGTTGAACCATTAGTTAACATCTCACATCTGTCATGGATACACTCAAACCCAATCCGAGTCTACGAGCATAGCATGGCAACCTAAGCATAACATAGAAGTAACTCCCAGGGGTTTGCAAATAATGCAGGTAATAGGTTCTACCTCATTCTACTTCACAGACCCACAAGTTAAGAGATCCTATTCATGCAATGTGTGAGGGTTTGATCTAATGCATAAAAACTGGGTAATAAAGGGTATGATCAAAGTGTTACTTGCGTTGCCGATGATTCGCAAAACCTAGGGACTCGTGGTAGCACGCTTCGCACTCCAGGAATTATATAACAAGCAAACAATAGCATACATAAGCAATCAAGCAAAGTTGCACAGGTAAAACTCCAAACAAGAAGATCTAACCAGAAAGTTCAACATAAGAACTCCGGTTTGCAAAAAGAATCAAATCAAACGGAGCAACGAAACTCAAACTGCGAAAGAAACAAGATCCGTTTCCTAGATTGATCTAAAGTCAAATTTTATAGTAGCAAAACCTTGTTCAAGTTGGTTAAATGGAAAGAGGGTTGCGAGACGAAGATCTGGGCGCTTGAATCGCCTGATTCCAATTTACGAGCGAAAAGAAAAACTAAAAAGAAGATCAAGGCAGAAATCACGATCGAAAATAATCACGGGAAAACCCTGAAAAAGAAAAACGGACGAACAGGCTGACGAACGAACGTTCGCTGTGACGGCGGTGGTGCGCGGCTGTGGCGGCGGTGGTTGGGGCGGCTGGCTTGGGGAGGGGGCCAGGCGGCGGCGAGGCCAAGTCGGCCACGGCGGCGCGCTCGTGCGGCGGGCGGATTCCGCCTGGGAGGAAGGCGGTGGCGCAGCGGGCCGGCTGGGCCTTCGGCCCAGTTCGGTCCGAAACTTTTTCTTTAAATGGTCCTGACGCCGAAAGAAAAAGATAAGAGAAGTACTAAACGGACTCGAAAAAATTCCAAAATAAATTTTCACCGTCCTCTAATAATATTTAGGCAAAGTGAACATTGTTCTTGGACCTAAATGCAATTTTGAAAAACTCACATTTTTCCTATGCAAATAAAATCGCAAATAAATACGAATAAAATACCAAAAGTGATTTTAATATTTTCCTCCAATATTTCTTTTATTTGGAGAAGTCATATTATCTCCACTCAGATATTTGACTAAGAAATATTTTTCGGAGAGAAAAATAATTAAAACCAAGGTGATCCCCGTACCGGTATTTGAGAAAACTCAAATACGAAAACGGTAAAATCTCCAACTCTCTTCGTTGGTCCTTGAGTTGCTTAGAATTTTTGAGGATCGCAACACACAAATGCAATAAAATAATGCTATGCAATATGATCTATGTATAACATTCCAAATTGAAAATTTGGGATGTTACAAAGGGTGCCACGACAACGAATCAAAAACTGATGCCACGGCAACATATCGGTTCCGGTAGCTCGTTGAGATGTTGGTGCAAAATAAGTATGCCGGGAGCATTTCATGCAAGATGGTGGGGTGCTCCCGGATACCGAGTTCCCACATGTCGATGGCATGGAAGCGAGTAACACTTTGGACAGGATGCAGTCAAAGGGTGCATCTCATACAACACAAGCATTCGTTCATGGGCGTCGTCTCGCGGTATACCTTTGAAGCGTGTGTTTTTGGAGTTGTTCGAGTTCGTCGAGGGAAGTAGAGGAAGTAGACATTCTCGCGACGGTAGTGGAAGTAGTCATTCACGAGGCGTCGTGGGAAGTAGTCGTACACGGCGACGATAGTGGAAGTAGTCGTTCTCGTGATAGTCTTGTCGGATCCACGGCGAGCGTAGATGTACTCGCGATCTTGGCGACGGTAGTGGTACACATTGTAGTCGAACTTGACGGAATATTAGTGTCGTGGTACTTGGCGTATCGTCATGTAGTCATACACGTTTCATAGATGTACATGTCTCGTAGCCGTTCGGGTCTTGGGGCTTGGCGAAAATCACGGACAAGG
>LR738711.1:397331557-397414472 GCA_902687465.1 Secale cereale | reverse complement strand
CAGAAGCCGTGATGATCGAGGTCAAACCTGGACGACCTTGGTGTCCACAGCAAGGCAGTGAGAAGGAGGTCGGGGCTGGTGAGGTTGATGCACGCGGCATCGCGAGGGAAGGAGTAGGACAGCGGGGACATGGCGTTGACGAGGAGACGCGGGAGGCATCGGGGCAACGAGGAGGATGCCATGGCAGGGCAGCGATCGATGTGGCCCATCCGGGCGCTAGATCGGAGTGGGTGGATGCATACGTGGCTGGCGACGTGGTCAACGCGCGAGGCAGAGGAGGCGCATGTCGAGGCGCTGCTCGATCCAGAAGGGTCTGGGCACCAGCAGGGAAGTGAGGTCGGTCGGACCCGGAGCAACATGCGGCGGCGAGCTGGACGCAGCTATGGCTGGGTCAACGAGGACTCGCCTCGCTCGTTGATGCGGATGGAAGGAGTACGACGTCTGCGGCTTGGCGCAGGGGGAGAAGTGGGACTTGGCACGGCATCGGAGCAGCAGATGCAGAAGACAGCAGCATCGGGACCTCGAGACCGAGCTCAGGCCATGGCTTCGATGGCTCCTGCACGGGGAGTGAACCGAGAGATGAGAGAGAATCGAGAGAGAAAGAGAAGGTGGGGGTAAAGCAACGAGCCGAGAGGCGTGGTTCACCGGATGGGCTTGCCGACGACGATAGTTGCCTCGGAGCTCACGGTAGCTGGGCGAGGTCCATGGTGGCAGCAGCCATGGAGGACACTAATGGGCCTCGAACCCCTCGTTGGATTACCCCAAGTGGAAGGTGTAAGATGCAGTAAGTAGAAGTGTTTTCCCCTAGCAAAGATGCCAAGGATCGAATCCCCAGAGACTCCTAGGTTCAAGAGGTAGGTGTCAACTGCTAACGGCGCAATTAGCAATCAACGTGGACCTGCACACAGATACAAATAACTTTGCTCCCAACGAGTACAGAGAGGTTGTCAATCTCTCCGGCCTTGTAGTTCACAAAGGGTTAAAAGCAATATGATAGTAGTGATAGATAGTAATTTGCAATAGTAAATAAAATAGCGGAAAGTAAAATAGTGTATGTGATCAATGATAGTAATATGGACCGGAGTCTCATGATGTTCACTAGTGATGTCTCTCTCCCAAAAGACGATAAAACAACTATGTGAGGTAAACAAATTACAGCTGGGCAATTGACAGGACCACGAACGCAAACCAATGCTGACTACATTGCAAGAAAGGTTGAGGTTCAAAGCATGGGCGGTATGCCAAAGTAAGTAGACCGAAATCCATCTGCATCTACTACTAATCATCCACCTTGAGATATCTATCCAGAACATCTCGCTGGTATTAAGTTGCGAGTCCCACCCATAGTGTAAACTCAATGCAACAGACAACTGCATTAAAAGAACTTTGCGTAAAGTAAACAATCCTTGCACCCGCGGGCACAAGCACCATTGTTTTCCCCCTTGTGGCAACAGCACATCCCCTAGACTCATGTTTCTGTCACTCAAGCTAGTCATTGAGGGGCATGAACCCACAATCGAGCATAACGTTCCCTCTTGGAGTCACTACTTACTACTTGGCCAAAGCAATAAATAACAACGGAGAACATGCAAGAATTACTTATGAACTAAAATATAAAAGAGGTGAATCAAATATATTACTCAAGATCAATCTGAACATAATCTCATAATCCATCGGATCCCAGCAAACTCAACATAGCAACAACATAAGGATTACATAGGTGCCTCGATCATGTAGGGCAGCTCACGAGGACTAATTAGTGAAGCACAAGAACGGGATGAGAACATCACATAGCTACTGGTCATGGACTCATGGTCCAAGGGAGACTACTCACGAGTCATCCGGGAGGCGTCCATGGTGGTGGAGAAGCTCCCGGTGGTGATCCTCCCCTCCGGCAGGGTGCCGGGAAGAGTTCTCCTGGTGCTCCCGATCTTGGAAGCGGCGGCGGCGGCGGAACAGAGATGGGATCGCGAAAAAAAGTCCTGTTTCAAGGGTTACGGGGGACCCTTTAAATATCTGCCAAAGAAGGGCACCGGGGGGCTCTCGGGGTGCCGAGGCGCCCCCCCGGCGCGGCCCAGGGGGGGGGGGGGGCGCCCACAGGGCGCCTGGGGCCCCTATGCCCCCCAGACTCCCCTTCGGAAGCAGTGTCGTTCCCGATACGCTGATTTTTTATATATTTTTTCTGTATTTTTCTGGGCAGTTCTCGAAACGTGAAAACCTGAAATACAGAAACAGCCGAAAACAGAAACTGGCACTGGGGTGCACTGGATTAGTAAGGTAGTCCAAATATGATCAAAAGTGTTTGGAAGTGTATGAATATCATAGCAATATCACCCAAAAGTGGCATGGAGCAAGCAGAAATTATAGATACGTTTTGGACGTATCAACATCCCCAAGCTTAATTCCTGCTCGTCCTCGAGTAGGTAAATGATAACAAGAATAATTTCTGTGGTGACATGCTATTAACCATATAAGACTTTCTCATAGTCATATGACAAAAGCTTACTGAGACAATGATTCTAAAGTAATTAAGTTGTCTCAAGAGAAAATCACAAATGACTGAAAGTTTTACAACATGAAACTGAAACATCAAAAAGATTTGCAATGAACATGATGTGCAAATATGATCAAGTGATATCTAGCTTGCCCCCTTTAGTGATGCAAAACATAAATGCCAGGGCACCTTCAAGGTTTAAGTGATGACTAGATACAATCATTTCAGAATAAACGATATCACAATCATGCAAAAGACAATGCTACTTTGGGACAATGCACATTACACTTAGAATGACAATCATGCTCTCAGTAGTTGGTGCTTAAGTGCTAGAGCTTTTTATTTTGAAACATGGAAGCAATTGTGTCAACGGTAGTAGTACTTCATATGTGTCATGTATAAGACATCTTATAAGTTGCAAGCCTCATGCATCGAATACCAATAGTGCTCGCTCCTTGTCCTAATTAGCTCGGATCCCATGGGTTATCATTGCATTGCATATGTTTTAACCAAGTGTCACAAAGGGGTACCTCTATGCCACCTGTACAAAGGTCCAAGGAGATAGATCGTATTTGATTTCTCGTTTTTGATAAATCTCAACTTGAGGACATCCATACCGGGACAACATAGAAAATAGATGATGGACTCCTCTTTAATGCATAAGCATATTCTCATGAGAGATTGAGGATTAAGGTCCAAGCTAAAACTTCCACCATGAGGCATGGCTTTGGTTGGCAGCCAATGTTCTTCTCTAACTATATGCATATTAATTCAACCCACGGTAAATCACCCTTACTTCAGACAAGACGAACATGCATATCAACTCACATGATATTCAACAAAAGTGTGACAGTTGATGGCGTCCCCAGAAACATGGTTACCGCTCAGCAAGCAACTCATAAGAAATAAGATACATAAGCAACATATTCTTTACCACAATAGTTTTTAGGCTACTTTCCCATGAGCTATGTATTGCATGGTTAATTTGCTTAGTGCAGGTGGAGGTTAGCAAAAGACTGGGAGCGACCAACTAAGAGAGCAATGACGGTCATAATCATGCAGAGCGACAAAGCAATATTGAATCAGGCATGGTAGTTATATCGCTACTTAGAAACAAAAGATCATCAAGGCTTGACAGACTTTCTTTACAGTCTTGAATATGCGTGAGCATACGCCAAGTCAATCAAAATAAATTCTCGAAGGAAGATATTACTAAACCATACCACATCATAGGCAAACAAACCAAGTTGGTACTCCCCCAGCTATTTGAAATTAACCATAAGAAAACCTGAACTACTAAGCACCATCATGAAAGTAGCATCTTTATCATAGACACATTAACCCATGCAACGGAAGCAAACTCTCTTAATAAGGTGAGCATGGTAATTAAAAAGAGTTCAAGCAACCAACTAAATAAAAGCTCTTTGAAAAGGTAAGCATGAATACTAAGAGCAGAGCACGATAGTAGCTATTAAAAAGACAAAGAACACACACAGCATAGATAGACATGAAAATTCTATGTAATGTTCTAGGTAGAGGTGGAGCGTGTTTCTCTCCCACATAAAGGAATGCTGAGTTCCGACTCGTTATGAAAAACTAAAAAGAAAACTAAAAGCAAGACGCTCCAAGCATAGCACATAACATATGAAGTGATAAAAATATAGCGGAACGAAAGACGAACTGATAATGTTGATGGAGAAGGGGATGCACGGGGGCATCCCCAAGCTTAGACGCTTGAGTCTCCTTGAATATTTCTTGGGGGGTGCACGGGGGCATCCCCAAGCTTGAGCGCTTGACACTCCTGAATCTTTTTATCATCTTCCCTCGCACACTTGAAAACTCCCTTCATACACAACTCATCATAATCTGATTAGCGAGGTTAGTAACCTTAATAAAATAATTATACCTTGCTAGAAATAAGGATATTCTTGAAGTTCTACTGTTTCTCAAGATTACTAAAAGGTTTTTGCAAAGAAAAAGCAAGTTCTTAATTTGCAAAGTGAAGGTAAGGCAAAACAGGACAGAATCTGTGAAAAACAGAACGGCAGGCAGTAATTGACCTGTTCGGGATACTTCTGCAACTCAAATCAAAAAACTCAGAACTGACGCACGAAAGACAATTATATAGAGAACGCTGTCGAAAAAATTCAGACTAAAAAGATGATGTGGTGATTTTATACAAATTTTTCAATCCAAGGACAGAATCTGTTTCCTGGACAGCACCTCACAACTTTTGAACTTTCTAGCAATCAGAGGCTATACTTGGCACAAATATGAAAAGCAAAGATACAATGATGATGCTACAGCAGTAAACAACATCAAGACACAACAAAAGCAAAAATTTTATTCATGTGGGCTGCCTCCCAAAAGCGCTTTCTTTTATGCCTTTAAGCTAGGCATAATGCATAGAGGAATCAATATTCATCATAATAATCGGAGTTATAAATTGGTTCAAATGATTCCTCAACAAGTTCATTCTTGTTCCTACTAGGAAAGGGGTACACACCTTTTGCCTTCCCGCGTAAGCGGATTTGTCCCTTACCTATATCAATGAAGCCTTTAACTGCTCGGAGGAAGTTCGTTCCAAGCACTATATTTCCTTGGTTTGGCTCCATGATGAAGAAATCAATCATTGCAATCCCCTTAAGGAATTTAACTGGCACGTCTTTTATTTTTCCCTGGATTTCAGAAATATCTCCATTAGTGTGTTCATGATAAGATGGTAATCTATCCATGTTAAATTTTAAAGAATCATGAACAATTTTGGCATAGTGGAAACCATAGATCCAATATCACAATAAGCAAGGAAGTCTTGATTAGAGATGCTAATCCTAACAAGAGGTTCCCAGTCATTATCTATTTCAAAAATATCTCTCTTATTGGGTTTGGGTTTCTCTACCTTCGTTAAGTCTAGAGCATCCATTCTTTTCTCAATAGTAGCAAGTCTATCTATGACAGTATCAAAATTATGATCATAAACAAAGTAACTAGATAGACCATGTATAATTTCAAGAGCTCTAGCTTCATCACATTCTAGAAAATCTCCCTCAGCTATAATGTCAAGGGAGTGTTTACACCATTTAAAAAGACCATGGTAAAAATTCCTAAGCACAATTTTTATAGGTATCCAAGGCATAATTCTCCTATGTGCATCAGAAATCCTGTCCCATGCCTTCTTCATATTTTCTCCATCCCTTTGATGGAAATCTAAAACCTCTGATTCCCTCAAAGCTCCAAATCCTAACATGTTTAACTAAATAGATAGGACTACTAACAGGAAGGTAAATAATTTTTTGTGATTTTTGATAAAAGTAACTAAAGCAAATATGAAAGGTAAACTAGCAAGACTAATAAGCAAAGGTAAAAGATAGCATGCAACTCCCCTATCCTGAAGAGTGGAGTCCCTGGCAACGGCGCCAGAAAATACTCCTTGATGGGCCTCGAACCCCTCGTTGGATTACCCCAAGTGGAAGGTGTAAGATGCAGTAAGTAGAAGTGTTTTCCCCTAGCAAAGATGCCAAGCATCGAATCCCCAGAGACTCCTAGGTTCAACAGGTAGGTGTCAACTGCTAACGGCGCAATTAGCAATCAACGTGGACCTGCACACAGATACAAATAACTTTGCTCCCAACGAGACAGAGAGGTTGTCAATCTCTCCGGCCTTGTAGTTCACAAAGGGTTAAAAGCAATATGATAGTAGTGATAGATAGTAATTTGCAATAGTAAATAAAATAGCGGAAAGTAAAATAGTGTATGTGATCAATGATAGTAATATGGACCGGAGTCTCATGATGTTCACTAGTGATGTCTCTCTCCCAAAAACGATAAAACAGCTATGTGAGGTAAACAAATTACAGCTGGGCAATTGACAGGACCACGAACGCAAACCAATGCTGACTACATTGCAAGAAAGGTTGAGGTTCAAAGCATGGGCGGTACGCCAAAGTAATTAGACCAAAATCCATCTACATCTACTACTAATCATCCACCTTGAGATATCTATCCAGAACATCTCGCTGGTATTAAGTTGCGAGTCCCACCCATAGTGTAAACTCAATGCAACAGACAACTGCATTAAAAGAACTTTGCGTAAAGTAAACAATCCTTGCACCCGCGGGCACAAGCACCGTTGTTTTCCCCCTTGTGGCAACAGCACATCCCCTAGACTCATGTTTCTGTCACTCAAGCTAGTCATCGAGGGGCATGAACCCACAATCGAGCATAACGTTCCCTCTTGGAGTCACTACTTACTACTTGGCCAAAGTAATAAATAACAACGGAGAACATGCAAGAATTACTTATGAACTAAAATATAAAAGAGGTGAATCAAATATATTACTCAAGATCAATCTGAACATAATCTCATAATCCATCGGATCCCAGCAAACTCAACATAGCAACAACATAAGGATTACATAGGTTCCTCGATCATGTAGGGCAGCTCACGAGGACTAATTAGTGAAGCACAAGAACGGGAGGAGAACATCACATAGCTACTGGTCATGGACTCATGGTCCAAGGGAGACTACTCACGAGTCATCCGGGAGGCGTCCATGGTGGTGGAGAAGCTCCCGGTGGTGATCCTCCCCTCCGGCAGGGTGCCGGGAAGAGTTCTCCTGGTGCTCCCGATCTTGGAAGCGGCGGCGGCGGCGGAACAGAGATGGGATCGCGAAAAAAAGTCCTGTTTCAAGGGTTACGGGGGACCCTTTAAATATCTGCCAAAGTAGGGCACCGGGGGGCTCTCGGGGTGCCGAGGCGGCCCCCCGGCGCGGCCCAGGGGGGGGGGGGGCGCCCACAGGGCGCCTGGGGCCCCTGTGGCCCCCAGGCTACCCTTCGGAAGCAGTGTCGTTCCCGATACGCTGATTTTTTATATTTTTTTCTGTATTTTTCTGGGCAGTTCTCGAAACGTGAAAACCTGAAATACAAAAACAGCCGAAAACAGAAACTGGCACTGGGGTGCACTGGATTAGTAAGTTAGTCCAAATATGATCAAAAGTGTATGGAAGTGTATGAATATCATAGCAATATCACCCAAGAGTGGCATGGAGCAAGCAGAAATTATAGATACGTTTTGGACGTATCAGACACCTGCGACGTGCTCGGTTCAGAGGAAACAGGATGCTTAGGACTCAGGAGCAGAGGAGGCGAGATGGTAGGGCGACGGTGGTCTTGGGGCGGCGTAGGGAGCAAGGTGGGGCTCGGGCGCGAGGCAAGCGCTCGCTGTCTCTTCCTGGCGGCGGCGCAAAGAGGGAGAGATCGATCGAGGGGAGAGCTAGGGGTCGGGCTTCCTAGGGTTAGGTTTAGACAGGGGCCGCAGCTGGGCCTCGGTGCAAATGGACCGGCCTGAGGAGCAGATGGGCCGACTTGAGAGAGTGTTGCCTGGGCTCTCTCTCTAATATTTGTCTCCACTTCTATTTCCCAATTACAGAAAATAGCAAGAATATGAGAAAAGGCGAAGGGTTAGAAACGGAATTTGGACATGGGTTTAATTTTCTCCGACTCATAAAAATGAGCTTGATCCAAGAAAAATAGGAATGAGCACGCGTGTGAAGTTGACTTCAAACTCATTTGAATTCAAATGGGTTTGAACTAGGACTAGGTTTTTGAAGTGTCCAAAAATGTTGAAAATTTAGGTGGAGCTCGGGAAAGTGATGAAATAATTGTTGGCAACGTTTGAGAGTCAAAAACTAGAAGAAGGAAAGGTCCAAGGATTTTACATGCAAGTGTGTTGTGGTAAATTCCAAATTATTGGAATATTTATAATAGCTCCATAATTATTAGGAGGATATGTTATAAAGAGAAAACACAAGTGAATTCCCTCGATTTAAATAGATCAAAAGATGTATGCAATTTATTTAGTTGAGTTGCAAAATTAAATGACATGATGGCATGATGACATTATGCAATGCAAAAATAAAATAGAGCAAGCAAAAATGAAACACACGGTGAAACTTGGAATAGCTGGAAGTCTTCTCGAGCATCGGTCTTGGGGCGTCACAGACCATGATGGGTGGGCTCGTGAGGTACCTCTTGAGGTCTTAAAAGGTTGCATCCTCCTCGGGAGTCTATTTGAAAGGACTGGAACTCTTCATGAGCTTGAAGAATGGCAAGGCCCGTTCGCCGAACTTGGAGATGAAGCGCCACAAGGAGGCCATACACCCCGCCAATCACTGCATTTACTTGAGTGTCCGAGGGGTGCATTCTCTCGATGACCTTGATTTTTTTCTTTATTGGCTCCGATCCCCCGGTGGGAGATGAGGAAGCCAAGGAGCTTGCCGGAGGGGACTCCAGAGATGCTCTTGTCGGGGTTGAGCTTCAAGTTGACCTTGCATAGGTTTGCGAATGTTTCCTCTAGGTCTTCAATGAGCGCCCGACCTCGCGCGTTTCGACCACGATGTCGTCGACATAGGCTTCCGCAATCCTTCCTAACTGAGGCCCCGGTGTGATGTGCATTAGCCGCTAGAAGGTGGCGTCGGCACTCCTCAAGCCAAAGGGCATTCAGGTATAGTATAATACGCCACAAGGAGAGATGAAGGACGTCCTCTCTATGTGGTCCACCACCATCTTGATTTGGTGGTAGCTGGAGAAGGCATCCAGGAAACATAGAAGGTCGCACTCGGCGGTGGAGTCCATAATCTGGTCGATGCGCGGCAGCGGAAAAGGGTCTTGGGGGTAGGCCTTGTTGAGGCTCGTGAAGTCAACGGACATATGCTCCTTGCCTCCCTTCTTCGGAACGAAGACTGGGTTGGCGAGCCACTCAGGATAGTGCACTCACGGATAGCCCTAGCTTCTTGTAGCTTGTGTACCTCTTGGAAAATGAATTCGTGCTTTTCTGGGGCCTGGCGCCGCGCTATTTGCTTGATGGGGCGTGCGTTAGGACACACCGCTAAGTGGTGCTTGATCACTTCCCTCGGGACCGCAGACAAATTAGACTCAAAGGTGACGAGCATGCTTTCCTGCGCGAGAGGGAGGCAGGCACAGATGGTGAAGGTAGGGCCCGAGTCGCCACCGTCAACTGACACCTTCTTCGTCTCGGTGCGGTCCTGGGAGAACAACCACTTCTTCTTCGGCGGCGCGACCTCGGTGGGCTTGATCACGCCCTCAGATCTCGAATGTGTGGCTGCCACGTCCTTGTAGGTGCTCTTGAGGGAACTAACCGCGTCTTTCTCGTCACAAGCGATGGTGATGACACCACTGCAACCCGACATCTTGAGGATGTTGTAGCCGGGGTGGGTCGCCGCCGTGAACTTGGCGAGCGCCAGGTACCCTAGAATGGCATGTACGACAGGCCGATATACGCCTCGTCGAAGTCGATGAGCTCGGTGTGGTAGTTGTGGCGGGTACCAAAGGTGAAAGGGAGGCGCACTTCCCATAGGGAATGGTAGATCCCTCGGTTACCCCGGAGAAGGGCCCGGTTGGCATCAGCTGGTCGTAGGGCACTTGGGGAATCTTGAAGGTCTCGATGGATATCACATTGAGGTAGGCGCCTACGTCGATGAGGATCTTGGTGACCTCAACTTTTCTGATGGTGGGGGTGCCTAGCATTGGGAGCGCATGTGGAGCAGCCGCGGACTTGGGGTGGTCCTCCGAGTCGAAGGTGATGGCATGTTGATACCACTTGAGGGACCACGCGGTCTCAGGCCCCGGGAGGGTGGTGCTCGCCTCATGGGAGAACTGTTTGAGGTGGTGATGACCCACAAGTATAGGGGATCAATTGTAGCTCTTTTAGATAAGTAAGAGTGTCGAACCCAATGAGGAGCAGAAGGAAATGATAAGTGTTTTTCAGTAAGGTAATATCTGCAAGTGCTGAAATTGTAAGTAGTAGAGTAGTTTGATAGAAAGATAATTTTGTAATGAGAAAGTAACGATAGTAGTAGCAAAAGTGCAGCAACATAGCCCAATCCTTTTGAGGCAAAGGACATGCCAAGACAGTCTCTTATAATAAGCAAGGCGTTCTTGAGGGTACACGGGAATTTCATCTAGTCACTTTCATCATGTTGGTTCAATTCGTGTTCGCTACTTTGATAATTTGATATGTAGGTGGAACGGTGCTTAGGTGTTGTTATTACTTGAAAAAATCTCCTACTTATGATTAACCCTCCGGCAAGCATCCGCAACTACGAGAAAAATATTAAGAATAAATTCTAACCATAGCATTAAACTTTTGGATCCAATCGGTCCCTTACGGAATTGCACATAAACTGGGGTTTAAGCTTCTGTCACTCTGGCAACCCACCATATAAGTACTACTCCACAATGCATTCCCTTAGGCCCAAATATGGCGAAGTGTCATGTAGTCGATGTTCACATGACACCACAAAGGGAATCACAACATACATACTATCAAAATATCGATCACATATCAAATTCACATGATTACTTGCAACATGATTTCTCCCGTGACCTCAAGAACAAAGGTAACTACTCACAAGTGATAAACATGCTCAAGATCAGAGGGGTATTAAATAGCATAATGGATCTGAACATATAATCTTCCACCAAATAAACCATATAGTAATCAACTACAAGATGTAATCAACACTACTAGTCACCCACAAGCACCAATCTATAGTTCCAGTAACAAGATTGTACACAAGAGATGAACTAGGGTTTGAGATGAGATGGTGTTGTTGAAGATGTTAATGAAGATAACGCTTCCCGAGATGGGAGATTTGTTGGTGATGATGATGACGACGATGATTTCCCCCTTCGGGAGGGATGTTCCCCCGGCGGAATCGCTCCGCCGGAGGGGAAAAGTGCTCCCACGCAAGTTCCGCCTCGAGACGGCGGCGCTCCATCCCAAAAGTATTCTCCTTATTTTTTATAGGTCAGAAGGGCTTATCTTTCTGGTCAGAAGGGTTATTAGCTCCAGTATTTTTCGTATTTTCCATAAAAAGTCTCCGTGAAGTTTCAGCTTGTTTGGAGTTGTGGAGAATAGGTGTCCTGATGTAGCTTTTTCAGGTCCAGATTTCTTGCTGCCGAAATTCTCCCCCTTGATGCATTCCTTGCATATTATGGGAGAAAGGGCATTAGAATTACTCCAAAAAGCATTATTATGCATAATAACAACATAAATAACAGCAAGAAAACATGATGCAAAATGGACGTATCAACTCCCCCAAGCTTAGACCTTGATTTTCCTCAAGCGAAAACCGAAAACGAAAAACATGTCCACGTGCTTTGAGAGAGAGGTGTCGATAAAAACAAAATACGGACATAGAAGCATCATGTTGATTATTATAACTAGAACAAATTTAAACATAAGACTTTTATCAAAGGACTTGTATCATAGACTTCTCATGAACAAGTATCAGTTCATCACATAGTTGAAGTATAAAGCATAAACTCTATTAGAAACCAACAAACTATGTTCTTAGTCAACTTTGCAACTACAATTCATCATCTTTTTAGGAAGGGTCACGTATCGGAGCGTTTAGTCAAGTCCACATACCCAACCATCATATAGTCTTCTATGATTGCTAACACTCACCGCATACACATGAGAAAAACGTTTCAACCAGACACATAGAAAGATAGGGGCTGATGGTTTTGCCTCCCAACGTACTCACCTCAAGGGTGATGTCAACAATAATAACTCATGTCACCCATATTCAACTGGAGATATGTTCCTAGATCTTTCCTCACCACATGATGCTTGCCAAAATATAAACTGAAAACGAATAGAGGGAAACTTTGACTCTTTCCATAAAAGTAAAAGATAGGCCCTTCGCAGAGGGAAGCAGAGGTTGCCATGCGCTTATTTGTTTGTATGATCAATCCCTTAGTGCAAAAGAACGTCACGTTGCATTGCCCCTTGTGATAGCAACCTTTATTATGCAGTCTGTCGCTTTTATGCTTCACCATCACAAGTTCGTGCAACGCTCAATTTTCTCTTACACTAAATGATCTCACACACTTAGAAGCAATTTTTATTGCCTTAATGCACCGATGATAACTTACTTGAAGGATCTTACTCAATTCATAGGTAGGTATGGTGGACTCTCGAAAAATGTTTGAGTTTAAGGGTTTTTGGAGGCACAAGTAGTATCTTTACTTAGTGTAGATTTTTTGGCTAGAAAAGATATTGGGCAAGCACCACATGTTAAAGGATCTATGAAAATATGACTTCTATGTGAATATGAACAAACATAAATCACTAAGTTGTCTTCCTTGTCCAACATCAACAATCTTGGCATATAATATTTTGATGGGGGCTCACAATCACAAAAGATTTTTAGGATAGTATATTTATATGTGAATGTTCTCTTCCCTTAATAATTCTTTCATTAGTCGCATCATTGACCAATGCTATGTTTGTCAACCTCTAATAATATTTTCTAATTATACTTTTCTTTATGTGGTGCTATCGCCTACCATAAGATTAGCATATGATCTATTATTTATTCAATTATAACCTTTTCTATTGATTGCAACAGGAAGGTAAAGAAAGTAAACACTCAAAACTAGACTGTATTATATATCTCGCACATGATTACAAAGATAGATCACTAAGCAAACTCACGAATAGAAGGGATCGAACTAAACTTTCATTTATTCTAAGGCAAAAGATCAAACTTAAAATAAGTAAATGCAAAAGGATAGTGGGGATGATACGATACCGGGGCACCTCCCCCAAGCTTGGCGAAAGCCAAGGGGAGTGCCTATACCCGATACTAAATTTTATTTTGGTGGTGAAGAAGATGGTGGTGGTGATGATATTGTAGTGAGCTCTTCCAACTTGCATCGTAGGCTAAAATTTTCATCCTTAGGTCTTTGTTCTCTAGCTCGAGGTTCAATTTTCTTGCCCAATGCTTCCTTGGTCTCCCGTTGGAATTGAGTAGGAAGGTGCTTGTCGGATCTGGGGTTCCGGCAAAACCCTTGAGGTTCGAACACTGGGGTGCGTACGAAGATCTCTCCTTCTGCCCTTGCTCGTCTACTCAACAGCCCTAGGCCTAGCTCATCAGATTCGATGAACAAGAGACACAAGATTTATACTGGTTCAGGCCACCGTTATGGTGTAACACCCTAATCCAGTGTGGTGTGGTGGATTGCCTCGTAGGCTGAGGATCCACTAGTACATGGATGAACTGCCTCCCGAGGAGAGGTGTTCTTGCGCTCGGGTGAGCTTGTGGTGTCTGAGAGGTTTTGATGGTCCGACCCCCCCTATGATGGTGGCTAGGTCCTATTTATAGTGGCCCGGGTCCTCTTCCCAAATATTGAGTGGGAAGGAATCCCACAACGGCCAAATTTGAAGGGGGGCAGCTAGTACAAGCTATCCTGACAAAAGGTGGTCTTCGCCTGCCAAAGACTCTGGTGGTGACGCCGCCGTGGGCTCCGCGATGACCTCCGTCCTGCTGGTCTTGGTCTCGTTGCACCGATATGGAAACCTTTGCCTGATGCCCCGGGACTCCTCGCCTGCACCTGCTCCTTTAGCACCAAAGAGGAAACTGGCCCTCGGCGCCTGCTAGTGCCCTCCTGGCATTGGTCGTCAATGCTCACATCACGAGGACCTCGCAAGGTGCCCCTCGCCTCGGTATCTCCGATCCTCACGAGCCAGCCTGGCGAGGCCGCCCAAGAGGATGCCTTGTGTCATCCGCCTCGCAAGGCTTGGCCCCTCGCGAGGGTCTTGAGTGGTTGCTGAAGATGCTGGGCCGTATCAGGTTGCCTTGTGAGCCACGCCCTGGGCCGCAGGCAGGCAAGTCTGGGTACCCCCATTCTCAGAACGCTGACAGTAGCCCTCGGGCCCAAGGTACGTTCGGAGTTTGCTTCGCGGCGAAGCCAAGGGCCAAGTGCGGAGCGCCGCGGGCCCGAAAGACTGCGGTCCTGACTGACGCATGGCGATTGATGGGACATGGGCGTCTCCACTTCCCCATATGGCCTGGATTTCCGCCCGGCCGGGCGGCCACTGTTACCTCCTCAACTCTGCTTCTCTTGTCATCGGCGCGCCCGATGGTTTTCTTCATCTTCCGAATCTCGTTCCCCGGATTGGTCCAACACCTAATCCCTCCGCCGCCATGGCTTCTAGTAGAGAGAAGGCAGAGGGAACGGAGTATGACACCCCGAGACTGGTGCGCCAGGTGTCAGCCAGTTATTCGTCATCATTGCCACGTCATCTTGCTTGCGTGTTGCATTTTGCCATGTGATCATGTGCATTGCATCATCATGTTTTCAAAACTTGCATCCGCCCGAGTCCGCTCGTCCTTTCCGTTGTCCGTTCTCAGCCCAGACACACTCACACGTACCCGCGGCACCTCCGAATATTTATTTCATGAGTGGCCGGAAAATGTTCTCGGAATGGGTTGAAACTTGGTGTGTGGTCTTATTATAGCATAGGTGGACCGCCTGTCAAGTTTCGTCGTATTTCGAGTTCGTTTGATAGCCCAACGGTTAACAGCGTTAACCGTCGGAAGCCCTTTCCTTTTGGCCCAGCACCCTTTCACAACAGGCCCCAAGCCCATTCTAACCCCCTCCATGCTCTCGGTCGTCGGATCAGGATCGCGTGGCCGAAAACCGCTCGTCATTTGGACACTCCTAGCTCCCTCTACCTATAAATTTGTGCCTCCTCCTCCATTTTCATAGATGAAACCCTAGCCCCGTCCTCCTCCGCGCGCCAGACATGTCCGCACCGCTGCCGGACATGTCCAGCCTCCACCTCACTCCGACCAATCGCCTTCCGCCACGTCAGCACCGCCGCCACCCCGGGCGAATCGTGGCTCGCCACATCGCCTCCCCAACCACGCCCACATCCCCGCGGCCCGCCAGGACCGCGTCTGGCCTGCCCGGCCCGCAACCGCGCCCCCGTGCCTCCTCGCGTCTCGCCTCGCCGCAGCCCCTCGTCTCCGTCGCCGGCGCGCGCCCCCGCCACCGCGCCGGACCTGGGTCGTCTCTCCGCCGGCCGGTCCCGTCGACGCCTGCAGGACTTCGTGCCGCCGCGCCATCCCTCCACGGAAGCTCCACCGCCGCCCTGCTCGCGAGCTCCACCGCCGCCATGGTCATCGCCCCGCCTCGCTCCGGGCCGAATCCGGCGAGATCCGGCCGAGGAAGTTCGCCACGGCCACCTCCGACGAATCCCGCCGCCGCCCTTGCCCCGATCCAGGCAGATCGGGACAACGACGTCCCCGCCACGCCTCCTTGGGCCGGCCTCGCTTCGCCCTGCCTCCCTCCAGGCCTAGCTGCGGAGGCCCGAGCCTGCCTCCTCCTCCACCCTAGGCTCGGCCCGTTCTGGTGAGCAGCCCACGCCGCCTAAATCCCGCCCAGTGCACCGTATAGTATACTACGCCCGCTCGTGTCTGTGTTTTTTTACTAAGTCCCAGAAATTGCATAATATGTTGCCTTGTTTGTGTGGCTGTAACTTTTTGCTCGTAGATCCAAATGATGCATATAATATGTCAAAATGATCGTGATGATATTGTCTTCATATTGTTCCATTGTGGCATGTTTGTTTGAGTTCATATTGATGGCCTAATCATCGTTGCAAGAGTGCTATAAGTTAAAACTGCTGGTAACTGTAATTTTGTTGCATACTTGTGATGCTTGTAACTTTGTGCATGTTGGTCCAAATGGAGCATATGATATGCCAAAATGTTCACTGTGAAGTGCTCTACCTGTTGGTTGCTGTAGCATTCATGTTAGGTGTGATATTGCCATGTTAATCTCTCTTGCAAAAGTGCATGTGGCTGTTAAGTGCTGAAACTTGTTATGAGATGCTGATTGGACTTGCTCATTGCTATTGGTGTGTTTGTCTTCATGCCACATGTCTATATGTTTTAGAAGCACAATCATATGGTCTTTGCTGTGGTGCAATCCACTTTCCTTGATATGCCTTGAGGTGACTTAAACAAGCTTGTAAACATGCCATGCCAATGTTGCTGTTTTATACTTACTGAAAAAACAGCTAAGTCTGGAAAGTGTTAAACCTGATGCTATGTTTGCTTGATGCCTCACTCAAATCCTGGCATGTTTTAGTATGGAAAATGATCATGTCTTGTTGTCCATGTTATGATCTATCCATCCATGCCTTAGTTTGCATATATGTCCTGTTGTAGCTTATTTATTTCTTGCTCTCAAGTTGCTATAAATATTATCTGTCAGACTTTTATCAGCATGATCAATTTGGTGAAGCTTGTTGTTATTGATCCATGCCTCCTATGGAGTTGCTCCAATGGAGTTGTTTGATGTATGCTATGTCTATTACATGCCCATGATCTTTATATACTTAGTAGAGTTGATATGCTTGTTGTTTTGTGCCTCCGAAGGCAGCATCGTGATGATGTTTTTGCCTTCCCAGATTTTGACTAAGTCTGGATAAATTTATTGCAACTTGCCATGCTTGTTTAAATGTCTTCCAGCAAGTTGTTGGGTGTGTTCTAAGTTCATGCTTGTTAAGTATCATGTCTATTTCCCATCCATGCCTCTTGTTATCAAGTTTGAGTGTTGTAGCAGATATATACCTTGCTCCAAAGTTGCTATGTCGCTGTTTTTGACAGCTTGTTCTTATATCTTGTTTCATGTGTATGTGTTGAACCGTTGCTCCATTTTGAGTGTGTCCTATATGAAACTTGTGTGATTTTGCATGTAGAAGCATTAAATCATGTTGTTTTTGTGTTTGGAGTGTGTTTGCTTGATGTTTGGGGTGCAACTTGCACCGTTGCCATGATTGTCTTGTTTTGCTCATATCTTCTAGGCCGTACCTCCGAATTAAACATACTTGATATGTAACTTGACTAGAATTTCGAGTAAATCATCATGGTGCATGTTAAATTGCTGTTTAACAACTTTAACTTAATGTTTGTTCATATCTGGACCAATTTCGAAATGTGCATATGAGGACTTACCAAAATTGTTATATGTTGTTTCTGGCCTCATTTAAACTTGTTGGTTTGTGTTGTTCTTGTGTGCTTCATCCCTTGACATGAAATGCATCATATAGACATGTCTTGCATCATACTTGGTTGAGCATCTTGTCTTGTTCTTGTGTTGTGTGTTTACCTTGTGGTGTGCTTCTTCTCGTTAGTTCTTTTCCGTTGCGATCGTGAGGATTCGTTCGACTACACGTGGTTCGTCTTCAAGGCTTCTTCTCCGTCTTCTTCATGGACCGTTCTTCTTCCATGCGGGATCTCAGGCAAGATGACCATCACCTTGGATACCTTTACTATCAATGCCATGCTAGAAGTCTCGATGCTATCGTTATATGTCGCGCTACCCATCTTTTATTGTCAGCCCCTCTTCTTGTTGCCATGAAACCTCTAACCTTTGACCCCTTCCCAGCAAAACCGTTGTTTGGCTATGTTAACCGCTTTCTCATCGCCTCTTATAGCGTTGTTAATTGCAGGTGAAGATGAAGGTTGATCCATGTCAGATCTTGTTGTTGGAATATCACAATATCTACTATTATTATTAACACACCTATATACTTGGAAATGGGTGGAAGGCTTGGCCTTTTGCTCGGTGTTTTGTTCCACTCATGCCACCTTAGGAGCCGATAAACCGGCATTATGTTCCTTGATTTTTGCGTTCCTTACACGGTTGGGTATATGGGGACCCCTTGACAGTTCGTCTTTGAATAAAACTCCTCCAGCAAGGCCCAACATTGGTTTTAATTTGCTCATAATAAAAACTTAATTAATTAATTAATTGCATAGGGAGTTAGCGATACACGAGGATTCTTTCTACATAGCAGGGGGCCAGTGCTGATGGTGTTGGTCCCAAACGGGGAGACTACGGGGCCACCTCGGGGAAACTCGAGGGCTGGCTCCTGTAGGATCACCTATCCGGTTGTGGCCTGAGACGAGATACGCACGGCTACTATGAGGGTGTCGGCACGCCGGGAGGTCTTGCTGGACTTGTTTTACCATTGTCGAAATGTCTTGTGCAGCGGGAATTCCGAGTCTGACCGGGCCTTCCCTAAGATAAGGGGTAATATTATTATTATCTCTGCTCATCGTGAGAGCTTGTGATGGGCTAAGTTGGGATACCACTGCAGGGCTATGATCTTTCGAAAGCCGTGCCCGCGGTTATGTGGGAGATTGGAATTTGTTAATGTCCGGTTGTAGAAAATTTGACAGAGGATCCGAGTAAAATACACAACTGCGTGAATAACCGTGACCGTCTCTTTTCACTTTGAGAAGAGAACACGGTGGGGTTATGTTTGACTCGTAGGTAGTTCGGGATCTTTAGCGATCATTACTAGATTGCGACCGCTTGTGTAGATGCTCATCTTATTCTTGTACTCGTAAGTTAGCCACCATATATTGCTTAGCCGCTGCTGCAACCTCACCGCTATCCTTTTCCTTACCCATTAAGCTTTGCTAGTCTTGTTACCCATGGTTATGGGATTGCTGAGTCTGCGTGGCTCACAGATACTACAACAACAGTTGCAGGTGCAGGTTCCTGATGACTAGACGTGAGAACGATTTTCTTGTGTTGGAGTTCTTTCTTCTTCTTCTTCGTCAGTCTTGGGTTAGGTTCCTGGTCGGCAGCCTGGGATAACAGATGGATGCCGTTGTGTTTTTCATGTTTGCATCCGTAGTCGGATGTCTTGTATTGATGTTGATGTATTCATGTGACTTGTATGTATTGTTGTATCCCCATGTATTTATGTAATGGTACGATGTAATGATACCCATCTTGCTAAGCGCCCGAAATGCGGTTGTGCCCCAATCATGTATGTGTCACGTGATCGGGATAGAATCGCATCTTGGGCCTGACAAGTTGGTATCAGAGCCTCGACCGACCATAGGAGCCCCCTTGATTGATCGTAGTCTGGCCGTTGTTGAGTCTAGCAGAAAACTTTTTCGGAGTCTAGTTATATCGGAGAGTATGAATTCTTTTTACTCCTTAGTCCCTTCATCGCTCTGGTGAGGAATCTTGACGTAGGTGTTTTGAATTACTCCTCTTCCCCTTCAAATTTTTTTAGGATCACGCGGTTAGTTTTTGTTTGTTGCGTTGTCAGTTCTTTCATCTGGTGCATCTCTCGACAAGTCAAACTGACCTCCCCGTCTGTTGCTTCAATCCTTGGTTCTTTCCAACCGATGTTGTTTCCCCTTCCGAAATTGTCTTTCTTTTCCCACCCGCCCACCCCTTTTCTTTTCGGAGCCGGAGTCCTTAATCGAGTATCCATCCTACTCGTGTGAAGTCTTTGCTTTCTTTCATCAATTGTTTCAACTGGTGAATTCTCGTCTAGTTCGTCCTTCTTCATCTCTTTTCTTTTCCAGTGGATTCAATTCCAATATCTCGGTGTTGTTCTTATTCTTTCCCTCGGCTCAAGTGATTCCAATTTCTCGTTTGTCTCTCGCCATTTAATTATTCCGAAGTTCCGAAGACATCTCAAGAGATTCATCTGTCTTCCAATTAATTCGAGGTTGTCACCTCATTTGAGTTTCAATTGTTCCGGTGCATCATCTCCTTTCGATCCTTTCCAACGGTGTTTTTCTCTTCGGTGGGCCCAAACCCACAGGTCTTTTCGCAGGATCTTACCTGACTCTTCTAATTTCCCGGAGTATCCCTAAATTCTTTTCAAGTGTGACGTAAGTATGGATTCCATCAGTCATATGCCTTCTCCAAGTTCGTTTGCAATTCTTTTCATCGTTGGTTCAACCTTTCTTCTTACATTCTTCCGGAGTATCTCAACAATTTCGATGGTATTTCTCGTCATCATTTCAACACCGACGAATAGTTCCTCTAAATCTTTTCCGTTCTCTTGACTGTTCGTCGTTCTAGCTTCATGCTATCCTTTTACTTGTTCCGATTCGTGTCAAATTCTTTCTTCAACCATCCGGAGTAGTTCATGAATTCTTTTCTTTGTGTTCCTCCGAAGGCCATCATTTCAGAAGATTTCTTCATTCTCAGTTGTAGCGACCAGACCTCAAACAGTCTGATCTCTGTGCATCAGTGTCATCCCTGGATCAGTAATGCTGACACGCACAGTACTTGAAGGATTTATAACAGAGTAGCAATCACACACTTATTACATCGATAGTCCAACGATGAATTTATTATAAATAATATGGCTGAAGGCCATCTAACACGATAACAGCGGAAGGCTTGGAAGATAAGTGAGTCCATCAACTCCAGCGGCATCACTGAGTATAGAACCACGACCTAAAAAAAGGCATCTTACTCGTCGTCTGCAATGTCTGCAACATGAAACGTTGCAGCCCGAAAACGGGTTAGCACGTGGAATATGCTGGCAAGGTAACACAAAAGAATGCATTGGAAGTAAAGCTATACTATATGCAATATGGCTGGTGGAAAGCTCTATGGTTAAGTTTTTGCGTAAAGCCAATTTTTCCCTACTTCAAAGGAATGCATTTTAATTAACTATCATGGTAGTTGAAACATCGTTGGGAAGATAGACATCCTCTCAACCCCAATTAAAATTCATCATTAAACCCAACAAAATTAATTAAAGTAACATGATGAGATTCACATGATAATCCAAGTACTAGATACTCAAGACGTCCATAACCGGGGACACGTTGTATACTCTGCAGAGGTTTGTGCACTTTTCCCCACAAGACTCGATTGCCTCCGTTTAGTTTCTCGCACTGCATGGTGTTTGAGAAACGGACGACCGAGACAAAATCTTTCCGAAGAGGTCCCCTTAACCAGATAGATAGGCCGGTACACCTACAAAACCCAACTACATCTGCTAGCCCATCATGGAAAGGTTTCCCACAACTTACTCAACTATGCCAGAGCCCATATTGGCATGTGGCTGCACACGGAAGTTTCTAGTATGAAAAATCTCATGATCCCTTTGAGCCTGGGTGGCGGTCCAAAAGAAAAACAGGCAATCCTGGAATACCCAGATGCCTCAATCCACCCAGATGTGTGTTAATGTTTCCACCTTAAGTTGAACCATTAATTAACAAACTCACATCTGCCATGGATTTCACTCACCCAATCCACGTCTACGAGCATAGCATGTCCTAATAGCAAACGTAGAAGTGACTCCCAAAGGTTTGAATGTAATGCAGGTAATAGGTACTACCTCAAACTACTTCCCAGTCCCACAAATTAATTAATCCTACTCATGCAATGTGTGAGGGTTTGACTAATGCAATGAAAACTGGGTAATTGGAAAAGCATAATCAAAGTGTTACTTGCCTTGCTGATGATCCGCAAAACCTAGAGACTCAAAGTAGCAAGCGGCGCACTCCGGGTACTCTATCGCAATCAAACAAGCATACAATAAGTACTTAACTAATGCACGGGTAAAACTCAAATAAGAGATCTAACAAGAAAGTTCAACTTAAGAACTCCGGTTTGCAAAAAGAATCAACTCGAAAGAAGCAACGAAACTCAAACTGCAAAAGAAACGAGCTCCGAATTACTAGTTGGCCTAAAGTCAAATTTTACAGTAGCCAAAACTTTGTTCAAGTTGGTTAAACGTAAAGAGGGCATCGAGACGAAGATCTGGGATTTTGAATTACCTGATTCCAACTCTCGAGCGAAAAGAAAAACGAAAAACAAGATCAAGGCAGAAATCGCGATTGGAATAACCGCGGATAAATACCCCGAAAAAGAAAAACGACGAACAGGCTAACGAACGAACGTTCGCGGTTGTCACACCCTGATTTTCATGTCACATTGCTTAAGCTAATTTTCATGTTAAAAATGTGGATTTGCAAAAACTTTTGAGTGTTTTTGACTTTGCTTGATTTGACTTTTGTCTGCTGTTTGCTAGTGCTCTAAAAATCAAATAAATCCTCCAACTCTTATACTTCATCTCCTTGACCCAAAACCTTTTCCCAATGATCATGCCATGTGTATAGACCAGTATAGAATATTCTTATAAAAATATTTTTGGCCAAATGGTATTTTCTAAAATTAGTTTTCCAAAAACCCCTGAATTGAGGTTTGCACTGCAAGTACCTTATTTAGGATGTGAAAAATCTTTCAAAAAGTATATTTGAATCCTATTAGGTATAGGTCTCCTAGAAACCACAAAAGTATAATTTTAAAACGTATTTTTATATTTTATTTAAAAGCTTTTTCTTAAGGCCAGAAATGGTCTTTAATAGGGAAAAATTATTTAATCATTTCAAAAATATTTGCCAAAATTCAGGGAGACTCATAGGACATATATTGTCCATATATAAGAATTTCAGCACATGGTCATGTTCAAAATATTGGGCAAATCCTTCCAAAACCCTTTCTGGATATTTCAAGCTTTTGAAATATTTACAAAGGAAATATTCTCCAAAAATTCCAGGGAAATTCTATCATGTCATATATGACATATTTGATGATCTTGCAAAGCCTCATGCCTTGAAGATCAAGGAAACATCCTCAAACCCCTTCATAACCATTCTGTCCATATTTGAAGTTTGAGCAACTTCACATTGCCAAACTTGTCTAACTGCTCTCAAATTTGGTGCACATGCTAGAATGGCCTAATGAGGCATCTAGACCAAATGGCACAAGATTTGGAATAGAGCAACTTGATCTGATCACCTCAAAACCCTTTCTGTTCAAATGCAAATTTGAACAACTTTACATTACCAACTTTTTATCTGGAGCTTCAAACTTTGTGGGCATGATCAATACCCCAAATTATGATGCTACACCAAGTGGTGCATCAAGGGGAGATGATTTCCTTGACTCAAACAAGATGAAGCTATTTCTGTTGATTTCTAGGGTTCACCAAAGTTACATTGGCTAGTTTCTTCAAATGAGCCCAAATTTGGTGAAGCACCCTATTTTATCATGTCTTTCAATCCTGTTAAGTGCCATGTCAAGTGGAGGTCATTTGCTTGACCAAACACTGATCAAACACCTTCTGGCTCTTTACTAAAACCCTCATCTTGATCACTTTTACTCTTCTCCATGGCCTCAACTTTTTACCACATGATCATTCAGCTACTGGCTACCTCCAGTAACTTCCCCAGCACCCCAGCTCCATGATTGAGGGGTAAGAACCCAAGCTTGCCTTGCTGGACAGCAAACTTTCACCAAGTTACCAGCATCCTCCCTCTCTCTCAGCATCCCCAGGGCATCCAAGACCTTCACACTATTGTTTACTACTCCCTCTACCCTCTGGACACGGCTGGACACAAAAGGACATGCCAATGACACCGTGTGCACGACATGGCATGCAAAGTTCGCGCTCTGGAGCATGCTACAGTGCCCTGGCGCACTGTAGCCACCTCCAATCAGGGGCGCCCGACAGCCTTGGGCTTCCCCCTCGTGTCCCCCGAGGCGGCCTCGACGTCCGCAACACGCCGGGCGGTCGGCTCCCTCCTCTCTCCTCCTCCCTCACCCCTGCTCGCACGCGCACCGGCCGACCCTGAGCACCAGTGAGCGACCTCGCACGCGCGGCCTCTCTGGCGCCTCCCCGCTCCTCCTCTCTCTTCCTCTAGGCGTGGACCAGCTCCAGGAGCGCCCCGGACACACTGCGGCAGGCTCGCGTGGCCCGTTGCAACAGCAACAGGCTCGCCGGCACACGGCGCCTCGGTGGACCGGCGCCCCCTACTTATAGGGCACCCCGAGCCCCCCTTGCACCTCCTTTAGCATTCCCCTTCTCCCACACGCCTCACAGGCCGACTCGTCGCTTTCCTCGGGCCTCGCAGCCACCTATCTGGCCGGAGTTCCGCCGCCGGCCTCCGCTCGGATTCGAGCCAGCCCGAGCTTTCCTCCCTCTCCTACCCCCACCATCGGACTCCCCTGAGCTAGGCGGACCTCCCGCGACCTTCCTCTCGTCAAACGGCGCACCACAGCTCCAGGCCCAACTCTTGCCGACGCCACCGTCCGCCGGTGTCCAAGCTGCCGTCGATTCGATCACCCCTCGCAGCCATGGCATACATGAATGGGAGCGGCATTCTTCGCTGAATCCGTTCATAGCCCGAGCGTCGCTGGAGATGCCCTGCAGCGCCGGCAAGCCGCCGGCGGGCATCGCCTCTGTTCCTCCCCGCCGCGTTGCGCGGGAGGAAGGGGATGAACCTGCCACAGGGGCCCGCGCGTCAGCGACCTGGAGGCTGGGCCCCTCCGTTTAAGTGGAGGCGGGTCTAGCCTCGGCCGCCTCCCCCGCACGGTGGCGCCCTTCCTGGCGGGCGTCTTCGACGTGGCCAGGCTCCTGTGCATGCAGCCGAGCTGATGGGCCGGCCCAGTTACTGTGCAGCTACTCTTCGCTCTGCGCGCAAGGGTATACCCCCCTTTTCCTTTTATTTTCTGTTTCCAGTAAACTTCCAAAATCACCCAAATATTCAAATGAACTCCAAATTGCATGATTCAAATTTCCTTTGGCTCCATAAATCATGCTCTATCACATGGTGCAACATGCACATTATTCCAGAAACATTTCTTTCACAAATATTTATCAAATGCCTTTATTTCATTTCTGTGATGAACTTTAGAAAATCACAGAGAGCTCAATCTTGATCCAAATGCAGTGATTCAAATTCCTAGGTGCTTGTCATATACAAACTTAGTTTTGGAACATTTTTAATGATAGTTTCTATACCCCACCAAATATTGAGCCATTTCTTCATATTTATCAGCTTTGCAAAATCCTAGGAAATTCATTTCAAATCCAAATCCAGTGAAACCAACTCCTAGATGCTTCTAAAATCATGACTTGATGATGGGTGCCTTTGCTCATCATTCAAGGAGATATTTTTGTATACTTCTTCCAAATCCATAAACCTCTTGGTTCCATCACATTGAAATGTTCCAAACTACCTATTGATCCAACACCTATGAAACCACCTTGGTTATTTTTCATATGACCAGAGGTATCCTAGAAAAGTCCAACTCCTATTTTTAGAGCACTTTTATTTTTGCCTTGTTGTGTTGCTTATTATGATTGTTTCCATCGTTAGTTCACGAAATAAACGGAATACTCGGAGATGGACCAGAAGGTTTGAAGACTCGGAAGAATAAGGCAAGCAGCCCTTTGACCATGTTCAAGAAACTTTTTATGCATGTCTCATAGCACCTTATTATCCAATGCATCGGAATCATGTTGAGGTGGAAACCACTTTGGTTGCTACCCCTAGTGCTTTACTGTTGAAACTTGCATCAAACATGACCCTACCTTCCTATGAGGGTTGTGTGGGTGGGAGTAGTTAGGTTGCTTTAATAGTGGCTACGCAAATGGGACGGGTATATGCATGGTGGCGGAGGCATGATACTTTCAAGAGACTTTTCGGAAACCCTGTCGGGTGCCATTAATGCCCGAGGGAAATGGTGAGATGGGTAACCACTTGATGACGAAGTGGTGTACCGAGGAAAGTGTGTGTGTTGTTTTGAAAAACGGATTGGTTTAAGTTGCGACCGTTATTCCAACCTTACATGCGCAACCACTCTACCCTTATATGGGAAAGGGCATTATTGATTACCTAGGTCGATACTAGCATGGTGCCCGTATTACTAGTGACGGGGGTGACATGAGGTCACTCTCGGGACAGGGTCGTGCTTGGATAGGCGGCCATGACTGTTTTCACAGGGCACCGGACACACCGTTGGTACCCCATGCTTGTGATATGTGATGAATACGGAGCGAGTCTCCACAAACCTTGAGATGTGAAATGTTTGGCACGGGGCTGCTACCAATCGAGTGGACTCTATGTTAGTGTCGTCTAGGGAAAGATAATGATCGGGTGCTTACCCCGGGTACTTGAGGTACCGCGGGTCGTGGATGACACGGAAGTTCCCCGGATCTAGTGGGTAAAGTGTGCAACCTCTGCAGAGTGTAAAACTATTTGAATAGCCGTGTCCGCGGTCAAGGACAGTTGGGTAACCGCTCTTGGGCTACGTCCAATGTTTGCGAAACCTGGTGTGTGTGTGCGAGGAAACAACATGGTTCGGTAATGTTGATGATGTGATTCTTGAGGATGTCACAATGAGCTTGAGCATGAGTTGATTACAACTCTTTATCGATAATGATGTCTGTGACCTCCTGACACTTGTTACAGACACATGCATGTCCATGTTATATGTTGATCATACTTGCATATGAAAAACTAGCTTTCCGCAAAACTGCCAACCTAGCAGTAGAGCCTTGCATAATTATTCTGTTATCACACTTGGGTTGCTTGCGAGTATATTCAATGTACTCATTGGCTTGCCACTGGTTATTTTATTGGCCAGGCATGAGAGAACATGTTATGATGAAGATTTCTTGGTGACGAGCATGCGAGCTAGGACGCTTCCCAGTCAGAATGCCTGTAGGGTTAAGGCAGATGGCATGGGTCCATGTTGTCATTGAAGATCTTTCCGCTGCGACGATATACTAAAGACTTGACCATTATGGTCCTATTTGTGTAATACGGTATGTATGGATGTAAGACTCTTGTTATTCAGCTTCTGTGTGTTCAGTGAGCATTGATCTCTGGGATCACTGTACACGTGCATTCGGTGATCACGACTTATGAGTCGGGGTCCCCACAGCGGTCTGCGGTTAACTAACGAAAATTGTTCATTAAAACGAACGTACCGACGAACGTCCGCTAAATAACTAAACCGGCGGAAAATAAAAAAAGCCGAACCGATCTAATCTAAAAAAACAGATCTAGGTTTTTCCTAAACGAACCGATCTATTAACAAAAAAAAAAACGCAAACTACCTCGAACTCCGGCGAACTCCGGCGGTGAGGCGGCGGTGGCTCCGGCGGCGAGGGGCGGCGGTGGCTCCGGCGGCGGCGGCGTGCGGCGGCGCGGGGCGGCGAGGTGCGGCGGCGGGGGAGGCGGCGCTGGCGCGGCGCGGCGGCGCGGGCTGGCGGCGGCGGCGGCGCGAAGGGCGGCGGCGGCTAGGGTTTCGGGCGGCTGCGGGGCGAGGCGAGCTGGGCTAGCGTCGGTCGGGGTGGCGGGGCGCTGGTTATAAAGCCCAGAGTCCCGGGCCTTCACGACTCCAAGTCGGTTCCTTTTTTTTCTAAAAGAGTCCCGGCGCATAAAACTAACGAAAGAAATACCAAACGGACTCCAAAATTCACGAAATAAATTTTCTCCGTCCTCTAATAATATTTAGGACAAAGTGAACATTTTTCCCGGACCTAATTGTAATTTTGAAAAACGCGCATTTTTCCTATGCAAATAAATCCACGAATAAATCCAGAAAAATACCAAAAGTGATTTTAACATTTTTCCTCCAATATTTCTGTTATTTTGGAGAAGTCCTATTATCTCCGCTCATATTTGGTATTTAGAAATATTTTTAGGAGGGAAAAATAATTAGAATCACACTGTCCTCGTACCGGTATTCGAGCGAACTCAAATACGAAAACGATAAAATTCCCAACTCTCTCCGCAGGTCCTTGAGTTGCTTAGAATTTCGAGGAACTCCACGAACAAAAAAGCAAAAACATGCAAATGCAATATGATCTATGTATAACATTTCAAATTGAAAATTTGGGTTGTTACAAACCTACCCCCCTTGGAATGAATCTCGACCTCGAGATTCGGCTTGGCTAGAGAACATGTGTGGGTGGTCCTTGCGTAGATCATCTTCTCACTCCCAGGTGGCTTCTTCCTCGGTGTGGTGACTCCACTGAACTTTGCAAAACTTGATAACCTTACTGCGAGTAACTCTGCTCGAAAATTCGATAATCTTAACCGGCTTCTCCTCGTAGGTCAGATCACTGTCCAACTGAATTGCTTCCAGGGGTACTGTGTCTCTAAGCGGTATATCGGCCATCTCCGCATGACACTTCTTAAGCTGCGAAACGTGAAACACGTCGTGCACTCCTGACAATCTTTCGGGCAATTCCAACTTATAGGCAACCTCTCCCATGCGTTCCAAAACACGGTAAGGTCCCACAAATCTCGGGGCTAACTTCCCTTTAACTCCGAAACGTTTATCTCCTCGCAGAGGCGATACTCTCTAGTATGCTCTATCTCCGATATCATAGGTTATCTCCTTGCGCTTCGAGTCTGCATAACTCTTCTGCCTGGACTAAGCCACTTTCAGTCTATCTCGGATCAACTTCACCTTCTCCTTAGACTCTTTGATTAAGTCTGGTACAAACAACTGTCGGTCTCCAACTTCATCCCACGACAACGGTGTTCGGCATCGCCTTCCATACAATGCCTCGAACGGTGCCATCTTCAAACTGGCCTGGTAACTGTTGTTGTATGAGAACTCCGCGTAGGGAAAGTTGTCATCCCAACTAGATCCGTAATCTAATGCACAGGCTCTTAGCATATCCTCCAAAATCTGATTGACTCTCTCCGTCTGTCCATCTGTCTACGGGTGAAATGCTGTGCTAAACTCTAGCCTGGTACCCAAAGTTTCATGTAACTGATTCCAAAACTTTGAGGTAAACTGGGTTCCTCTATCTGATACGATGCTTCTCGGAACTCCATGCAGACATACAATTCTGGTCATGTATATCTTAGCCAACTTGGCACTGGTATATGTGGTTTTCACAGGGATAAAGTGGGCTACCTTCGTCAATCGGTCTACTACTACCCAGATTGAATCATATCCTGCTTTGGACCTGGGCAAACCGGTGATAAAATCCATGCCAAGCTTCTCCCACTTCCATTCGGGTATTGGCATAGATTGTAACAATCCGGCTGGCTTCTGATGTTCTGCCTTCACTCTCTGCATACATCACAAACTGCTACATACTCCGCAATATCCTTCTTCATACCGGTCCACCAGAAAATATCCTTCAAATCCAAATACATCTTAGTATTTCCTGGGTGAATCGAGTATGGTGAATCATGGGCCTCTTGTAAAATCAACTTCCTGATCTCCGAGTCATTAGGCACATAGATTCGATCCTCAAACCATAAGGTGTCGTGTTCATCCTCACGAAAACCTTTAGCTTTTCCTTCGCTCATCCTCTCCTTTATAGCGACAATCTCCTTGTCAGCTTTCTGAGCTTCTCTGATTTTATCCATCAGAGTAGACTGGATTTGTAATGTTGCTACATAGCCTCTCGGAACTATCTCCATACGTAGTTCTCGTAGGTTCTCGGCTAACTCCTTTGGAAATCCTTCCATCATTAGGGTATTGACATGGCTCTTACGGCTTAGCGCATCGGCTACTACGTTAGCCTTTCCGGGATGATAATGCAATCTCATGTCATAATCCTTAATGAGTTCCAGCCATCTTCTTTGCCTAAGATTCAGCTCCTTCTGAGCGAATATATACTTCAAACTCTTGTGATCCATATATACTTCACAATGGTTTCCAATGAGAAAATGTCTCCACGTCTTCAATGCATGCACTACGGCTGCTAACTCCAAATCGTGGGTGGCATAGTTCAGTTCATGAGGTTTTAGTTGTCGTGAAGCATACAAAACAACTCTTCCTTCCTGCATAAGAACAGCTCCAAGTCCTCGACGTGAAGCGTCGCAGTACACCTCATAATCCTTATGTTGATCTGGCAGAATCAACACAGGGGACGAGACCAACGTTTCTTTAATTCCTGAAAACTAGTCTCACATTCTTATGTCCAACTGAACTTGGTGTCCTTCTTCAACAACTCCGTCATTGGCTTTGCAATCTTCGAGAAATTCTCGATAAATCTCCGGAAGTATCCTGCAAGTCCAAGAAAACTCCGGATCTCCCCAACTGTTGTTGGTGCTTCCCAATGGGTCACAGTGTCCACCTTGGCGGGATCTACTGCTATTCCTTCTCCGGATATAACGTGTCCGAGAAATCCGACTTCCTTCAACCAAAACTCACATTTGCTTAACTTGGCATATAACTGATGTTCTCTAAGCTTCTCCAATACCAAACGCAAATGCTCTGCATGCTCCTCTTCATCCTTCGAGAAGATCAAAATATCATCTATGAACACTACGACGAACTTATCCAGATACTCCATAAACACTTTGTTCATCAGGTTCATAAAGTATGCCGGTGCGTTCGTCAGACCAAACGACATGACGGTATACTCGTACAACCCATACCTAGTGGTAAAGGCCGTCTTAGGTATATCTTGCTCTCGGATCTTCAATTGGTGGTACCATGATCGCAGATCGATCTTGGAAAATATCTTAGCTCCTTACAATCTATCGAACAGATCATTGATCATTGGTAGTGGGTACTTATTCTTGATCGTTACTTCATTCAATCCTTGGTAATCAACCACCATCCTTAATGATCCATCCTTATTCTCCACCAGAAGTACTGGCGAACCCCAAGGCGAAGAACTTGGGCGTATAAATCCTTTATCCAGTAACTCCTTAATCTGATTCTTAATTTCCTCCAAATCCTTTGCGGGCATCCTATATGGCCTCTTAGAAATTGGCCCGGTGCCTGGCAAAAGTTCAATCAAAACTCTATATCTCTATCCGGTGGTATGCCAGGTAACTCCTCTAGAAATACATCCGGATAATCCTTCACTACTGGCACTTCCTCCTGAACAACTCCCGTGAGAGAATATACTTGAGTCCTTGTAGGCGAATGCCTAAATACATACTTAATCCTTTTTCCCTCCGGGGTGGTGAGCAAAATAGACTTACTGGCACAGTCAATGTTACCTCCATACTTCGATAACCAATCCATACCTAATATCACATCCAGTCCTTGAGATTCCAATACTATTAGGTCAGAGGGGAAAGTATGGCGTCCTATGATCAATGGCGTCTGAAAACATCCTTGGTGTGCCATATAATCTGCTCCAGGTGAACTTACTAACATGGGGGTCTTAAGAACTCGGGTGGACATCCTATGTCTATTTACGAATCCCCTTGAAATGTATGAATGCGATGCACCAGTATAGAAAAGAACTATTGCGGTAAATGCCTTAACCAAAAACTTACAGACAACAACGTCTGGTTGCTCTTCTACTTCCTCCACGGTCACGTGGTTCACTTGTCCTTTGTTGAACGGGTTGGGCTGCTTCCCGATGCTTCCATTGCCGTTCCCATTCTTAGCTTCTGGGCATTCATTGGCATAATGTCCAGTCTTCCCACACTTGTAACAAGTGACATGGCTAAAATCCCTCTTGGTGGGTGTGGACTGTGTAGGGTGGTTCTGGTTTCCATTAGCTCCATTCCCATTCCCATTGCCATTTCCATTCTTGGTGCCATTGTGGTTGTGTGAGCTACTTCCTCCATGGGTATGCTGAAACTGTCCTACCGCTTTAGGGGTAAAGCGGGGCTTCTGCTGAGCTCCAGAATTATACTTTACTTGCCCGTACTTCCTCTTGCGACTCTCAATTTGTTGATGCTTCCTTTAAATCATCAGGGCGCGGTCAACCAACTCCTGGTAGTTATTGAAAGTTGCCACCATCAACTGTACACTCATCTCATCATTCAGCCCTTCCATGAATTTCTCCTGCTTCTTGGCATCTGTGGCCACATCATCTGGGGCATAACGAGATAGGGTACTAAACTCATCCACGTACTGGGCTACAGTACGATTCCCTTGGCGCAAATTGCAAAACTCCTGCTTCTTCATACTCATGGCTTCAGTTGAGACATGGGCGGTACGAAAAGCTTGCTGAAACTGATCCCAAGTCACATTGGCTACGGGGTAAGTGGCTGTGTAATTCTCCCACCATGCTGCGGCTGGTCCATACAACTGGTGTGCGGCAAATCGCACCTTCTCAGCATCCGAGCAATTGGCGGTGGTCAAATCCCTTCCAATCTTGCGTAGCCAGTCATCAGCCACAATTGGTTCGATGCTGCTAGCAAACACGGGTGGTTGCAACCTTAAGAAACGTGTCAGGTTGTCCACGGGTGGTGGTGGTGGAGGGTTGTTGTTGTTGTTCTGGTTGTTTTGAGTGTTCTGGACAAGAAGTTGCATCAGGGTGTTCTGCTGCTGGATCAACTGGGTGAGCTCAGGGGGAAACTCGAATTCACGTCTTGGAGGCATCTGATGGGTGTAGAGGGAAGAGATTAGAATAGAAAAGAGGTCTAAGAGAAAATCACTACCCATATGCACATGAGACAAACACACAATCAATGCACACCAATCAATTTCAAACAAGGTCTTACTAATCTAATGATCGTTACAAAGGTGCTCTAAATCTAATATATGGAGGTAAACTACTAGTCACAGGGTGGTCATATAAAAATATTGCTCGGCAGAGGATTCCATAATATCTGCTCCAGCTTCATCTTCATAGTCTTCATCCTTGCTATCCTCAGCTTCCGAATCTGTATCATCTATGATGATATAATCTTCCGGTGGAATCTCCTTGGGTTCTTCTTCCTCGTCTTCTTCTCCCATGAGTATCCCTAACTTCCAGGTCAAGTCATCATTCTTCTCCACAAGTATTTTCATCTCCTCCTCATATCCGTCGCGTGTAGACTTGAGTTCTTCTTCTAACTCCAAATTCCTATTTAGGGCTTTCTTCAAATCTATCATCCCAGCACACATCTGGTGCTCCTGGCGACGAATGTGGTGGTTCAACTCCTGGATGAATGCTGCAATGGATATACCCTTCCGGGTGCTGATCATATCCCAATTCTCATCTCGGCGTCCACAAATCTGGTAGATAGTGTCCTTTAGCTCCTGCAGGTAGACTTCTCCAATCCTTCCCATAGCAATGTGGGATGCCATGCTCCTTCCTAGGCTCCATGTAGGTGCATTAAAGGAAAAGGCTATGAGTGAGGTGACAGGTGCGAACGTCCTTCCTGGAACTTGGGCTTGAATCAACCAACGCTTCTCCTCAGGTAGAGTGGCATTGTAGGTTCCGGTGAAACTTGGTAGTCCAATGTTGAGATGTCTTGTGACTTCCTTCAGGTGTCGTCCAAATGGTGTATCATCATCTGGTTGCATGAACTTGTGCTTTGCTTCCACCATCCTAAAGAGTAGAAAAGATGAGGAGTCATAAAAGAGAAGAGTGAATTGTGTTCTAGGGCTTGTCTTAGTGGTCGTGTCCTACAGTCAGCGTGTGCTCTAATACCATCTTGTAGCGACCAGACCTCAAACAGTCTGATCTCTGTGCATCAGTGTCATCCCTGGATCAGTAATGCCGACACACACAGTACTTGAAGGATTTATAACAGAGTAGCAATCACACACTTATTACATCGATAGTCCAACGATGAATTTATCACAAATAATATGGCTGAAGGCCATCTAACACGATAACAGCGGAAGGCTTGGAAGATAAGTGAGTCCATCAACTCCAGCGGCATCACTGAGTATAGAACCACGACCTAAAAAAGGCATCTTACTCGTCGTCTAAAAAGTCTAATAATATTTTCCGTCCTCTAATAAAGTTTAGGACAAATCCCGAAATAAATTTTCTCCGTCCTCTAATAATATTTTGGACAAAGTGAACATTTTTCCCGGACCTAATTGTAATTTTGAAAAACGCGCATTTTTCCTATGCAAATAAATCCGCGAATAAATCCAGAAAAATACCAAAAGTGATTTTAACATTTTTCCTCCAATATTTCCGTTATTTTGGAGAAGTCCTATTATCTCCGCTCATATTTGGTATTTAGAAATATTTTTAGGAGGGAAAAATAATTATAATCACACTATCCTCGTACCGGTATTCGAGCGAACTCAAATACGAAAATGGTAAAATTCCCAACTCTCTCCGTAGGTCCTTGAGTTGCTTAGAATTTCGAGGAACTCCATGAGCAAAAAAGCAAAAACATGCAAATGCAATATGATCTATGTATAACATTCCAAATTGAAAATTTGGGATGTTACATCAGTTTTCAACTTCGTCCTCCAAATATTCTTCTTTGATGCCTCTTCGCTCGTCTCACATTCGTCCGTTGCATCGTCCAAGTATTCTTAATCAGTTCGCGATCTCTTCGTACTCTTGCATCTAAATTTCCTCAGGTGCTTTATTCTTCCCATCGATTCATTCTTTTTTCTCCATTCATTTTTTAATTCTTCCCGGTGGTTCGTTCCTTTTTCTTCACTCGGCCTTAATTCTTTACGGTGGTTCGCTCAAGAGTTCTTTTCCGGTGTTATCATATCAATTGCTCATTTTTTCCAATCCTACCGGTGGTTCATGAAGACTTTCTCAAGTTTTAGCTATATCCTTCTTTAATCAATTTCAATGAGAATAAGTAGTATGTGAATCCATTGTTCATCGATTTAATTGATGGAGGAGAAGCATAACATAATTCTTATTCTTTCCATCAAGTTGATTTATTCCTTCCTTCGGAGTTTATTCTTGAGGAATAAATTCTAGTTCCAAGTGCTTTAATCTTTTCTTTCCCGGAGTTCAATTTTTCTCGGCTATCTCGCCAGAAACTCTTTCTAAATCATTGCAAGGCTTTATTCTTATTCTTGAATCCTTCACTTCTATATCATCATCCTTTTTCGTTACCGGAGTTCTCCATGGAGCAGCTCAAGCATTATTCTTTTGCCTCTTGAGAGCAATTAATTCTCCTTATTCTTTTGAAATGGAGTTTTGCATTTCTTTCTTCATTCTCATCTATTCAATCTTTCGGTTGCGGCATCATTCACCTCAAGTTTTGAGATGTTTTAATAAGTCCACACCAAGCTTATTCTTTTGTTGTTGATTTTCTCAACAACTCTATTGAAACCTTTCTCTTCAAGAGTCTCTTACAAATTCATTCGGGGTGGAAGTTGTCATCTTCTTCTCCGTTCTTTTCATTGCATTCCTTCCATTCTTCCGGAGCATTGTATTGTTCATTTCATCATGTTTCGTTTCATCTTCTCAAGTTCATGCCATATCCCTTTAGTGCTCAACAGGAGATTTGCCCGAATTCCTTTTCTATCTCTTATTAACCGGAGTGATTTCAGATTCTTCTTGTTTATTCAACTCATGCTTCATATCCTTCAACCTTGTGGTTCTCTTCGTATTCCTTCTTCCTCTTGTCTAAAGAAGTCCTTGCAACTTCGTTCATCTTCGTTGTATCCTTTCTTTCAAATTGTTCAACCTCTCAAGGTTCTTCAGTGTCCTCGAAGAACTTTGTTCTTCCTTTTACTATTCCGTCTCATTCCTAAGATCTCGGGACGAGATCTCTTGTTAGTAGGGGTGTGTTGTGACACCCTGAGACTGGTGCGCTAGGTGCCAGCTAGTTATTCGTCGTCATTGCCATGTCATCTAGCTTGCGTGTTGCATTTTGCCATGTCATCATGTGCATTGCATCATCATGTTTTCAAAACTTGCATCTGCCCGAGTCCGCTCGTCCTTTCCGTTGTCCGTTCAGAGCCTAGACACACTCACACGTGCCCGCGGCACCTTCGAATATTTATTTTATGAGTGGGTGGAAAATGTTCTCGGAATGGGTTGAAACTTGGTGTGTGGTCTTATTATAGCATAGGTGGACCGCCTGTCAAGTTTCGTCGCATTCGGAGTTCGTTTGATTGCCCAATGGTTAACCGCGTTAACCGTGGGAAGCCTTATCTCTTTTGGCCCAGCACCCTTTAACAATAGCCCCCAAGCCCATTCTAAACCCCTCCATGCTCTCGGTCGTCGGATCAGGATCGCGTGGCTGAAAACAACTCCTCATTTGGACACTCCTAGCTCCCTCTACCTATAAATTTGTGCCTCCCCCTCCATTTTCACGGATGAAACGCTAGCCCCGTCCTCCTCCGTGCGCTGAACATGTTCGCACCGCCGCCGGACATGTCCAGCCTCCACCTCACTCTGACCAATCGCCTTCCGCCACGTCAGCGCCGCCGCCACCCCAGACGAATCGTGGCTCGCCACGTCACCTCCCCAGCCGCGCCCACATCCCCGTGGCCCGCCAGGCCCGCGTCCGGCCCGCGACCGCGCCCCCGTGCCTCCTCCCGTCTCGCCTCGCTGCCACCCCTCGCCTCTGTCGCCGACGCGCGCCCCCGCCGCCGCGCCAGACCTGCGTCGTCTCTCCGCCGGCCGGTCCCGCCGCCACCTGCCGGACTTCGCGCCGCCGCGCCGTCCCTCCGCGGAAGATCCACTGCCGCCCCGCTCGCCAGCTCCACCGCCACCCCGGTCATCGCCCCGCCTCGCTCCGGGCCGGATACGGTGAGATCCGGCTGGGGAAGCTCGCCGCGGCCACCTCCGACGACTCCCGCCACCGCCCTTGCCCTGATCCAGGCAGATCAGGAGGACGACGTCCCCGCCACGCCTCCCTGGGCCGGCCTCGCTTTGGCCTGCCTCCCTCCAGGCCTAGCTGCGGAGGCCCGAGCCTGCCTCCTCCTCCACCCTGGGCTCGGCTCGTTCTGGTGAGCAGCCCACGCCGCCTAAATCCCGCCCAGTGCACCGTATAGCTATACTACGCCTGCTCGTGTCTGTGTTTTTCTACTAAGTCCCAGAAATTGCATAATATGTTGCCTTGTTTGTGTGGCTGTAACTTTTTGCTCGTAGATCCGAATGATGCATATAATATGTCAAAATGATCGTGATGATATTGTCTTCATATTGTTCCATTGTGGCATGTTTGTTTGAGTTCATCTTGATGGCCTAATCATCGTTGCAAGAGTGCTATAAGTTTAAAACTGCTGGTAACTATAATTTTGTTGCATACTTGTGATGCTTGTAACTTTGTGCATGTTGGTCCAAATGGAGCATATGGTATGTCAAAATGTTCATTGTGAAGTGCTCTACATGTTGGTTGCTGTAGCATTCATGTTAGGTGCCATTTGCCATGTTAATCTCTGTTGCAAAAGTGCATGTGGCTGTTAAGTGCTGAAACTTGTTATGAGATGCTGATTGGACTTGCTCATTGCTATTGGTGTGTTTGTCTTCATGCCACATGTCTATATTTCTTAGAAGCACAATCATATGGTCTTTGCTGTGGTGCAATCCACTTTCCATGATATGCCTTGAGGTGACTTAAACAAGCTTGTAAATATGCCATGCCAATGTTGCTGTTTTATACTTACTGAAAAAACTGCTAAGTCTGGAAACTGTTAAACCTGATGCTATGTTTGCTTGATGCCTCACTCAAATCCTTACATGTTTTAGTATGGCAAATGATCATGTCTTGTTGTCCATGTTATGATCTATCCATCCATGCCTTAGTTTGCATATATGTCCTACTGTAGCTTATTTATTTATTGCTCTCAAGTTGCTATAAATATTACATGTCAGACTTTTATCAGCATGATCAATTTGGTGAAGCTTGTTGTTATTGATCCATGCCTCCTATAGAGTTGCTCCAATGGAGTTGTTTGATGTATGCTATGTCTATTACATGCCCATGATCATTATATACTTAGTAGAGTTGATATGTTTGTTGTTTTGTGCCTCCGAAGGCAGCATCGTGATGATGTTTTTGCCTTCCCAGATTTTGACTAAGTCTGGATAAATTTATTGCAACTTGCCATGCTTGTTTAAATGTGTTCCAGCAAGTTGTTGGGTGTGTTCTAAGTTCATGCTTGGTAAGTATCATGTCTATTTCCCATCCATGCCTCTTGTTATCAAGTTTGAGTGATGTAGCAGATATATACCTTGCTCCAAAGTTGCTATGTTGCTGTTTTTGACAGCTTGTTGTTATATCTTGTTTCATGTGTATGTGTTGAACCGTTGCTCCATTTTGAGTGTGTCCTATATGAAACTTGTGTGATTTTGCATGTAGAAGCATAATAACATGTTGTTTTCGTGTTTGGAGTGTGTTTGCTTGATGTTTGGGTGCAACTTGCACCATTGCCATGCTTGTCTTGTTTTGCTCATATCTTCTAGGCCGTAGCTCCGAATTAAACAAACTTGATATGTAACTTGACTAGAATTTCGAGTAGATCATCATGGTGCATGTTAACTTGCTGTTTAACAACTTTAACTTAATGTTTGTTCAGATCTGGAACAATTTCAAAATGTGCATATGAGGACTTACCGGAATTGTTATATGTTGAATCTGGCCTCATTTAAACTTGTTGGTTTGTGTTATTCTTGTGTGCTTCATCCCTTGCCATGAAATGCATCATATAGACTTGTCTTGCATCATACTTGGTTGAGCATCTTGTCTTGTTCTTGTGTTGTGTGTTTACCTTGTGGTGTGCTTCTTCTCGCTAGTTCTTTTCCGTTGCGATCGTCACGATTCGTTCGACTACACGTGGTTCGCCTTCATGGCTTCTTCCCCGTCTTCTTCATGGACAGTTCTTCTTCCTTGCGGGATCTCAGGCAAGACGACCATCACCTTGGATACCTTTACTATCAATGCCATGCTATAAGTCTCGATGCTATCGTTATATGTCGCGCTACCCATCTTTTATTGTCAGCCCCTCTCCTTGTTGCCATGAAACCTCTAACCTTTGACCCCTTCCCAGCAAAACCGTTGTTTGTCTATGTTACCCACTTGCTCATTCCCTCTTATAGCATTGTTAGTTGCACGTGAAGATGAAGTTTGAACCATGTCGGATCTTGTTGTTGGAATATCACAATATATACTATTATTATTAACACACCTATATACTTGGCAATGGGTGGAAGGCTTGGCCTTTTGCTCGGTGTTTTGTTCCACTCATGCCACCTTAGGAGCCGATAAACCGGCATTAGGTTCCTTGATTTTTGTGTTCCTTACATGGTTGGGTATATGGGGACCCCTTGACAGTTCGTCTTTGAATAAAACTCCTCCAGCAAGGCCCAACATTGGTTTAAATTTGCTCATAATAAAAACTTAATTAATTAATTAATTGCATAGGGAGTTAGCGCTACAGGAGGATTCTTTCTACATAGCAGGGGGGCCAGTGCTGATGGTGTTGGTCCCAAACGGGGAGACTGCGAGGCCACCTCGGGGAAACTCGATGGCTGGCTCCCGTAGGATCACCTATCCGGTTGTGGCCTGAGACAAGATACGCGCGGCTACTATCAGGGTGTCGGCACGCCGGGAGGTCTTGCTGGACTTGTTTTACCATTGTCGAAATGTCTTGTGCACCGGGAATTCCGAGTCTGATCGGGCCTTCCCTAAGATAAGGGGTAATATTATTATTATCTCAGCTGATCGTGAGAGCTTGTGATGGCCTAAGGTGGGACACCCCAGCAGGGTTATGATCTTTCGAAAGCCGTGGCCGTGGTTATGTGGCAGATTGGAATTTGTTATTGTCCGATTGTAGAAAACTTGATAGAGTATCCGAGTAAAATACACAACTGCGTGAGTAACCGTGACCGTCTCTTTTCACTTTGAGAAGAGAACACGGTGGGGTTATGTTTGACTCGTAGGTAGTTCAGGATCTTTAGCGATCACTACTAGATTGCGACCGCTTGCGTAGATGCTCATCTTATTCTTGTACTCGTAAGTTAGCCACCATATATTGCTTAGCCGCTGCTGCAACCTCACCGCTATCCTTTTCCTTACACATTAAGCTTTGCTAGTCTTGTTACCCATGGTTATGGGATTGCTGAGTCCGTGTGGCTCACAGATACTACAACAACAGTTGCAGGTGCAGGTTCCCGATGACTTGACGTGAGAACGATGTTCTTGTGTTGGAGTTCTTTCTTCTTCTTCTTTGTCAGTCTTGGGTTAGGTTCCTGGTCGGCAGCCTAGGATAGCAGATGGATGTCGTTGTGTTTTTCATGTTTGCATCCGTTGTCTGATGTCTTGTATTGATGTTGATGTATTCATGTGACTTGTATGTATTGTTGTATCCCCATGTATTTATGTAATAGTACGATGTAATGATATCCATCTTGCTAAGCGCCCGAAATGCAGTTGTGCCCCAATCACGTATGTGTCACGTGATCGGGATAGAATCGCATCTTGGGCCTGACACGGAGCCCTGCGCCTCGGCTTCCTCGCCGCCCGTCTTCATGCCCGCCATCGAGCGGTCAGTGGTGATCAATGAAGAGATGATGGAGAAGGAGCGCCCGGCGCTTGCTGCCATCTCCAACGAGTGGGGGGCGATGGTGGCTTGGCCTGCTTCTCGCGCCGCGATTGACAAGTCTGCCACCGAGGTCCCCCTTCATCTTCACACCCTTTGATCTGGCCTGATTCCTCCCTTCTCTGATGTCTTTAATGCGGTGCTTTCACACTATAAAATCAGCGCGCTGCATCTTGACCCTCAGTCCATTGTCCTCCTCGGTGTTTTTGCTTTTGTCTGCGAGGCCATGGTGGGCATTGCTCCCTCCGTGGCCTTGTTCCGCCACTTTTTCTCGCTGCATCTGACGGATGCGCTCCAATGCTCTGGGTGCGCGTCCTTCCAAACAATCGCGGCGATGGCCAATGCGGGTATAGACTTTGACCTTGAGCCGATCGTTGGTGGCTTCAGGAAGCAGTGGGTGTTCGTCGATGTCGGGGTGCGCAGCCCCCTGCTGCTCCCACCTCGGAGCCCGGCTGCTCCGAGCTCTGGCTGGGGCCATGTGAGGATCGCTAATCCGAAGTTAGCTCCTGTTTGGTTTTGGTTTGCCAGGCTGCGGAGGCTTGGTGTGACGGCGCCCATGGTGGCGAGGGAGTTCATCCAGTGCCGCGTCGCTCCACTCCAGCACCACTCTCGGCAGATGTGGGCCTTCTCCGGCCATGGGAACCGCATGAAGCTCCAGGCACCCTTCCTTCCTCGTGAGGCACGGCGCACGGTGCTTAAGATCCTGACGGGTGATCCATTGCCAACTTGCCTACCAAAGGAGGGCTGCCTCCTGTACTGCTGCTCAAACATGATGGAGTTCGTGAGGCAGATGCCCTCTTTCGACGAATGGGGGCTTCGCCCGCTCGAACTTGTTGGGCCTCGTGAGAACCCACTCTGTGTGGCTCCCTCGCTCGCTGCCGTTGAGGTGGTCATCCCGGAAGTGGGTGCTGGAGGACAGCTGCTGCTGGGTGCTAGTGGTACTGCAGCCTCTGTACTGGTACCTCCTGAAGTTCGTGAAGTGTCACCCTCTGGAGTTCAAGAGAGTTGACCGGAAGGGGTGGCTGAAGTGCGAGTGCCGCCGGCTGCTCCTGAGACCGAAGCCCCCGTGGGCTCTTCGCATCGTCCTGAGGGGGCTGCTGGTGCCTTCGAGGGTGCCTCGCTTGGAGACGCCCTGGTTGCGCCCGATGTTGCCGACCGCTTCCGGGGCTTCGACCGGCTCCGGCCAAGTTTTGAAGTTCTCCGTAAGAGGAGAAGGATCCCTGGTGGTAATGACGTCGCTTCCTGGCCACTGAAGCTGAGGAAGTTCATCGCCATAGATGAGTGAGTAGCTTGCCCTTGTGACCTCTTGTGTGTTGTCTTCCTTCCTGACCATGATTCCTTAGGACCCCGCCTGCCAAGACTACGACACCCACCGAGGAGCGGGCCCCGAGCCTTTCGCCTGCCCGGGGCGCCCTTGGTTGATGCGCCTCCCTGGCCGTGAGGCCGTCCACGAGACCGGGCGCGCCAGCTTGGCGCCTCGACCCTGCATTCTTGTCGTTTCTTCTTCGCGACCCTGCCTGGGGGCGGGGGAGTGTGCCTAGGGCTCCCCCATGGTCGTTGAACGGGCCGGGGCTACTTCGGCTCTAGTGTCTTCTTCAGGCGGTGGGTCCCAGGCCCTTCGGGCTCCGGCCGAGGCCCGAGAGACATCTGGGGCGAAGGAGACCACGGTTCCGCCTCCGGGGGAAGACGGCCCCCCTCAGCCTTCTTCAACTGCTCCTGGTGTCGAGGAAGGCCCTGGCCTCTTGCTCGAGTCAGTGCGTAGGCGTGGAGCTGCCCGCCGCGAGCTTCTCCGGGAGGCGATGGACATGTTGGGCCGGCTTGGGAAGGAGCTTGATGGGGCCGACGCTTGTCTTGAGGCTGAAGGTCTTCAACTGCTGGACGAGTGGCGCCGGCTAAGGGTGGCCATCAACCTCGGGCGCCTCCAGCACAAGAGCACTAGCGCGAAGGCAGACACGTCCCTTGCTGCCTCTTGATAGGCCTGCGCCCAATCCATGGAGGAGGCTTGGGAAGCCGACGCCCGTCGTGACGCTGCGGAGAGGCGCCTCCTGGAGCTTCAGGTCTTGAATGCCGACTTGGAGGATGGCACTGAGGTGCGCAGGGCCGCCCTGGCGTCGATGTGGGGAATGCCCCTCAAGGAGTTGGAGGTCTTGAGGCGCGAGGAGGTGCGGATGCTGGAGGCCACGGAGCGCAGCCTGGAGCTTGAGCGGCTGGAGGTGAGGGAGCGCCACGTGACCCTGGCTGACGACGCCGTCTCCACTCGCGAGTCCAGGGTCCAGGAGTAAATCAATCGGAGGGTGGCGAAGGCCCGTGCGGACCTCGCCGAGGGGTATAACTTGAAGTTGGAGTTCCAACGAGCAGTGGCCGGTGGGAGGACTGCTGCCCTCAGGACGAGGCCGAGAGAAGCAGAGCTACGCGAGAGGGCCACCGCGGTAGCCCAGTCTTCTGCCCAGGCCGAGTTGGCCTCCGCGCAGGCAGACTTGGCCTCGCTCCGGAGACAGGTTGATGAGGCCGCAGTCCTTGCACGACGGAGTGAGGACGAGGCCGGTCGTTGACTCGTGTTGCAGCACGAGCATGGCCCCATGCTGCGTACCCTTCGTGCAAGGGCGAACCGGGCGCTGGGAGCTATCTGTGAGGAGAGCGCCCCTGACCCCCATGTGGAGGACTACGCCGGTCATCTTGTTTTGTTCACTAAGATCGTGACCCACCTGGAGAACCGGGCCGTGCGGGCCCGCCGCCTCATCGAGGAGAAAAGCCTGGGCCTCCTGGGTCGTGCGTTCTCCCGGGTCTTCAGCTACCTCCAGAGCATTGATCTTGACTTTGACTTCGATGCTGCCATGTCCCCCGTGCCCGGAGCTGTCCGAGACAACCTGGCGCAGTGGGTGGATGACCACATGGATGCCCTAGTCCAAGCCTTCACCACCGATGATGACGATGTCGTGGTCGTGGCACATGAAGGAGGCGCGGTTGAAGACGCTGGAGATGTGTCCAGCGACAGCATTGGCGGCGCATATGAGCGATATGTCCGGTTGAGCTCGCATTCTTCTGACCTGATCCTGCATGCGCAAACTCGCAAAGGGCCCCGCGGGGTATGAGAGCATTTCGACGTGGGAAGCCCCTATGTGTGTAAATCAGTATTCCGTTTTCTTCCTTTTTGTTTGGCGATTGAATCCGAACCTGAAGCGTGTGTCCTCAAGCCTTTCTAGCTTAGTTGTCGTAGCGCCTCATCTAGATCTTCCATCTCTTCATGAGGGTAACGAGGCCGTGGGACCGCCACCCTCCTGAGGTGGACTGTTGTCGGTCCGCGCCGCGAGCCTCCTGAGCAATGCGTGGCCCTACTCCGGGGAACAGGGCCGGTGGCGTTCCGCTGGCCGCGGCATAATTGCGGCGCGTAGGCTATTGTCCCGCGAGGGTCCTGCCGAGGTTGTAGGGGCATGCCAAGTGGGATTGGCCTTCCAGCCCCCGGGCTTGAGGACCCGGGGTAAGATTTTCGAGACAGCCAGAAGCGGCAAAATCCAACAGAAATCAAAGAAAACTTCCCCTCGTTTTGGCAACAAGCGAGACTTCAAATTCAACACGAAAGGCACGGCGAATCCAGTTACAAAAGGGAAGGCGAGGAAAGCAAATAGCAGCATCCGGCTCCTATCTAGTCTTCAGTCTTCTCACCAGCGCGGAGCTAAGCGCTGCCACTAGGACGTGGGAGGGAGCCCCCGAGGCCCGAGGGCGGCTCTCCGAAGACTCCGGGGCGTGTACAGCCCCACTCATTATTACATGAGAGTGTCACGGGCGGAGATCTTCACAAGCCTGAGTCTTACTTCATATCGCCAGACGAGGGCCCCGCCTTGCGCCACCCCCGACCTCCGTTGGGAAGACCGGAAACCAGGACAGGACCAAGGAGGTAGATGGGCAATGCCAGCGGCACCCTCGGCGACCACGGGCCCTCTGCCGGGGGGCGGGTGGAAGCTCGGCGAGGCTCACCCCGACAGAGGACCTACTTTTGCATACTTCCCTGCTCCTCGTGCCGCTGGGGAGGCGGCGGCTCTAGGCCTTCAACGCGCAGCCCGCAGCGTTCCACTCCGGTTGAGGGCGGAGCGGTCGCTCTCGGGTCTTCGACCATCGCCGTGCTCTGATTCACCTGCAGTCCATTGTTAGCATATGCCTACTGTTGTGATACCTGTTGTGCTCTATCGTCGTCGCTGAAGGGGTCCATGGCGTCCCCGGGTGACCCGCGGTAATCTTATTCCTCGTGAACCTTGCCGTTCCATCCCGGCCCGTGGAAGGCATTGGGGCCCTCCTCGAACACGTACGCCAGGTCCACAATGCGGGGCACGTAGGCTTCGTCGGCAGCCCCACCAAGGGCACATCCTGCATGCCCCACGCCTTGAGTCCCCGGTTGCAGCATCTGGCCTTGGCTCCCGTTGAGTTGAACCCCGGCGTACCCTCTCGAGTGGCCGCCGACGTTTGCTCTTGCTGGTGATGAGGTTGTTGCAGTCGCAAGGAGGGCACTAGCGCGCCTTCTGGTGTCACCGGGTCTTCCAATCGTTCTAGAGGATGGCAACGCTGGTCGGGGCCTCACTAGCGCCCCACCCACGACCCGGGGCGGGGGTGAGGAGCAGAACTTTGGTGCGCCTCCACAAGCCCAGCCCAGGAGTTCAGCGACGCGTTCTAGCAGCACGTCGCGGCCACTCTCGGCCAGCCTGCATCGTAACATTTCCCGCACCACGATGAGTGCAACCCTCGTGTTCACCTGCTCCCATCGGGTTAAGGTGTTGTCGCCGCGGCATGGTTTGCAGAGCGCGCCGCAGAGCACGCGCGTCAAGACGCCGAGGCGGTGGCCGCCAGCCCGTGCCGCCCGCGGCCGGCAACGCCGGGTGGTGCTGGGGTAGCCCGGAGCGTAGGGTTGAGGTCTCCATGGTCGGGCAGTGCCGCTCGCTAAGGCCAGGTCACCCAACGGTTGGTATGAGTCCCCTGGTCGTTGGCCATCGGGGTCTTAAGGTGGTGATGATGCGGACAACGGAAGAACAGATCCGACGCACCCCTACCTGGTGCGCCAAATGTCGGATCTGGGGTTCCGACAAAACCCTTGAGGTTCGAACACTGGGTGCGCACGAAGATCTATCCTTCTGTCCTTGCTCGTCTACTCAACAACCCTAGGCCTAGCTCGTCAGATCCGATGAACAAGAGACACAAGATTTATACTGGTTCGGGCCACCGTTGTGGTGTAACACTCTAATCCAGTGTGGTGTGGTGGATTGCCTCGTAGGCTAAGGAAGAACTAGTACGTGGATGAACTGCCTCCTGAGGATAGGTGTTCTTGCGCTCGGGTGAGCTTGTGGTGTCTGAGAGGTTTCGATGGTCTGATCCCCCCTATGATGGTGGCTAGGTCCTATTTATAGTGGCCCGGGTCCTCTTCCCAAATATTGAGCGGGAAGGAATCCCACAACGGCCAAATTCGAAGGGGAACAACTAGTACAAGCTATCCTGACAAAAGGTGGTCTTCGTCTGCCAACGGCTCTGGTGGTGACGCCGCCATGGGCTCCGCAATGACCTCCGTCCTACCGTCCTGCTGGTCTTGGTCTCGTTGCACCAATATGGAAACCTTTGCGTGATGCCTCAGGACTCCTCGCCTGCACCTGCTCCTTTAGCACCAAAGAGGAAACTAGCCCTCTACGCCCGCTGGCGCCCACTTGGCAATGGTCGTCACTGCTCACGTCACGAGGACCTCGCGAGGTGCCCCTTGCCTTGATATCTCCGATCCTCACGAGTCGGCCTGGCGAGGCCGCCCCAGAGGATGCCTTGTGTCATCCACCTCGCGAGGCTTGGACCCTCGCGAGGGTCTTGAGTGGTTGCTGAAGATGCTGGGCCGTACCATGCCGCCTTGTGATCCACTCCCTGGGCCGCAGGCAGGCAAGTCTGGGTACCCCCGTTCCCAGAACGCCGACAGTGCTCATCTTCTTCTTCCTCATCCGTGGACCAAGCATGTGCAGGCTTAAAAACATAGATAGCAAAAGACTCGTGGGAGGAAGGGCTCCTGTCTCCTGAGCCTTGAGAAGACATGATCTCAGATCTGACAGGAAAACAACAAGGAAAGAAAACAGAAGATTTCTCCGCGATACGTGGTCAATAGGTTCACGTGGTATATAAAGAATTTTTATCTTGGGAAACAAGCAAACTGTAGAAAAGAAGAGTCCGGAAGGTACACGAGGTGGGCACAACCCACCTTCCTAGCACACTCTGGTGTATTGTGCCCACTAGGGTACGCTTCCCGGTAGCTTCTGATTGTCCTAATTTGGATAATATTGCTTTCAACAATAATGGGCGTACCTGAGATATAATGATTTATTCGTTGCCCGTTGATAACCTTAGTACCTTCGGCATTATTTATTTTGATAGCTCCAGACCGATAAACCTCCTCGATGCCATAGGGGGTCCTTCCCATTTAGAGAGGAGTTCGCATGCAAAGAACCTGAAACGAGAGTTGTACAAAAGAACATATTCTCTGACTTTGAACTCACGCTTTTGGATTCTTTTATCATGCCATCTTTTAACTTTTTCTATAAATAACTTGGCATTTTCACAAGCTTGGGTTCTCCATTCATCTAAAGAGCTAATATCAAATAACCTCTTTTCACCAGCAAGTTTATAATCATAGTTGAGTTCCTTGATTGCCCAAAAAGCTTTATGTTCTAACTCAAGAGGCAAATGACAAGCTTTACCATAAATCATTTTATAAGGAGACATACCCATAGGAATTTTATAAGTTGTTCTATAAGCCCAAAGTGCATCATCTAATTTATTAGACAAATTCTTCCTGGACCTATTGACACTCTTTTGCAAAATTAATTTTATTTCTCTATTACTAAGCTCAACTTGACCACTAGACTGAGGATGATAAGGTGATGCAATTATGTGGTTAACATCATATTTAGCAAGCTTTTTACGGAAAGCACCATGAATAAAGTGTGAACCACCATCAGTCATTAAACATCTCGGGACTCCAAACCTTGTGAAAATAACTTCCTTAAGAATTTTAATAGAGGTGTTGTGATCAACACTACTGGTTGGAATATCTTCTACCCATTTAGTAACACAATCAACAGCAACCAAAATATGTGTATACCCATTAGAGTAAGGAAAAGGTCCCATGTGATCAAAGCCCCAAACATGAAATGGCTCAACTACAAGCGAATAATTCATAGGCATTTCTTGACGCTTACCAATATTACCTATGCTTTGACATTCATCACAAGAGGAGACGAACTTACGAGCATCTTTGAAGAGAGTAGGCCAATAAAATCGAGACTGCAATACCTTGTGAGCAGTTCTGTCTCCAGCATGATGTCCTCCATATGTTTCGAAGTGACATTTCTGAAGGATTTGTCCCTGTTCATGCTCACGTACACAACGTCTAATAATACCATCTACCCCTTCTTTATAAAGATGTGGGTCATCCAAAAAGTAATGTCTTACATCATAAAAGAACTTTTTCTTTTGTTGGTAAGTAAAACTAGGTGGTAGATATTTAGCAACAATGTAAATAGCATAGTCAGCATACCAAGGAGTAATATTAGTAATATTTATTGCAGCTAATTGCTCATCAGGAAAACTATCATAAATAGGTAGTGGGTCATCAGGCACATTTTCAAGTCTAGACAAGTTATCAGCTACGGGGTTCTCAGCTCCTTTTCTATCAGTGATATGCAAATAAATTCTTGTAGCAAGAGAACCCACCGAATAAGTCTAGGTTTAGCATCTTTCTTTTCCATAAGATATTTAATATAGCATGGTCAGTGTGATTAGTTACTTTTGAATCAACAATGTAAGACCTAAATGTATCACAAGCAAACACAACTGCTAAGAATTCCTTTCCAGTGGTAGCATAATTCTTTTGAGAATTGTCTAGAATTTTACTAGCATAATGAATAACATTTAGTTTTTTATCAACTCTTTGTCCTAGAACAACACCAACAACATAATCACTAGCATCACAAATAATTTCAAAAGGTAACAAATAATCAGGTGCAAAAATTAAAGCTTTCTTAAGTGTTTCAAAGGCTTCAAAGCAGTCATCATCGAGAACAAAGGGAACATCCTTTTATAAAAGGTTAGTGAGAGGCCTAGAAATTTTAGAAAAGTCTTTGATAAATCTTCGGTAAAAACCAGCATGACCTAAGAAACTACGAATACCTTTGATATCCTTAGGACATGGCATTTTCTCAATTGCATCAACCTTAGCTTTGTCCGTTTCAATACCTTTTTCGGAAATCTTATGGCCCAAGACAATACCTTCATTAACCATAAAGTGGCATTTCTCCCAGTTCAAGACAAGACTTATCTGTTCACATCTCTGCAAAACTCCATCAAGATTGCTTAAACAATCATCAAAGGACTTTCCATAAACAGAGAAATCATCCGGGAAAACTTCCACAATCTTTTCACAAAAGTCAGAGAATATAGCAGTCATACATGTTTGAAAGGTAGCAGGTGCATTGCATAAACCAAAAGGCATACGTCTCTAAGCATAAGTTCCAAAGGGACAAGTAAAAGTAGTCTTCTCTTGATTAGGTTGAGAAACTGGTATTTGTGAAAAACCAGAGTATCCATCAGGGAAGCAAAAGTGTGTGTGCTTTGATAATCTTTCTAGCATTTGATCAATAAAAGGTAGAGGGTAATGATCTTTTCTAGTTGCTTTATTTAATTTCCTAAATTCAATTACAATTCTATAGCATGTACAATTCTTTTTGGAATAAGTTCATTCTTATCATTAGGAACAACAGTAATACCTCCTTTCTTAGGAACACAATGAACAGGACTTACCCATCTACTATCAGCTATAGGATAGATTATACCTGCTTCCAGAAGTTTTAATATTTCCGTTCTTACCACTTCTTTTATTTTTGGATTTAACCGACGTTGATGATCGACAACGGGTTTAGCATCAGGTTCCATATTAATCTTATGCTGACATAGAGTGGGACCGATGCCCTTTAAATCATCAAGAGTATACCCAATAGCAGCTCAGTGCTTCCTTAGAAATTTCAATAATCTTTCTTCTTCATGTTCTGAAAGGTTAGCATTGATAATAACAGGATATATCTTCTTTTCATGAAGATAAGCATATTTCAAAGTGTCGGGCAATTGTTTTAATTCAAACACGGGATCACCTTTAGGTGGAGGAGGACCTCCCAGAGTTTCAATAGGTAGATTGTGTTCAAGCATAGGACGTTTCTCAAAGAAAATATCATCTATTTCGTTTCTCTCATGCATAGGTAAATCATTTTCATGGTCTAGCAAATATTGTTCTAGAGGATCAGTAGGAGGCACAACAATAGAAGCAAGACCAATAATTTCATATTTACTAGGAAATTCTTTTTCATAAAGCTTTCTATTAAACTTGGAAAAATTAAATTCATGAGATTCATCACCAAAACTAACACCGACAGTTTGTTTCTTACAATCTATTTTAGCATTAACAGTGTTCAAGAAAGGTCTAGCAAAGATAATGAGACAGAAGTGGTCTTGTGGGGAACCAAGAACAAGAAAATCAGTAGAGTATTTTATTTTCCCACACAGGATTTCAACATCTCTAACAATCCCAATTGGTGATATAGTATCTCTATTAGCTAGTTTAATAATGACATCAATGTCTTCTATCTCTGTGCGTGCTATGTCATTCATAATTTCTTGATACAAAGATTACGGAATAGCACTCACGCTAGCACCTATGTGGCATAAACCATGGTAGAAGTGATCTCCTATTTTGACTGAGACAACGGGCATGCCAACAACAGGTCTGTGTTTATCTTTTATATCGGGTTTGGCAATTCTAGCAGCTTCTTCATTAAAGCAAATAACATGCACATCTACATTTCTTCCCAGAGATCTTTGACCATAGCAATATTAGGTTCTACTTTAATTTGTTCGTCTGGCTTAGTTGTTCTGATATAAATTTTGTTAACCATGGTTGAAACTTTAGCATATTCCTTTATCCTAACAGGAAAAGGTTTTTTTAAATATAAGAAGTAGGAACAACTGGATCAACATTATAAAGTATAGTTTCTTCTTTAACTGGTACCAGTTCTTTAATTTCTTCTTTCATAGGTGGGTGATATTTAAACAACTTCTCTTTAGGGAGATCAACATGAGTAGCAAAAGATTCACAAAAGGAGGCTACTATCTCAGAGTCAAGTCCATATCTAGTGCTAAACTTTGAAAAAGCATCGGTATTCATAAAATATTTAACACAATCATACTTGAGCTTAATACCTGACTCTTTACCTTCGTCGAGTTCCCAATCTTCAGAGTTGCGTTTAACTCTTTCCGAAAGATCCCACCGGAATTCAATAGTTTTCTTCATAAAAGAACCAACACAAGAAGTATCAAGCATGGATCGATCATCGTGAGAAAGCCGGGCAGAAAATTCAGAATAATTATTTCTCTTGAGAGCTCGTGATTGGGGCATGAGTATAACATTGACTTAAGCATCCCCAAGGTTAAGCGATACTTTCTCCTTCACGAGGCCAAAAGTTATATATGTAATTCCGATCACGATGAACTAGATGCATAGGATATTTTTTTGGTGAAACTCCATTTTCAATCGGTTCCAGTTCCAAGATCCAATATCATCGCATAAACTATATCATGCTAATGCTTTTCCATTCATAGATAAAGGAAAAACCTTCTTTATAACTTGATCTCCGGGTAATCCAACAAGCTTAAACAATCCGCAAATTTGTTCCACATATATCAAGTGCATATCAAAATGCTCAGTTCCATCTCCTGCATAAGGATTAGCTAGCAGTTGTTCTATCATACCAAGAAGGGATTTCATATTCAATATTTTCAGTAGGTGCAGCGGGTTGAGAGGTAGCTAATGGTGGTTCCGGTCAAGGTGAAGATACCCCGAACAAACCCCCCAAAGGATTGTTCTCCATAGTAACAAGCAACAATAAATTTCAACACACTATATGAATGTTTCCTTACCAATTTCCTCTTACTAGAAGCAATTCACTCCCCGGCAATGGCGTCCGAAAATAGCCTTGATGACCCACAAGTATAGGGGATCAATTGTAGCTATTTTAGATAATTAAGAGTATCAAACCCAACGAGGAGCAGAAGGAAATGATAGGTGTTTTTCAGTAAGGTAATATTTGCAAGTGTAGAAATTGTATGTAGCAGAGTAGTTTGATAGCAAGATAATTTTATAACGAGAAAGTAACGATAGTAGTAGCAAAAGTGCAGCAAGATAGCCCAATCATTTTGAGGCAAAGGACAGGCCAAGACGGTCTCTTATAATAAGCAAAGCATTCTTGAGGGTACACGGGAATTTCATCTAGTCACTTTCATCATGTTTGTTCAATTCATGTTCGCTACTTTGATAATTTGATATGTGGGTGGATCGGTGCTTAGGTGTTGTTCTTACTTGAAAAAACCTCCTACCTATGATTAACCCTCCCGCAAGCATCCGCAACTACGAGAAAAGTATTAAGAATAAATTCTAACCATAGCATTAAACTTTTGGATCCAATCGTGTCCCTTACGGAATAGCGCATAAACTGGTGTTTAAGCTTCTGTCACTCTCGCAACCCACCATCTAATTACTACTCCACAATGCATTCCCTTAGGCCCAAATGATAGAGGCGAGGGGCCCGATCTTTCGATGAGATGATAACTATCGATTTGGTGGAGACGACTTTGACGATCCGACTACAAACGTGCACGACGTTGCGGCTTAGCAATCGCTAAACCAATCTCCAGGGGTTACTGACAATGCCAGAAGCACGATCAGCCTAACCACGAAGGTCTGTTCCTGCATGCAATCGAAGAACAAGCAAGAATATGATAAAGAAATCTGAATATTGCAAATATAAATGATGTATTGATAAAGGTGGTGATCCGTAAGCTGTCTTGGTCTGGTCATTGGACACAAACGAAGTACACGAAGTTGCAATGGTTAACTTTTGACTAAACAAATCCCAAAGAAAAGGCTACTAGATGGATCTACTTATATAGGAGCAACGGGTGGCGGCCAAGGAGGTGGGAGGACGTCCCAAGGCAGCCTAAAAGTAACCCTAGGTCGTACAAGGCTCATGGGCCCAAGTGGAGGTGATGCAACACCTTTGGACTTGTAGTTTGACTCGGATTCTGCTGCTGCGTCAGATTGTTTCGTCTATATCTCAACGCTCCGGATGAATATGAAGGTGAATCCAATTGGTTTGGAAAGTGTACGAAATCTAGTTTCCAACAAAAAAAGAATCACCCAATTCGGAGTCCGTATGAAGGAGTTCTTGCCGTTTTGAGTCAGGTATGTCTGTGTAGTCCGAATCTGGATGCAGAACGTGAGAGACTTGGACTCTATCTTCTCTTGGCCCAAAAGTGACGTGAGAGAACTTTTTGAACAACACATAAACTTCTCTTTTTCCCTATTTTCATATGTGGATTGTACAAATGTCCCATACACCTCACAAATATACATGTATGCAATATTTTTGGTCGTATCCAAGGTAGTCATGTCCTCATCATCAAATATGGTGAAGTGTCATGTAGTCGACGTTGACATGACACCACTAAGGGAATCACAACATACATACTATCAAAATATCGAACACATATCAAATTCACATGATTACTTGCAACATGATTTCTCCCGTGAACTCAAGAACAAAGGTAACTACTCACAAGTGATAAACATGCTCGAGATCAGAGGGATATTAAATAGCATAATAGATCTGAACATATAATCTTCCAACAAATAAACCATATAGTAATCCACTACAAGATGTAATCAACACTACTAGTCACCCAAAAGCAACAATCTAAAGTTCCAGTAACAAGATTGAACACAAGAAATGAACTAGGGTTTGAGATGCAATGGTGTTGTTGAAGATGTTGATGAATATAACCCTCCCCAAGATGGGAGAGTTGTTAGTGATGATGATGACGATGATTTCCCCCTCTGGGAGGAAAGTTCCCCCGGCGGAGTCGCTCCACCGGAGGACAAAAGTGCTCCTGCACAAGTTCCGCCTCAAGACAGCGGCGCTCCGTCCCGAAAGTCTTCTCCTTATTTTTTCTAGGTCAGAAGGGCTTATATACCAGAAAATGGGCATCGGAGATGGGCCTGGGTGAGCACAACCCACCAGGGCGTGCCTGGGGGGCCTCGCGCGCCCAGGTGGGCCCCCTCCGGTGGTTCTCAGCTCCAGTATTTTTCATATTTTCCATAAAATTCTTTGTGAAGTTTTAGCTTGTTTGGAGTTGTGCAGAATAGGTGTCCTGACGTAGCTGTTTCAGGTCCAAATTTCTAGCTGCCGGAATTCTCCCCTTGATGCATTCCTTGCAAATTATGAGAGAAAAGGCATTATAATTACTCCAAAAAGCATTATTATGCATAATAACAACATAAATAACAGCAAGAAAACATTATGTAAAATGGACGTATCATGTGGCAGTCAAACACGTGGGCCTAAGCTTCACCGAGGATGTAGGCTATCACGCGAGGCTCCTCGTAGAGCCCAACGCCCTCATCGGGCTGGCCGAAGGTAGCGATGAACCGATTGTAGAGCTCATTCCACGAGGAAATCGAAGTCTCGGGGAGGGTCATGAGCCAGGAGCGCAAGTCATCCTTAAAGTCCATTGGAAACCAGTTCGCCATGACCTTGTCATCGCCGCCTGCCACCAAGAAGCTCAGCGCATAGAGCTGAAGGAACTCCGCGGGCCTGGGGCACCATCATAGCACGGGGGCAGATCTGTCCCGAACTTCGCGGGCCAAACCACACGAAGCAGCTCGTGGGGTGAAGTATTTGTAGCCCATGTCGCCCGAGGAAATGCCACCCACGGGGATGGCGCTGCTCTGACGGGCGCTGCCTGGTAGCCCACATCGGGCAAGGGAGGAAAAGGCCATAGCAGTGCGGCCATCCAACAACACGAAGTGGTGCATGGAGGAGCCTTGCTCCTCGTGAGCAGTTGGGTCGGCGCCGGCGGTAGCCGTGGCACCGACAGGACGAAGATGGTTTTTGCGGCCCATGGGCTCCATCTGGGTGACGCGACCTGCCCGGTGCTCAGCACATGTGCGGCAAGTGTCAGCCATGCAACCGGCGAAACGGAAGGTGGAGTGGGGCAGAAGAACAGCGGCACCCCTACCTCGTGCGCCAAATGTCGAAATCAGGGCTCCGGGGACCCAAAGGTTTGTACTCTAGGGTGCACTCATTAACCACCCTAACCTTCCTCGCGGCTAACCACGGCGACGTTACGACAAGAGCGAGCTAGCGGGAGCATGCCGTACACACATAAGTTACCTTGGTTCATGCCACCTTATGGTATAAAGCCCTACTCCTACTTGGTTTTCGATTGCACTGGCTGGAGGGAACGAGAGTACAAGGGTTGAGGATCAAAATGGTTGACCCTCTCTATCGTGGCACCCTGCCCTCCTTTTATATCTGCCTTGGTCTTCTTCCCATGAAAACATTGGGGGAAGGGTTGCCACATAATGAAAATTTTAAAGGGGGGTGGGGGAGCAGTCTATCCTAACAAAAGGTGGTCTTCGCCCACAAATCTGTCGTCCATGATGTGCCGGTGGGCTCGAGGATGACCTCCACCCTGCACGCCCGTTGTCTTGGACTTCTTTCACCGATTCGACAACCTTTGGGGGTTGCTTTGGGAACCGGCATGCTGGCCTGCTCCCTTAGGACAAAAGAGGAAATCCTCCTCAGCTGTGCATTGTGGCACGGCCTCTGGCACCGTTAGTCGCCACGCGGGTCACCCACGTGATGGGCATGAGGCCGCACGACTGAGCCGGGTGACGCCTGATGTCGCTTGAACTACGTCGGTATTTCCCCAAAGAGGAAGGGATGATGCATCACATCTATGGTAGGTATTTCCCTTAGTTATGAGACCAAGGCTATCGGACCAGTAGGAGAATCAAGCAACGCTATGTAAGAGGGATTGTCAATTCCTATCGGGTAAAAGACTGGTAAATAGATAAATTGATAGATGCAAATAGAATAATGGTAAATAAAATTCAGCGAGGTATTTTTGGGTTTTTGATAATATAGATCTGTAAATAAAAGCAAATAAAAATAGATCTCAAAGGCAAATAAAATACCAGAAAGCAAATATGATGGAGAATAGACACGGGGGCCGTAGATTTCACTAGTGGCTTCTCTCGAGAAATAGCACACGGTGGGTAATCAAATTACTATTGCGCAATTGATAGAAAATCGAATAGTTATGATGATATCCACGCAATGATCATTATATAGGCATCACGTCCAAGATTAGTAGACCGTCTGCTGCTTGCATCTACAACTATTACTCCACACATCGACCACTATCCAGCATGCATCTAGTGAATTAAGTTCATGGAGAAAAGGAGTAATGCAATAAGAACGATGACATGATGTAGACAAGATCTCTATTCATGTAGGAATATCCCCCATCTTGTTATCCTTAATAGTAACGATACATGTGTGTCTTGCTTCCCCTTTTGTCAATCGGAAAGAACACCGCATGATCGAACCCATCACAAAGCACCTCTTTCCAAGGCAAGAAAAATCAATCTAGCTGGCCTAACTAAACCAAAGGTTCGAAGAAAAATACGAGGCTATAAGTAATCATGCATATTAGAGATCAAAGGAGACTCAAATAACTTTCATGGATACAGATCTGATCATAAACTCAAAGTTCATTGGATCCCAACAAACACACCACAAAAAGAGTTATCAAATAGATCTCCAAGAGACCATTGTGTTGAGAATAAAAAAGAGAGAAGAAACCATCTAGCTACTTCCTACGGACCCGTAGGTCTTCGGCGAACTAGTCACGCATCATCTGAGAGGCACCAATGAGGATGATGAACCCCTTCGTGATGGTGTCTTGATTGGATCTCGTGGTTCTGGAACTTGTCGCGGCTGTAATTGTTTTTCGTCGACTCCCTTAGGGTTTCTGGAATATTTGGGGATTTATAGGGCGAAGAGGCGGTGCGGGAGGTCACCGAGGGGGGCACAACCCCCATGGGCGCGCCTGGGCTCCTGGGCGCGCCCTGGTGGGTTGTGCCTACCTCGGGCCTCCCCTGTGGTACTTCTTTGGCCCATCTTGTGTCTTCTTGTTCAGAAAAATTCTCCAAAAAGTTTTGCTACTTTGGGCTCAATTTGGTAGATTTTAGGCGAAGTAAAAAAGTAAGCAAAAAAAAGCAAGTGGCTCTGGGCACTATGTCAATAGGTTAGTCAAAAAATGATATAAAGTTGCTATAAAATGATTATAAAACATCCAAGAATGATAATATAAAATCACAGAACAATAAAAAATTATAGATACGTTGGATATGTATCAGCATCCCCAAGCATAAGTCCCGCTCGTCCTCGAGTAGGTATATGATAAAAATGAAAAAAATTATGTGGCATGCTGCCTAACATGTTCATCACATATTCTTTTCTTTTGTAGCATGGACATTTGGACTTTTATATGGTTCAAAGTAATAGTCTAGTTTTGACATAACGATTTCAATACTCAAGCATCTCAATAAGCAATCATGGCTTTCAAAATATCAATACTAAAGCAAGTTATCCCTAGCCCATCATGCTCAATCATTGATCCATTTATGAAACACACTCGCATATTAGCTACATCCAATGCTCAAGTACGATCATAGTGCCCCTTAGTTGGTGCTTTATAAGAGAAGATGGAGACTCAAATAAAAATAAAAATTGCATAAAGTAAATAGAAAGGCCCTTCACAGAGGGAAGTAGGGATTTGTGAGGTGCTAGAGCTCAAAGCTTAAATTGAGAGATACTTTTTTTTGAGAGGCATACTTCTCCTGTCAACAGAAACAACCGAGTAATTCCCAACACTTTACATGCTAGATATATCATAGGCGGTTCCCAAATAGAAAATAAAGTTTATTCCTTTTTCCACCATTCTTTAACAATCCATGGCTTGCCGTATCGGCGGGTGCCTTCCATGCCAACACTTTCCAAGGAATTTATTATTTGACAACATAAATTAAATTTCTTTTTCATTTCGGGACTGGACATCCCTATTGTTGTCGTACTCTCACGCAATGACAAGTGAATAAGGACTCATCTTGAGAATAACACATCTAGCATGGAAAATATTGGCCACCACTGCCGCTTCATGAGCGGTACGAGCACACAAAAAGGAAATTCATTTTGGAAATTAGAGATGGCACATACAAATTTTCTTAGAGTGGCATGGAAATACCACATATAGGTAGATATAGGGGACTCATATGGCACAACTGGGTTTAAAGAGTTTGGATGCACAAGTAGTATTTCTACTTAGTACAAGTGAATGCTAGCAAATAGATTGAGAAGCAACCAACCAAGAAATGAAAAATCACATAAGCGAGCATTAAGAATAACTAACACCGAATAATGCACCATAAGTAGGATGTAATTTCATTGCATAAATATTAACTTTCGTGCTTGCATAGGGAATCACAAACCTTGACATCAATATTCTTACTAAAGCATAATTACTCACCAACATGACTCACATATCACTATCATCATATCTCAAAACTATTAACAAGAATCAAGTTTATTTTGTCCAATGATCTTCATGAGAGTTTTTATTATATCCCTCTTGAATATCCATGACTTTGGGACTAGTTTCATATATTGCTTTTTATAAGCTCAAACAAATCTAAGTGAAGAACATGAGCATACAATTTTTGTCTCTCAAAATAATCTAAGTGAAGCATGAGAGAATTTTACTAAATCTCGAATAAATCTAAGTGAAGAATGAGAGTATTTTTCAAAAATATTAAAGCACACTATGCTCCAAAAGATATAAGTGAAGCACTAGAGCAATTCCATAACTCAAAAAATTTAAGTGAAGCATACAGAGCAATTCTAACAAGCATAATTTTGGCTCTCTCAAATAGGTGTGTCCAACAAGGCTACTTGTGACAAACTAAAAAGCAGAACAAGCAAAGAATCATATCATACAAGACGCTCCAAGCAAAACTCATGATATGTGACAAACACATTTAAGTATAACATACTTCCTATGCATATGCATTTTGTAGGCAACTAAATTATCAAGACAAGAAATATCTAGCGTATGCAAGGGAGACGAATAAAACATTGCCAATCTCAACATAACAAGAGGTAAATTAGTAACATAAAAATTTCTACAACCATATTTTCCTCTCTCATAATTATTGCACGTAGGAACATACTCAAATTCAATGATATAGCTATCACATAACATATTTTATATACGATCCACATGCATGCAAAGTTGACACTCTTCCAAAATAGTGGGATTATAATCAAATAAGGTCATGACCTCTCCAAAAAACTTTTATCAAAAAATTCATAAGATTGATCATTCTCCAAAATAGTGGGATCATTATTACCAAAAGTTGACACTCTTCCAAACCCACTTTCAATATTATCGCAAACATATTCATCATGAGGCTTAAATAAATTTTCAAGATCGTAAGAGGAATCACCCCAATCATGATCACTGCAATAAGTAGAGGACGTATTAGCATCCCCAAGCTTGGGATTTTGCATATTATTAGCATAATTATCACTAGGAGAATTTATCATAACACTACTGCAATCATGCTTTTCATTCAAGGAGCTATCGTGAATCACTTCATAAATTTCTTCTTTCAGCACTTCATCACAATTTTCAGAATCAAGAATCTTAAGCAAAACTTCATAAAGATAATCTAGTGCATTCAACTCACCAGCAATTGGTTCATCATAACTGGATCTTTTAAAAATATTAGCAAGTGGATGAGGATCCATAAACGCTTTCCTTCTGATTTCAATAAAACACCCAACTATACCGAACAACCAAGCAAAGTAACCAAGTAAGACATAAGGGCAAACGAAAACAAATATGACAAGAAAATGACGAAAGAAAAAGAGGGCGAATAAAAACAGAATTTTTTGTGAAGTGGGGGAGATGAAAACGAGAGGCAAATGGCAAATAATGTAAATTGAGAGGAGATGAGATTTGTAATTAGGAACCTAGTATGTGTTGAGATCATCCCCGGCAACGGCGCCAGAAATTCCTTTTAATGTCTGCTAGAACTACATCGGTATTTCCCCAAAGAGGAAGGGATGATGCAGTATAGCAGCGGTAGGTATTTCCCTTAGTAATGAGACCAAGGTTATCGAACCAGTAGGGGAACCAAGAAACACAACGTAAACGACACTTGCGCACAAATAACAAATACTCGCAACCCGACCTGTAAAAGGGGTTGTCAATCCATTTCGGGTAACGGACGTGATAGAGTTGTAAATATTGATAGATTGAACGCCAAATAAGATAAATTGCAGCAAGGTATTTTTGGGTTTTTGGTTTAGTAGATCTAAAAATAAAATCAAAGGAAAATAGATCGCAAAGGCAAATAATAAAAAAAGAGACCCGGGGGCCGTAGATTTCACTAGTGGCCTCTCTCGAGAAAAATAGCAAACGGTGGGGGAACAATTACTGTTCTGCAATTGATAGAACTTCAAATAATCATGACAATATCCAGGCAATGATCATTATTCGGTCATCACATCCAAGATTAGTATTCTGACTCCTGCCTGCATCTACTACTATTACTCCAAACATCGACCGCTATCCAGCATGCATCTAGTGTATTAAGTTCATGAAAAAAACGGAGTAATGCAATAAGAACGATGACATGATGTAGACAAGATCTATTTATGTAGAAATAGACCCCATCGTTTTATCCTTAGTAGCAACAATACATATGTGTCGGTTCCCCTTCCGTCACTGGGATCAAGCACTGTAAGATCAAATCTACTACAAAGCACCTCTTCCCATTGCAAGATAAATAGATCAAGTTGGGTAAACATAACCCAAATATTGGAGAAGAAATACGAGGCTATAGGAAATCATGCATATAAGAGATCAAAGAAGACTCAAATAACTTTCATGGATAAATAGATAGATCTGATCATAAACTCAAAGTTCATCGTATCCCAACAAACACACCGCAAAAGAGTTACATCATATGGATCTCCAAGAGACCATTGTATTGATAATCAAGAGAGAGAGAGAGAGAGAGAGAGAGAGAGAGAGAGAGAGCCATCTGGCTACTAACTACGGACCCGTAAGTCTACAAAGAACTACTCACGCATCATCGGAGAGGCACCAATGGAAGTGGTGAACCCCTCCGTGATGGTGTCTAGATTGGATCTGGTGGTTCTGGACTCTGCGGCGGCTGGAATTGATTTTCGTCGACTCCTCTAGGGTTTCTGGAATATTGGGGTACCTCTACTCCTATAAAAAGCTGAGTTGGTGATGATGGTGTGCCTACCATCCATCATTTTCGACCATCAGATCTAAATCCGACGCATGGAAGACAACCCCACCTCACATTTGCAAAAACACCCTCTCTCTACTTCCTACTCCATCTGTCCCCAACTCATCCCACCACCAGAGGCATTCGATCCTTCCAGAGAAGTGCAGAACTGCTTCCCTTGCCCTGTTCCCGGCCGACGAGGCAGAGAAAGACGGAGCAACAGCTTGACGTCGGGGAGGCGCAGCAAGGTCTTCAGACCACACAGCAAACACGGATCTCACCGGAGCGAGTTGGAGGCACATCGTCACCATCGCCGCTCCATAGTCGAAGCCAGCATCCTTGTAAAGACGACCATGGCGACCGGTAAGTCTCAAATCTTCAGCCTGAAAAGACCAGCACCCCAGGGGAGCCGCCATCGCCGAAGAAGCTTCGCCATAACCAAAAGATTGAACTCGACGAACACGACAACACCCAACCCCCGCGCCTCCGATGGGGAGCTCGTCAGCCCACCGACGAAGAGGGAGGGGACGATACTCACATGGCAAGGTCGACGACACCGCCTTGCCGACCCGCCTGAGGAGCGAAGAACTCGTGAGGAGCAAAATCTCCCCTCACACCGCCGCAACTACCAATGGAGAAGGGAGCCAAACCACTAGCCGATCCATAGATCGGCTCACGAAACACGCCGTCTAGAACGGCGGACTTATTATTCCAGAATGGCGACGAACTCATCACCAAATCGACCCGCCGGGACCTACTCCTGTACTATCTACACAACTGGAGCAGAGGAATGGGATTCCCACCTCCTCCCACCGCCGAAGCAAGCGAAGGAGGCAGGGATCCGCGCCCTCACCGGCAGGATTAGGGGAACTCTACGGTTGCTCCCTTTTGGCCCCTTTCTCTACTGTAGCAGTAAGACCCCGTTAACTCTAGACAACCGTAGACACTTCCCTGGATGTCCTCGTAACTCATAAGGCAAGGGCAGCTATGAGATGCAAGTTTTTTTTTCAGATGTACGTCTCAATCCATCTCAGATTTGTATACACGTCCATCTCCTTAAGGCAGGTACAAAAAATTGTTAAAAGAGGAGAACGTGCATAGCTTCTTTATTCTGGGTAAAAAGTGTATAGCTTAGCCGGTTTAAGTCTTGTATATGTATATAGTGAGACACATGCCCGTGCGTTGCAACAAAAAATAATTGGTGAATAATTTAAAGGAAAATAATATATGAAAATTATAGTGCCGGTGGTAAGAAACACACTTTCATATAAACTTGGTGTGGGGACCCCGACTTAGAAGTCGAGATCACCGAATGCACGTGTACAGTGATCCCAGAATCAATGCTCACTGAACACACAGAAGCTGAATAACAAGAGTCTTACATCCATACATATCGTCTTACACAAATTATGGCCATTATGGCCAAGTCTTACATAGATAAAGCCTCACGGGCTGAATAGCAAATAACTCAAATAGCGGAAGTCTTCGATAGTAGGTAGAACCCATGCCATCTGCCTTAACCCTACAGGCATTCTGACTGGGATAGCGTCCTAGTTCGCATGTTCGTCTCCAAAGAACTCTTCATCATAATCCTGTTCCTCCATGCCTGGCCAATTAAATATCCAGTGGCAAGCCAATGAGTACTTTGAATGTACTCGCAAGCAACCCATGATGTGGTTCAAAGTAACAGTGCAATTGAACAATAATGAGCATTCTAGCAAGGGCTAGAATAAATATTCAACCATCAAGTTTATGCATCAATAAACTCGCGTAACCTCTAAGACAGGTTACCGATATCAACATGAATATGATTCAACTCATCGAGTCAAGTCACCACCTTGACTCATCACACACATACTTTCACCGATGAAGTAAAATTCTGGACATAGTTTAAGTAGCACCACCCAACGATCCATGACCGTGGACACGGCTATTCGAATAGTTTTACACTCTGCAGAGGTTGCGCATTTTACCCACAAGATCCGGGGAACTTCCGTGTCATCCACGACCCGCGGTACCTCAAGTACCCGGGGTAAGTACCTGGTCATTATCTTTCCTTAGACGACACTAACATAGAGTCCACTCGTTGGTACACGGCCCTCGGGTACAAACAATAGATCACGGGACTTGCCCTAATTTCAATGTCACGCGTACCCGAAGGGACCAACGGTGTGTCCGATGCCTTGTGAAAACAGTCATGGTCGTCTATCCAAGCACGACCCCGTCCCGGGAAAGACCTCAAGTCTTCCCGTCACTAGTAATGCGGGCACCATGCTAGTATCGTCCTAAGTAATCAATAAAGCCCCGTCCCATGAGGGGTAGTGTGGTTGCACATGTTTGGTTGGGACGGTAGTCACACATAAATCTAATCCATTATTTGACCCATGCACAAGATTTACCGGCACATCACTTCTTCCTCAAGTGATGGCCTAACTCAATATCACCCTCGGGCATTAGGGGCACCCGATGGGTTCATGCAAAGATTTCAACCACGAAGGTTCAAATCACACATGCATCACTAAGTATCACTACTAACTATTTGCATGTTATCTAGCACATAGCAAGATCAAGATCAAGGCATGCATCGTGTGGTGATTCAACTAGGTCACCACCATAACTCTACCATCATGCATCGGAAACAAACGGGTTCCGAAGAACGAGTGTATCATGGTCAAAGGGCTGCTTGCCTGGATTGGCTTGGTCTTCAAAGTCTTCAAATCCTTCTCCTTCTCCTTCTACAACAACTTCGTCAAATACGGTATCTATACGTCGCATTATAACAACGGAAAAATAAGACCACAAATAAAACAGGAAAATCAAAGTGCTCAGAAAAATGTCAACTTATTTTTGTTAAATACTAGAGGGATTTCTAAGATGGGGAAAATTCTTAGTTGGAGTTTTAGAGTAACAGAATGGAATCTAATGATTTTAGAACAAGAGTTTTATTGCTCAAATTTGAATTTAAATTTGAACAGAACAGAAAAGTTTCATGGATGTGTGTGAAAGTGACACCATTAAATAGGTTGGAATATTACAAGAATTTAGGAGTTGGAATTATTTCATTTGGACCAATATTCATTTCTGTAAAAATGTTTGAAATAATTACAGAAAGAAAAAGGAGAAAATGCCCTGTGCAACTGGGCCAGAGGGGCCACAGTGCACGGCCCAGGGCATCCAGCCCGGCCGCTCGGGCGCCAGCACGCGCACGTAAGGTTTTCAAACCCGACGGGCGGGGCCCGACGGTCAGCGGCTGTGAGGGGAGGGAGAGAGGGGTGAGGATGACAGGCGGGGCCCGCCTGTCATCTCCAACCTTACGGCCACGGCGACGGCGAGCTCACCGGCGTTGATTCCGGCCACGGCGACGGCAATAGAGGGCAGGAACGGACTCAGCGTCGAGTTGTGGAGGTAGTGGTGGTGGTGCGGCACGCCGGGGAGGTCGGGTTCGCCGGCGGCGAGGTGGGACGGCGGAGGAGCCTCGGGAGGTCGTCGCTCCGGCCGATTCCGACTGCTACAGAGAGGGGAAAAATAGGGGAAAGCATCAGTTACGCATGGTGGTTCTAGATCGAGCCAAAGGAGAGGCAGAAGAGGCACGTACTGCGAGATCACCGGCGGCCCGACGCGGCGGAGCTCCGGTCGATCCCGAGCACTGAAGCTCTTCGGGGATGAACTGGTGGTGCTGGGGTGTTGCTGGGGATGAGGAGAAGCTGCTGGTGCTGTTGGAGAGGCTCGGGGGGGTCCTATTTATAGGGGAACGGCGGGGTCCCGTGGACCGGTGCGCCAGCGAGCTCCTGCTCGATGCTATAGCGCACGGGTGGCGACGGGAGCGAGTCTACGGCGTTGCTGGACGAGTCCTACATCCATTAGAGGAGAGAGGAGGACCGGGGAGGCTTCCAGACGACGCGCGCGTGCGAGGCCGAGGAGTGGACGCCGCGGACGGCCGGTGCGCGTGTGGCGACGGCCACTGGAGGGCGCAGGAGGAGGGGGGACTGCGTCGGAGTGGTTGCGGACGTCGAGGGGCATCGACTGGCGCGAGGGGGGAGCCCGAGGCTGTCGGGGGCAGACGATTGGCCGAAGCTACAGTGCGTGGGCGCACTGTAGCGCGCTCTGGAGCGCCCTTATCGCATGCCACGGCATGCCATTGGCCTCCTGGTCACGTCCACCGTGTCTGGGGGGTCCAGGGTGATGCAAGTACTACGGCTGAAGCTTTGGATGCTCTGGAGAGTCAGGGAGAGAGAAGAGAGGCTGGTGACTTGGTAGAAAATGGATGTCCAGCAAGGTGAACTAGGGTTTTTACCCCTCAATCATGGAGCTGGGGTCCTGGGGAAGTTACTGGAGGTAGCTAGTAACTGGATGAACATGTGGTAGAAAGTTGAGGCCAAGGTAAAAGGTAAAAGTGATCAAGAAGAGGGTTTTAGTAAAAAGCCAGAAGGTGTTTGATCAGTGTTTGGTCAAGCAAATGATCTCCACTTGCCATGACACTTAACAGGATTGAATGACATGTGAAAATAGGGTGCTTCACCAAATTTGGGCTCATTTGAAGAAACTAGCCAACGTAACTTTGGTGAACCCTAGAAATCAAAAGAAATGGCTTCATCTTGTTTGAGTCAAGCTAATCATCTCCCCTTGATGCACCACTTGGTGTAGTTTCATCATTTGGGGTATTGATCATGCCCACAAAGTTTGAAGCTCCAGGTAAAAAGTTGGTAATGTAAAGTTGTTCAAATTTGCATTTGAACAGAAAGGGTTTTGGGGTGTTCTGATCAAGTTGCTCTACTCCAAATCTTGTGCCATTTGGTCTAGATGCCTTATTAGGCATTTCTAGCATGTGCACCAAGTTTGAGAGCATTTGGACAAGTTTGGCAATGTAGAGTTGCTCAAACTTCAAATATGGACATAATGGTTATGGAGGGTTTTGATGATGTTTTCTTGCTTCCCAAGGCATGGGACTTGGCAAGATCATCAAATATGTCATACATGACATGATAGAATTTCCCTGGAATTTTTGGAGAATATTTCCTTTGTAAATATTTCAAAAGCTTGAAATATCCAGAAAGGGTTTTAGAGGGACTAGCCCATTATTTTGAACATGACCAAGTGTTGAAACTCTTATATATGGACAATTAATGTCCTCTGAGTCCCCCAGAATTTTGGCAAATATTTTTGAAATACTTAAATAATTTTTCCGTATTAAAGGCCATTTCTGGCCTTAAGAAAAAGCTTTTAAATAAAATAGGAAAATAACTTTTAAAATTATACTCTTGTGGTTTCTGGGAGTCCTATGACTACTAGGTTTCAAATATACTTTTTGAAATAATTTTCTCACCCTAAATCAAGCACTTGCAGTGCAAATCTCAATTCAGGGGTTTTTGGAAAACTAAATTTATAAAATACATTTTGGCCAAATTAATTTTGTAAGAAAATACTATACTGTTATATAACACTTGGCATGATCATTGGGCAGAAGTTTTGGGTATGGAGATGAATTCTACAAGAGGCAATAGTTGACTTTAATGAGCACATGAAAAAGCACATGAAGAAAAACTCAATTCCAAATAAAAGCCAAATGATGCTAAAATAATTTGCTGGTCCAAATTTTCATGCTTCATTGATGCAGTTAACATGTTTACAAAATGCAGGGTGTGACAGACCTACCCCCCTTACAAGAATCTCGTCCCCGAGATTCCTAAACTAGGTCTTAAAAGAGATCGGGAAACTCGGATCTAAGATAGTCTTCACGTTCCTAGGTTGCTTCTGCTTCGGTGTGGTTGCTCCACTGGACCTTGAAGTACTTGATGGTACGGCTTCGCGTTCGTCGTTCTGCTTCGTCGAGAATGCGAATGGGCTTCCCGCGGTAGGTCAAATCAGGCTGCAGATCAATGGCTTGGTGATCAACATCCTTGTAGAGATTGGGCTTGTCCGGAACTTGGAGACATTTCCGGAGTTGTGACACATGGAACACATTCTGCACATCGGATAGCTCAGGTGGTAGTTCCAACTGGTAAGCCACATCTCCTCGTCGTGCAGTGATCTCAAAGGGTCCAATGAACCTTGGTGCGAGCTTCCCCTTGACGTGGAAACGCTTGGTTCCCTTCAGAGGAGTTACCCGCAGGTACACATGGTCCCCGACATGGAAACTCATGTTCCGACGGTGAGTGTCAGCATAGCTCTTTTGCCTTGACTTGGCTGCCTTCAAACACTCTCTGACTAGTTGGACTTGCTCTTCTGCTGCGCGGAGAATATCCGGTCCAAAGACTAGTCCTTCTCCAGTCTCTGACCAGTTGAGGGGTGTGCGGCATCTGCGTCCGTAGAACACCTCAAATGGTGCTATCTGAAGGCTCGACTGGTAACTGTTGTTATAGGAGAACTCGGCAAAAGGGAGACAATCTTCCCATTTGGTTCCATATGCCAAGACACAGGCTCGGAGCATGTCTTCGAGAATCTGATTGACTCGTTCTGTCTGACCTCCGGTCTGTGGGTGGAAAGCCGTGCTGAAAGATAACTTGGTTCCCAAGGCTTCTTGGAACTTCTTCCAGAACCTCGAGGTGAACTGGGTTCCTCGATCTGATACAATATCCTTGGGAACGCCGTGAAGACTTACGATTCTGTCGATGTAGAGAGCTGCCAGCCGGTTGCCATCATAAGTGGTCTTGACAGGAATGAAATGGGCCACCTTGGTCAAATGATTGACTATGACCCAGATAGAGTCATGTCCCCTATTCGACCTTGGTAATCCAGTGATGAAGTCCATTCCGACTTTATCCCACTTCCACTCAGGAACTTTGAGTGGTTGAAGCAATCCAGCAGGTCGCTGATATTCAGCCTTGACCCTTTGGCACACATCACACTTTGCAACATAGGTTGCAATCTCTCTTTTCATCCCGTGCCACCAGAATCGTGCCTTCAAGTCTTGGTACATCTTGGTTCCTCCGGGGTGGATGGAATACGGAGTGTCGTGGGCTTCTTGCAGGATCAGGTTCTTCAGCTCTGTGTTGTTTGGTACGCAGATGCGGCCTTTGTACCAAACAATCCCGTGCTCGTCTTCAGAGAATCCTGGGGCCTTGCCTAGCTTCATCTCCTTCTTGATGCCTTCAATGCTTGCGTGTCCATCTTGTGCCTTCTTGACTTCGTCCATCAGGGTCGGTCTGACTTCCAAATGATCCAGAAATCCAGGGGTGACCAATTCCAAACTGAATTGTTCGAACTCCTTAAACAAGGTTGGCTGCCGTTCTTGAATAACAGCATTCAAGGAGCAAGCCTTCCTGCTTAAGGCATCGGCCACCACGTTGGCCTTCCCAGGGTGATATTGAACACTGGGGTCATAGTCTTTGATGAGTTCCAACCATCTTCGCTGCCTCATGTTCAATTCCTTCTGGGTGAAAATGTACTTCAGACTTTTGTGGTCCGTGTATATCTCACACCGTTTCCCGAGGAGGTAATGCCGCCACGTCTTCAAGGCATGAACTACTGCCGCTAACTCAAGATCGTGAGTAGCGTAGTTCTCCTCATGAGGTCGTAGCTGCCTGGAGAGGTATGCTATGACTCGGCCTTCTTGCATCAGAACGCTTCCCAATCCGGTTCGAGAGGCATCACAATATATCACGAACTCCTTGTGAATATCAGGTGTTGCCAGAACTGGGGCGGTGGTCAATCTCTTCTTGAGCTCTTGGAAGCTTTCTTCGCATTTAGGCGTCCACTCGAACTTCTTGTCCTTCTTGAGGAGCTGATTCATTGGCCGTGCAATGCTAGAGAATCCTTCCACGAATTTGCGGTAATAGCCCGCAAGTCCGAGGAATCTTCTGACTTCCTTGACGGTCGTTGGAGATTGCCATTGGGTCACAGCTTCGATCTTTGCGGGATCTACTGACAATCCTTCCTCGGTCAAGACATGACCTAAGAATCCAACTTTATGCAGCCAGAACTCACACTTGCTGAATTTGGCATACAGTTGGTGCTCTCGAAGCTTGTCTAGGACCATCCTCAGATGCTGCTCATGCTCTTCCTCCGACTTCGAGAAGACAAGAATGTCATCAATAAAGACGACAACGAACTTGTCCAAATATTCCATGAAGACTTTATTCATGAGATACTTGAAGTAGGCTGGGGCATTGGTTAACCCAAAGGACATGACCATGCACTCGTACAGGCCATATCTGGTTACGAATGCCGTCTTCGGAATATCTTGGGGTCTGATCTTCAGCTGGTAGTACCCAGATATGAGGTCGATCTTGGAGAACACCTTGGCTCCGCTGAGCTGATCAAACAGATCTTCGATCTTGGGAAGCGGATATTTGTTCTTGATTGTAACTTCATTGAGGGAACAATATTCAATGCATAAGCGGATGGTACCGTCCCTCTTTGCCTCAAACAGAATAGGAGATCCCCAAGGGGAGGCAGTTGGGCGGATAAATCCCTTCCTTAGCTGCTCTTCCAGCTGCTTCTTCAACTCGGCTAATTCTTCCGTCCCCATTCTATAAGGCTTCTTATAGATGGGTCCTGCTCCGGGCACGAGCTCGATGATGAACTCAATGTCACGGTCAGGGGGCATTCCCGGTAGTTCATCCAGAAAGACATCAGGATACTCACATACCACCGGTACTTGTTCTAGCCCAACTTCAGATAGACAGTTGACTTGCGCGGCTTGAGCGGAAGAGGAGTTGGAAGCAAACTTGACTTCGACTCCTTGGTCATTGGTCACAGTGACTGCCCGATTGACACAGTCTAACAAGCCTTGGTGCTTACTGAGCCAATCCATCCCTAGGATCACATCCAAGCCTTGCGATCTCAGGATGATAAGGTCTGCTAGGAAATCTACACCGTTAATGGTAATACCGACTCCTTTGCAGCCTATCTTGGCTCTCATCTCGGCTCCGGGGGTTTGTACCACCATAGGGTTATTCAGGGGTGTAGGGGTCATGCCACTTTTTAATGCAAATCTTTGAGTGACAAATGAATGCGTTGCTCCAGAATCAAACAAGACAGTTGCAGGTGCTGAGTTGACAAGGAACGTACCCAGCACGACGTCCGGGTCTTCCTGGGCTTCTTCAGCAGTGACGTGATTCACACGCCCCTTCCCATGGTTAGGTGGATTGCGAGGAGCTGGGTTCCTTGGTGGCATCCCGCGGCCTTGTCCCTGGTTCTGCGCATTGGGGCGCGGGGCATCAGGCTTCTTGTTGGGGCACACCCTTGAGATGTGTCCGGACTGACCACATCCAAAGCAAGTGACTTGGTTTGGATTGTTGATCTTGTTGCCACCACTGGTATTGGGGTTGAAAGTTGGCCTTGCATACTGCTGAGGCTGGGGGTTGGTGCGAGGTGCAGGAGCTCTTGGTTGCTGATAGGTTGGCTTGGCCGGGGCTGACTGCCACGGACAAGGCTTCTGGTTGCTGGAACTTCCCTTACTGACCAACTTATGCTTGCGAGTGTCTTCCAAAGCACGCCGCTTGTCTTCAAGCATAAGTGCCTTGTTCACCAGGTCAGGGAAGGATGGGCAGTCGCACACGACAAGCGAGTATTGCAGAGTCTGATTGAGGCCTTCCATGAAGCGCTCCCTTTTTGCAGCATCAGTGCTGACATCATCAGGGGCATACCTTGACAGAACACTGAACTTCTGCATGTACTCCTTGGCAGTGCCACTTCCTTGCTTCAGGGCTCGGAACTCACGCTTTTTGATAGCCATGATTCCGGAAGGAATGTGGGCCTTGCGGAATTCTGCCTTGAAGTTGACCCAAGTGATGTCTTGTTCAGCGTGCATGACCTTGAATCCATCCCACCAAGCTCTAGCAGTCCCCCCGAGGCAGTGGGCTGCATAAGCCACCTTCTCGCGGTCTTCGGTGCATCCGACTAGTTCCATTATTTCCTCAATGGAGCAGATCCAGTCGTCTGCATCCAGGGGTTCAGCATTCTCGATAAAAGTTGGCGGTGCATGCTTCTTGAACTCTGCCAACGTGGAACGTCCATTGCCATTCCCCGCCGGCTGGCGGTTTTTGGTGACAACTTGAGCAATCAGCTGAAGGGCTGCAGTGTTGGCTTGGCGTTCCTCTCGGAAAGCTTGGAGAAGCTGAGCCATGTCCATGTTCGGAGGAGGTGGTGGTGGTGGAGCTTGGTCATTGGTTTGGTCGCGGCCTGCCTCTGACTGAGCGGATGCTCCGGCTTCAAGCTGCTGGGTAGAGGTACCAGTACGAGTTACAACAGGCATCCTGTTGGAGCGGTAAAAGGTCTCATGACTTGGAAGAGGCAAAGCAAGATAGATGGGTGCCTAGTAGGGGGTGGGTATGACACTAATCAAATCATGCAAGGACCGAAAGGCCAAAACACATTCATTAAAATCCAAATGGGTGATTTAGTCGTTTACATATTCCCGAAGGAAGAATACGACATACATCTAGACACAACAAAAGAAAACACTAGATGGTTTCATATGAACCATACAAGGACTAGACTGCGCATAGGGGTTACACGACCTATCCTACCGTAGGGGTCACAACTGGCATATCCGAGTAGCGAATAATGCCTAAGCGGCGGAATGCTCGGTCGCGTATTCCGGCTCTTCTGGGTCTTCCTCCTTGTCTTCATCTGTCTAGGCCCCCTTGTCACTTGAGGGTGTGAGGAAGTGGAGGAGTTGGATACGACGGTGCTTCGTCGGAGGTGCAGGGAAAAGCTTGCGATATTCCCTTGCCGTCATCTGGCGTCGCCGAGGTGGTTCTTCATTCTTGGAAGATACATCCTCGGAGGTCCTTCCGCCTCGATACGCGATAGCGGACTGTCCAGAAGGTGCTCCTTCCTTCTTGATCCTATTTGTCTTCTCTTGAGCTCGACGAAGAAGTGCCTTGGTCTTGTGAAGTTCTTCTCGAAGCTTCATTGATTCCGAGGCCAAGTCTTGTGCCAAGCTGTCGGCACATAGACTGAAGTAGGTCTGGAACCGAAGCGAGAGTCCTTCCTTCAGTGGAGGGGCTAGTGCGCTGCTTTCTTCTTCACCTTCCTTCCGGTAAGGTAAGAAGCGAGTTGTCATCTTAGCTGCCATCTCCGGAAGAAGCTCGCGGAGACGGGTTAGTGCCTTGAGTGTAGCAGCCTCGACAGCGAGAGGTAGTGTTGCCATCTGGGATCCCTCGAAGAACCAACTTGTGGGAGGATCGTTGGCCTTCACGATCACTTCCACATGGTACTCCACCTCAGTGTCGCTAACCCAATGCTCAAGGTAGGTGAGGATGGGCGCTCGGTGGAACTGACACTCCTGGAGGCTATCCTCGAGAAGTAAGGGAAACCCAGTGGTCAGGTGCTCTTCGGGTACAGCGGCCATCTACAAAGGTGGAATAGGAGGGGTTAATAAGCTGATGAAATCTCAGGTTTAGAAAAGAAGAGAGGTTCAGAAGGTTTTTGAAAAAGGGTCTCATCTAACTAACGCACATGCTAACTAAGGCTTCCTACAGTCAGGATGGCTCTGGTACCATCTTTGTGGGGACCCCGACTAAGAAGTCGAGATCACCGAATGCACGTGTACAGTGATCCCAGAGATCAATGCTCACTGAACACACAGAAGCTGAATAAGAAGAGTCTTACATCCATACATATCGTCTTACACAAATTATGGCCATTATGGCCAAGTCTTACATAGATAAAGCCTCACGGGCTGAATAGCAAATAACTCAAATAGCGGAAGTCTTCGATAGTAGGTAGAACCCATGCCATCTGCCTTAACCCTACAGGCATTCTGACTGGGATAGCGTCCTAGTTCGCATGTTCATCTCCAAAGAACTCTTCATCATAATCCTGTTCCTCCATGCCTGGCCAATTAAATAACTAGTGGCAAGCCAATGTGTACTTTGAATGTACTCGCAAGCAACCCATGATGTGGTTCAAAGTAACAGTGCAATTGAACAATAATGAGCATTCTAGCAAGGGCTAGAATAAATATTCTACCATCAAGTTTATGCATCAATAAACTCGCGTAACCTCTAAGACAGGTTACCGATATCAACATGAATATGATTCAACTCATCGAGTCAAGTCACCACCTTGACTCATCACACACATACTTTCACCGATGAAGTAAAATTCTGGACATAGTTTAAGTAGCACCACCCAACTATCCATGACCGTGGACACGGCTATTCGAATAGTTTTACACTCTGCAGAGGTTGCGCACTTTACCCACAAGATCCGAGGAACTTCCGTGTCATCCACGACCCGCGGTACCTCAAGTACCCGGGGTAAGTACCCGGTCATTATCTTTCCTTAGACGACACTAACATAGAGTCCACTTGTTGGTACACGGCCCTCGGGTACAAACAATAGATCACGGGACTTGCCCTAATTTCAATGTCACGCGTACCCGAAGGGACCAACGGTGTGTCCGATGCCCTGTGAAAACAGTCATGGTTGTCTATCCAAGCACGACCCCATCCCGGGAAAGACCTCAAGTCTTCCCGTCACTAGTAATGCGGGCACCATGCTAGTATCGTCCTAAGTAATCAATAAAGCCCCGTCCCATAAGGGGTAGTGTGGTTGCACATGTTTGGTTGGGACGGTAGTCACACATAAATCTAATCCATTATTTCACCCATGCACAAGATTTACCGGCACATCACTTCTTCCTCAAGTGATGGCCTAACTCAATATCAACCTCGGGCATTAGGGGCACCCGATGGATTCATGCAAAGATTTCAACCACGAAGGTTCAAATCACACATGCATCACTAAGTATCACTACTAACTATTTGCATGTTATCTAGCACATAGCAAGATCAAGATCAAGGCATGCATCGTGTGGTGATTCAACTAGGTCACCACCATAACTCTACCATCATGCATCGGAAACAAACGGGTTCCGAAGAACGTGTATCATGGTCAAAGGGCTGCTTGCCTGGATTGGCTTGGTCTTCAAAGTCTTGAAATCCTTCTCCTTCTCCTTCTTCAGCAACTTCGTCAAATACGGTATCTATACATCGCATTATAACAACGGATAAATAAGACCACAAATAAAACAGAAAAATCAAAGTGCTCAGAAAAATGTCAACTTATTTTTGTTAAATACTAGATGGATTTCTAAGATGGGGAAAATTCTTAGTTGGAGTTTTGGAGTAACAAAATGGAATCTAATGATTTTAGAACAGGAGTTTTATTGCTCAAATTTGAATTTAAATTTGAACAAAACAGAAAAGTTTCATGGATGTGTGTGAAAGTGACACCATTAAATAGGTTGGAATATTACAAGAATTTAGGAGTTGGAATAATTTCATTTGGACCAATATTCATTTCTGTAAAAATGTTTGAAATAATTACAGAAAGAAAAAGGAGAAAATGCCCTGTGCAACTGGGCCAGAGGGGCCACAGTGCACGGCCCAGGGCATCCAGCCCGGCCGCTCGGGCGCCAGCGCGCGCACGTCAGGTTTTCAAAACTGACGGGCGGGGCCCGGCGGTCAGCGGCTGTGAGGGGAGGGAGAGAGGGGTGAGGATGACATGCGGGGCCCGCCTGTCATCTCCAACCTTACGGCCACGGCGACGGCGAGCTCACCGGCGTTGATTCCGGCCACGGCGACGGCAACGGAGGGCAGGAACGGACTCAGCGTCGAGTTGCGGAGGTAGTGGTGGTGGTGCGGCACGCCGGGGAGGTCGGGTTCGCCGGCGGCGAGGTGGGACGGCGGAGGAGCCTCGGGAGGTCGTCGCTCCGGCCGATTCCGACTGCTACAGAGAGGGGAAAAAGAGGGGAAAGCATCAGTGACGCATGGTGGTTCTAGATCGAGCCAAAGGAGAGGCCGAAGAGGCCCGTACTACGAGATCACCGGCGGCCCGATGCGGCGGAGCTCCGGTTGATCCCGAGCACTGAAGCTCTTCGGGGATGAACTGGTGGTGCTGGGGTGTTGCTGGGGATGAGGAGAAGCTGCTGGTGTTGTTGGAGAGGCTCGGGGGGGGTCGTATTTATAGGGGAACGGCGGGGTCCCGTGGACCGGTGCGCCGGCGAGCTCCTGCTCGACGCTACAGCGCACGAGAGGCGACGAGAGCGAGTCTACGGCGTTGCTGGACGAGTCCTACGTCCATCAGAGGAGAGAGGAGGAGCGGGGAGGCTTCCAGACGACGCGCGCGTGCGAGGCCGAGGAGTGGACGCTGCGGACGGCCGGTGCGCGTGTGGCGACGGCCACTGGAGGGCGCAGGAGGAGGGGGGACAGCGCCGGAGTGGTTGCGGACGTCGAGGGGCATCGACTGGCGTGAGGGGGGGGAGCCTGAGGCTGTCGGGGGCAGACGATTGGCCGAAGCTACAGTGCGTGGGCGCACTGTAGCGCGCTCTGGAGCGCCCTTATCGCATGCCACGGCATGCCATTGGCCTCCTGGTCGCGTCCACCGTGTCTGGGGGTCCAGGGTGATGCAAGTACTATGGCTGAAGCTTTGGATGCTCTGGAGAGTCAGGGAGAGAGAAGAGAGGCTGGTGACTTGGTAGAAAATGGATGTCCAGCAATGTGAACTAGGGTTTTTACCCCTCAATCATGGAGCTGGGGTCCTGGGGAAGTTACTGGAGGTAGCTAGTAACTGGATGAACATGTGGTAGAAAGTTGAGGCCAAGGTAAAAGGTAAAAGTGATCAAGAAGAGGGTTTTAGTAAAAAGCCAGAAGGTGTTTGACTAGTGTTTGGTCAAGCAAAGGATCTCCACTTGCCATGAAACTTAACAGGATTGAATGACATGTGAAAATAGGGTGCTTCACCAAATTTGGGCTCATTTGAAGAAACTAGCCAACGTAACTTTGGTGAACCCTAGAAATCAACATAAATGGCTTCTTCTTGTTTGAGTCAAGCTAATCATCTCCCCTTGATGCACCACTTGGTGTAGTTTCATCATTTGGGGTATTGATCATGCCCACAAAATTTGAAGCTCCAGGTAAAAAGTTGGTAATGTAAAGTTGTTCAAATTTGCATTTGAACAGAAAGGGTTTTGGGGTGTTCTGATCAAGTTTCTCTACTCCAAATCTTGTGCCATATGGTCTAGATGCCTTATTAGGCATTTCTAGCATGTGCACCAAGTTTTAGAGCATTTGGACAAGTTTGGCAATGTAGAGTTGCTCAAACTTCAAATATGGACAGAATGGTTATGGAGGGTTTTGATGATGTTTTCTTGCTTCCCAAGGCATGGGACTTGGCAAGATCATCAAATATGTCATACATGACATGATAGAATTTCCCTGGAATTTTTGGAGAGTATTTCCTTTGTAAATATTTCAAAAGCTTGAAATATCCAGAAAGGGTTTTAGAGGGATTAGCCCATTATTTTGAACATGACCAAGTGTTGAAACTCTTATATATGGACAATATATGTCCTCTGAGTCCCCCTGAATTTTGGCAAATATTTTTGAAATACTTAAATAATTTTTCCCTATTAAAGACCATTTCTGGCCTTAAGAAAAAGCTTTTAAATAAAATAGGAAAATAACTTTTAAAATTATACTCTTGTGGTTTCTGGGAGTCCTATGTCTACTAGGTTTCAAATATACTTTTTGAAATAATTTTCTCACCCTAAATCAAGCACTTGCAGTGCAAATCTCAATTCAGGGGTTTTTGGAAAACTAAATATATAAAATACATTTTGGCCAAATTAATTTTGTAAGAAAATACTATACTGTTATATAACACTTGGCATGATCATTGGGCAGAAGTTTTGGGTATGGAGATGAATTCTACAAGAGGAAATAGTTGACTTTAATGAGCACATGAAAAAGCACATGAAGAAAAACTCAATTCCAAATAAAAGCCAAATGATGCTAAAAAAATTTGCTGGTCCAAATTTTCATGCTTCATTGATGCAGTTAACATGTTTACAAAATGCAGGGTGTAACACTTGGGTTTCGATCATCGACCCACATATGTACACTCCCTGTATTATTAGGCCACCGGGCCATGTGTTTCGGTCATCGGCGTTCATATGATACCCCATCTATCAGTATTTTTAGGTCAGCGTGCCATGGTTCTGGTTGTCGCTGCTCACGAACCACCTATGGAAGTTCTCATAGCAGGGTCCTTATTTTCTAAGTCATGAGCACTATATTTTTCTTTGTCTCCCGCCCTCTCCCAACCAAAAAAGATAGTTTATAAATAGGAAAAAGCTATGGTTCAACCGGCGGATCAAACGCACTGCATCCGCCACCTCCTAAGTACAACACGTGTCCTTATCCTTTCTGTATGTACTATCAGCCTTCATACGCCTGATCGTAGTCATGGTTGCTACTCGAGCGAGCAGGTTAGAGCTCCACTCTGGCCACCATCAATTCAGTTGCGCCGCTCCAGACTCCCCTCTCGCCCTATGTCGTCGCTCAGACCGGCGATACTTTTTATACTTTTCGCAACAAAGGCTTTGTTGCAAAAGCCGTCCCGCAACTCATCTTTCTTGCATAAACTTATTGAATCACACAATAGATTACATCATCTTTTCAGTGAATAAATTTGTACAATATTATTCATGTTATAAAAGTCTTCCCGCAAGATCATCTATGTTACAAAAAACGTCCAGACGAAAAAAATAATTCTGCAACACCACGACTATTGCAAAAGTCTTTCCGCAACATCACCTATGTTGCAAAAAAGGCCGAAGACTTTTTAAAAAAAATAGGACGTAGATAACATTTCGATGGTTTTGCAACAAAGCAATTGTTGCAGAGCGAATCGCGCAACATCTATATTGTTGAAATTCAGGTCACACCTCATTGGGTAGATCTGACAGCTATTCATGGCTCAATGCAACAAACACACATGAGGCGGCGAATCTTTTAAAAAATCCTCGACGGACGCGTAGAGCAGCCCAATGATTGTCCTCAGCCGGCTGATAATCACGCTGTGTGTGCCGCCTCCATTGTGAGCCACGCGTTCTCAGCATAAAGACAAGTGCAAGCACCTTATTTCGGCAACAACAGTGGTGTTGCAAATCTTGGCGACGGACGACTACTATGATGTGATGCGGCTTCGTTTTCTAGAAATAATCCCGCGACAAGTCCTTTGTTGCAAAAAAGATTAACATCCACAACAAACCGATCGTTGCAAAAAGTTCTAAAAAATATCCGGAACAAATTATTTGTTGCAAAAAAACCTGCAACAAGACATCTGCTATAAAAAATTCTGCAACTAAATGTCAGCTGCAAGAAATTTTCGCAACCAGGCATGTGTTGCAATGGTGGAGTAACGCCTGGCCGCTGGATAAGTCACGTTCAGCCAATCTTTCAAAAAGATCAGCCGGCGGACGCGTAGCGTGCCTCGATTAACGGGTTAATCCAATAATTTTTAGAATTGTGTGTGTTACGACCATTTTCTAAGTATTAGTTGCAAATGTAATGAGAGGAAAAAAAATGATGCACGTGCTTCTATACCGTGACTAAACCATAGTGGCGCAGGTCTGTTGGGGCCGGGATAAAGTGCTTGTTTCTGCAACTCGACCATTGTTTCAGGAATTAATGAGTGGGGAGATGACTGAGCCACGTGCCAGGAGATCTATCGGACGGCTGCATGGGCGTAGCTTGAACAGCCATCAAGCTGGCGGATGTATCGCGCAAATCGGTCGGTGGACACATAGCAGGGCCCTTAAAAATAACCCAAATTGATTGTGACCCATGGCAAAGTCATCCTTCGTTCGACCATAGCTCAGGGTAGATCGGCTTCGTTCGGCCACAACTCAAAAGTAGATGGGCTTTGTTTGGCCACAACTAAAGTGTAGATCGGCTTTGTTTCCTCACAAATTAGGCCCCGGGCGGCGGATGGTCTGACGCAGGCAAGCAACATTCTAGAGGCACGTCAGAATTGCAGCGCAAAATAAATCAAAGAAACCGGACCGCAAGTTGATTCTGGAAAAAGGTTAGATTTTTTTGGCAAAATGCCATGATGCTACCAAGAATATATCATTTTTTATTGATATTTTTATTCATCAATTATTTTTCTCGTTGCAACGCACGGGCATATATGCTAGTTTCTATTATTACATGGCAGTGCACGGTCATCCGGCTTTTGCCTGTAGCAACGCACGGGGATGCTCCTAGTTATAGAGCAAAGAGGCGGTCCGGGGGGCACCAGAGGTGTGCACAACCCACCAGGGAGCACCTGGGCCTCCTGGCACACCCTGGTGGGTTGTGCTCCCCTCGTAGCACCCCCCACGTGCTTCTCCGGCCCACTGGATGTCTTTTGGTCCATAAAAATCCACAAAAAGTTTCACTGCATTTGGACTCCATTTGGTATTGATTTCCTGCGATGTAAAAAACATGTAGAAAACAACAATTGTCACTTGGCACTATGTCAATAGGTTAGTACTAAAATGATATAAAATTACTATAAAATGATTGCAAACCATACAAGAATGATAATATAACAGCATGGAATAATCAAAAATTATAGATACGTTGGAGACGTATCACACCGCAAGGTGGCCCGAACCTGGGTAAACTGCCTTGTTCCATTTCCTCCTAGTTCATCGAGCTAGGCCATGAGATCGACGAGTAGGCAGACATGGGAGGTTGAGTTCTTCGCACACACCCCATAGTTCGAATCTATCTAGGGTCTGCGGAGCCCCGAATCCGACAGTGCCCTTGAACTATTCCACCCCCTATTTTTTACTGACCATGGCCCCTCCGTACTCTGCAATGTTGGAGCCACTGGACTTTGTCTTAACCCCGAAGATCTTCAGCCACATGCCGAAGTGTGGCTCACAACAGAGGAAAGCCTCACAGACTTTGATGAAAGAGGCAAGGTGGAGAATGGACTTCGGGGCCATATGGTGAAAATCAAGCCTATAATAGAACATGACCCCGCGCACAAAGGGGTGCACCAGGAAACCGATGCCTCAGACGAGGTGGGGTGAAGACCACCAACTCCCCTGCGCTGGGAATGAGCGCTTGTTGGCCAGTGGCTAGAGCATGGGCAGCGATGGACAGCGATGTAGCTCTACGATGGTGCCCTCCGTCACCGTGGAACCACCCCAATGCCCCTTGAAGGTGGCGGCCATGGCTGGCGAGGAAGGTTGGACTCGCTAAAAGAGAAGGGAGTGTGAGATTAAATCTGGGCACTGGATCTAGGAGAAGCAGTAGGCGCGGAGAATGAGAGCACCACTGGTACAGTGAGGTGCTATACAAATGGTTTTTAACCCCTTTCCGCGACGGAATTTTGAACCTTCGCCAGGTGAGTGTGGGCGATAGGGGGGTCTTTCCCACACGACCCAGAAACCATCAGGGATAGGGAGTAGTAATGCATATGTTTTGCATAACTAAGCGTATGTGTTGCTGGCATGTATCCCAAATGCGATTCTTCACACAACTGTTTTTGATATCTCGCATATCCCTGCTCCATCCTTGCTACTGATTTGTGCTTCCATTGCCATCGCAACCGGTATTCTGTGGGTGCTACGTTTACGATGCACGCCCTATCACAAATAGTTCATGATTATAGAATGTTTATGATAAGTAGACAATCACACACATTTACTTTCCCTTGATTGTATGCGATTTGACGACATCATAAACAATCCATAATTGCAAAGTGTGTGCGATAAGGTGACTTTCGCAAACATTTAATAATAAGGAACTATGTGCGCTGTTGTTGTTAATCACACATGTTTTTTCTTGGTCGATCGTGTGTGAAGTAGAGATTCATCGCACATGTAGTGGATCTGAGCAACGTGACCAATCTCCACGTTTATCATAGACATTTTGCTTTCCCAAACTGTGTGCAATGTACTGGCCTACAAAACCTAATTTATTGCTAATTTAATCCGTACATTTAAAAATCACAGATTTTGAATTTGAAAGTAGGCAATAACTTATTTCATATCAACCCATTTTTATTACAAATATAGGTTCAAGCACGAATGCATAATTCGATGCACATGTACATATACTGAAGAACTACAGAAGCACCAACTAAAGAATGATGAACCATAGTTGTACTAAAGACTGTAAAGAGAGAGGCGAAAGACATTCTGGTTGCTAGAGAAGGTGAAGCAGAATGCCCATATTGTGCTCTCCTCCAAATATAATGCACACCCGGCTCTAGGGCAACCCCTTGTGATGGTTACCCGCCCATCCTTCACTGTCTTCATTAGGACTGCTCGATGCTTATTGTAGTCTCGATGAAATACTTTAACCTTCATTGCATGTCCACCAATCATGTACTTTGCGAGGTAATCCTAAGTAAACTGCTATGGGAACCACTGCAAATGAAAAAGATTCAGACATTGTTGTGAAACAACTCATTTTGGGCGGTAAAAAGGGAAGGCTACAGAGTTCGTACTTACCATCCTCCAACTCATTGTTGTGCTGGATAGAGCGTAAAAAAATAATTCGATTGCCACCATTCGTATCCTTTTGCTAATAATCCTTATCAGCTTCCTCACTTGATGGTGCTTAATGAATATCTAATTTCCCCATATGCAAAAGGGTCTATGCATGGATCTTTGCCAAGGACATATGTACCTACAAGCAACAAGTCAATAACATAAGCTAAAAAGTGTCCAGGCCTAGATCTATATGCACGACATAATGGAATGAGGGGGGATTTAAAATTCGAGGGATGAAACTAACCTCAACGGAAAATGCTGGCCACTCCCATCGTCATCCTGCATAAGTAGTGGAAAGGCATGATAAGTACAACAACCTTAACATCAAACTAATATAGTGTAGCGACCACGATCCGAATGGACCGAAGTCTCTGTGTTCTGTGTCATCCCTGGATCGGTATGCTGACACACACAGTACAAACATGATTTATAACAGAGGTAAATCACATGTATTAAGTAACGTAAATACTATTACCTCAAATCGATCATAGCGGAAGCAACAAGGTTGTGGATTCCCATCAACACCAACGGCAAAGTTGAGTGTAGAAATTGTAACCCCTAACGTATCACTTACTCGTCGTAAGATAATCCCGCAACATAAAACGTTGCAGCCCGAAAAATGGGTCAGCACATGGAATATGTTGGCAAATTCACACTGTAATGATAATGATGAACAAGCCTACAACTACATGCATATTTGGCTGGTGGAGGCTGTAAGGGTAAAGTTTTTGCGTAAAGCCAATTTTTCCCTACTTCAAAGGAATGCATTTTAATTAACTATCATGGTAGTTGAAAAATTGTTGAGAAGATAGACATCCTCTCAACCCCAATTAAAAGTAATCATTAAACCCAACAAAATTAATTAAAGTAACATGTTGAGATGCACATGATAATCCAAGTACCAGATACTCAAGACGTCCATAATCGGGGACAGGCTAATCATGATCAGTTTGTACACTCTGCAGAGGTTTGTGCACTTTCCCCACAAGACTCGATCGCCTCCGTTTGGTTTCTCGCACTACATGGTGTTTGAGAAACGGATGACCGAGACACAGTCTTTCCGAAGAGGTCCCCTTAACCAGATAGATAGGCCGGTACACCTACAAAACCCAACTACATCTGCTAGCTCATCATGGAAAGGTTTCCCACAACTTACTCAACTATGCCAGAGCCCATAATGGCATGTGGCTGCACACAGAAGTTTCTAGCATGAAAAATCTCATGATCCCTTTGAGCCTGGGTGGCGGTCCAAAAGAAAAACAGGCAATCTTGGAATACCCAAGTGCCTCAATCCACCCAGATGTGTATTAAAGTTGCCACCTTAAGTTGAACCATTAATTAACAACTCACATCTGTCATGGATTTCACTCAAACCCAAACCACGTCTACGAGCATAGCATGTCCTAACAACAAACGTAGAAGTAACTCCCAGGGGTTTGAATGTAATGCAGGTAATCGCTACTACCTCAAACTACTTCCCAATCCCACAAGTTAATTGATCCTACTCATGCAATGTGTGAGGGGTTTGACTAATGCAATGAAAACTGGGTAATTGGAAAGCATGATCAAATTGTTACTTGCCTGCAATGTTGATGAAGATGATTCGCACTCAAAAATCTGGATAGATCTACTCGTCACACTCCGGTCAATCTATCGTAAGCAAGCAATAGTAACCACACATAAGCAATCACTCAGAAAGATCAGACAGATCGAATAAACACTTCGGAAAACTTCGAAAACAAACGAATGTCTCTTGAAACACAAAACAATTTCCAACAGTACCAAAATTATGTGAATTTGGCCTTATCGGAAAGTTTAGGTCAAGAGCTTCGATTTGCAAAAAGAATCAACTAAAACTGAGTTACGAAACTCAAGTTATGATCAAACAAAGTTCAAATTTAAAACTAGTTGAATTCAAAATTTAAACTTTTCAAAAACATGTTTGAGTTGTATTATTGGAAAGAGGGCTTCGTAGCGAAGACGTGGGCGTTGGTTTCGTTGAATTTGGACTAACAGGTAAAAGGATATGGCCGTTTGAAGTGTAGGGACTATTCTGTAAATAAATTATTCACATCCAAGTCCCTGGCCAGAAATCTAAAAGAAAAAGAAAAACTATCGAGTGAACGCTCGTTTTCTAGTCTTAACTGGCGAACGTTCACTCTATAACTAAACCTAAAAAAAATATAAACCGATCTAATCAGAAAACCGG
>LR738711.1:397287456-397323482 GCA_902687465.1 Secale cereale | reverse complement strand
GGGGTTATTACCTAGCTGGTTTCTCAAAAAAAAACCAGTGGATCGGCGGTTCGGGCGGATCCAAAGAAAACGGACCAAACAGATCGGACTCCGGCGAGCTTTTTAGAACTACGACGAGGGGAGGTTGGACGGCGGCGGCTCCGGGGCGAGGGGCGGGGCACGGCAGCGGCGGGGAGGCGATGGCTGCGGGCGATGGCGCAGGTGGAGCGGCGCGGCGGTGCGGTGGCGAGGAGCAGCGGCGGCGGCGGTTGTTGGCAGCGGCGGCGGCGAAAGTGCGGGCGTCGGCGGCGATGCGAGGGCAGCGGCGGCGCGCGGGAGCGAGGGGAGAGAGGAGCGGCGGCGCTCTTATATGGAGGGCGTGGACTCGGGCTGCTTGTGGAAGGGGGCGAGGGGAGAGGCGGTGGCGGCAGAGTCCGTTCGGGACATGGCGGCGGCGGTGGTCGCGTGCTGGAGGAGGAAGGCGACGGGGTGGCTGGGCTGGGCCTGGCTCGGGTGCTGGGCCGGCCCAGTTCGGCGGACACAGCTTTTTTTTTCTCTTTTTAAAACAAATTTTTTTAACAGACAGAAAAACGAATAAAAAAAATAAAACCAAAATATTATATAGGCATATAATATATGAAAATTTGCAGAAAAATAAGACCTACAACATGGACATTTTTCTACAGCCAAATAAAATGCCCATAAAATCTAATAAATAAAAGGTCCTATTGTTGCAATAAAAATCCAGAAAAATCATTTTTAAAATACCAAAATGAATTCAAATTTATTTCTCTCCAATTTTCTGTTGTAGGGAATCATGTTACCCTATTTTCCATGTATTTTATTTTTGGAGAAAAATAATTTGAATAAAAACCAAATAACTCAATATTTGTAATTGAGTTGCAGAAATTTTCAGAAAACTTCCAACTCATATTTCCTATAATTTGAAGAAGTCATTTTATCTTCTCTCGGGAAAATCATTGAGTTGCTTAAAGTCTCTGAATTGAAAATATTTCGATGATGAATTTCAAAATCCTTCCAAACCCTTTATCATTTAAAATAAATGGAAGAAGTCATATTATCTTCACTCTAGGGTTTTGTGTTGAAAAGAATTTGAATTCCCACGGAGACCAAAAAGCAAAGTGAAAGTTTTGGGAAAGTCATTTTATTCCCTCTCATTTAACTTTCAAAAGTTTCGAATTTCACTCAATTTCACTCAGCACATCAAACAGCAATCAAATCTATCTATTTATTATAACATTCCAAAATTTAGAATTTTGGGATGTTACATATAGCCAAGGTAAACAACATCATCTCCAAATGATAACTTGAATATGTTGCTTTCAGCATGCTGTTAAAGCTGATATAAAACGGAAGGGGATGTTACCAACAACATGCTTAACATCCACCAAATATTGCAATTCAAACTGGTATTGTTGAAATGAATAGAATGTAGCTCAAGCTTAAACATCACACTGGATAAATGTGTAAAACTGATATAAAGGGCATGTGTTAAGGATACCAGGCATAACTAGAACCAAATATAGCCGTTCAAACTGGTATTGATGAAATCAAGATACACAGTTGCGACTTGTACATAATGAACATAACAATGTGAATGACTAAAATAAACAAGGCATAAAATGATTGGTATAAGAACCAAATATAGCCGTTGAAAACGGGACAAGGGTTCACTACAACCAACCTAACAAGCAAATACAGATATACGGGGCATATGGTAGAAAACTGGACAAATGCTCACTGCAACCAACCTAACAAGCAAATATAAATAAACAAGGCATCTGCTTGATAACTGGACAAATGCTCACCGCAACCAACCTAACAACCAAATACAGATAAACAAGGCATCTACTCACTATAAACAACCAATATAGCAATTCATGAAACTGAAGTGGACATTTCATACTTAAACATCATATAGCCCTATTGAACATTACATTTTTGTATAGCTGAAATAATTAAACACGTCACCATTAAAACACTGCATGGAAAAAGCTATTACAATAAATGGTGCGTGATGGATAGCTAGAAAAAGTAAGATTTGTTGATAGGATGTTGCCTCACTTGTCATGGACGGGATCTTCTAGTTGGAAGAGCACAGACCCATGGTGCGCTCTTTAATGTCGCAGATGGGCTTTTTCACCTTGGAATAACCTTTGTGGTTGCCCTCCTCATGGTCGTGGTCGATGAGATCTGACTTGGCAATTGAGGATCTGTGGGGACCCTACTTACAAAGTTGAAGCCACTGGATGCATGTGTACTGTGATCCCACAGATCAATGCTCACTGAACACACATAAGCTGAATAACAAGAGTCTTACATCCTTACATACAGTCTTACACAAATTATGACCATTATGGGCAAGTCTTACATAGATAAAGCCTCAAGGGCTGAACATCGAGTGAAACACAAGCAGCGGAAATCCTCATTGATAAGTAGAACCCATGCTATCTGGCTTAACCCTACAGGCATTCTGGCTGGGAAAGCATCCTAGTTTGCACGTTCGTCACCGAAGCACTTTTCCTCATATTCGTGCTCTTCCATGCTTGGCCAAGTAAATAGCCAGGGACAAGACAATGAGTACATTTGAATGTACTCGCAAGCAACCCATGAATGGAAATAAAATGGCATATGCATGGCAATATCACTATGTTGGCATGATGGTGGTAAGAAAGTTTTCTTTTTATACAAGTATGATCAATACTTATGGTGTTAATAATGCATATAGGATCATAAATGAAGGGATTGCGGGTATCGTCATAGAAAAGGAGTTATAAACAACTCATGCTCAAGCTCATCGTGAGTTCCTCATGAATCAGATCAACAACATTACCAAATCGTGTTGTTTGTCAGAAATATATGGACATAGTCTAAGCAGCACCACCCAGTTGTCCTTGACCGTGGACACGGCTATTCGAAAAGTTTGACACTCTGCAGAGGTTGCGCATACCCACAAGATCCGGGAGGCTTTCGTGTCATCCACGACCCGCGGTACCTCAAGTACACAGGGTAAGCACCCGATCACTACCTTTCCCTAGACGCCACCAACACGGAGTCCACTCGATTGATTTCAACAACTCGTGCCACAATCGTGCTCACATGTGTCATCCTATGGAGCCACGCTCCCATGTTCAACACATAGCACAAGCATGGGGTACCAACGGTGTGTCCGGTTCCCTGTGAAAATAGTCATGGCTTCCTATCCAAGCATGATCCCATCCCGAGAGTGACCGCGCCACTCCCATCACTAGTAATGCATCCTCCATGCTAGCGCAGACTAGGTAATCAATAATGCCCTTTCCCATATAAGGGTAGAGTGGTTGCACATGTTATGTTGGGACAGTCAACAAATCTTAAGTCTAATCCGTCTCTGTAAACAACCCTTTCATTAAGCCTTAGTACACTACCTCTCCACCAAGTAGTGACCTAGCTCATCAACATCTCCCAGGGGCAGTAGTGGCACCTTTGGGGCTTTCAAAAGATTGTAACCAAGGTATGATCATGCATATATGGATCCAACATCATGCATCATCATCAAGTGTTCATCATATCTCTAAGAACAAGGTAGAGCTACTAACATGCAAGTATCAACGACGACGCATCAATGCAACATGCATAACAGGCTCATCATCAACATCATAATCGTGCATACGGAAATGTATCAAAGCACATGAGAGGGGTATCATGGTCAAAGGGATCCTTGCCTTGGTTGGTTTAGTCTTCGAGGTCTTCAAGTCCTTCTCCTTATTCTTCTCCAACTCTTTCGTCAAACACGGGATCTATTCGTCGCAAAGGAACAACGAGAAAATAAGGCAATAGCAAAAACAAAAAAATAAATGTGCCCATAAAAATGTCAACCTGCTTTTGTTAAATAATATAGTGACGACTAAGAAGGCAAAAATTCTTAGTTTTGTACTTGGAACAATAGATTCAAATAAATGGATTTTCAAAGATCGATTTAAATGCTCAAATCTGAATTTGAATTTAAATAGTGCAGGAAAGCTTGATGGATTTGTATGGAAGTTGCACCATTAAATATGTTGGAATATTCCAAGAATATAGGAGTTGGAATTACTCAATTTGGACAAATATTATTCTCTATGGAATATTTAGAAAACAGAGAGAAAAATAAAAGGGGAAAGGGCACTGTGCCACTGGGCTAGAACGACCACAGTGCATTGGCCCAGAGAGAGAGAGAGAAGAGGCCCAGGAGAGTCGGTGCACGCGCGCGCCTGGTTTTCAAACCTGGAGGGCAGGTCCCGAGCATCAGAGAGAGAGGGAGGCGAGGGAGAGGTGAGGATGACATGTGGGTCCCACCTGTCATCTCCAACCTCACGGCAGAGAGGCCGTCGTGCTCACCAGCGGCCATACGTGGCACGGCTGGATGATTGGGTGGCACCATTGGAATCGGGAGGGAATCACTATTAGGGGATGCCGCATTTTGTCATCGGGGTGGCCTGGTTCGCCGGCGAGGAGGTCCCGCGGTGGAGGGCTTCACGAGGAGGTTATCGGTGTCGACTTCGACTGCAAAACATGACAGAAAGATGGGGGAAAGGATGAGGGGCTTGCTACGGTTCCAGATCGAGGGAGAGGAGCAGCGCGGGAGGCCCTTACCGTGCAAACTCCGGTGACCCGAGGCGGCGGGGCTCGGCTCGATCCCAAGCACAGAGAGGGGAAGAGGAGGTGGGGCTATGCTGGTGGTCGATATGAGGCGAGAGAGTGATATATGAGTCAAAGGGAAGCTCAATGTCTTAAATAGAAGGAGCAAGGTGCACCAGGGCTCGTGCGCCAGCAAGCTTGTAGCCATCGCTGGAGGCCATGGAGGGGCTCGGCTTCGAGTCAGGGGTCCTTGTGGGAGTGGTCTACGTCTAGTGGAAGAGAGAGGGAGAAGAGAGCGAGCATGAGGTAGGCCAAGGACGCCGGCAGCGACTGGGGGTCACGCGCGGTGCTCAGGCATGCGTGTCAGAGGTCGTCGGAGAGAGAAGGATGAGGGGGGTGACATGCTAGCGTGTCCCAGATGCCGAGGCGCATCAGCTGGCGCGTGGGGGACAGCCGAGGCGGTCAGGGGCGTTGGACAGAGAGCAGCTACAGTGTGTGGCCGCACTATAGCATGCTCCAGATTGCGCATTTGGCATGCAACAACATATAAAATGCAAAGTGGGCGTGGCCACTCCTGTCTATGAGATAGAGGCGGAAGTATAGAATGGGGTGGAAGCATTGGATGACCTGGAGAGAGACACTAGGAGATGAGAGTGGTTGAGGGAGAGAGAGAGAAAGAGGATGTCCAGAGAGGTAAATGTGGGTTTTTACCCCTCAATCATTGGTATAAGGATGAGTGGAAGCTACCCGGAGTAGAAGGGGTCCAGGGTAAGCTCTGGTAAATACTTGAGCACATGGAGAATAGTGGAAGAGGTCAAAACTGTGGTTTTGGTAAAAATAGCAGAAGGTGTTTGATGCAGGCTTGGGCTAGTTAGGTTTATCATCTTGCTTTGAGACTTAATGGTAGTGAGTGGCACCACAAATTAATAGTGCATACCAATTATGAGGTCAAAAGTATAAAGTGGCCAATGCAACTTTTGTAAACCCTAGAAATAAACATAATTGTATTTGCTTATATCTAGCTAAGCTAATCTCTTCTCCTTGATGCACCACTTTGTGTAGTGTCATCATCAGATGTTTTGAGAATGTCCAGAAAAATTGGGGTCAAAAGGAGAAAGTTGGCAATGTAAAGTTGTTCAAACTAGGATCTGGACAGAGAGGGTTTTGGGGCAGTTTTGTGAACCAAAACTATTTTGATTGGAATAAAACTTTGCAAGATCATCACATTAGGCATATGTGACTTTCGAGAATTTCCTTGTAATTTTAGAGAATATTTCCTTTGTAAATATTTCAAAAGTTTGAAATATCCAAAAAGGGTTTTTATGGATTTGACCAATATTTTGAACAAGACCATGTGTTGAAACTCTTATATATGGACAATATATGTCCACTGAGCTTCCCTAATTTTTCTCGAATATTTTTGAAACATTAAAATAATTTTAACCTATTAAAGACCATTTCTGGCATTGAGAAAAAGCCTTTAAATAAAATAGAAAAATAACTTTTAAAATAATACTTTTGTGGTTTATGGGAGTCATGTATCTAATAGGAGTCAAATATATTTTTTGAAAGACTTTACATGCCCTAAATTAAGTACTTGTAGTTCAAGCCTCAATTCAGTGATTTTTGGAAAACCTAATTTAGAAAATACTTTTGGGCCAAATTATTTTGTAAGAAAATACTATTTTGCCTCATACACATGGCATGATCATTAGGTAAAAGTTTGTTTAAAGGAGATGAAGTATAGGAGGTGGAGCTATGTTGACTTTTATGAGCACTTGAAATCACAGACAAAAATCCAAATCAAAAAAAAAGGCAAATGATGCAAAAAATTGTTGGTCCAAATTTTTCATGCATTATTAATGCAAGTGACATGTTACAAAATACTGGGTGTGACAGACCTACCCCTCTTACAAGAATATCGTCCCCGAGATTCCTTAACTAGGCTTTAAAGAGATATGGAAACTCGAATCTAAGGTAGTCTTCATGCTCCTAGGTTGCTTCTACTTCTGTGCGGTTGCTCCACTGGACTTTCAAATACTTGATTGTGCGGCTTTGAGTATGTCACTCTGCTTTGTCCAGAATGCAAATGGGTCTCTCGCGGTAAGTCAGATCAGGCTGAAGGTCGACAGCTTGGTGATCGATGTCCTTGTAGAGATCAGGCTGGTCCGGAACTTGGAGACACTTCCAGAGTTGTGACACGTGGAACACGTTGTGCACATCGGATAGCTCAGGCGGTAGCTCCAGCTAGTAAGCAACTTCCCCTTTCCTTACGGTGATCTTGAATGGGCCAATAAATCTTGGTGCGAGCTTCCTTTGACGTGGAAGTGCTTGGTTCCCTTGAGAGTAGTGACTCGTAGGTACACATAGTCTCCGATGTGGAAACTCACTTCTCGGCGATGAGTGTCGGCATAGCTCTTATGTCGTGCCTTAGTGGCCTTCAGACGCTCTCTGGTCAGCTAGACTTGCTCTTCAGCTTCGCGGAGGACATCCGATCCCAAGACTAGCCCTTCTCCGGTCTCTGACCAATTGAGGGGAGTGCGGCACTTGCGTCCATACAACACCTCAAATGGTGTCATTTGGAGACTAGACTGATAACTATTGTTATAAGAAATTCGGAAAAAGGAAGGCATTCTTCCCACTTAGCTCCATATGCCAAGACACAGGGTCGGAGCATATCTTCGAGTATCCGATTCACTCGTTATGTCCGAGCTCAGGTCTGCGGGTGGAAAGCAGTGCTGAAAGACAACTTGGTCCCCAAGGCTTCTTGGAACCTTCTTTAGAATCTCAAGGTAATATGGGTGCCTCGGTCAGACACAATCTCCTTAGGAACACCATGAAGTCTTACGATTATGTTGATGTAAAGAGTTGCCAGCTGGTTGCCATCATATGTAGTCTTGACAGGAATGAAATGGGCTATCTTGGTCAAATGGTCAACTATGACCCATATGGAGTAATGACCCTTGTTTGACCTGGGTAATCCAGTCATGAAATCCATTCCGACTTTATGCCATTTCCACTCGGGAACCTTGAGTGGTTGGAGCAATCCAACAGGCCGCTGGTATTCAGCCTTGACCCTTTGGCATACATCACACTTCGCAACATAGGTGGCAATCTCCCTTTTCATCTCGTGCCACCATAATCTTTCATTTAGGTCTTGATACATCTTAGTTCCTCCAGGGTGAATGGAATACGGGGTAATATGGGCTTCCTGTGGGATCAAATCCTTGAGCTCAGTTTTGTTGGGTACGCAGATGTGTTTCCCAAACCACTCAACGCCTTGTTCATCCTCTGGAAATCCCGGGGCCTTTCCTGCTTTGATCTTCCTCTTGATGACTTCAATGCTCTCATGTCCCTTCTGAGCCTTTTTGACTTCGTCTATCAGGGCCAGTTGACTTCCAGGTTATCCAGGTACCCATACATGACCAATTCTAAGCCACAATATTCCAGCTCTTCATGCAAGCCTTTCTACTTAAGGCGTCTGCTACCACGTTAGCCTTCCCGGGGTGGTATTGAACATTAAGGTTGTAATCCTTGATCAATTCTTGCCATATCCTCTCCCTCATGTTCAATTCCTTTTATGTGAAGATATACTTCAGACATTTGTGATATGTGTATATCTCGCACTGCTTCCCTAGGAGGTAATGTCGCTATGTCTTCAGGGCATGAACCACTGCTGCTAAATCCAGATCATGAGTAGCATAGTTCTCTTCATGAGGATGTAGTTGCCTTGACAGGTAAGCTACGACCCTACCTTCTTGCATCAAAACGCTTCCCAGTCCGGTTCGAGTGGCACCACAATATATCACAAATCCCTTGTGAATATTAGGTGTTGCTAGAACTAGGGCAGTGGTTAATCTCCTCTTGAGCTCTTGGAGGCTTTCTTCACACTTGGAAGTCCATTCGAACTTCATGTCCTTCTCCAAGAGCTGAGTGATTGGCCAGGTAATACTGTAGAATGCTTCCACAAATTTGCAGTAATAGCCCGCAAGTCCAAGGAAGCTTCTAACCTCCTTGACGGGGGTTGGGGATTGCCATTGGGTCACAGCTTCAATCTTCGTAGGGTCTATCGACAATCCTTCTTCGGTCAAGACATGACCCAAGAATCCAACTTTGTGTAGCCAACACTCACACTTGCTAAATTTGGCATACAGTTGGTGCTCTCGAAGCTTATCTAGCACACATGCTAAATTTGGCATACAGTTGGTGCTCTCGAAGCTTATCTAGGACCATCCTCAAGTGTTGCTCGTGCTCTTCTTCTGTATTCAAGTAGACAAGAATGTCATCAATCAAGACGACAAAAAACTTGTTGAAATATTCCATGAAGACCTTGTTCATGAGATACATGAAGTAGGCCGGGGCATTGGTCAATCCAAATGACATGATCGTGTACTCATACAGGCCATATCGGGTTACAAATGTCGTCTTCGGAATATCTTGGGGTCTGATCTTCAGCTGATAATACCCAGACCTGAGGTCGATCTTGGAAAACACATTAGCTCCATTTAGCTGATCAAACAGATCTTCTATCTTGGGGAGTGGATACTTGTTCTTGATTGTGACTTCGTTAAGGGAATGATAGTCAACACATAATCAGATGGTACCATCCCTCTTTGCCACAAACAGAACAGTTGATCCCCAAGGGGAGGCACTAGGGCGGATGAATCATTTCCTCGACTGCTCTGCCAGTTGCTTTTTCAACTCGGCCAAATCCTCCGATCCCATTCAATAAGGCTTCTTATAGATGCGTCCTGCTCCAGGCATGAGCTCTATGATGTACTCAATGTCACAGTCAGGAGGCATTACCAGTAGCTCATCAGGAATGACATCGGGGTACTCGCATACTACTTGCACTTTCTCCAATCCAACTTCAGACAGACAATTGACTTGGGTGACTTGAGTAGAGGAGGGGTTGGGGTAAACTTAACTTCAATTCCTTGGTCATTGGTCACGGTGACAGTCCGGTTAGCACAATCTAACAATCCTTGGTGCTTGATGAGCCAATCCATTCCTAAGATTACATCCAAGCCTTGTGATCTTAAGATGATAAGGTCTGCTAGGAACACTACCCCGTTAATGATGATCCCGACTCCTTTACACCCTATCTTGGCTCTCATCTCTGCTCTGCGGGTTTGTACCACCATGGGATTATTTAGGGGTGTAGGGGTCATGCCACTTATAATGCATTCTTTTGGGTGAGAAATGAATGCATGGCTCCGGAATCAAACAAGACATCTGCAGGTGCTAAGTTTACAAGGAACGTACCCAGCACGACATCCAGGTCTTCCTTAGCTTATTCTGAAGTGACATGGTTCAAATGCCCCTAGCCATTCTTAGGCATATTGCGGGGAGTTGGGTTCCTTTGTGGTGTTCCACGACCTTGTCCTTGGTTATGCGCCATCAGGTGCAAAACGTCGGGCTTCTTGTTGGGGCACTGAGGCAGTCCTGGACTAAGGGGTCCTCAGACGTCCGACATATTATCGATGGGCTGGATTGGTGGGCTATAAAGACATGAAGGCGGAAGACTACACCCGTGTCCGGATTGGACTCTCCTTGGCGTGGAAGGCAAGCTTGGCGACCAACTCTGAAGATTCCTTCTAATGTAACCGACTCTATGTAACCCTACATCCCCCCCGGTGTCTATATAAACCAGAGGGTGTAGTCTGGAAAGGAGATACACATTACCATAGTCATACATGCTAGGCTTCTAGGGTTTAGCCATTACGATCTTGTGGTAGATCAACTCTTGTAACACTCATATTTATCAAGATCAATCAAGCAGGAAGTAGGGTATTACCTCCATAGAGAGGGCCCGAACCTGGGTAAACATCATGTCCCCAGTCTCCTGTAACCATCGACCTTAGACGCACAGTTCGGGACCCCCTACCCGAGATCCGCTGGTTTTGACACCGACATTTATGCTTTCATTGAGAGTTCCACTGTGCCGTCGACAAAAGGTTTGATGGCCCCTTCAATCGTCGATAGTGACGTTGTCCAGGGATAAACCGTCCTCCCTGGACAGATCTTCGTATTCGACGGCTTCATACTGTGGGCCAACTCGCTTGGCCATCTGGAGCAGATCGACAGCTACGCCCTTGGCCATCAGGTCAGATTCGGAAGCTTGAATTACGTTGCGGACATCCGTGGAGACCTGATCTTCGACGGATTCAAGACCGCGGCGATCGCTCCCCCTCGCACCGATGAACATGACTTAAATCTGTCATCGGATCACATCCAGGAGATGGTTCCTGTTGTTGCAACGGCCTTAAATCCGGAGCAGATTGCACCATTCGAGGCCACAGAGTCTGCGACGTTGGAGCCGCACACAGACTCGACACCTTGCAATATTTGCGTCAACGAAACTCTGGACTCGTCTCCGGCTATAAGTTCCGAACCACGTACGCCTATAGACACTGAGCTGGATTGGTTATCGATTTTTGAATTCGGCGCCGCAGACATTCCAACACTCGCCCCTGGGCGACGTGCTAAACTCGTTAAACAACCTGTCCTTGGCAGGGGCTCACAGCCGGACTATGTCCGGTTCGAACTAGGGGCTAACGACAGAGAATTTTGCTTCCCACCCGCCACCCACTTCATAGCCACTATCGAGGACTTAACCGACACGCTTGATTACGGCTCCGAAGACATCGACGGCATGGGCGACGATGACGATGAGGAGCAGGGTCAAAATCTGCCATTTACTGGGCGATGGACGGCCACTTCCTCATACGATGTGTACATGGTTGATACACCCAAAGAAGCTGACGACGATGACAAGGAAGATCCAGTCGAGAATGAACCTCCCGAGACACAGTCCAACCGCCGGCGGCCTAAACGCTGTTCTAAGTCACGTCGCTCAAAAGACAGCAACACTAGCACCGGAGAAAATAGTACTCCGGACAACGCCGGAAACAATAAAGGCCCTGTTGGAACAACATCCGAACAGGAGGAACAAGACAACATGCAAGTTAACCCTGATAAACAGGCCATGCCTAACGACCCGGATGATGATAGTTACCGTCCACCATCCGAGGAGGGGGAGAACCTTGGCAACGAGGATTTCATCGTGCCCGAGGCACCCCTCGAGCAGGAGCGCTTCAAGCGCCAGCTAATAGCTACTACAAGAAGCCTGAAGAAAAAGCAGCAACAACTTCAAGCTAATCAAGAACTACTCATTGACAGATGGACTGACGTCCTGGCAGCCGAAGAATACGGCCTCAAGAGTCCAGCCAAGAGTTACCCGAAACGCAAACTGCTACCTCAGTTCGACGAGGAGGCGCCGGAGCCCATACCCCCCTCACGCAATGAAGAACGACCACCTCGTGGTCGAGATAAAACGGCAACTCATGCCGAACACGAGCACGCCACACCGCCTCGTAAAAACAGAGACAAAACAGCTCGGGACTATACATGCGACCTTCGGCAGGACCTGGACAGTAGAGCAGGACACACCAGATCAATCTACAGATCACGAGGACGCCTTTCGACTCGCGATGACGGCTACCTATTCGGACGTGACAAACCTAGTCACGCCCGGGCTGATAACGGCAGGCGGACTTCATCGGAGGTGCGCCGCGAAGTGGCCCGATATAGAGGCGCGACACATCCTCTCTGCTTCACAGATGAAGTACTGGATCATGAATTCCCCGAGGGGGTTCAAGCCCGTCAATATTGAATCATATGACGGAACAACCGATCCCGCGGTATGGATCGAGGATTTTATTCTCCACATACATATGGATCGAGGAGACGATCTCCACGCCATCAAATACCTCCCACTAAAACTAAAAGGGCCAACTAGACACTGGTTAAATAGCCTGCCTGAAAATTCCATCGGCAGCTGGGAGGACTTGGAAGAAGCTTTTCTTGAAAACTTCCAAGGCACTTATGTCCGGCCATCGGATGCCGATAACTTGAGTCATATAGTTCAACAACCTGGAGAATCAGCCAGAAAATTCTAGACTAGGTTCCTAACCAAAAAGAACCAGATCGTCGATTGTCCGGATGCCGAAGCCCTAGCGTCCTTCAAACATAGCATCCGTGACGAATGACTCGCCCGCCACCTCGGCCAAGAAAAGCCGAAATCCATGGCAGCCCTTACGACACTCATGACCCGCTTTTGCGCAGGTGAGGATAGCTGGATGGCTCATAGTAAGAACACAACCAGCGAGGCAGGCCCCTCCGAGGCCAAAAATAGCACCGGCAAGCTCCGACGCAATAGACACAAACGCCGAAGCAATGGCGATTGCACCGATGACACTATAGTTAACGTCAGATTCAGCGGCTCCAAGTTCGGTCAGTGGAAGAAGCCGTACAAAAGGAACAGCGAGGGACCATCTAGCTTGGACCGCATACTCGACCGTCCATGCCAGATACATGGCACCCCAGACAAACAAGCCAACCATGCCAACAGAGATTGTTGGGTTTTTAAACAGGCCGGCAAGTTAAATGCCGAGAACAAGGAAAAAGGATCACAAAGGGAGGACGATGACGAAGAGCCCCGAGAGACGAACACTGGGGGGCAGAAAAAGTTTCCCCCTCAAGTCAAAATGGTGAACATGATATACTCTGCACACATCCCCAAAAGGGAGTGCAAGCGCACACTCAGGGACATCTACGCGGTAGAGCCAGTCGCCCCAAAATTCAGTCCATGGTCGTCATTCCCAATCACCTTCGATCGTAGATATCTTCCAACTAGTATCCACCATGGTGGCTCGGTCGCACTGGTTCTCAACCCAATCATCGACGGATTTCACCTAACACGAGTCCTAATGGACGGTGGAAGCAACCTTAACCTGCTCTATCAAGATACAGTGCGCAATATGGGCATTATTCCCTCACGGATCAAACCCACAAAGACTACCTTTAAAGGAGTCATACCAGGTGTAGAGGCCCGTTGTACGGGCTCAATCACGCCGGAAGTGGTTTTTGGTTCCCCGGACAACTTCCCAAGCGAAGAGCTAATCTTCGACATCGTCCCCTTCCGCAGCGGCTACCACGCACTGCTCGGACGAACAGCGTTTGCAAGATTTAACGCAGCACCACACTATGCTTATCTCAAGCTCAAGATGCCTGGTCCACGCGGCATCATAACAGTCAATGGAAACACGGAACGCTTCCTCTGTACAGAGGAGCACACAGCCTCCCAGGCAGCAGAGGTATAGAGCGGCCTTCTCAAGCAGAACCATAACCCGGCTGCCGAGCCCCTAGACATCATCAAGACGGTCCGGACTACACTTCAATAGGATAGCTCGGCTCGTCAAGAGCTTGATTAGAAATTTGGCCTCCATCCCAGTCCCGATGAGGTAGTGGCATCCGTACCACGCGTACATAATTATGCACTCAAAATTCCATGGGCACTAACGGAGGCACAACTAGCTTGTGATCCACAGTTCGGCTAGACCGATCCTGGACTCGCATACACCTTCACTATTTCCTCTTCCCTTCTCAGGTTTTACACATGCCTCCTTCGAGGGCTTGATTGCTGGCCCTGTCCAAGTATAAGTACACCAGAACAGCACGAAGCACAGGCGTACAGGAGAAGCCCTAGAGGTCAATTTAACAATTACTCTACCTGTTTTCAGGACTCACACGCAGCTTGCCTTCGGTGGCGGCATGTTAAATAGCCGGTTGTTCATCACAATATTTGTATCGATGCACTTTAACGCATCAGTCCAATTATAAGGGGAACAGTTCATAACCCAGGTTCAAGGGCCACACATATTATCTCTGTTTTTTTCTGTTTTCCTTTGCCATTAATTGCTTATATTCTAGCACCCGTACACTTTGGTACGTTTCATATTTGCTAGGGGCTCCTCACCGCCCCATAATACGGCAACAAAGTCCGAACACTTCTTATAGATAAGTTCGGCACCCCGAATTTAGCATTATATGCATTGGCTCTGAATGATGTCTTTGGCCAATAGTTGGGTTGCCCGGCTCCTGTGCTTGCTACCCTACGTTCCGCTACATCGGCTAGGGTACTAAAGGGAGAACTACTGCGATGGTGCCCTGGTTTACCCGGATGAGCACCTCAGTAGAGAAAGACAAAAACTGACTATCATGATGTGGCAAGAGCTGGTGAGCTATTCGAGAAGTTGAAAATCGCTGGAGATTTTTTTCCGCATTACGTGAAGGATCGGTACTTCCCGATCAGACGCTGACAGCACTCTGGTTTGTATACCAGGGGCTACGCCCATGTTTTATTATAAAACTCCTATGGCTAAGTGAGGGCGTTTAAGCTGCATAGTCTGATTGCCTATTTCGTTGCGCTAAACAACTTCTTCAAAGACCATATAATCGGATAAAGATTGTTTAGATTCCATCCCGAACACCTCTGTACTACCTACGTGAGGGCAGAAGCCGATGACTGGCCAACCCTCAAATTCCATACAACACGGCCCCGCAAGAGGAAACAATTAAAACATAGAAAACATTATATAACAAACTGGCTTTGTTTTCATCCAAGGCAAGGACAAAAAATGAATGTATTCATTCGAAAATAATGTCCTGCCCGCACGGCGCTGCTGCAAGTCGAGACCCTTCTAGAACATCCACAAAATATCTCTCGGGTGTGCGGTGCTCCTTGCCCTCTGGCGCCCCCCTGGCCACCTCGACGGCGTCCATCTTTGCCCACCACATCTTGCAACGGGCAAAGGCCATGCGGGTACCTTCATTGCAGATCGATCACTTGATGATGTCTAGCCGCGGACAGGCTTCCACCACCCACGTCACGAGGCCAAAATAACTGGTGGGTATAGCTTCGGTTGGCCACAACCAGATTATTAAATCCTTCATGGCCAGTTCGGCCACCCTGTGCAGCTCGACCAACTGCTTCAGTTGACCGACAAGGGGCACCGGATGTTCATGCACATCATACTGTGACCAGAACAGCTTCTCCATGGAATTCCCTTCTCTGGCTCGGAAGAACTCCGTAGCATCGGACACGCTGCAGGGCAGATCCGCAAAAGCCCCTGGGGAACTCCGAATCCAGGTTAGTAAAAGGTACTTCCTTTCCGCATACTTGCTTTGCATGTTAAAAGCCTTACCCGCTGCAATCTTCTTGGCGTCATGGATCTCTTGGAGAGCTTCCCGGGCTTCATTCCGTGCAGCCTCCGCATTCTGGCGATCCTTGGTAAATTCGATCTCTTGAGTCGACGCCTCGTGCTCAAAGGCTTCGCACTTTTTCACCGCGTCCTGGAGCTCATGCTGGACCTCGCTGACCCGGGCCTTGAGCTTCCTACGGGCGGCTTGCTGCTGGACAGCCTCCCCCTCAGCTTCGGCCAGGGCATTTTTCAGGGCCTCGACCTCGGTCATCGCCCCTACACATATTATGACAATCCGGTCAATACTCACCACTTATTCTTTCCGAATACACAGCAAGTCATCACTCACCTTGCTTCTCTTGGAGCCGAGTCTTCACCACGCTGAGCTCTTTCTCGGCCCGCTCCAACCTCTGCTTCAGTTCAGATACTTCTGCAGCATACGAGGTTGTGGCCAACAGCGACGCTGCTCATTCATACATATCAAGTTAGTTTCCTGCAAAGGGTTGATCCCCTGTCCGACCTCTCTTTCCGAACACCGGACAGTGTCTCAGGGGCTACTGTTAGCACGAGGTGTTCTCTTTTGACGAGACTTACCTCAAAACCTGTCAACAGATTGTTGCAGGCCTCATTCAGTCCACCCTTGACAGACTGAACCTTCTCGATCACCGTACCCATAAGGACATGGTGCTCGTCCACAATGGAGGCGCTTTGTAGCGCCTCCATCAGGTTATCTGGTGCCCCTAGTTGGACAGGGGCCATCAATGGAATTGGTGCACCCCCCCTTCGAAGGAAGATGCGCGTCGGATTCTGAGGCGGCATCGGTCCTCGGAATAGTATACGGCCGAGGGCCGAACTGAATACGTCCCTCCTGGCCAGTCTCCATGGCGATCGACTCCCCCATGTGTCCGGCAGCGGAGGTCTCGCTTCGCGGCGCCTCCTGGACAGCATCCTGGGTCCCTCCGTGGCTTGGAGCAGTCCTCCGGGAATGTACTTCGGTGTCGTCCTTGGCCTCGGGGGAGTAAGCGGGCGGCGGTGACATACTAGCCATTTCCGCCGGATCCAACGAACCTCCAGACGAGGATCGCTGGATGATGTCATGAGCCGGACTGCAATAGCACAATTAACCACGTCAAAAAGGAGAGGCCGGGTACACTTGCATACATGAGTCATAGTACTTACGATCGGCCCGAAGCTTAGTGCGGAGGCGTCACTCCGGACTGCTGTGAACGTCCCACGCAGTGTTGACCGCAAGGGCGCCCTTCCCCTTCTTGGGCGTTCCCGCCTCCAGATTCGTGGATGCCCCCCTTTTCTTCTTCCCCTCCTCAGGGAAGGGTTCTTCTCCTCCTCCTCCTCCTCCTCTTCCTCGTCATCGTCCTCATGGACGGCGGAATGGGCTTCTTCGTCTTCGGACGTCACGTCCGAAGCACCCTTATGACGGGGGCTACTTTTGGCCCCCTTGGCCTTCTTCATGGCCTTCTTCTCCGGCGCCTTATATGGTGTCGGCACCAGCATCTTTGCCAGACGCGGGATGACCGGTTCTTCAGGAAGTGGAGCCAGACACTGGATCTGCTTCGCCCTCTCCGTCCAATCCTGAAAAAGAAAATGATAAAAGCTCAGACATCATCCTCGAAACAAACAAGTAGGGGATACGTTAAAGATAACATACCTCGCTGGCGAGGTGTTTAATGTTGTGCCCCCGGTCTAAATTTGTGGCCTGCAGTTTCTCGTTACCCTTGAAGAGCAACCTCCAGGCACCCTCATGAGTGGTTTCAAAGAGCCTCACCAGGGTTTGGTGCTTCTTTGGATTGAACTCCCACAGAGGGCGACTTCTGCGCTGGCATGGGAGGATCCAGCGAACCAGCATCACCTTAATTACATCGACAAGCTTGACGTTCTTGGCTATCATGCTCTGAAGGCGCATCTGTAGCGCAATCAGCTCATCGGGCGAACACCAGTTCTGACTCTTCTCGACCCAGGAGGTGAGTTGCATGGGAGCGCCGGAGCGGAATTCGGCAGCTGCGGCCCAGGTTGTGCCACGGGGTTCCATGATGTAGAACCACTGTTTCTGCCACTCCTTTACTGTCTCCACAAAAGTTCCTTTCAACCAGGAGACGTTGGACAACTTACTCACCATGGCTCCTCCGCACTCCGCGTGCTGGCCATCCACCACCTTCGACTGCATGTTGAAGACTTTGAGCCACATCCCTAAGTGGGGTTGGATGCAGAGGAAGGCCTCACACACGATGATAAACGCCGAGATGTTGAGGAAGGAATTCAGGGACATATCATGGAAATCTATCCCATAATAATACATCAGCCCGCAGACGAAAGGGTGGAGTGGAAAACCTAGTCCGCGGAAGAAATGAGGGATGAATACCACCCTCTCGTTGGGCTCCGGTGTAGGGACGACTTGTCCCTCGGCCGACAGACGGTGGGAGATTTCCTTCGCCAAGTATCCGGTCGCCTGCAGCTTAGTAATGTCCTCCTCCTTGACAGAGGAGACCATCCACTTGCCCTGACCTCCGGATCCGGACAAGGTTGAGTTCTAGCTCGAGTGGAAAGGAGATGAGAACTTGGGCGCTGGAGCTCGAGATTGGAAGGGAGGAGATAGAGAGAAGGCGTGGGAGAGGAAGAGGGAGTCCTTATCCCCTTGTAAAGGCAGTAAATATTGAATGCCTCCCCACTCGCCTCAGAATTCGCCTATTCCCAAGGCCTGTGTAAACGGCACGGTTGGGTTACCCATGCCTGCATTGATGAGAATCCCACGATAAGGGGACACGATCTCTGCTTCCACAAGATGTGCCAATAGCAACCGCGTCTCGGTACGTGGAGCGTCGGGCACAAAACAGTCCGGAATTATGACCGGTCGGACGTGATGTCATGCTACAAATATTTGTCAGCGGATTGGACTCGTGTAAAACTATATTCTCTCTGTGGTTGTGTAGGGTGTGGATGACAGGTCTGGATACAATCATCTCGTCCGAAGACTATCTTGGAGTTTGGAAAAAAGGGAACCCGCCTTGCAATGTCGAATACAATCTGCGCGTCGGACTCCTCGTCGTTGAAGCCAGGTTCAGGGGCTACTGAGGGAGTCCTGGACTAAGGGGTCCTCCGGCGTCCGGCCTATTATCAATGGGCCGGACTGGTGGGCTATAAAGACATGAAGGCCGAATGCTACACCGTGTCCGGATTGGACTCTCCTTGGCGTGGAAAGCAAGCTTGGCGACCAACTATGAAGATTCCTGCTTATGTAACCGACTCTATGTAACCTTAGATCCCCCCGGTGTCTATATAAACCGGAGGGTGTAGTCTGGAAAGGAGATACACATTACCATAGTCATACATGCTAGCCTTCTAGGGTTTAGCCATTACGATCTCGTGGTAGATCAACTCTTGTAACACTCATATTTATCAAGATCAATCAAGCAGGAAGTAGGGTATTACCTCCATAGAGAGGGCCCGAACCTGGGTAAACATCGTGTCCCTAGTCTCCTGTAACCATCGACCTTAGACGCACAGTTCAGGACCCGAGATCCGCCGGTTTTGACACCGACAGGCACAACCTCGAGATGTGTCCTGGCTGACCACATCCAAAGCAAGTGACTGAGTTGGAGTTGTTGGTCTTGACACCACTGTTATTGGGGTTGTTGTAGGTTGGCCTAGGGTTGGCATACTCATGAAGCTGATAGTTGGTGCGGGGTGCGGGAGCTCTTGGCTGCGGGTAAGTTGGCATGACTGGGGCTGGCTGCCATGGGCGAGGCTTCTGGTTACTGGAACTACCTTTGCTGACCAGCTTGCGCTTGCGGGTGTATTCCAGAGCATGCCGCTTGTCTTCAAGCATGAGTGCCTTATTCACCAGATCAGGAAAGGTTGGGCAATCGCATACAACAAGCGAGTACCGTAGAGTCTGATTAAGGCCGTCCATGAAGCACTCCCTTTTGGCAGCATCAGTGCTGACATCCTCAGGTTCATACCTTGATAGAACACTGAACTTCAGCATGTAGTCCTTGACTATGCCACTTCCTTGTTTCAGAGCTCGGAATTCATGCTTCTTAATAGCCATGATTCCGGAAGGAATATGGGCCTTGCGGAATTCTGCCTTGAATTCATTCCAAGTGATGGCTTCGCCAGCATGCATGACCTTGAATCGATCCCACCAACCTCTAGTAGTTCCCCCGAGACAATGGGCGGCATATGCCACCCTCTCACCGTCTTCAGTGCAGTCGACTAGTTCCAACAGATCCTCAATGGTGCGGACCCAGTCGTCTGCATCCAGGGATTCAGCAGTCTCGATGAAGGTTGGTGGTGCATGCTTCTTGCACTCTGCCAACGTGGAATGTCCATTGCCATTCCCCGCCGCTTGGAGGTTGTTCGTGATAGCTTGAGCAACCATATAGAACGCTGCATTGTTGGCTTGGCGTTCCTCTCGGAAGGCTTGGAGAAGCTGAGCCATGTCCATGTTCAGGGGAGGTGGTGGTGGTGGATCTTGTCCTTGGGTTTGGTCCTGGCTGGCTCCTGCTTGGGTGGATCCTCCGGCTTCTTGTTGCTGGGTAGAGGTACCAGTACGAGTTACAACAGGCATCCTGTTGGAGCGGTCAAGGTCTCATGATTGGTAAACATGTGGGGAAAAGTAATATAGATGGGGTGCCCAGTAAGGGGGTCGGTATGACAAAAGTTGTTCTTATGCAAGGGCCAAAAGGGCAAAAAAAAATCACTAAAAATCCAAATAGGTGATGTAGTCATCTACATGTTCCCGAAGGAAGGTACAACTTCCATCAAAATGCATCAAAAGCAAACACAACACTACATGATTTCATTTCAACCATTACAAGGACTCGACTTCACATAGGGGTTACACGACCTATCCTGCCGTAGGGGTTACGAATTGGCATATCCTAGTTGTCAATGATGCCTAAGTGGTGGAATGCTCGGTCACGTATTATGGTTCTTCTGGGTCCTCCTCATTGTCTTCATCCGTCTGGGCTTCTTTGTCACTTGATGGTCTGGGCAGTGGAGGAGTTGGAAACGACGTTGCTTTGCGGGTGGTGCAGGGAAGAGCTTGTGATAGTCCCTTGCCGGCATATAGTGTCGCTGGGGTGGTTCTCCATCCTTGGCATGTACATCTTCTGGGGGTCTTCCGCCTCGATAGACGATAGAAGGTTGCCCGAGAGGAGCACCCTCCTTCTTGTTCCTATTTGCCTTCCATTGCTCTTGGCGAAGAAGTGCCTTGGTCTTGTGAAGTTCCTTTCGGAGCTCCATTGATTATGAGGCCAAGTGCTATGCCAAGCTATCGACACAAAGGCTGAAGTAGGTCTGCAATTGAAGTGGGATTCCTTCCTCCAGGGGTGGAGCTGGTGCACTGCCCTCATCCTCACCCTCCTTCCGATAAGGTAAGAAGCGGGTCGCTGGCTCGTCTGCCATCTCCGAAAGAAGGTCTCAGAGGCGGTTTAGTGCCCTGAGTGCAGTTGTCTCGACGGCGAGGACCAGTGTTGCCATCTGAGGTCCCTCAAAGAACCAGCTCGTAGGAGGGTGATTAGCCTTCACGATTACTTCTACATTATACTCCTTCTGGGTGTCACTGACCCAATGCTCACGATAGGTGAAGCTGGGGGCTCGGTGAAACTGGCACTTCTGGAGGCTATTCTCGAGAAGCACAGGGAATCCGGTGGTCAAGATGTCTTTGTGTACATCGGCCATCTACAAAGGTTGAACGAGAGAGGTCAATAAGTGGAATATATCTTAGGTTTGGTAAGTCTTAGAAAATAAGAGAAGTATAGATGGTTTGTAAAAATGGTTTTCGTCCTAACTAACGCCCATGCTAACTAAGGCTTCCTGCAGTTAGGATGGCTCTGATACCAGCTCTGTGGGGACCCCAACTTACAAAGTCGAAGCCACTGAATACGTGTGTACACTGATCCCAGAGATCAATGCTCACTGAACACACATAAGCTGAATAACAAGAGTCTTACATTCATACATACCGTCTTACAAAATGATGAGGACATCACTAACAAGGTTACACCCACAGCCCTAACTGACACATATACATGACCAATTACTAGAGCTCGTGCACGCCAATTAAATTACCAAGTACTTTCGTTTCTTGGTAATGATTCTAATGTTCATGAGAATATGATGCTGCCTAAATTGGATACATTTGTCTTGCTTACAAATGAAGGGCCTAGCTTGGACAAGAAGGATGAACATTGGAGCAAGATCAAGCATGGAGATGATGGCATGCGCAAGGGGAACAAGAACGGAGTTACAAGTGATGATTTCAGGACTTTGAAGCCACCATAATGAGTGCGTGAAGCCTTGGACGAAATATACAAGATGCCACTTAATAAATTTCGTCCAGAGGCTATTATAGGTGCTGCGTCACCTTATTATTGGGCCAGGCCCATGTAATTTCGAAATACTTGAGTATAGGTTGTTTTAAGAGTCCGTATGTGTGGGGAAACAAGGGTTAGGGTTGGTTTCGGACCCCTCCTCCAAGGGCCACGAAATTCCCCCCTCTTCCCCCATATATACATCCCTTAGGGCGTCGTTTAGACTTTGGGGTTTTGTTTAGATTAAAGTTCGCAATAGCTGCAACTTCGCGTAATTCGTTTGTGTTCAACGACTAGACAAAGACGTCATAGAACCCCACTTGATCAATAAAGCTTTCCTCTTGAATTTGCAATATCCAGTTTGCAATCTCAGTTTCTTGCTTGTTTTTCGTTTGCCTGCAGGAAACAGACCTTCGTGGTCAGGTTAATCGTGCTCCGGCATGGTCAATAACCTCTCGGAGTTGGTTTAGCGATTGCTAAGGCGCGACGTCCTCGCACGTTCATAGTCGGATTGTCAAAGTCGACTTCCTCCAAAACGATAGCCACCATCTCATCGAAAGACGGGACATGTTTGCCTCTATCAAGTGGTATCAGATTTCCAGGTTGCTTGGTGAGATTTTATAGTTTTTCGTAGATTAGATCGAGTCTGTTCTTCATACCTACAGTCCATGAAAAAGCCACAAAAAATTAGGGTTAGTTCATCCTATCCGAACCAGTTTGAGCCATTGCATAATCTTTTCCGCGTTTGCTTAGTTGAATTTGCGGTTGCATCAGCGTGTCGAGTTGCTGGTCTTAGCGTCTAGTTCTTTAGAGTTTCGAGTTTTGTTCACAGTTTGTCACGCCGCCGCCGCACCATATTCATCGCTGTTGCCACATACCACCACCGCCGCCATAACCTACAACTGCTGCCATATCCTACCACCATATATCCACCACCAATCCAAGTTCTTTTCATATTAGGTTTGTTCTCGAGATCCATCTAGATTCGGATTCGTGTTTCCTTGCCTGCGTAGGTCTCGGGAAAAAAAAGTCTGGAGACCCCCGGGCAGTTTTTAGGCCAAAATTTCGGCATGTGAAAATATTTTTTCCTTATCCTATTTTGGGCTTTTCTGAGTCTTTTGAGACACGTGCCATCATACTGTTTTTTTACCGCACTTTCTCGTCGTCGATGCCCTGATTCCGGAAAAAACGTCAATTTTTTTTGTGCCTATCATCTTAGTTTGACTTGGGAAGAGTTTTGAGACACTCACCATTATAGTGATTTTCGGCAAAAAAAAGAGCGCAAAAAAAAAAGAGCGCAAAAAAAAAGAGGCAGAAAAAAATATTTGGAGTGTGCTTTCCCCTTGTTTACGTGCATCGCCGTGATTTTGTTAGTGTTCTAGACTCGCGTCTCTAGTACGGTCTAGCCTAGGACCAGCATAGTACCGTCGTTGAGCGTTTATTCAACTTTGCATCTCTGAATTGATTATTGCTGACCCTTTTTACTACCATATTATAAGCCTTCCCAGCTCCACATACATCTACGTCATGCGTTTGACTCTCCCTGGTAATCGCTTTATCCAAGCTTTGAGAGTTTTGACTACCACGGTTGTCGATCACCACCTGCTGCTGGGTAAGAACTGGTAAGAATTTGAGATTTGCTTGACGGATTTGTGACGCCCCACCACCACCATTTTCTAGTAGTGTGTAGGATCATATTTTTGTGTGTTTCTATTGCTGCTAACCATGCCAGGATCACAAGTCGACGAGACCGACTGGGAGAACATGACAATCAGGGAGTTGCATGATAAATTTCAGCAAATGATGGGTCAACAGGTAGAAGATGTGATGACCAGTTTTGTCAACGCACTAGCGAGGATGGATGGCATTGAGAAGTCAATTGACACCAAGTTGGATGCCAAATTCGATGAAGTGCTTGCGCGTCTACCTCCACCTGCTGCACCATTCCAACAACAACAACAACCTTCGTGTCGCTCTTTAGCCTGGCCAACATGTTGGTGCTGCTGTTGATACTTCTGTGGCTCCTGCTGCTGCTGAGGAGGAGGACGATTACGCGGGGGATTACGAGGAAGAGGTTAATCAAAATCAGAACTACGTGCAACAACCAGCACCACAACAACCAGGTCGTCCACGTGCATATAATCGCCATGGTAGGGCTGCACCATACCCTCAGGTACGCGATCATGACCATCTCCCTAAACTAAAATTGAATATTCCACCATTTGAGGGTAGATATGTTCCTCATATATATCTTACTTGGGAGTTAGAAACTGAACAACGTTTTACATGTTTAAAATATCCCGAGGAGAGACGTGTTGCTGCTGCTCTTTGTGCTTTCACTAGTTTTGCTTGTGTGTGGTGGTCTGAATATTGTAGATTACATCCGGATAATATTCCAACTACTTGGGATGCTTTGAAAACTGCTATGCGTACTCGTTGGGTTCCACCATATTATCAACGCGAATTACTTCAGAAATTGCAGCGTTTAAGACAAGGAAAAAAATTATGTAGAGGAATATTATCATGAATTACAAACTGGCTTGATTAGATGTGGTATTGTTGAGGATAATGAGGCTATGCTTGCACGTTTTATGGGTGGCTTAAATAGAGAGATTCAGACAATTCTAGAGTATAAGGAGTATAATAATATCACTCGTTTATTCCATCTTGCTTCCAAAGCTGAACATGAAGTGCAGGATCGACAAGCCTTGGCGCGAACTAATTTTTCTGCAGGTCGACCTTCATCATGGACACCGCGTGCATCATCTACTTTGACACGTCCGGCTGCACCACCGCCTACTTCATCCGGCACTTCTAGCCGTGACAAAAGCAAACAGGCACCACCGCCATCAACCAGGAGTGCACCTTCCGGTCCTGCGTAGAGTTCTTCTTCATCCATGGCATCCAATGGGCCAACACATGATGTTATATGTCGGCATTGCACTGTTCGTGGTCACTATGCGAGCAAATGCCCATCACAGCGTGTAATGATTGCTACCGAGGATGGTGGTTATGAGTCCGCTGGTGACTATGATGAGGAGATTTTGGCTCTTATTACACGTGAAGAACATGGTGGAGATGATTCTGAAAATGAGACGTGATACATGGCTCGTGAAGACGCTGACAGGTATGAATGTTTAGTTGCTCAACGTGTTTTGAGTGTGCAGGTCACACAAGCTGAGCAAAATCAGAAGCATAATTTGTTCCATACAAAGGAGTTGTGAAGGAACGTTCTGTTCGCATCATCATAGATGGAGGAAGCTGCAACAACTTGGCTAGCATGGAGATGGTGGAGAAGTTATCTCTCACCACAAGACCACATCCACATCCTTACTACATCCAATGGTTCAACAACATCGGTAAGGTTAAGGTAACACGTACTGTTCGTGTGCATTTTAGTATCTCCACATATGCTGATTATGTTGATTGTGATGTGGTACCCATGCAAGCATGTTCCTTATTAGTTGGTAGACCATGTCAATTTGATAAAAATTCTGTACACCATGGTAGAAACAATCAGTATACTCTTGTTCATAAGGATAAACGTATTACTTTGCTTCCTATGTCTCCTGATTCCATTTTGAAAGATGATATTAATAGATCTAGTAAAGCAAAACAGGAGCAAAATAAGAGTGAAAATCAGATTCTGGCAAAAGAATTTGAGCAACAAATGAAGCCTAATAACACACCATCATCTCATGTTGCATCTGAAATTAATTTAAAAAGTCAATGTTTACTTGCCACCAAATCTGATATTTATGATCTTGATTTAAGCAAATATGTTTGCTATGCTTTTGTGTGCAAAGAGGCATTATTTTCATTCGAGGACGTGCCTTCCTCTTTGCCTCCTGCTGTTACTAACATTTTGCAGGAGTTCACGGACGTCTTTCCACAAGACGTGCCACCGGGATTACTACCTATTCGAGGGACTGAGCATCAGATTGACTTAATTCCCGGTGCATCGCTACCCAACCGTGCACCATACCGTACCAATCCAGAGGAGACGAAGGAGATTATGCGTCAAGTACAGGAGCTACTCGACAAAGGTTATATACGCGAATCACTTAGTCCTTGTGTTGTCCCTCTTATTCTTGTGCCGGAAAAGGATGGTACATCGTGTATGTGTGTTGACTATAGAGGCATTAATAATATTACTATTCGTTATCGTCATCCTATTCCTAGGCTAGATGATATGCTTGATGAATTGAGTGGCTCTACAATATTCTCCAAAGTTGATTTGCGTAGTGGATACCATCGAATTCGTATGAAATTGGGAGATGAATGGAAAACTGCATTTAAAACTAAGTTTGGATTATATGAGTGGTTAGTCATGCCTTTTGGGTTAACTAATGCACCTAGTACTTTCATGAGATTTATGAATGAAGTTTTACGTGCTTTCATTGGACGATTTGTGGTAGTTTACTTTGACGATATATTGATTTATAGCAGATCTTTGGAGGAACATTTGGAAGATTTACATGTTGTTTTTATTGCTCTACATGATGCACATTTGTTTGGTAACCTTGGAAAGTGCACCTTTTGCACCGACCGAGTATCTTTTCTTGGCTATGTTGTTACTCCACAGGGAATTGAGGTTGATAAAGCCAAGATTGAAGCTATTGAGAGTTGGCCACAACCCAAAACGGTCACACACGTGAGGAGTTTCCTTGGCCTCGCTGGATTCAATTGGCGTTTTGTGAGAGATTTCAGTGCCATTGCTGCACCTCTCAATGAGCTTACAAAGAAGGATGTGCCTTTTGCTTGGGGTACTGCATAGGAAGAAGCATTCACGGTATTGAAAGATAAGTTGACACATGCTCCTTTACTCCAACTTCCTGATCTTGAATGTGATGCTAGTGGAATTGGGTTAGAAGGTGTGTTATTACAAGATGGTAAACCCGTTGCATACTTTTCTGAAAAATTGAGTGGACCTAGCCTGAATTATTCTACTTATGATAAGGAATTATATGCTCTTGTTCGGACTTTGGAAACATGGCAACATTATTTATGGCCCAAAGAATTTGTTATACATTCTGATCATGAATCTTTGAAGCACATTAAAAGTCAAGCAAAACTGAACTGTAGACATGCGAAATGGGTTGAATTCATAGAGACTTTCCCTTATGTTATTAAACACAAGAAGGGAAAAGAAAATGTTATTGCTGATGCATTGTCTCATCGTTATACTATGCTTTCACAACTTGACTTTAAAATATTTGATTTGGAGACCATCAAAGATCAATATGTGCATGATGCTGAATTTCAAGATGTATTGCAGAATTGCAAAGAAGGGAGAACATGGAACAAGTTCGTTGTTGATGATGGATTTGTGTTTCGTGCTAACAAGTAATGCATTCCAGCTAGCTCTGTCGTCTTTTGTTGTTGTAGGAGGCGCATGGAAGAGGATTAATGGGACACTTTGGCGTGAAGAAGACGGATGACGTACTTGCTACACATTTCTTTTGGCCAAAGCTGAGACGGGATGTTGAGCGTTTTGTTGATCGCTGCACTACATGTCAAAAAGCTAAGTCACGACTCAATCCTCATGGTTTATATATGACTTTGCCTGTCCCTAGTGTTCCTTGGGAAGATATATCTATGGACTTTGTTTTGGGTTTACCTCGAACAAAGAAGGGGAGGGATAGCATATTTGTTGTCGTGGATAGGTTCTCGAAGATGGCACACTTTATACCATGTCATAAAAGCGATGATGCTGCTAATGGTGCTGATTTGTTCTTTCGTGAAATTATTCGCTTGCATGGTGTGCCAAATACTATTGTTTTAGATCGTGATACTAAATTTCTTAGCCACTTTTGGAGATGTTTATGGGCTAAGTTGGGGACTAAACTGCTTTTTAGTACTACTTGTCACCCCCAAACTGATGGACAAACTGAAGTAGTCAATAGAACTTTGTCTACTATGCTTAGGGTTGTTTCGAAGAATAACAAGATATTGTGGGAAGAATGCTTTCCTTTGCTTATAATCGTTTGTTGCATTCTACTACTAAGATGTGCCCTTTTGAAATTGTCTATGGTTTCCTACCTCGTGCACCTATTGATTTGTTGCCTCTTCCATCTTCGGAGAAGGTTAATTTTGATGCTAAACAACATGCTGAATTGATCTTAAAAATGCATGAGTTAACTAAGGAAAATATTGAGCGCATGAATGCTAAATAAAACTTGTTGGAGATAAGGGTAGAAAACGTGTTGTCTTTGCACATGGAGATCTTGTTTGGTTACATTTGCATAAGGATAGGTTTCCTAATTTGCTCAAGTCAAAGCTAATGCCACGTGCTGATGGTCCTTTCAAGGTGTTAAAGAAAATAAATGATAATGCATATAAACTTGAGTTGCCTGCAGATTTTGGGGTTAGTCCCACATTTAACATTGCAGATTTGAAGCCTTACTTGGGTGAGGAAAATGAGCTTCCGTCGAGGACGACTTCAATTCAAGAAGGGGAGGATGATGAGGACATCACTAACAAGGTTACACCCACAGCCCCAACTGACACAAATACAGGACGAATTACTAAAGCTCGCGCACGCCAATTAAATTATCAGGTACTTTCATTTCTTGGTAATGATTCTAATGTTCATGAGAATATGATGCTGCCTAAATTGGATACATTTGTCTTGATTACAAATGAAGGGCCTATCTTGGACAAGAAAGATGAACATTGGAGCAAGATCAAGCATGGAGATGATGGCATGCGCAAGGGGAACAAGAACGGAGTTACAAGTGATGATTTCAGGACTTTGAAGCCACCATAATGAGTGCGTGAAGCCTTGGACGACATATACAAGATGCGACTTCATAAATTTCGTCCAGAGGCTATTATAGGTGCTGCGTCACCTTATTATTGGGCCAGGCCCATGTAATTTTGAAATACTTGAGTATAGGCTGTTTTTAGAGTCCTTATGTGTGGGGAACCAAGAGTTAGGGTTGGTTTCGGACCCCTCCTCCAAGGGCCACGAAATTCCCCCCTCTTCCCCCATATATACAGCCCTTAGGGCATCATTTGGACTTTGGGATTTGGTTTAGATTAAAGTTCGCCATAGCTGCAACTTCGCGTACATCGTTTGTGTTCAACAACCAGACAAAGATGTCACAGAACCCCACTTGATCAATAAAGCTTTCCTCTTGAATTGGCAATATCCAGATTGCAATCTCGGTTTCTTGCTTGTTTTTCGTTTGCCTGCAGGAAATAGACCTTCGTGGTCAGGTTGATCGTGCTCCGGCGTGGTCAATAACCTCTCGGAGTTGGTTTAGCGATTGCTAAGGCGCGACGTCCTCACACGTTTGTAGTCGGATCGTCAAAGTCGACTTCCTCCAAAACAATAGCCACCATCTCATCGAAACACGGGACGCTTTGCCTCTATCACAAAAATTATGACCATTATGGTCAAGTCTTACATAGATAAAGCCTCAAGGGCTGAACATCGAATGAAACACAAGCAGCAGAAATCCTCATTGATAAGTAGAACCCATGCTATCTGCCTTAACCCTACAGACATTCTGACTGGGAAAGCGTCCTAGTTCGCATGTTCGTCACCGAAGTACTCTTCCTCATATTCATGCTCTTCCATGCTTGGCCAAGTAAATAGCCAGGGACAAGCCAATGAGTACGTTTTAATGTACTCGCAAGCAACCCATGAATGGATACCGAATGACATGCAGGGCAATACCATTATATTGGCATGATGGTGGTAAGATAGTTTTCTCTTTATGCAAGTATGATCAATACGTGTGGTGTTAATAATGCATCTAGGATCATGAATGAAGGGATTGCAGGTATCATCATAGAAAAGGAGTTATAAACAACTCATTCTCAAGCTCATCGTGACTTCCTCATGAATCACATCAACAATATTACCAAACCGTGTTATTTGTCAGAAACATATGGACATAGTCTAAGCAGCACCACCCAACTATCCCTGACCATTGACATGGCTATTCAAGTAGTTTGACACTCTACAGAGGTTGCACACTTTACCCACAACATCCGGTAAGCTTTCAAGTCATCCACGACCCGCGGTACCTCAAGTACCCGGGGTAAGCACCCGATTACTACCTTTCCCTAGACGCCACAAACATGGAGTCCACTTGATTGATATCAACCCCCCGTGCCACAATCGTGCTCACATGTTTAATCCTGTGGAGCCACGCTCCCATATTCAACACATATCACAAGCATGGGGTACCAACGGTGTGTTTGGTGCCCTGTGAAAACAATCATGGCCACCTATCCGAGCACGACCCCGTCCTGCGAGTGACCACGCCACTCCCGTCACTAGTAATGCGTCCTCCATGCAAGCTCGGACTAGGTAATCAATAATGCCCTTTCCCATATAAGGTTAGAGTGGTTGCGCATGTTTGGTTGGGACAGTTAACAAATCTTAAATCCAATCCGTCTCTGTAAACAACACTTTCATCAAGCCTCGGTACACTACCTCTCCACCAAGTAGTGACCTAGTTCATCAACATCTCCCAGGGGCATTAGTGGCACCCACTGGGGCTTTCAAAAGATTGTAACAAAGGGATGATCATGCATAGATGCAACATCATGTGTCATCATCAAGTGTTCATTGTATCTCCAAGCACAAGGTAGAGCTACTAACATGCAAGTATCAACGGCGATGCATCAATGCAACATGCATAACAAGCTCATCTTCAACATCATCATCATGCATACGAAAATGTATCAAAGCACCTGAGAGGGGTATCATGGTCAAATGGCTGCTTGCCTTGGTTGGTTTGGTCTTCGAGGTCTTCAAGTCCTTCTCCTTCTTCTTCTCTAACTATTTTTTCAAACACGGGATCTATTCATCTCAAAGGAACAATGACTAAATAAGAAAATAGCAAAAACAGAAAAATAAATGTGCTCATAAAAATGTGAACCTATTTTTGTTAAATAATAGAGTGAAAACTAAGAAGGCAAAAATTCTTAGTTTAGCACTTGGAATAATAGATTCAGAGAAATGGAATTTCAAAGATGGATTCAAATGCTCAAATCTGAATTTCAATTTGAACTGTATAGGGAAGCTTGATGGATTTGTATGAAAGTTGCACCATCAAATAGGTTGGAATATTACAAGAATATAGGAGTTGAAATTACTCCATTTTGAAAAATATTATTCTCTGTGGAATATTTAGAAAACATATAGAAAAAGAAAAGGGGAAAGGGCACTGTGCGACTGGGCCAGAACGGCCACAATGCAGCGACCCAGAGAAAGAGAAGAGGCCCATGCGAGCCGGTGCGCGCGCGCCAGGTTTTCAAACCTGACAGGCGGGGGCCGGGCATCAGCGAGAGAGAGGGAGGTGATGGAGAGGTGAGGATGACATGTGGGTCCCACCTGTCATCTCCAACCTCGCGACAGAGAGGCCGTCATGCTCACCGGTGGCGATACGGGGTACTACTAGATGATTGGGTGGCACTGTTGGACTCGGGAGGGAATCGCCATTTGGGTGGTGCCGGAGTTGGTCGCCTAGGAGGCCTGGTTCGCCGGCGACGAGGTGCGGTGGCGGAGGGCTTCTGGAGGAGGTTGTCGGCGTTGACTCCGACTGCAAAACATGACATGAAAATGGGGGAAAGGATCAGGGGCTTGTTGCAGTTCCAGATCGAGGGAGAGGAGTGGCATGGAAGGCTCTTACCACGCGAACATTGGTGACCCGATGCGGCGGCACTCGGCTCGATCCTGAGTACAAAGAAGGGGAGAGGAGCTGGGGCTCTACTGGTGGTCGATATGAGGCGAGAGAGTGAGGATAGGAGTCAAAGGGCAGCTCGAGGTGGCTTAAATAGAAGGGGGCGAGGTGCACCATTGGCTCGTGCTCCGGCGAGCTCGTAGCAGTCGCTGGAGGCCACGGGGGCTCGGCTTCGAGTCAGGGGTCCTTGTGGGAGTGCTCTACGTCCAGGGGGAGAGAGAAGGAAAAGAGAGCGAGCACGTCATGGGTCAGGGACGCGGGCAGTGACTGGCGGTCGCACGTGGCGCTCAGGCACGCGTGTAGAGGTTCTCAGAGAGAGAAGGAGGAGGGGGCCGACATGCTAGTGTGTCCCAGACGCCGAGGCACATCGGCAGGCATGCAGGGGACAACCGAGGCGGTCGGGGGCGTTGGGCAGAGATCGGCTATAGTCTGTGGCCGCACTGTAGTGTGTTCCATAGTGTGCCTTTGGCATGCCACAACATATAAAATGCAAAGTAGGCATGGCCACTCGTGTCTAGGAGATAGAGGTTGAAGTAAAAAATGGGGTGGAAGCATTGGATGCCCTGGAGAGCCACTAGAAGAAGAGATAGGTTGAGGGAGAGAGAGAAAGAGGTTGTCCAGAGAGGTAAATGGGATTTTTACCCCTCAGTCATTAATATAAGGATGAGTGGAAGCTACTGGTGGTAGAAGGGGTCTAGGGTAAGCTCTGGTAAAAACTTGAGCTCATGGAGAATAGTGGAAGAGGTCAAACTGTTGTTTTGGTCAAATAGCATAAGGTATTTGATCCAGGCTTGGGCTAGTTAGGTTTATCAACTTTCTTTGAGACTTAACGGGAGTGAGTGGCACCACAAATTAGTAGTGCATGCCAATTTTGAGGTCAAAAGGATAAACTGGCCAATGCAACTTTCGTAAACCCTAGAAATCAACATAATTGGATTTACTTAGCTCTAGCTAAGCTAATCTCTTCTCCTTGATGCACCACATGGTGTACTGTCATCATCAGAGGTTTGAGCATGTACAAAACAATTGGGGTCAAAAGGAGAAAGTTGGCAATGTAAAGTTGTTCAAACTTGGATCTGGATAGGGAGCGTTTTGGGGCACTTTTGTGAACCAAAACTATTCTGATTGGAATGAAACTGTGCAAGATCTTCACATTAGGCATATGCGACTTTTCAGAATTTCCTTGGAATTTTTAGAGAATATTTCCTTTGTAAATATTTCATAATCTTAAAATATTCACAAAGGGTTTTCAGAGATTTCACCAATATTTTGAACATGACCATTTGTTGAAACTTTTATATATGGAAAATATATGTCCACTGAGCTTCCCTAAATTTTCTCAAATATTTTTGAAACATTAAAATAATTTTAACCTATTAAAGACCATTTCTGGCCTTTAGAAAAAGCCTTTAAATAACATAGGAAAATAACTTTTAAAATAATATTTTTGTGGTTTATGGGAGTCCTGTATCTGATAGGAGTCAAATATAATTTTTGAAAGACTTTAGATGCCATAAATTAAGTACTTGTAGTTCAAGCCTCAATTCAGGGGTTTTTGGGAAACCTAATTTAGAAAATACTTTTGGGCCAAATTATTTTGTAAGAAAATACTATTCTGCCTCATACACATGGCATGATCATTGGGCAAAAGTTTGGATCAAGGAGATGAAGTATAGGAGGTGGAGCTAGGTTGACTTTTATGAGCACTTGAAATCACAGACAAAAATCCAAAGCATATTAAAAGCCAAATAATGCAAAAAAAAATGTTGGTCCAAGTTTTTCATGCTTTATTAATGCAAGTGACATGTTACAAAATACTGGGTGTGACAGGATCTCAAGCCACCACCATAGAAAGTTCCTTCAGAAATGACAAAATAGCCTCATTGTCGTACAAGGATCGCAAATCCTTGACGCCGTGGCGGAGGACATCGGCGGCAGGGCCTTCGAAGAGATCGACGACGGTTGAACCAGAGGGGCTGGGGACGGACCACTTAACCTGTGACATGGCCCGCGTGAAGTCGCCGCTGTCGACAAGCTTGATGTTGTAATCAACGTTCCCGAGGTACAGTAATACGGTAGCCCGTTGGCATGAAGCCTTCGGCATGGCAACTTATTCAACATCGTCGTCGACTTCTACGACGAGGTGTCGCTCTGGGATCAACAATCGGGACGAACGGTGGCCACCTCACCAACGTTTGTCGGAGAGGCCATGATAAACCTCTTTTTGGCCGAACACTCGCCGGACTCCCCGGGATACGTGGTTGTCCTTAGGCTACTACTCTCTGGAGCAAGGGATGTGGGTTTGGCGGGGAGGGACGCCGCATGCCTCATCTAAAAACTTAGGGGGCGACGGTATGGGAATCGCTGGGTAACCTGAACTCTATTGTCTAAGCTAGGAGGCACGGGCAGACAGGTAGGGGTTAGCGGCGCCGATGCTGGAGCCAAGCTAGGGTTCGAGGGGGGAGGGGGTACTGTGGAGGGTGCGGGTTTGTGTTTGAGGTTACGCTGCAAGTACTAATTTTTTAGTAATGGTGGGTGGATATGGTGGTGGACGAGGGAGGGCGACGGTTCAAATGCCTCAATTGCTGGAAATTTAATATAAGGTCGGTGGTGGAGGAGTGGGGGCGACGGTGGAAATACCACGACTACTAAAATTTGGGTAAAGGAATTGATGCGGGGTGGGAGCACCCAAGATCGCACACGGTCCAATAAGAATATGTGTGTATGATAATAAGTAAAAGTGGCAGAACCGCCGATTTTTGCATCCCTCAAGGCGGGTACTTTGTTTTTTCATTTCTAGCTAGCTTGCACATGTGGTGATTTGACAGTGCACTAGCATCGCACACAGTTAAGCCACTCCTCCATCCTTGATCGCGCTTGCGCAGTCATGGTGATTTCAAAGCGCACTAGCATCGCACACGGTTGCCTCCACCCTTGCTTGCACTTTCTTAGTCGTGGTGATTTACAACGCACTTGCATTGCACACTGTTAAGCTAGTACACCCTTGTCCGTTGAGCATCATCCGAGTCTTCCAAGCAAAAACACATGAGAGAGGGTCAGAAGACAACCACACCAGCATGTGGCCCAAATATATATGAATGAAAAAGGTAGTGTGTGATGTTCAAATTTCTGATGCACAACTTTGACCGTGTTGGCCCACAATTGGGCGCGTCATCGAAGATCGATGAGAGGGGCCAGAAGTCAAGAACCACGTGGAAGTGGCCAAATGTATGTAGGAATATAGGGTGTTATGTTTAAATACACAATGCACAACTTTCGTGGCACCTGCCTCGCAAAGTAGAAAGCCCCCTTGGATATATCTATAATAACATAATGTCGTAGATACCTAGCTACGGTGCTTTCCCCACCTCCCACATCGTGTCAGTGGGACGAATGCACGTACTTATATGTAACGCCCGGGTAATCACGCTACATTAATTCTCTGCTAATGATGCCACGTCATCGTGTTACTGTTGATAACATCACGTTAATCGAAAACGCCGTTCGAAATAAGAACCCGAAAAAGAAATAAACAATATAAGTTTCAAAATGTTAAATAAAAATGTTCGGGCGGTGCTAAATATTGCAAGATCAATTATGGTGTAGTTATTACAATTTCTAAAAATGCCTAAGTACTTTAAATAAAATAAAACAGAAAAGGGATAATTAAATAAAAGAAAAGGAAAAACAAACAACAAAAAAAATAAAATAAAAACTAACAGACCCCTCCCCCCGGCCCAACCGGCCCAACCAACCCCTATAACCCCCACCCCACAGTGGGGAAAATAGCCCCTCTCACCCCACCGACACTTCCCCCCCTCCCAATCTGGATCGGGCAGCTGCTCGACCCCGTCGCAGGGCCTCCCCATCGCCGCGACGCCCGCGTCGTCTCCCTCCTCTGCGATCGCCGCCGCCGGGCTGCCTCGCCACTGTCGCCGTCGTCCTCGACCGCCACCTCGACCCCCACTGCCTCGAACCCTACAACCCCGCCGTGAGCTCGCCTCCCTTTCTCCTCTGCTCCTTTGGCCTCGCCCCGCCTGGCACGCCCCCGCGCACGCGCTCGCCGGAGCCCCTGGCTTGCCCGCCGGCCCCCGGCCTCCCACGACCCCTCGCCGCGGTCCCCTCTCCCTTCCCTCGCCGCCGGCCCGTACTCTACTCCGGGCGCCCGGCCGCCGACCCCCTGCGCCCGCGTCGCCGGTACTAGCAACTGCCACAGCCTCCGCAGGCTCCTCCCGTACGCCACCTCGCCCTCGCCCTGGCCAGCTCTGGCCACCCGTGCGTCCCGCTTCGCCGCGCCCCCCCTACTACGCTGCGCCGCCGCGCCCCCCCTACTGCGCTGCGCCGCCGCGCCC
>LR738711.1:397179889-397287445 GCA_902687465.1 Secale cereale | reverse complement strand
CGGGCCCTGCCCCGCCTCCGCCCTGCTGCGGCTGCCCCCCCAGGCTCGTCGGACCACTGCGTGCCCCCACTAAGGCTGCCGGCACGGCGCCCCGCCGGCCTCGTCCGCTGCCCAGGCGCCCGTTCGACCGGGCGCCAACGCCCGCTCCGCGCTGCTTCGCCCGCCCCGTTAAGCACGCCCGACCCGCTTTGGCCCCTAGGGCCAATGACACATGGGGCCCGCCCCCCAGAACAAAAAAAGGATTAAAAAAACAATAATAAAATAAATAAATAAATATATTAATTGATTAATTAATTAACAAATTAATTAAGTTAATTAATCACATTTAGATTAATCTAATTATTAATTAACCTAATCTATAATTAATTAAAACATAATTAACCTAACTAAACTAATAGTTAGTTTACACTCAATGACACGCGGGTCCCACGCGTCAGCTTGACCTGGTCAACCTTGTTGACTGTTGATGTCATGCTGACGTCGTGCTGACGCCAGCATGCACTATTCTGGATAATGTTGCTTTATTTAATAATTAATAAAATAGAAAATGATTTAAAAACTTTGAAAATTAATATAAAATAAACCGTAACTCAGATGAAAATACTTTATATATGAAAGTTGCTCAGAATTTCGAGACGCATCCGAATACGCAGACCGTTCGTCCACCACACCTCCCTAGCATACCGAACCCGCAACTTTCCCCCTCCGTTTCATCCGCCCGAAAACGCGAAACACCGGGAATACCTTCCCGGATGTTTCCCCCCTTCGTCAGTATCACCCGATACTGCGTTAGGGCACACTTAATACCGTTACATGTCATGTCATGCATCGTCATGCATCTGTTTGCCTTGTATTCACTGTTTCTTCCCCCTCTTCTCTCCGATAGACTACGAGACCGACGCTGCTGCTGCCCCGATCGACTACGGTGTTGACGACCCCACTTTGGCTGCCGAGCTTCCAGGCAAGCCCCCCCCCCCTTGATCAACCTGATATCGCCTATTCTTCTCTCTACTGCTTGCATTAGAGTAGTGTAGCATGTTACTGTTTTCGAGACTCCTATTCTGCTGCATAACCTGTCATTGTTGTTACCACTGTTGATACTTACCTACAATCCTAAATGCTTAGTATAGGATGCTAGTATTCCATCAGTGGCCCTACACCCTTGTCCGTCTGCCCTGCTATTCTATCGGGCCGTGATCACTTGGGGGTGATCACGGGTATATATTACATACACATATACATGATACATGTTGTGACTAAAGTCGGGTCGGCTCGTTGAGTACCCGCGGTTGATTCACGGATTGGGGGCTGAAAGGACATACTTTCCCGACGGCCCTCGGTGTGGATCTTTGTGGCGGAGCGATAGGGCAGGTTGAGACAGCCAGTGGAGAGGTGGCCTGGCCCTGGTCGTTGTCCGCGGTTATATCATAATAACACGCTTAACGAGTTTGGGTAGTTGATCTGAGTCTGGCCGTTGGCCTATACGCACTAACCAGCTACGTGGGAATAGTTATGGGTACTCGACGTCGTGGTATCAGCGGAAGCCTTCTTGACGTCAGCGGCTTAGCGGCGCGCGCCGGATTGGACTGGAAAGCCTACTCTGGTATTAGGAGAGGTTAGGTCTGCTTACCGGCCGCCCTCGCAACGTGCAGGTGTGCATTGGGCGATGGGCCCAGACCCCTGTGTGCTTAGGACTTAGACCGACGTGCTGACCTCTCTGCTGTGCTTAGGTAGGGCTGCGACGTGTTGATCTTCCGAGGCCGGGCATGACCCTGGAAAGTGTGTCCGGCCAAATGGGATCAAGCGTGCTGGGTTATGTGGTGCACCCCTGCAAGGAAGTTAATCTATTCGAATAGCCATGTCCCTCGGTAAAAGGACGACCCGGAGTTGTATTCCGACCTCATGATAACTAGAACCGGACACTTGATAAAACACACCCAGATGAGTTCCAGATATAACTCGGTGGTTGCTTTCTCACAGGGTGATGTGCGGGAGGATCGCCGAGTAGGATTATGCTATTCGATGTTACTTGGTGAACTTACCATCTATTCTCTTCTACTGCTGCAAGATGGAGGCTGCCAGAAGCGTAGTCTTCGTTTGGATTAGCTATCCCCCTCTTATTCCCGCTTGCTGCAGTTCAGTCCACCGATATTACCCATATCATTGTTACCATTGCATAAGTAGTAAAGATCCTTGCTTGCGAGTACTTTGGATGAGTACTCACGGTTGCTTTGCTCCCCCTTTTCCCCCTTCTGTTCCTTCTTCTCGGATGATGCAACCAGATGGTGGACCCCAGGAGCCAGACGCCACCTACGACGACTCCTATGACACCGGAGGCGCCTACTACTATGTGCAGTCTGCCGACGACGACCATGAGTAGTTAGGAGGATCCCAGGTAGGAGGCCTGCTCCTCTTTCGATCTGTATCCCAGTTTGTGCTAGCCATCTTATGGCACCTTGTTTAACTTTATGTCTGTACTCAGATATTTGTTGCTTCCGCTGACTTGTCTATGATCGAGCACTTGTATTCGAGCCCTCGAGGCCCCTGGCTTGTAATATGAAGCTTGTATGACTTATTTTGCTTTTAGAGTTGTGTTGTGATATCTACGAGTGAGTCCCTGATCTTGGCCGTACACGTTTGCGTGTATGATTAGTGTACGGACAAATCGGGGGCGTCACAAGTTGGTATCAGAGCCGACTGCCTGTAGGAATCCCCCTTCCACACTCCTTGGCCGAAGTCGAGTCTAGACATTGCAAAACTTTTACTAACATGGCTGTGTGGCTTACGGGCCCACGTCGCCATTTGGGAGGTACTAGATTCTTTTACTCCTCGATCTATACTCCGGGATTCTGAACACTCTCCTATTTCGGGTAAAACGATTTTACTAACTCTAACATTAGGATCCCCGAGACCCCTCACCCCAAAGTTGGATTAACCATAGTTATTGCTTAGACTAGAATTTTGTATAGTCCCCACATTGTCATTTGACTCCTTTGAAACATCTTTGTTTTCAGATGGAACCCACGAGGCAGGTCGTGCGCCACACGCAGGCCTTTGGTGCCTCGGATCACCTGCCGTGCTAGTTGAGATGATGACCTATGTGGGTTATCGCTGGCACCCTGGGTATACCATGTACGAGCAGTACCAGGACTTTAACCAGGAGCAGCATCGTGCCATCGTCCGCCTCTACTCGCGTGCAGATAACTCCTCTACTATGCTGCACACCGCTCATGGTGTTGGAGTGACCATCGATATGGAAGTTCATGATGCTGCTTACGCTGCTCTGACACGCCTTCGTGGAGAGTATCGGGCGTTGGACACTTCCCCTTTCAGGCAGGTTGCTATCGCCTCCGACGATGGAGCGGAGGGATACTACACTGCTGCCTACTCCACCCTCACCCGAGAGCCCTTCCATCATCGGAACCTTGTTCTGCATGCTGATGGGCTGGATCGAGCTAACCGAGTTCTTCGCCACGAGTTGTACACCACCCGTCAGCACCTGTACTGCGCCTTGACGCTGTTGCACCCCTTTGTCCTATCTGGACAGCTGCCACCTACTGTGATCTACCCAGCTAGGACCGTGATGCCTCCTGGTGTCGGTTGGCCAGATGTGGGAGGCGACACTCCCGCACCTGGTCCTCTGTTGCCACCTGGACGTCGGGTCCTGCATCAGAGTATCCACAGCTCTCAGGTTGATGGCGTGGACGACTTCTCGTTGCAGCACTGCCAGCTATCAGACTACCTCTACCTCCACAGTTCCGCCTGGGACTGATGTAGTCTTGCTTACTAGTACTAGATGCATTCGCCGCGAGCCTGCGTGCCGCCTATGTTGTCCTTAGTTATGTACTGAACTCTGTGTACCGAACTCTATGCTTACACCCCTTTTGTAATATATGCCGGCTACTATGTGGTATTTTTACGTGCTCCTTTCATTATGCATGTTTCATTCATGAATGATTCCTGTGTTTGCAAATTTCTCAATGCTGAACTACCCCTGTTATATATTAGCAGGATGGTTAGACTAGCTGGCCGTGGTGGCAATGCCCCACCACCGCCCGAATACATGGCCGGTATGATCCAGCAGTTGGAGATGAATCGCCAGTTCATGGAGACTATCATGGCTCAGTTCCCTCATCCCAACATGGGTCAGCAGCAAGGCGCAGTGACACTGAATGACTTTGCTCGCCTCAACCCATCCGTCTACCGCAGCTCAACTCAGCCTCTTGATGCTGATGACTGGCTCCGTGACATTGCTTTTGAACTGGAGTCTGCTGGAGCTGCCGCTGCCAACTATGTCACCTTTGCGGCATACTATCTGAAGGGCCCCGCTGCTCAATGGTGGGACAGCCACATGCGTACACTGCCTGCTGGAACAATCATCACTCGGCCGGAATTCCAAGCTGCCTTCCGTGCCCGCTTCATTCCTCAGGGAATCATGGATAGGAAGAAGCGTGAGTTCCGCAACCTCACCCAGGGCAACAAGACTGTGGATGCTTATCAGCGGGAGTTTCTGGACTTATCCCGCTATGCTGAAGAAGACATTGCCACTGATGCTCGTAGACAGGAAAAGTTCTGTGACAGACTTCAAGCTGACATCAAGCTCGCGCTTCTTGTGCATGACTTTGGAGATTTCGCCACCTTGGTGAACAAAGGCATCCAGGTTGAAACTGGTCTGCAAGAACACCACAGCACTCTCAGGCGCAACCGTGAACCAAGCTCATCCTCGGGCCCTCCCTCACAGAAGCGTAGGGTCTGGATTCCCAACAATGTGTACCGTCCAACTGCACCTGCTCCAAGGCAGTCCTATGCAGCACCTCGTCTGCCTCCACCACCTAGGCAGCCAAGACTTCCAGCTGCACCTCTCCCAGCTCCTGCTTCTGCTCCCAATGATGGTCTGTGCTTCAGGTGTGGCCATCCAGGTCACCGTGCTAAGGATTGCACTCAAAACAAGAATCAACTGGCACTTCCGGCAACTGGCCATGGAGACAATCAGTCCCGCAACAACAATGCCAGGTCTTATGGCCGTGTTCATGCCAACCACGTTGATCTCAATGAAGCTCAAGACCAACCTGCTACTGTGATGGGTACACTCGTCGTAAATTCAATACCTGCATCCGTTTTATTTGATTCTGGAGCATCGCATTCATTCATATCAAAAGATTTTGCATACAAGCATGGCATTAGAAGTGAGGACATGAAAACTTCGGTATTAGTACACACCCCTGCCGGCCAATGCCGAACCTCCATGGTTTGCCACGACGTCCTCGTTGAAATCGATGGACTGGACTTCTATGCCTCTCCCATTGTACTGGGGTCTTGTAACATCGACCTCATCCTGGGAATGGATTGGCTGAAAGCGCATACCGCTTCTATCGCTTGCGGCACAAAAACCATCCACCTATTACACCCTTCTAATGAGATAGTAAGCTATCAAGCTTGTCTGGTTCAAAATGCTGAAGCACGTCTTTATGTATTGAATGCATTGAATGCTTCACCACTCGAGGGCATCGAAAACATTCCCATCGTGCGCAAGTTCTAGGACGTCTTTCCTGAGGAACTTCCAGGGATCCCCCTGCTAGAGCTGTCGAGTTTATCATCGACTTGAAACCAGGCACCACTCCTATAGCCAAACGACCCTACAAGATGCCGCCTCGTGAACTCATCGAGCTGAAGGAGGAAATCGACAAATCTCTTTCTAGTGGTTTCATTCGCCCGAGTTGCTCTCCTTGGGGAGCACCTTCCCTCTTTGTCAGGAAGAAGGATGGGACAAACCGATTGGTCCAATATTACCGTCCTATCAACCAAGCAACTATTCAAAACAAATATCCGCTTCCTCGGATCAATGATCTGTATGATCAACTGGCTGGTTCATCAGTGTTCTCTAAACTCGACTTGAGGTTGGGATACCACTAGATCCGTGTTCGTGAAGAGGATATTCCAAAGACCGCCTTTGTAACTCGATATGGTTCATTCGAGTACACCGTCATGTCATTCGGCTTGACCAATGCTCCAGCTACATTCTCTCGCCTGATGAATTACATATTCATGGAATACCTCGACCAGTTCGTCGTGGTTTATCTGGATGATATCCTTGTATTTTCCAAGAATAAGGAAGAACATGCTGAACATCTTCGCCTTGTACTGGAAAAGCTTTGAGAGCATCAACTTTATGCTAAGTTTTCCAAGTGTGAGTTCTGGCTTCCTGAAGTAACCTACCTTGGGCATGTCATCTCCAAGGATGGTATTGCCGTCAACCCTGAACGAGTTCAGGCCATTCTCGATTGGACTCCTCCGAAGAATGTCAAGCAAGTCAGAAGTTTTCTCGGTCTCGCCAGCTATTGCCGTCGATTCGTCGAGAACTTCTCCAAGATCGCCAAGCCTCTGACTGGTCTACTTCACAAGGGCGTTAAGTTCGAGTGGACAGATAAATGCCAGGAAAGTTTCCAGGCGCTTAAGGACAAGCTGACTTCTGCTCCAGTGCTTGCTCCACCTGATACAAAGAAGGACTTCGTCATATACTGCGACGCTTCTCGTCAACGATTAGGCTATGTCCTAATGCAAGAGCGCAGAGTAATTGCTTATGCCTCTCGTCAATTGCGTCCTCATGAAGAGAACTACCCAGTTCACGACCTTGAGCTTGCTGCTGTCATTTATGCGCTAAAACAGTGGCGACATTACCTTCTCGGTAATCGTTGCGAGATATTCAGCGACCACCAAAGTCGGAAGTACTTGTTTACTCAACCAGACCTGAACCTCCGTCAGCAAAGATGGATGGAGACCGTAGCAGATTTTGACTTGGGTATTTCCTATACCCCGGGCAAGGCTAATGTGATGGCTGATGCCTTGAGCCGCAAGTCATATTGCAACCACCTCGAGGTTCGGAAGGTTCAACCCTCGCTTGTTGAGGAACTCAGAAGGCTGAACCTCCATATTGTTCCTCCTGGTGCACTCGCTCCCCCTCCTGAAGAATTCCCTAAAATGAAACTCCATGTTGTTTCCCAGGGTTCTCTCAGTACCCTGGTTGCTAAACCAGATCTCGTGGATGCCATCAAGTGGATTCAGAAGGCGGACGACGAAGTCGAGAAAATTAAACACTATCTCAAAAAAGGAAAGCCCTCATTTTTCACTATTGCCGATGATGGTGCCTTATACTTCAAAGGCCGCTTAGTGGTACCATGTTCGAGATAAAACCTGGACAAGACGCAGGAGGTTATGAAAGAAGCTCATGATACACCTTTGACTATTCATCCCGGTAGTACCAAGATGTACCAGGACATTCGTCAGAGATTCTGGTGGTCTAATATGAAGCAAGACATTGCTCGTTATGTTGCTGAGTGTGACGTTTGCCGTCGTATCAAAGCAGAACATCAAAGGCCTGCTGGAACCTTGCAACCTATCTCTATTCCTGAATGGAAATGGGACCATGTTGAAATGGACTTCGTCACTGGATTTCCCAAATCGCACAGAGGTAATGATGCAATTCTTGTCGTCATTGACTGTCTTTCTAAAGTTGCACATTTTCTAGCAGTTAAAGAAACAATTACTGCTAGTCAGCTGGCAACTCTCTACATGTACAGAATTATTTCACTTCACGGTATTCCACTGGTTATCAGTTCAGACCGTGGCAGTTTATTCACTTCAAGATTCTGGGCAAGTTTCCAAGAAGGTATGGGAACACATCTGTCATTCAGTACTGCCTTTCATCCTCAGTCGCAAGGGCAAGTTGAACGCGTCAACCAAGTTCTCGAATACATGCTTCGAGCTTGTGTTATTTCCTTCGGCAAGAAATGGGAGGAATCTCTCCCGTATGCTGAGTTCTCTTATAATAATAGCTATCAAGCTAGTCTGAAGATGGCTCCCTTCGAAGTGTTATATGGACGCAAGTGCCGAACCCCTCTGAACTGGTCAGAAACTGGGGAACGTTCACTCTTCGGTCCGGATATTATACAACACGCTGAAGAGCAAGTCCGCATCATTCGCGAGAATCTGAAGACTGCTCAGTCACGTCAGAAAAGTCAGTATGATCGTCATCATCAAGACATGGTCTATTTGGCGAAAAGGCTTATCTTCGAGTTACACCAATGAAGGGTGCTCACCGCTTCGGGATCAAGGGCAAATTAGCTCCTCGCTATATTGGTCCATTCACTATTCTAGAAAGGCGTGGAAAGGTGGCATATCAACTGGAGCTGCCACCGAACCTTTCTCAGGTTCACGATGTGTTCCACGTGTCTCAACTCCGCCGCTGCTTCAAGGACCCAGTCCGCGTTGTGGACCACGAAGTGCTCGAGTTGCAACAGGACCTCTCCTATAAAGAGCATCGGGTCCGCATTCTCGACCAAGCTGAACGTCGCACACGTCAGAAGGTGATCAAGTTCCTCAAAGTCCAGTGGTCGCATCACTCTAAAGATGAAGCCACTTGGGAACGCGAGGATCGTCTTCGTGAAGAATACCCCGCACTGTTTCCTTCTACCTCCTAAATCTCGGGACGAGATTTCTTGTAGTGGAGGAGATTTGTAACGCCCGGGTAATCACGCTACAGTAATTCTCTGCTAATGATGCCACGTCATCGTGTTACTGTTGATAACATCACGTTAATCGAAAACCCCGTTCGAAATAAGAACCCAAAAAAGAAATAAACAATATAAGTTTTCAAAATGTTAAATAAAAATGTTCGGGCGGTGCTAAATATTGCAATATCAATTATGGTGTAGTTATTACAATTTCTAAAAATGCCTAAGTATATTAAATAAAATAAAACAGAAAAGGAATAATTAAATAAAAGAAAAGGAAAAACAGACAACAACAAAATAAAATAAAAACTAACAGACCCCTCCCCCCGGCCCAACCGGCCAAACCGACCCCTATAATCCCCCACCCCACAGTGTGGAAAATATCCCCTCTGATCCCACCGACACTACCCCCCCTCCCCATCTGGATCGGGCAGCTGCTCGACCCCGTCGCAGGGCCTCCCCATCGCCGCGACGCCCGCGTCGTCTCCCTCCTCTGCGATCGCCGCCGCCGGGCTGCCTCGCCACCGTCGTTGTCGTCCTCGACCGCCACCTCGACCCCCACTGCCTCGAACCCTACAACCCCGCCGTGAGCTCGCCTCCCTTTCTCCTCTGCTCCTCTGGCCTCGCCCCGCCTGGCACGGCCCCGCGCACGTGCTCGCCGGAGCCCCTGGCTTGCCCGCCGGCCCCCGGCCTCCCACGACCCCTTGCCGCGGTCCCCTCTCCCTTCCCTCGCCGCAGGCCCGTACTCTGCTCCGGGCGCCCGGCCGCCGACCCCCTGCGCCCGCGTCGCCGCTGCTGGCAACTGCCACAGCCGCCGCGGCTCCTCCCGTACGCCACCTCGCCCTCGCCCTGTCCAGCTCCGGCCACCCGCGTGTCCCGCTCCGCCGTGCCCCCCTACTACGCCGCGCCGCCGCGCCCCAACCCCTGCCTCTCCCTTCGCCCGCCTCCCCCAAGCCGCCGAGCCCTGCCCCGCCTCCGCCCTGCTGCGGCTGCCCCCCCAGGCTCGCCGGACCGCCGTGTGCCCCCACTGAGGCTGCCGGTACGGCGCCCCGCCGGCCTCGTCCGCTGCCCAGGCGCCCATTCGAGCGGGCGACAACGCCCGCTCCGCGCAGCTTCGCCCACCCCGCTAAGCACGCCCGACCCGCTTTGCCCCCTAGGGCCAATGACACATGGGGCCTGCCCCCCAGAACAAAAAAAAGGATTTAAAAAAACAATAATAAAATTAAATGAATAAATATATTATTTAATTAATTAATTAACAAATTAATTAAGTTAATTAATCACATTTAGATTAATCTAATTATAAATTAACCTAATCTATAATTAACTAAAACATAATTAACCTAACTAAACTAATAGTTAGTTTACAGTCAATGACACGCGGGTCCCACGCGTCAGCTTGACCTGGTCAACCCTGTTGACTGCTGACGTCGTGCTGACGTCAGCATGCACTATTCTGGATAATGTTGCTTTATTTAATAATTAATAAAATAGAAAATGATTTAAAAACTTTAAAAATTAATATAAAATAAACCGTAACTCGGATGAAAATACTTTATATATGAAAGTTGCTCAGAATTTCGAGACGCATCCGAATATGCAGACCGTTCGTCCACCACACCTCCCTAGCATACCGAACCCGCAACTTTCCCCCTCCGTTTCATCCGCCCGAAAACGCGAAACACCGGGAATACTTTCCCGGATGTTTCCCCCCTTCGTCAGTATCACCCGATACTGCGTTAGGGCACACTTAGCACCGTTACATGTCATGTCATGCATCGTCATGCATCTGTTTGCCTTCTATTCACTGTTTCTTCCCCCTCTTCTTTCCGGTAGACTACGAGACCGACGCTGCTGCTGCCCCGATCGACTACGGTGTTGACGACCCCACTTTGGCTGCCGAGCTTCCAGGCAAGCCCCCCCCCCCTTGATCAACCTGATATCGCCTATTCTTCTCTCTACTGCTTGCATTAGAGTAGTGTGGCATGTTACTGCTTTCGATACTCCTATTCTGCTGCATAGCCTGTCATTGTTGTTACCACTGTTGATACTTACCTGCAATCCTAAATGCTTAGTATAGGATGCTAGTATTCCATCAGTGGCCCTACACCCTTGTCCGTCTAACTGCTATTCTATCGGTCCGTGATCACTTGGGGGTGATCACGGGTATATATTACATACACATATACATGATACATGTTGTGACTAAAGTCGGGTCGGCTCGTTGAGTACCCGCGGTTGATTCACGAATTGGGGGCTGAAAGGACATACTTTCCCGACGGCCCTCTGTGTGGATCTTTGTGGCGGAGCGACAGGGCAGGTTGAGACACCCACTGGAGAGGTGGCCTGGCCATGGTCATTGTCCGCGGTTATTTCATAATAACACGCTTAACGAGTTTGGATATTTGATCTGAGTCTGGCCGTTGGCCTATACGCACTAACCAGCTACGTTGGAGTAGTTATGGGTACTCGACGTCGTGGTATCAGCGGAAGCCTTCTTGACGTCAGCGGCTTAGCGGCGCGCGTCGGATTGGACTGGAAAGCCTACTCTGGTATTAGGAGAGGCTAGGTCTGCTTACCGGCCGCCCTCGCAACATGCAGGTGTGCATTGGGCGATGGGCCCAGACCCCTGTGTGCTTAGGACTTAGACCGACGTGCTGACCTCTCTGCTGTGCTTAGGTAGGGCTGCGACGTGTTGATCTTCCGAGGCCGGGCATGACCCTGGAAAGTGTGTCCGGCCAAATGGGATCAAGCGTGCTGGGTTATGTGGTGCACCCCTGCAGGGAAGTTAATCTATTCGAATAGCCGTGTCCCTCGGTAAAAGGACGACCCGGAGTTGTATTCCGACCTCATGATAACTAGAACCGGACACTTGATAAAACACACCCAGATGAGTTCCAGATATAACTCGGTGGTTGCTCTCTCACAGGGTGATGTGCGGGAGGATCGCCGAGTAGGATTATGCTATTCGATGTTACTTGGTGAACTTACCATCTATTCTCTTCTACTGCTTCAAGATGGAGGCTGCCAGAAGCGTAGTCTTCGTTTGGATTAGCTATCCCCCTCTTATTCCCGCTTGCTGCAGTTTAGTCCACCGATATTACCCATATCATTGTTACCATTGCATAAGTAGTATAGATCCTTGCTTGCGAGTACTTTGGATGAGTACTCACGGTTGCTTTGCTCCCCCTTTTCCCCCTTTTGTTCCTTTTTCTCGGATGATGCAACCAGATGGTGGAGCCCAGGAGCCAGACGCCACCTACGACGACTCCTACGACACCGGAGGCGCCTACTACTACGTGCAGTCTGCCGACGACGACCAGGAGTAGTTAGGAGGATCCCAGGCAGGAGGCCTGCTCCTCTTTCGATCTGTATCCCAGTTTGTGCTAGCCATCTTATTGCACCTTGTTTAACTTTATGTCTGTACTCATATATTTGTTGCTTCCGCTGACTTGTCTATGATCGAGCACTTCTATTCGAGCCCTCGAGGCCCCTGGCTTGTAATATGAAGCTTGTATGACTTATTTTGCTTTTAGAGTTGTGTTGTGATATCTACTAGTGAGTCCCTGATCTTGGCCGTACACGTTTGCGTGCATGATTAGTGTACGGACAAATCGGGGGCGTCACATTATACATTCGTCATACACTCATACATGCATGTCGCCATGACCTACCATAAGAAGGACTAGTTAATCTATCGCTTGGTCAAACGACCATGATACGTCTCCAACGTATCTATAATTTATGAAGTATTCATGCAATGTTTATTACAATTTTATATGGTTTTGGTATGATTTGCATGGAACTAATCCGGACTAGCGTTGTTTTCAGCAGAACTACCGTGGTGTTATTTTTTGTGCAGAAATGAAAGTTCTCCAAATGAGCTGAAACTTTTTGACGATTTTTTTTGAACAAAAGAGGCCCCCGAAGCTTCGTGGAAGGACCAGAAGGTGAAGTACTAGGGCACAAGACACCGGGCCGTGCCTGGGCCCTTGCCCGTGCCCCGGTGGGTTGTGCTCACCTCAAGGCCCATCCGGACGTGAGACCGTCGCCAAAAATTCCTATAAATAGAAAAACCATCAGAAATAACCCTAGATCAGAAGGTCCACCGCCTAAGGCCTCTGTAGCCACCGAAAACCAATCTATACCCTTTCCAGCACTCCGCCCGAGGGGGAAATCATCACCGGTGGCCATCTACATCATCCCGGCGGCCACCATGATGAGGAGGGATTAGTCCACCCTCAGGGCTGAGCATTTGTACCAGTAGCTATGTATTGTATCTCTCTCTCTCTCTCTCTCTCTCTCTCTCTCTCTCTCTCTCTCTCTCTCTCTCTCGTGTTCTTGATGGCATGATCTTCATGTATCGGGGGCTTTGTTAATATAGTCGGATCATATGGTGTTTTCCCCTCTCTATCTTGTGATGAATTGAGTTTTCCCTTTGAGATTTCTTTGGATTGAGTACTTTTATGGATTTGCAAACACTTGATATATGTATTGCAATTGAATACTCGTGGTGACAATGGGGTATCATATTAATCCACTTGATATATGTTTTGGCACTCAACTTGCTGATTCCCGAAGTGACATTGGGGTAATCTATGAATAGGGGTTGATGCATGTTCTTATATTTGTTTCTCCGATTTTGGTGTTATCTTAGTACAAACTCTTGATAGATCGATCGGGAAGGATAACTTTATGTTATCTTAGTATGAACTCTTGATAGATCGATCGGAAAAGATAACCTTGGTTATTCTAGTATGAACTCTTGATAGATAGATCGGAAAGGGTAACTTTATGTTGTCTTAGTACGAACTCTTGATAGATTGAACGGAAAGAATAACTTTCAGGTGGTTTCGTTGAGGGTTGGTTATATGATCCAATTATATTAGCATCATTAAGAGATTGCACTAGCGAAAGTACAGACCCTACGCCTTGTTTCTAAGCATTGCAATATCGTTTGTGCTCACTTTTGTTACTTGCTACCTTGCTGTTTTTTATTGTTCGCACTACAAAAACTCATATCTACTATCCATATTACACGTGTATCATCATCTCTTCGCCGAACTAGTGCACCTGTACAATTTTCCATTGTATTTGGTGTGTTGGGGACACAAGAGACTTTTTATTATTTGGTTCCATGGTTGTTTGAGAGAGACCATCTTCATCCTACACCTCCTATGGATTGATAAACCTTAGGTCATCCACTTGAGGGAAAATTGCTACTGTCGTACAAAACTCTGCCCTTGGAGGCTTACACGTGCATACAAGAATAAAGTTGTGTAGTAGACATCAAGCTCTTTTCTGGCGCCGTTGCCAGGGAGGTGAGTGCTTGAAGGTATATCTTTAGATCTTGCAATTAAATCTTTTAGTTTGTTGTTTTATCACTAGTTTGGTTTCATAAAAGAAAACTAAAAAATGGAATTGAGGTTGCATCATATTATTGATCATCTTTATAATATCTTTCTTGAAAATGATGGATCGGAAAATTGTGCTCAATTGTTAGAAGAAGGATGCTATAAAATGTTTGGCATAAATGATGAGCATGATTGCAATGTTGTTAGTATGAATTCTTTAAATATCCATGATGCTAATGATATGCAAAGCCATAAGCTTGGGGATGATATGTTTGATGAAGATGATATTTTTAGCCCCCCATGATTTGATGTGGAAATCTGTTATAATGGTTGCATGCCTCCTATTTATGATGATCATATTGATGAAAGTGGATTTGGAGAGGTCGTGACTTTATTTAATGATGAATCCACTACTTTGGAGGATGTTTCAATGGACTATGATAACAAAGTTGCTATCTATGATGATTATGGTGAAGACATGTATGCTATATTGAATAATGATAACCATGAAACTTGTCATCATGACTTTAATTTTCAATCTCATGATAGTTATTTTGTTGAGTTTGCTCCCACCACTATTCGTGAGAATAAATTTGCTATTGTGGAGAGCAATAAAATTTCTATGCTTATGCATCATGAAAAGAATGATTTATGTGATAGCTATTTTATTGAATTCATTCATGATGCTACTGAAAATTATTATGAGGGGGGAACATATGCTTGTAGGAATTGCAATAATATCAAGTTTCCTCTCCATGTGTTGAAAGTCTTTAAGTTTTGCTTGTTTTGCCTTCCTGTGCTAGTTGATTCTTGTTCTCATAATTTGTTTGCTCACAAAATCCCTATGCATAGGAAGTGGGTTAGGCTTAAATGTGCGTGCCATGCGATTCATGATGCTCTCTTTCATGTTTTTGTCCTTATCTTTTATGCGAGAATCATTAAACTCTTCATGCCTAACTAAAAGGCATTAAAGAAAAGCGCTTGTTGGGAGACAACCCAATACTTATACCTACTGTTTTTGTGTGTTCACATTATTATGCTACTGTAGTAATCATGTTTTATAGTTTTTGTTTCAATAAAGTGCCAAGCAAAGCCTTGGGATCATGTTTGGGTGATAGTAGATTTGATCTTGCTGGAAAACAGAAACTTTTGCGCTCACGAGAAAAATTCTCATTTTTAACAGAAGAGTGATTTTGTGTTGATTATTTTTGCAGAAGATCAATTTACAAATTTCTCACGTAGTCGTATTTTTTTCAAGATTTTTAGAGTTGCAGAAGTATGGTGAATCTTCAGATCATTACAGACTGTTCTATTTTTGACAGATTCTGTTTTCAATGCATAGTTTGCTTATTTTCTAGTTTCTATGGCATATATTGATAAATATAAACTATAGAAATGATATGCCATAGTAATTATTGTGTGAGAACAATTATTAATCTTGTCTTTGACAGTACCCAAAGTGAATGATTTGTTTTATCATACGCTCATGAAGTTTTGTGAAGTTTTGTGTGATTAAAGTTTTCAAGTTATGGGTGAGATATCGATATGAGTAGAATAAGTAGTGACAAGACCCTAAGCTCGGGGATGCCCAAGGCACCCCAAGGTAATATTCAAGGAAGATCCAAGAAACTAAGCTTGGAGATGCCCAGGAAGGCATCCCCTCTTTCGTCTCCAACATTACGGGTAACCTCTCTCGGAGCTATGTTTTCATTCGTCACATGATATGAGTTTTGCTTGGAGTGTCAATTTATTTTGTTAGAATTTCCTTGCAGGTATTTGGAATAATGTTTTGCATCTTTTTTTTCAATAAAAGTGGCAAGGATAGCCTTTACCATGCTTATTTTGCAAGTCTACATGTTGCTGTTTGAAAACAGAAAGTCTTCTATCATTGTCTGAATTCTTCTAGGTAGTCAGAACGTGATAAAATATTGAAAATTTGTAATGCCCCGGATGTAATAGTTTCACTTTTGGGAAATATATGATATCTCTGGCTTCATCAATTCCATTCCGGGTTCTTTGTCTTTCGGGTTTTCGTTGTTTTGTCGCGTGCGTGTGTGGCATTCATTCATATCATGTAGTCATGTGCATCGCATTGCATTTGTGTTGTGTTTGCATCCGGTTCCACGCGTTCCTTCCCATTGTCCGTTTCGCGTTTCGGAGCTCCCTCACGTGTCCATGGCATCCCCGAGGCCTACTTTGGTGTTTGGCCGTGTAACGTTACCGGTTTGGCGCGAGACTTGTCGTGTGTTGTTGTTTTGGTATGTGTAACCCGCCTGTCAAATCTCGTCGCGTTTGGAGTTCGTTTGCTACCCCAACAGTTATTCTCGTGGGCTCAAAGTACCTCCACTTTGAGGCCCAAGACACCCCTCCAACAGCCCACCAAACCAACCCAAACCCCTCCCTTCATCTAGGCCATCCAATTCTAATCGCGTGGCCGAAAACCACACCTCATTTGGACAACCCTAGCTCCTTGTGCCTATATATTTGCCCACCTTCCTCAATTTTTGCCCCAAATATAGGAAACCCTAGCGCCCATCCCCTTCCTCCAGCTTCTTCCTCCACTCCGGCAGAGCTCGCCGGAGGTCCACCGCGCCACCACCTCCGGCCGCCTCTCCTCGCCGCCGGTCCCGCAGGGTACCACCGCCGCCGGTACCAACCAGCGCCGCCACCCTCTCCACCTCCACGCCGGCGCCGCCCTCACCCTCTCCACCTCGCCGGCCGGGCGCCAGCCAGCCGCCGCCCCGCTCCTCGAAGCTTCCGCGCGCCGCTGCTCGGGCGCCAGAGGGTCGCGCCGCTGCTGGATCGAAGGGAGCCGAGCCCCTCGTCCAGATCCGATCGGCGCCCTCCTGGGCCGAGTCAACGCCACCATCCGCCTGGGCCAGGCCCAGCCAGGGCCTCTTACCGCCGCCTCGCCAGGTGCCCCGGTGGGCCGCTCCGCAGCCGGCCCAGGTCGCGAGGCCGATCCAGCGCATCGAAGGCCAGCGCCCGCCTCCGCTCCTTCAGCCGCCGCCGCTCGGTAGCCGGTGCCCCGCCGCCCGCGAGCCCGTTAGCCGCTGCGGGCCCGTCAGCCTCTTCGGCCCGATCCGCTGGATCCGGCCCGAGCCGCCTGAAGCCCAGGAGCCCGTTGACCTTTTTTTTCAGATCTGAGGTTGCCCCCAAATCCACTAAGTCTGAGATATTATTGCTTGTCTGATGCTATTTTCATATGATGATAACTTTTTGTGCCTAGCTCCGATTAGACTGAATGATATGTCAAATTGTTCGTGGAGACATGTACTACATTTAGTTCCATTATGCCATACATGTTTGAGATCATCTAGATGCTTAAAAATCCGTTGCAAGAGTGCTTATTGTTATAAACTGCTGTTAGTGTTGTTTTTCATGCCATCTTTGCAATGTGATAACTTTTTGCATGTTTATCCAAATGAAGCAAATGAGATGTCCACGTGTTTGTCTTGTCATTCTCTACATGATGATTGCTTAGACTTGCATGACAGAATTAATCTACTGCTGTTAGTGTTGTTTTTCATGCCATCTTTGCAATGTGATAACTTTTTGCATGTTTATCCAAATGAAGCAAATGAGATGTCCACGTGTTCGTCTTGTCATGCTCTACATGATGATTGCTTAGACTTGCATGATAGAATTAATCTTGCCATGTTTATCCCCGTTGCAAAGTGCTAAGTGGCTGTTAAGTAGTTAAACTTGTTATGAGATGTCATTTTGAGGAGCTCATTGCTATCATTGTGATTGTCCCCATGATGCATGCTTAGGTGTTTTGGATTCACCATTATGTGTACTTTGATGTGGTTCTTACCACTTGCCATGTTTAGCCTTGAGGTGACTTAAACTTGCTCACAAACATGCCATGATGAAACTGCTGTTTTAACACTTCGTGAAATTTTACTAAGTCTGGAATCTGTAATTTCCAGATGCCATGTTTGCTTGTTGTTCTAGGCCAATCCATGATAGTTTCGGGGTGACTCTTGATGATTCCTTGTAGTATATATTGTTGGATATACATTCATGCTCTCACATGCTTATTTGAGTGGAGGTAGCATATTTAACTTTTGCTCCCAAGTTGCAATAAATTACTGCTGTCAGGATTTTGTTGTCAAGTTCAATATGTCCAAGCTTGTTGCTATTGATCCATGACTCCTTTGGGGATGCTCCAATGGACTTATTTGCTGTAGGATATGTCTAGTTTATGTCCATGCTCATTGCCATGATGTTTGAGTGCTGTAGCTTATTTATCTCTTGCCCCGAAGTTGCTATGTGGCTGTAATTTTCAGCTTTCGCATGTTTATTGTTTTGTGTGTAACTTTTAGCCCGTAGCTCCGATTTGAGCAAGTCCTATATGAAACTTGTGTGGTCTTTCATGTAGATTCATAATATCCAATTGTTATCATGTTTTGAAGCATTTTGCTTGATCGCATATTGTCATGCTCCGTGTGCTCCCATAGTGCATCAGTCATGCATCTAGCATATTTTGTGTGCGCATTGCATCTTGTTGATTTCGTGCCTTGTGTGTTTCTATTGAGTAGAGCCGGAAGCTGAGTACGAGTACAAGAACAAGGTTACTACCGAGGTTGAGAACGAGGAGCTTTCTTACGATCCCATTGACAACTCTTCAGGCAAGATGACCGAACCCCGATAACATTACTATATTTGCCTATTGCTAGAAGTATCGCTCTGTAGTATATTGCCTCGATGCCCATGTTTTCCTGTCAGCCTCCTATTGTAACCATGAACCTGTTTAACCACCCTACCTATGCAAACCATTGATTGGCTATACGTAGGCTTCGCTCAGCCCCTCTTATAGCATTGCTAGTTGCAGGTGAAGTTGAAGATGCTTGCTTCATGTTGAAGTTTGTTGGGTTATATCACACCATATTAATTATTAAATGAACTCATCTATATATTGGCAATGGGTGGAAGGCTAAGCCTTTTGCTTGGTGATTTGTTCCACTCATGCCGCTAGGAACCGTATAAACCGGTGTTATGTTCCTTGATTATGCGTTCCTCACACGGTTGGGGTTATGTGACCCCCTCGATAAACCGCTAAGTGCTAAGTTTTTCCAGCAAGTCCCAACATTGGTACTATTCTCCTAATAACTAATAAAACTTGCATAGGGACTAGCTATCCCTTTTATTTTAATCAACAACCCCGGGCCAGTGCTCCACATGAGTGTTGGTCCGAAACGGGGAGCCTACGGGGCCGCCACGAGGAAACTCGAGGTTTGGTAAAAACCCGTAGCCTCGCCCATCCGGTCGTGTCCTGAGACTAGATACGCGCGGCTACTGTCAGGGTGTCGACACGCCGGGAGGATTTTCTGGATTAGCCTTACCTTATTTCGGAGTATCTTGAGCATGGGATTCCGAGAATACTCGGGTCTTCCCACCTTTGGAGTTGCGACTCCGCGGATCGTGGGCTTGTCATGGGCCATGTTGGAACACCCCTGCAGGGTTTGAACTTTCGAAAGCCGTGCCCGTGGTTATGTGGCAGATGGGAGCTTGTTAATATCCGGTTGTAGAAAACTTGACACATTGTTCCAATACACTACCAGCGTGTGTACCGTGACTGTCTTTTTCCGAAAGGGTTTCGGGAGATGAACACGGTGGGGTTATGTTTGACTTGCTTTAGTTAGGATCACTTAGTGATCATCTCTCGACCGAGGCACCTTCTCTTCTCGCTCTCTTATACGTAAGCTAGGCTAGTGCTGCGGCAACCACTTATACTTATTCTTTCTTCAGCCTTGTTCCACACCCAAGGCTTAAATAGTCGTGTTACCCGGGAACGGGATTGCCGAGTCCTCTGTGGCTCACAGTTACTTCACCACACTAGATGCAGGTACGATGGTAAGCTACCCAGGTGATGGCACCGAGCTAGACTGGGAGTACGACGAGGAGCGTAGCCGTTACTATGTCCGTTATCCCGATGATCAATAGTGGTTCTTCTACTAGGATTCGATTCAGACCTGTGGTTTAATGTTATGTTTGGTATCTTGACATTTGGATTTTACCCTTAGATGGGCTGTGATGTTCTATTTGAATGATGCTTGAACATGTAATGAATTTGTGTGATGTGGCGAGTGTAAGCTAACTATCTTTTCTCTTTCATCCCCTTTTTACATGAGATGTGCAAAGATACCAAACTTGCGATCATTCCAGCATGGGCTTATATCTCTAAGTCGTGCCTCGACACGTAGGAGATATAGTCCCATCCTGGGCATTACAAAATTTTACAAAGTTAGCATGAATATTTTGTGTGCACATTGCATCTTGTTGATTTTGTGCCTTGTGTGTTTCTGTTGAGTAGAGCCGGAAGCTGAGTACGAGTACGAGAACGAGGTTACTACCGAGGTTGAGAACGAGGAGCTTTCTTACGATCCCATCGACAACTCTTCATGCAAGATGACCGAACCCCGATAACATTACTATATTTGCCTATTGCTAGAAGTATCGCTCTGTAGTATATTGCCTCGATGCCCATGTTTTCCTATCAGCCTCCTATTGTAACCATGAACCTGTTTAACCACCCTACCTATGCAAACCATTGATTGGCTATACGTAGGCTTCGCTCAGCCCCTCTTATAGCATTGCTAGTTGCAGGTGAAGTTGAAGATGCTTGCTTCATGTCGAAGTTTGTTGGGTTATATCACACTATATTAATTATTAACTGAACTCATCTATATATTGGCTATGGGTGGAAGGCTAAGCCTTTTGCTTGGTGATTTGTTCCACTCATGCCGCTAGGAACCGTATAAACCGGTGTTATGTTCCTTGATTATGCGTTCCTCACACGGTTGGGGTTATGGGACCCCCTCGATAAACCGCTAAGTGCTAAGTCTTTTCTAGCAAGTCCCAACATTGGTACTATTCGCCTAATAACTAATAAAACTTGCATAGGGACTAGCTATCCCTTTTATTTTAATCAACTACCCGGGCCAGTGCTCCACATGAGTGTTGGTCCGAAACGGGGAGCCTGTGGGGCCAGCACGAGGAAACTCGAGGTTTGGTAAAAACCCGTAGCCTCGCCCATCCTATCGTGTCCTGAGACTAGATACGCGTGGCTACTGTCAGGGTGTCGACACGCCAGGAGGATTTGCTGGATTAGCCTTACCTTAGTTCGGAGTATCTTGAGCACAGGATTCCGAGAATACTCGGGTCTTCCCACCTTTGGAGTTGCGACTCCGCGGATCGTGGGCTTGTCATGGGCCAAGTTGGAACACCCCTGCAGGGTTTGAACTTTCGAAAGCCGTGCCCGCGTTTATGTGGCAGATGGGAGCTTGTTAATATCCGGTTGTAGAAAACTTGACACATTGTTCCAATACACTACCAGCGTGTGTACCGTGACTGTCATTTTCCGAAAGGGTTTCGGGAGATGAACACGGTGGGGTTATGTTTGACTTGCTTTAGTTAGGATCACTTAGTGATCATCTCTCGACCGAGGCACCTTCTCTTCTCGCTCTCTTATACGTAAGCTAGGCTAGTGGTGCGGCAACCACTTATACTTATTCTTTCTTCAGCCTTGTTCCACACCCAAGGGTTAAATAGTCGTGTTACCCGGGAACGGGATTGCTGAGTCCTCTGTGGCTCACAGTTACTTCACCACACCAGATGCAGGTACGATGGTAAGCTACCCAGGTGATGGCACCGAGCTAGACTGGGAGTACGACGAGGAGCGTAGCCGTTACTATGTCCGTTATCCCGATGATCAGTAGTGGTTCTTCTACTAGGATTCGATTCAGACCTGTGGTTTAATGTTATGTTTGGTATCTTGACAATTGGATTTTACCCTTAGATGGGCTGTGATGTTCTATTTGAATGATGCTTGAACATGTAATGAATTGTGTGACGTGGCGAGTGTAAGCCAACTATCTTTTCTCTTGTATCCCCTTTTTACATGAGATGTGCAAAGATACCAAACTTGCGATCATTCCAGCATGGGCTTATATCTCTAAGTCGTGCCTCGACACGTAGGAGATATAGTCCCATCCTAGGCATTATAAGTTGGTATCAGAGCCTTCTCCGACCTAGAAGCCCCCACTGATTGATCGAATCGTTGACGGTCGAGTCTAGGCACACACTAAAAATATTTTTGAGTCCTATATTTATATCGGAGAGTAGGATTTCTATGCTTCTCATCCCCTTTCTCTCTGGTGAGGACTCCTGACGACTACTCTTGCCTCTTCTACTTTCAAAATTTGCACCAATTTTTTTTAGGAATCTCGCGAGTATTGTTGGATTGTTTCGATGTTCTTGTGACGAGAATATTGTTCTCGATGCCTCCTGACATTAGGGGTTGTGGCAGTGTCCCGGGGAGTTGAGCTTCGGGGTATTGTCGTCACAAGCATAGACAGTACTAAATACTTAAGACGGCCGACATCGAAAATCTCTCCTATACGGTTAGTGGCAAGATAACCCCGACATCACCCAGTACTGGGGAGGTAGTTCGGGAGTGTTGCCATAGCTTGGTATAGTGGATGCTTTTCGAAGGTCCGAGGTAGACGGTTTCCGAGAAAGACTGGTTATGTGTTGAAGAATGGATAAAGCTGGATGTAGGTTTAGAGTTGATTGCGCGGTGCTTCCCCTGTATCCCCAACACCTGATTGCATAACTGGAAACTTTCGTAAATTAATAGGTGGGTTAATCCAGTACATCGTAGGCATTCTTCCAACGAATGCAGGTTAGCGAGTTCGGGGTTCTACATTGAGTGAAGTGGCTTTATGACCGATGTTCCGATCGGGAGTTGCATCTTAAAGGGTCCTTGGCTATGCTGATCCGGGGATTGCAAAACCCTTTCGTAACGCGTTCATAAGCTTTCAGCACAAAGATGTCAGAACGAAGCTCCTATCTTGTGTTTGTTCCATCTGTACCTTGTGTTTTTCTTATTTTACCTTTTGTCCCCTATGTGGCTTCTCGTGAAGATTGTTGTTATCATTTAAGCTGAGAATTTCATTCATTCCTCTTGTTCGAATGATTTCATTCGTTCCTATTGTTCGAATGATTCTTGTGAAGACTATGTTGCATTTCAATCCGTTGTTTCAGCTTATACCTTCTGTCAATCAAATTGCTGATTCGTGGTCATCTCTTTCAGGATGGCTCCGAAACGAGTTCCCAACGCTAACCCAGAGGGTGAAGAGGTCCCAGAACGTCCTCCTTCCCCTCCTCCTCCGTCTGAGGCTTGGAGAGAGATTATGCAGACTACAAACCAGAACACCCAGATGTTGATGCACATGATGCAGCAGATGCAAGCTAATCAAGCTAATCAGGGTGCTCCAGGGAATCAAGGCAATTTCTTCAACCAACAGCGCCATGCTACTCTCAACCAGTTCTTGGCCAATCAACCAAAAGCTTTCAGTTACTGTGTCGACCCTCTTGATGCTGAAGATTGGTTAACCGATATCAAGAAGCATTTTGAGTGCAGTAACGTAAGGGAAGAGGACTATGTGAAATTTGCAGCCTTCCAACTCAAAGACCAAGCAGCTGACTGGTGGCAGCAGTACAAAGACTCCAGGCCAGGGCGTGTGAACTCTTGGGAGGATTTCTGCAAGGATTTTCGCTCTCACCACATTCCAACAAGTGTCATCGACGGTATGCGTGAGCAATTCCGCAACCTGAAGCAAGGCTCAATGACTGTCTACCAGTATAATGTCAAGTTCCAAAACCTCGCCCGCTATGCTAAGCAAGACATTCCAGAAGCCAAGAGCAAGATCTATCAGTTCCGCGGAGGTCTCAAAGATGAACTTCAACTTGCTCTCACCTTGTTCGAGCCTGATGAGTTTGACAAATTCTATAACATGGCGCTTAAGCAAGAGGCAGCCCAGCTCAAGATGGAAGCTTCCAAAAAGAGGATTCGAGATGCCGTTCACTCCTCCTCATCTTCTCAAGTCGTCGCGAAACAACAGAAATTTTGGCTTCCTCCTCCTCCTGTGATTCGAGCTCCCTACAACAACAACAACAAGAACTCCGGTGGTCGTGGTTTCTCCCACCCACCCAACCCGAGCAACCAGTCGAAGAACCAGTTTCAGTCTCAAGGTTCCAAGTCAAGTGGTTCTCATTACCGTCCTCTCTCAGAAGTGGTCTGCAACAAGTGCACTCAGAAAGGTCACTATGCTAACAAGTGCCCCAACCCGAAGCGCCTTCCACCTCCTCCACCTGTCAGTACAGCTATTGTCAAGCATATTCCCAAGCAAGCAAGGGTCAACCTGATGAATGCAGCGCAAGCGGAGAATTCTTCTGATGTCATTTTGGCTAACCTTCTAGTTAACTCTATCCCTGCAAAAGTTTTGTTTGATTCGGGTGCTTCATGTTCCTTCATGTCATATCCATTTGCATCCAAGCACAACATTGTCACCAAAAATTTGCCTCGGAGGTTGCAAGTTATTACTCTGGGGAGACGTATGAATTCTGGTGTGTATGCTCCGGATGTTTCTATTCGCATGGGTGATTATCGATTTCTGGCTAAACGGGTGATTCTTGGCAATTCTGACATCGACCTTATCCTCGGAATGGACTGGCTTTCTCAGCATGATGCTCAAATTGACTGTGCACAGAAGGAAGTCAAGATTACTCATTCCGATGATGATGTGATTATCTTCGCCTCCAGGGATAACACTATCAGGCTTTTCTTTCTCAATGACAAGGGCGAGATGAATGCCATATCTCAAATTCCGGTGGTTAACGAATACCAAGACGTCTTTCCTGAAGAACTTCCAGGCATGCCTCCTCATCGGCAAGTAGAATTCGTCATTGAACTCGAGCCATGTACTGAGCCAGCATGCCGGCGTCTGTACAAGCTCTCTCCTAAAGAATTGAAGGAATTGAAGAAGGAGCTTGATGAACAGGAGCGTATGGGTCTCATCAGGCCTAGTACGTCTCCTTGGGGCTGTGGTGTCTTATTTGTCAAGAAGAAGGATGGCACGGAGCGCCTTTGCGTCGATTACCGGCCATTGAACAAGAAGAAAATAAAGAACAAGTATCCGCTCCCCAACATCAACGAACTGTTCGAGCAGCTCAAAGGAGCTAAAGTGTTCTCTAAGCTCGTTCTCCGAATGGGCTATCACCAAATTCGCATTCGTGAGCAAGACATCCCCAAGACTGCTATTCAGAACGAGTTACGGCTCATATGAGTATACAGTCATGTCCTTTGGTCTCGCCAATGCTCCACCTACCTTCTCGAGAATGATGCACTACATCTTCAACCCCTACACCGGCGAGTTTGTGCTTGTGTATTTGGATGACATTTTGGTATTTTCCAAGAATGAAGAAGACCACGAAAAGCACCTCCGTCTCGTTCTCGACAGACTCCGTGAACATAAGTTCTATGCCAAGTTCTCCAAGTGCGAATTTTGGCTCGATAAGGTCTTGTACTTGGGCCATATCATATCTGCTGACGGTATTGCGGTAAACCCCGAGAAAGTTGAAGCAATTGTCAACTGGGAAGCTCCTCAGAACGTCAAGCAACTCCAAAGCTTTCTTGGTCTTGCCGGCTATTGCAGAAGATTCGTTGAGAACTTCTCCAAGATTGCCAAGCCTCTCTCCAACTTGCTGCAGAAGAATGTCAAGTACTACTGGTCTCCAGATTGTGAAGTGGCATTCAAAACTCTCAAAGAAAAGCTCGTCTCTGCTCCAGTTCTTACTCCTCCAGATGAGTCCAAGCCCTACGAAGTATTCTGTGATGCTTCTCTTCAAGGTCTTGGTGGTGTGCTTATGCAAGACAAGAGAATTGTGGCTTACACTTCTCGTCAGCTGAAGCCAAGTGAGAAGAACTACCCCATACATGATCTTGAACTAGCAGCTGTGGTACATGCTTTGATTACGTGGAGACACCTGCTCTTGGGCAGAAAAGTCGACATCTTCACCGATCACAAGAGCTTGAAGTACATCTTCACACAGCCGAATCTGAACCTCCGCCAGACTCGTTGGGTCGAAATGATCCAAGAGTACGATCCCAGCATCGAATACACTCCTGGCAGGGCGAATGTGATTGCAGATGCTTTGAGCAGAAAGGCATATTGCAACAGCCTTCTTATCAAGCCGTTCCAGCCTGAGCTTTGTGAAGCATTCAGGAAGCTCAACCTCCAAGTTGTTCCGCAGGGTTTTCTTGCAAATCTTCAAGTGGCTCCTACCTTGGAAGATCAGGTCCGTGAGGTCCAACTCAGTGATGCCATGGTGCAGAAGGTGAAACATGGTATTGCAAAGGGTGATCTGAAATACAAGTGCTATCGCGTTGATGAGAGAGATACCTTGTTCTTTGAGTACAGACTCGTGGTTCCCAAAGGTGATCTCAGGAAGCTCATAATGGAAGAAGCACATGATTCCCTCCTTTCCATTCATCCTGGCAGTTCCAAGATGTACCAAGACCTCAAGCAATCTTACTGGTGGACACGCATGAAAAGGGAGATTGCCCAATTCGTGAATGAATGTGATGTCTGCAGAAGAGTGAAGGCAGAGCATCAACGTCCAGCCGGTCTTCTCCAACCTCTTCCTATTCCCGAGTGGAAATTCGACCACATTGAAATGGATTTTGTCACTGGCTTTCCTAAGTCCAAGAGAGGGAATGATTCTATCTTCGTGGTGATTGACAAGCTTACCAAAGTCGCTCACTTCCTTCCAGTCAAAGAATCCATCAATGAAGCTCAACTTGCAGAGTTGTACACTTCCAAAATTGTGTCTTTACATGGCATTCCTCAAGTTATCTCCTCAGACCGTGGAAGTTTGTTCACTTCAAAGTTCTGGGACTCCTTTCAGTCTGCCATGGGCACTAAGATTAGGTTCAGCACTGCTTTTCACCCTCAGACTAGTGGTCAAGTCGAGAGAGTGAATCAGATTCTAGAAGACATGCTCAGAGCCTATGTCATATCTTTTGGCATGAAATGGGAAGATTGCCTTCCATTTGCCGAGTTCTCTTACAACAACAGCTTCTAAGCAAGTGCAGGCAAAGCTCCGTTTGAAATCCTCTATGGCAGAAAGTGCCGTACCCCTCTCAACTGGTCCGAGACAGGTGAACGTCAACTTCTTGGCAATGACTTGATCTCAGAAGCCGAAGAAATGTGCAAAGTCATACGTGAGAATCTCAAGGCCGCTCAGTCGCGTCAGAAGAGCTACTATGACGGCAAGCATCGTGACTTGGCTTTCAACATTGATGATCATGTCTATCTCCGTGTTTCTCCTATGAAAGGCACCCAAAGATTCGGTATCAAAGGAAAGCTTGCTCCTAGATACGTCGGGCCTTTCAAGATCCTTGGCAAAAGAGGCGATCAAGCCTACCAACTTGAGCTCCCTTCCAACTTCGCCAATGTTCATGATGTGTTTCATGTGTCTCAACTCCGCAAGTGCTTCAAGACTCCTGAACGCATGATTCCGTTTGAAGAGATTGATCTTCAACAAGACTTGTCTTACCGAGAGCATCCAGTTGCTATTCTCGAAGAAACCGAGCGCAAGACCCGCAACAAGTCCATCAAATTCTTGAAAGTCAAGTGGTCACACCATACCGACCGAGAAGCTACGTGGGAACGAGAAGATCATCTTCGTTCCGAGTACCCCTCCTTCTTCCAGTCCTAGATCTTGGGACGAGATCTTTTTGTAGTAGAGGAGAGTTTGTAATGCCCCGGATGTAATACTTTCACTTTTGGGCAATATATGATATCTCTGGCTTCATCAATTCCATTCCGGGTTCTTTGTCTTTCGGGTTTTCGTCGTTTTGTCGCGTGCGTGTGTGGCATTCATTCATATCATGTAGTCATGTGCATCGCATTGCATTTGTGTTGTGTTTGCATCCGGTTCCACGCGTTCCTTCACGTTGTCCATTTCGCGTTCCGGAGCTCACTCACGTGTCCGTGGCATCCCCGAGGCCTACTTTGGTGTTTGGCCGTGTAACGTTACCGGTTTGGCGCGAGACTTGTCGTGTGTTGTTGTTTTGGTATGTGTAACCCGCCTGTCAAATCTCGTCGCGTTTGGAGTTCTTTTGCTACCCCAACAGTTATTCTCGTGGGCTCAAAGTACCTCCACTTTGAGGCCCAAGACACCCCTCCAACATCCCACCAAACCAACCCAAACCCCTCCCTTCATCTAGGCCATCCAATTCTAATCGCCTGGCCGAAAACCACACCTCATTTGGACAACCCTAGCTCCTTGTGCCTATATATTTGCCCACCTTCCTCAATTTTTGCCCCAAATATAGGAAACCCTAGCCCCCATCCCCTTCCTCCAGCTTCTTCCTCCACTCCGGTGGAGCTCGCCGGAGCTCGCCGGAGGTCCACCGCGCCACCACCTCCGGCCGCCTCTCCTCGCCGCCGGCCCCGCAGGCCACCACCGCCACCGGTACCAACCAGCGCCGCCACCCTCTCCACCTCCACGCCGGCGCTGCCCTCACCCTCTCCACCTCGTCGGCCGGGCGCCAGCCAGCCGCCGCCCCGCTCCTCGAAGCTTCCGCGCGCAGCCGCTCGGGCGCCAGAGGGTCGCGCCGCCGCTGGATCGAAGGGAGCCGAGCCCCTCGTCCAGATCCGATCGGCGCCCTCCTGGGCCGAGTCAACGCCACCATCCGCCTGGGCCAGGCCCAGCCGGGGCCTCTTCCCCCCCGCCTCGCCAGGCGCCCCGGTGGGCCGCTCCGCAGCCGGCCTAGGTCACGAGGCCGATCCAGCACATCGAAGGCCAGCGCCCGCCTCCGCTCCTTCAACCGCCGCCGCTCGGTAGCCGGTGCCCCGCTGCCTGCGAGCCTGTTAGCCGTTGCGGGCCCGTCAGCCTCTTCGGCCCGATCCGCTGGATCCGGCCCGAGCCGCCCGAAGCCCAGGAGCCCGTTGACCTTTTTTTTAGATCTGAGGTTGCCCCCAAATCCACTAAGTCTGAGATATTATTGCTTGTATGATGCTATTTTCATATGATGCTAAATTTTTGTGCGTACCTCCGATTAGAGTGAATGATATGTCAAATTGTTCGTGGAGACATGTACTACATTTAGTTCCATTATGCCATACATGTTTGAGATCATCTAGATGCTTAAAAATCCGTTGCAAGAGTGCTTATTGTTATAAACTGCTGTTAGTGTTGTTTTTCATGCCATCTTTGCAATGTGATAACTTTTTGCATGTTTATCCAAATGAAGCAAATGAGATGTCCACGTGTTCGTCTTGTCATGCTCTTCATTATGATTGCTTAGACTTGCATGATAGAATTAATCTACTGCTGTTAGTGTTGTTTTTCATGCCATCTTTGCAATGTGATAACTTTTTGCATGTTTATCCAAATGAAGCAAATGAGATGTCCACGTGTTCGTCTTGTCATGCCCTACATGATGATTGCTTAGACTTGCATGATAGAATTAATCTTGCCATGTTTATCCCCGTTGCAAAGTGCTAAGTGGCTGTTAAGTAGTTAAACTTGTTATGAGATGTCATTTTGAGGAGCTCATTGCTATCATTGTGATTGTCCCCATGATGCATGCTTAGGTGTTTTGGATTCACCATTATGTGTACTTTGCTGTGGTTCTTACCACTTGCCATGTTTAGCCTTGAGGTGACTTAAACTTGCTCACAAACATGCCATGATGAAACTGCTGTTTTAACACTTAGTGAAATTTCACTAAGTCTGGAATCTGTAATTTCCAGATGCCATGTTTGCTTGTTGTTCTAGGCCAATCCATGATAGTTTTGGGGTGACTCTTGATTATTCCTTGTAGTATATATTGTTGGCTATCCATTCATGCTCTCACATGCTTATTTGAGTGGCTGTAGCATATTTAACCTTTGCTCCCAAGTTGCAATAAGTTACTGCTGTCAGGATTTTGTTGTCAAGTTCAATTTGTCCAAGCTTGTTGCTATTGATCCATGGCTCCTTTGGGGATGCTCCAATGGACTTATTTGTTGTAGGATATGTCTAGTTTATGTCCATGCTCATTGTCATGATGTTTGAGTGCTGTAGCTTATTTATCTCTTGCCCCGAAGTTGCTATGTGGCTGTAATTTCCAGCTTTCGCATGTTTATTGTTTTGTGTGTAACTTTTAGCCCGTAGCTCCGATTTGAGCAAGTCCTATATGAAACTTGTGTGGTTTTTCTTGTAGATTCATAATATCCTATTGTTATAATGTTTTGAAGCATTTTGCTTGATCGCATATTGTCATGCTCCGTGTGCTCCCATAGTGCATCAGTCATGCATCCAGCATATTTTGTGTGCACATTGCATCTTGTTGATTTTGTGCCTTGTGTGTTTCTGTTGAGTAGAGCCGGAAGCTGAGTACGAGTACGAGAACGAGGTTACTACCGAGGTTGAGAACGAGGAGCTTTCTTACGATCCCATCGACAACTCTTCATGCAAGATGACCGAACCCCGATAACATTACTATATTTGCCTATTGCTAGAAGTATCGCTCTGTAGTATATTGCCTCGATGCCCATGTTTTCCTATCAGCCTCCTATTATAACCATGAACCTGTTTAACCACCCTACCTATGCAAACCATTGATTGGCTATACGTAGGCTTCGCTCAGCCCCTCTTATAGCATTGCTTGTTGCAGGTGAAGTTGAAGATGCTTGCTTCATGTCGAAGTTTGTTGGGTTATATCACACTATATTAATTATTAACTGAACTCATCTATATATTGGCTATGGGTGGAAGGCTAAGCCTTTTGCTTGGTGATTTGTTCCACTCATGCCGCTAGGAACCGTATAAACCGGTGTTATGTTCCTTGATTATGCGTTCCTCACACGGTTGGGGTTATGGGACCCCCTCGATAAACCGCTAAGTGCTAAGTCTTTTCTAGCAAGTCCCAACATTGGTACTATTCGCCTAATAACTAATAAAACTTGCATAGGGACTAGCTATCCCTTTTATTTTAATCAACTACCCGGGCCAGTGCTCCACATGAGTGTTGGTCCGAAACGGGGAGCCTGCGGGGCCAGCACGAGGAAACTCGAGGTTTGGTAAAAACCCGTAGCCTTGCCCATCCTATCGTGTCCTGAGACTAGATACGCATGGCTACTGTCAGGGTGTCGACACGCCGGGAGGATTTGCTGGATTAGCCTTACCTTAGTTCGGAGTATCTTGAGCACAGGATTCCGAGAATACTCGGGTCTTCCCACCTTTGGAGTTGCAACTCCGCGGATCGTGGGCTTGTCATGGGCCAAGTTGGAACACCCCTGCAGGGTTTGAACTTTCGAAAGTCGTGCCCGCGTTTATGTGGCAGATGGGAGCTTGTTAATATCCGGTTGTAGAAAACTTGACACATTGTTCCAATACACTACCAGCGTGTGTACCGTGACTGTCATTTTCCGAAAGGGTTTCGGGAGATGAACACGGTGGGGTTATGTTTGACTTGCTTTAGTTAGGATCACTTAGTGATCATCTCTCGACCGAGGCACCTTCTCTTCTCGCTCTCTTATACGTAAGCTAGGCTAGTGCTGCGGCAACCACTTATACTTATTCTTTCTTCAGCCTTGTTCCACACCCAAGGCTTAAATAGTCGTGTTACCCGGGAACGGGATTGCCGAGTCCTCTGTGGCTCACAGTTACTTCACCACACCAGATGCAGGTATGATGGTAAGCTACCCAGGTGATGGCACCGAGCTAGACTGGGAGTACGACGAGGAGCGTAGCCGTTACTATGTCCGTTATCCCGATGATCAATAGTGGTTCTTCTACTAGGATTCGATTCAGACCTGTGGTTTAATGTTATGTTTGGTATCTTGACATTTGGATTTTACCCTTAGATGGGCTGTGATGTTCTATTTGAATGATGCTTGAACATGTAATGAATTTGTGTGATGTGGCGAGTGTAAGCTAACTATCTTTTCTCTTTCATCCCCTTTTTACATGAGATGTGCAAAGATACCAAACTTGCGATCATTCCAGCATGGGCTTATATCTCTAAGTCGTGCCTCGACACGTAGGAGATATAGTCCCATCCTGGGCATTACAAAATTTTACAAAGTTAGCATGAATAAGTTCTATGTAATGTGGTAATTGCCTAGAATTTGGAGAGCTCGGGAAGTATGAGGACAATTCCACTCTTTACAGACTGTACTGTTTTAGCAGATTGCTGTTATGTTTGCATTGTTTGCATATGTTTGCTTGTTAAATGATCCTATTTGAGGATAGGAGTATTAAATATGTAGAGGCATTTAGTATGAAATGCTGAATAATAATTTTAGTGATTTGCTATAGTAGAGGATGATAAGGTTTTGCATTGATTTATACTAACTTATCTCATGAGTTCTTGTTGAGTTTTGTCTAGATGAAGCTTTTGAGATTAAGGGAAACCGTGATATGAGAAGAATTAAGGAGACAGAAAAGCTCAAGCTTGGGGATGCCCAAGGCACCCCAAGATAATATTTCAGGAAGTCTCAAGTATCTAAGCTTGGGGATGCCCCGATAGGCATCCCACCTTTCTTCATCAACAATTATCGGTTAGTACCGGTTGATCCTAAGTTTTTGCTTCTTCACATGAGATGTCCTATTCTTGAAATATCATTTTATTCTGTTTGCTTGCTGTTTTAGTAAAATACTTAGATCTAAAAGTCTTTAAATAAAGTACAGCCCCCAAATAGTTGCCGGAAAAGCTAGATAAGCGACATTCACATCCCGTCAAAGAAGCTCTTTTCTAACACCGTTGCTCTAGTGCAGCACTTATATCTTTTTTAGCACGGTGTGCTTTACTATTTTTGAAGAAATTCTCTCATGCTTCACTTAGATTAATTTGAGAGAAATAAATATTCTGCTCATGATCTTCATTTATATCTTTTTGGAGTAGCTTGTCATTTGCTCTTGTGCTACACTTATATCCTATGAGTAAATTCTTGAATAAATTGAATGTCATGAAGTTGAAATCATGCCTAGTGGTAGCTTCACATTGGGTTTAGATAGTGAAATCTTTTGAGGCTTGACAATCACAATATTGGTCATACAAGCAAATCACGAATAATTAGTATAAGGAAGAGAACTTTCACATGCAATACACTATCCTGGAAATCTTGTGTGATTGTGAGCCCCCATCAAAATATTATTTGCCAAAATTTTTGAAGTTGGACAAGGAAGAGAACGTAATGGTTTATGTTTGTTCATATTCACATAGAAGTTATATTGTCATAGATCCTTCAACATGTGGTGCTTGCCCCCCATCTTTGCTAGCCAATAATTCTGCACCAAGTAGAGATACTACTTGTGCATCCAAAAACCCTTAAACCCAAATCTTATCTTCAAGAGTCCACCATACCTACCTAAGGATTGAGCAAAATCCTTCAAGTAAGTTGTCATCGATGCAAAAAGGCAATAAAAATTGCTTCTAAAAGTGTTAGATCATTTAGTGTAAGGGAAAATTGAGCGTTGTATGAACTTGTGACGACAAAGTAATAAAAGCGACGGACTGCATAATAAAGGTTGCTATCATAAGGGGCAATATAACGTGACGTTCTTTTGCACTGAGGGATTGAGCATACAAACAAATAAGCGCATGGCAACCTCTCCTTCCCTCTGCGAAGGGCCTATCTTTTACTTTTCGGTATTTACTTTTATGCAAAGAGTCAAAGTTTTTCTCTCTATTCCTTTTTAATTTTTCTCCTTTGGCAAGCATCATGTGGTGAGGAAAGATCTAGGCAGATATGTCCAGCTGAATATGGGTAGCATGAGTTATTATTGTTGACATCACCCAAAGGTGAATACGTTGGGAGGTGAAATTACAAGCCCATATCTTTCTATGTGTCCGATTGAAATGTTTTGCTCATGTGTATGCGGTGAGTGTTAGCAATCATAGAATACTATATTATGGTTGAGTATGTGGAGCCCTTACTTATACTCTGTTGAATAAGTTGAATTACAATTGCTTGGTGACTGAGAACATAGGTTGTTGAGTTTCAAGAGAATTAATTGTTTGAACCAGAACATGTGAATTGCTTGCCACTTTAAACATGAGAAATTTTATAAGAAAGATTTGTTGTTATGATGCTAGGAAAAGTGATTGAAATTGTCATTGATCAAACTTGTGCACTTTGCTAGCATTAACACTTCATAAATTATTTCTTTTATCATTTACCTACTCGAGGACGAGAAGGAATTAAGCTTGGGGATGCTGATACGTCTCCAACGTATCTATAATTTATGAAGTATTCATGCCATGTTTATAACAATTCTATATGGTTTTGGTATGATTTGCATGGAACTAACCCGGACTGACGATGTTTTCAGCAGGACTACCGTGGTGTTGTTTTTTGTGCCGAAATGAAAGTTCTACAAATGAGTTGAAACTTTTTGAAGAAATTTTTTTTGGAACAAAAGAGGCCCCCGAAGCTTCGTGGAAGGACCAAAAGGTGAAGGAGTAGGGCACAAGACACAGGGGCGCGCCTGGGCCCTTGCCCGTGCCCCAGTGGGTTGTGCAAACCTCGAGGCCCATCCGGACGTGAGACCGACGCCAAAAATCCCTATAAATAGAGAAACTAACCCTAGTTCAGAAGTTCCGCCGCCGAAGGCCTCTGTAGCAACCAAAAACCAATCTAGACCCTTTCTGGCACTCCGCCAGAGGGGGAAATCATCACCGGTGGCCATCTTCATCATCCCGACGGCCACTAGGATGAGCAGGGATTAGTCCACCCTTGGGGCTGAGGGTTTGTACCATTAGCTATGTGTTGTATCTCTCTCTCTCTCTCTCTCTCTCTCTCTCATGTTCTTGATGGCGCGATCTTGATGTATCGGGGGCTTTGTTAACATAGTCGGATCATATGGTGTTTCCCCCTTTCTGTCTTGTGATGAATTGAGTTTTCCCTTTGAGATTTCTTTGGATTGAATACTTTTGTGGATTTGAGAACACTTGATATATGTCTTGCAATTGCATACTCGTGGTGACAATGGGGTATCCTATTGATCCACTTGATATATGTTTTGGCACTCAACTTGTGAATTCCCGAAGTGACATTGGGGTAATCTATGCATAGGGGTTGATATATGTTCTTGTATTTGTTTCTTCGATTTTGGTGTTATCTTAGTACGAACTCTTGATAGATCGATCGGGAAGGATAACTTTATGTTATCTTAGTATGATCTCTTGATAGATCGATTGGAAAAGATAACCTTGTGTTATTCTAGTACGAACTCTTGATAGATAGATCGGAAAGCATAACTTTATGTTGTCTTAGTACGAACTCTTGATAGATTGAACAGAAAGAATAACTTTCAGGTGGTTTCGTTGAGGGGTGGTTATATGCTCAAATTATATTAGCATCGTTGAGAGATTGCACTAGCGAAAGTACGGACCCTAGGCCTTGTTTGTAAGCATTGCAATACTGTTTGTGCTCACTTCTGTTACTTGCTAACTTGCTGTTTTTTATTGTTCGCACTACAAAAACTCATATCTACTATCCATATAACACGTGATCACCATATCTTCACCGAACTAGTGCACGTATACAATTTGCCATTGTATTTTGTGTGCTGGGGACACAAGAGACTTTTTATTATTTGGTTGCAGGGTTTTTTGAGAGAGACCATCTTCATCCTACACCTCCCACGGATAAACCTTAGGTCATCCACTTGAGGGAAAATTGATACTGTCCTACAAAACTCTGTGCTTGGAGGCCCGACACGTGTCTACAAGAATAAAGTTGTGTAGTAGACATCTAACCACTGTGGTTGTCGATCAAAAATGGATAGAATGCAGAACTTTGATGGGGCAGCAACTACATTAATAACATTACAAACCGAACATCATACCCCTGGGCCAGGTTAAAGACATACGATACCCACCCGGTGGAATCGTACATAGGGTTGTCTGTCTGATCAGTCTATCTACATCGATGAACCATGGCCGAGTAAGGAGCGACACGTGTCGTACGTACAGTCCCTTCAAAACCGTGTACACGTACGTACAACCACATGGCAAAAAAAAGGCTAGGTATGTACATACGGGCAGAGTTTCGAACGCGTACTTGCGCATACGTACAGCCAAGGATCGTGTACATGGAGGGGCAGCGGACGGCAGCACCGACGTCGTGTTCATCGGCAGCCAACCGGTTCGGTCAGAATAGAGAAACATTGCCGTGTTCATCGGGAGGCAATCGGCTTGGACGAAATAGCCAAAACCTGGTGTGGCGTACCGCAAAACAGAGGAAAACGGCCTTCTACTGGAGCACGTACGGTCAATACGGGGTCCTGTTCATCAGGAAGGGTCTGCGTACCGCAAAACGGAGGAAACAACCTTCTGCTCGACCGGCTACGGTCGAAACGGGATCCTATTCATTAGGAGGGGTTTGGCGTACCGCAAAACGGAGGAAACAGACTTGTGTTGGAGCGCTACGGTCAAAACGAGGGTCCCGTTCATTGGGAGGGGTGTGGCGTACCACAAAATGGAACTCCACAGGCTACTGTGTACCCACCGCCGACTTCCTCCAGCCTCCACCTGCACTGTTCATCCACCGCATCTTCCTCTGCTTCCACCGGCTACTATTCATCCAGCCTTCCACGGGGTCCTGTTCATCCAGCCCTCTACGGGGTCATGTTCATCCTACGAGCCCTCCACCGGCTACTGTTCAACCAGCCTTCCACGAGCCCCTGTTCATCCAACCCTAACGCATCGGCTGTGGCCGCCTCGTCTCAGGGTCCTGTTCATCCAGCAGCAACCACAACGTCCAACCCCCATGGGGTCCTGTTCATGCAACCCCCACGGGGTCCTGTTCATCCAACCCCAACCACATACGTCTCGACTCGTTTAACCAACCCCACGTTCACTGTTCATTAAGAGGCAGCAGGTTCGATCAACTTAAGTAAGTAGCAGCAGCGATCATCGAGTTCACTTAGCAGCGGTAGCGAAGGAATCGCTCCGGTTCAGTTAGCAGCCAAGGGATCGATCGCTCAGGTTCAGTAACATAGCTAGTGCAATCGCTCGGGTTCAGTTAGCGAACGCCTCGCTCGGGTTCAGTTAGAGCCCAACGCCTCGTACATACATGCGACGTGTACGAGAGAAATGCGCAAACCTCCATGCATTGCTCCACCCTGACCACCCACAGTAACCGGGAACTCCCCGAAATTTTCCTCGGCCTCGCTTCTACCACGGTTTTTTCCGTCATGGATGACCCAAAGAATGTCATGCGGGTGCGTATCCGGCCCGCCCAGGACGAAAAGCCCATTTTCTGTCATGATTTTTTTGTCATAGAAGTAGGAGCCCACCACATCTATGATGACACGGGCTTTTGTCAAAATTATCGTCATAGAAGTGTCATAAGCATGACAGAAAAAAATTGTTCGGCCCAAAATGTCACAGATGTGTCTTTTTTTTGTAGTGTAAGGTCCTGTGAAGCCTGCCAATTCCACGCCAAGCAGATCCACCAGCCCGCTCAGGGCCTCCAGACCATCTCGCTATCCTGGCTATTTGCGGTCTGGGGGCTAGACATCCTTAGCCCATTTCCCCGAGCGCCGGGGGCTACCGCTACCTCTACGTCGGCATCGAAAAATTCACCAAGTGGGCGGAGGTGGAGGCCGTCCACACTAACTCGGCCGGCTCGGCCATCAAGTCCATCAAGGGCCTCGTGAGCCGCTTCAGAGTTCCAAATCGCATCATCACCGACAACGGCTCGTAGTTCACCAGCAACCTTTTCAAAACATATTGTGCTAACCTTGGAATGCAGATATGCTACGCTTCGGTGGCGCACCCATGGAGCAATGGCCAGGCCGAGCGCGCCAACACAGAGGTGCGGAGAGGCCTCAAGGAAAGGACCTTCAAGAAGAAACTCGATGCCTGCGGCAGGGGCTAGCTCGATGAGCTCCAGTCTGTGCTGTGGTCCATCTGCACCACTGTAACCAAGCCGACGGGCGAGACTCCATTCTTCCTCGTCTACGGAGCTGAAGTTGTTCTCCCCAACGAGGTCAGGCATCCACCCGTGTGGGTCTTGGCGTTTGACAAGGCACGCCAGGACGCCTCAGGTGGATGGACCTCGTGCTAGGGGAGGAGCGACGTCGCCAAGCCTCACTCCGAGCAGCGAGGTACCGGCAGGCGCTGCGGCGGTACCACTACTGCAGCGTCCACTCCAGGAGGCTCGAGGTGGGTAATCTCGTCCTGAGGCGGTTGCTCTCCAAGGAGGGGCCGCATAAGCTCTCACCCATGTGGGAGGGCTCGTTCAGGATTTCCCAACTCTCCAGGCATGGCACCGCGCGCCTGGAGATGCAGGACGGGATCCCCATCCTGAATGCCTGGAACATCCAGCACATGCGGAAGTTCTAACCATGAAGCAAGGCCCCGTGCCTGTGGAGGTCTCCGCTCGTGACACTATGGCATACTAATGAGTTGGGGTTGTACATGCCCGAAGTCTCCTGAGTGCCATCCTTGGGCCTCACGGGGGCTCCCACCCACGTCCTAGTGGAGGCCCCATGCTCCGCGCTGGTGGGAAGACGAAGACTCGTTTAGGTGCCGGACGCTGCTGTTCTTTTGCTTGCTTTTTTTGGAATGAAATTTTGAATTTTCATGCCTTTTGTTCTCAAGAGTTTGAATTCTCTCTCTTTGTATTCTCCTTTCCACCCTTCCCCAGGGAGAGCGGAGTTGCTCGTCGCTCCTCCTCGCGCGTCTCGCGTGCGGGGGCTAGGTAGGTGTGTACGCCTGGGGCTCGCCCGCGACCACACCTCGCCGAAGCCTAGTCGTCCCAGAGCATCGATGTCCTTAATCCTCGCGAGACGCACTCAAACAAGCTCATGGGCAGGTGCACCCTCTTAAATCCGTGCCTCCGGGCATCGCGATGTGGTGTATCAGCCACAGCCAGCCCATGCTTAGGAGGTGTGCGAGGAAGGACGAGACACCTCACGAGATTTCCTAACTCTATAGCTACGCAACGTCTCCGAAGGATCAATGACTCCTGAGCCATCAAGAAGGAAGCCTCTAGAAGGTACCTCTAGAAAGCGCGCCCTCATGATGTAGGAGTCTACGACAAGCACGCCAAGCTAAGCTACCTGAACCGCACCTAGTAGAAACACGGATACCATGACATGATATGAATAACAAGCATAGCATAGTGGCGCAAGCGCCATGGTTCATTACACACCCGAGAGGGGACCTCTACCTTTTTTAAGAAAATGCAGGAAAAGGCAAAAGCGGAACAAGCAGCTGCAGCAGTTCTCGAGCACCGGCTCCAACATCATGGGAGCTCAGTCCGAGCCTTCCTCCTGCTTCACTGGGGCGTGGCGGCAAGGCACCTCGTCATTCTCTCCGATCCGAGCCCGACGGCATGTTGGCTCGTCGTAGCCATCACCGCTGGCGCTCCACTCGGAGGAGGAGCCGTCCCTGATGGAGGAGATGCGGGCGCCACAAAGGGCAAGCTCATCATCGTCGCTGCCATCCTCCAGACAGCACCCCACACGTCGGCCGTCTTCTGCGAACACCCTCACATAGAGGGCCGCGAGGCCATCGTACTTGAAGTGAAGGGTGCACCTCCCGCTCATGCCCCACTTGAGGGCGAACGGCTGCCAAACGTGGGTCATGGACACGCTGCCCGTGGCGGTGACCTCGACCCCCACCCATGAGGCCCTGCTGCAGCACCGTCGGCCTACAGCCAGAGGCTGTCAAGTCCAGTGGACGGCAGCGCACCCGCGAAGAAGCGCGAGAGTGGAAGTCAGATGCCGGCGGGCCTCTCCGACCACATGACGTACTCCGAGAAGGCATTTGCTGAGCGAGAGCGCAACCGTAAAGGCTGAACAACCACGTCACGCCTTTCCCCATCACATGAGCCGCCCCGCCCTCGGCAGCTCCCACCATGCGAAGAAACACCGCCACGGATCCCTGAGGCAACGCCTGCCCCCAAAGAGGTCCACCCGCGCCCCTGAGGAGTCACCGCCGGGGTCGTGCCGTACTTACGGGGGCGCGTACTGCCTCTCTTGGGTGGCACTGTACCTTGCCCCTCCTTGGGGTTGTTCCCTTTCTCTGCGGTGGAGAACCTCCTCGTCGGTGCCATGGATGCTTCGACAAGATGGCGAGGCAAAGAGGAGGAAGAGGGAACAAGCGGCAAGGATACGGAGATGAGCAGGGGCCTCTGCCCCTCCTCATTTATAGCAAGAGGGAGGCAAACCGCTGACCACCACGATAGCCTGTAATAATGATCTTTTGCATTCAGCAGGATCCTATCAAGTCGAACGGTTGCCGAGGCGGCGTAGGGAAGCAGAGACGCCCACGTCTCGTCAGGCGCCACACGTCAACCAGGTCCACAGGCGGTTGGGGCTCGCGGCGGTTCGCCCTTGCCCTTTGGCTTGGCCTCGAAGCCAAGCCCGAGCGCCTTAGGCCCCAAGGCTACTATCGGCCTTCTGGGAACCAGGGCACCCAGACTTGCTTGTCTACGGCCCAGAGCATGGCTCCATCAGAAGCCTTGTATGGCCCATCTTCAGCATCAACACACAAGACCCTCGCAAGGTGCCAAGCCTCGCAAGGCAGACGACGCCAAGGCATCCGGAATGAGCAGCCTCTCTAGGCTGGCTCTGGGGAGCGGAGATCTCCATGCAAGCCTCCACCTCATGAGGTTCAGATGCCGCAAGCCGTGATGACCAAGACCAGGCGGGCGGTAGCGGGCGCAGTGCAGCATGTTTCCTCTTTGGTGCTAAAGAGGCAAGCGCAAGCGCGAAGTCCCGAGGAATCAGCCAAAGGTTTCCATTTCCATGCAACGAGACCAAGATCGCTAGGACGGCACGAAGAAGGTCATCACCGAGCCCACCATGGTGTCATGACCAGAAGCTTTATAGGCGGAGACCACCTTTCGTCAGGATAAGATGTACTAGTTGTCTCCCTTCAAATATGGCCATTGTGGGATCCCTTCCCACCTTCATTTTGGGAAGAGGACCAAGGCCACTATAAATATAGCCTAGCTACCACCATAGCGGGGGGGGGGGGGATCATTCACACAACCCTCACCACCACACAAGCAAGAACACACCTCCTGAGGTTGTTCCACCACTGTACTAGTTCATCCTAAGCCCACCTCGAGGCAATCCACCATAAAGCAGGAGTAGGGTGTTACACCGCGAGGTGGCCCGAACCTGGGTAAGCTGTCTTGTCCCATTTCCTTCCTGTTCATCGAGCTAAGCCGTGGGATCGACGAGTAGGCAGACAGGGGAAGTTGAGTTCTTCACATGCACCCCAGTGTTCGAATCTATCAAGGGCCTACGGAACCCCGAATCTGACAGCCGTCAACCAACATCTTTGTGACCTTGAGGTTGCGAATCATTAGAGAGACCAACAATGGCAAGCACCCTACCACGGTGGTGCTGTTAGGGTGGTCCTGTTCGTCAAAGACAATGGGCGTGCGGGACCATCTGAGTGGTTTCCAAGAATCTACCACTGGCTTCACTACATTGACTTCACATGCCCACTGATTAAGTTGGCGGTAAGAGAAGCGCCAAGATGTGCCTCCGTCAATGCAAAGGGCGTCAGTGGCTTTCTGAAATTTCTGCTCGCTGGTTTCCTCTTCATCCCCTTCCTCACTTTCGTCATCGCAATCTTTCTTCTCATGACCCATGGCGGGTTTTCCTTGATACTGAGGTGCCTTGCCGGGGCGATTGGCTCTATCGCCGTGACCCTTCCAGGAAACACCATCCTGATCTTTTTTCTTATCACGCTTCTCATTCTCAGCCCTCTACTTCTTGACAAGCTTCTCAACCTGGCAACACTCCTGAAGATCATGGCCCTTGGTCCGATGGATCTTGCAGTATGACCCGTCACCCTTCCTAGCTTTCTCGGCAGCCGCAGCGTCCCGGTAGTCAGTGCAAGTGGCCACTTCCTTGCTGGGGGCCTCGGTCTTAGCCTTCTTGCCGGTGTTAGGTGAGCTTGATCCTTCGACTGTCATGACCACTTTATCCTTGCGCCTCTGAATGCGATTCTTGCTCTTCTTTTTCTCACTGGTGGCGTCGTCCTCATCCTCTGAGTCAACGACTTCACCACCTTCTTCTCTAGGGAGTCGCATCTGTTCCTCCATGCGGGAACAGTTTTCCACCAGTGTGTATAGCTCATTCATAGTCTTGGGCAACCACACGTGCATCTTGTAAGGCAACCTGCGGTTGCCCATGTTGGACTGGAATGCATCTATCACAGTTGTCGGGTGGATGTCTGGAATATTGCTGCACACTCGACTGAACCTTTGCATGTATTTCCGCAAAGTCTCTCCTTTCCGCGGAAGAAGCTGCAAATCGCTGGGTCGCCCTGGTTCTTGATAGCCGTCTATGAAGGCGCCAATAATTTTAGGGCCCAGGTTAGCCGAGGTCGAGATGGAGTTCTCAGGTAGGTGCATCAGCCAATACCTCACATTTGGCTTAAGTGCCAAAGGGAAGTAATTAGCGAACACCTTCTCATCTATTTCCACGGTAGCTTGAACAGCGATGGTGTAGATGCTCAAGAACTCTGCCAGGTTCAACCTTCCGTCGTACTTCTCTGGTATCTCTGGCTTGAATGTGCGAGCAAACGGCCAACGAACTTGCCGCAACTCACGGGTGAAGGCGGGGCACCCAACCTCGAAAAGCAGGTACCCGCCCTCACCGAGACCAGGCTCGTCGACGTCGGGTCCACCGCGCCTATCGGACCGACGGCGGGCTCCGTGGTGTCGACCGGTGGTCATGCGTGTGTCGCCCCTCCGCCTTTCCTCCAGGGCTTGTCGTGGGTCTTGACGCACTCGAGTATCAGATGAAGCCATCGAAACATTGTCGGGCACTTGATCACGTGGCTCTGGCTGTGATCCTTGCGCCGGCTGCCATAGAGGGGATTGCACCATAGGTGTGGCCCGCTCCGTGCGACCAGCTTTTCGGACTGTTATTGCCGTCTGCGGAGGTCATGACGGAGCTGCTCGTTGTGATCCTCCCGCCTCGGTGAAACCAATCAAGCTCTGAATGGTGGCCCTCCACTCATCCATTTGATCGACCAAGGCGGGAATTTCAACAGGAGTTGGGCCTGCACCATAGCCTCCATAGCAGTGCTTGGCATGGATGATGACGGAGAGTGCAGCTTCACCTTGCTCCGGACGGTGCTAGCGATGGTAACGCCATGCTCTCACCGCCGTGAGCCCATCGCCAAGGTGGCGTGATGACGGGGCGGAGGTGCTTGGTGATCGACGACTCCGTTTGACGCGTCGGCATGGGCGGCTTGCCCTGGGAACGGCGCATGTCCTATGGCTGCACCCATAGCGGGAGCAGCCAAGGGGTTGCGGTTTGCCCCAGAGCGAGCATCACCGCTGCGGCTACGTCCTTCGGTGGGATGGAGAGGTAGAGATGAAATAATTTCCCCATTCGCACCTTGAGGGGTGTGGCCGCTGGGATGTTGATCGAGTTGCTCTCCCCTGACGCCTCCCATCCCTGCTTCGTCCACAGCGGAGGTGGCGACGGTGCCGCCTGTGCCGGCCACGTCCCCCGTGACATCCATGTTCCCGTGCACATCCATAGCCCCCGTGACCTCAGTGGCTGCGGATGGAGGGGCTCTCGAGGTGGACGGGTGAGCTGCCGCATCGGGTTTCTTCCTGGGCGCCATGGGTGATGGAGCCCCTGATAAAGATGATGATGACGTGCTACGCACATGCTCGGGTTCGCACAAACACTCCCCCCTACCTAGCGCGCCAAATATGTTGCGGGGAAACGCAGACACCTATGGGCCTTCGTCCCCTTTGTGGTTCAGCAAGGGGGAAGGGTGTGTTGCACAAAGAGCAGAGGGCGTGGAGCCGCGCGGCAACGATCACACATGCAATTTTTACCCAGGTTCGGGTAGCTGCGAGGTGTAAAATCCTATTCCTGCTTTGGTGGATTGATGGATGGATTGTGGTGGAAAATGCAGCGCTCCTGCCCGGCAAGGGTTGCCTAGGGGCGAGAACCACTACGCGCGTACGTGGGTACAAAGGTCCAGAGTCCGAATCCCCTCTCTAGCTGACATGAGCCTGCTTTTATAGATTAAGATGTTACCATAGTGGCAAATCAGTCATTGAATACTGATTAGATAACAAACAGTGCTATCATACCTAACTCTGCACACATGACAAGGTGCATTAAATGCGCCGCTTAGTGTCATGTCAATGAGTTGCCCGGCAAGCCTCGTCGGGCCAGTATTGCCACCTCCTCACATGTCTGGTTGACACGTTGCTGGATGGGTGTCATCTGCAGGTTATGTTCGCTGGAAGTGGCCGCCATGTGGCAAATAGCTGCCACTTAGTCACTTGGGAGCTTGAAACCACACCGATTGATGACTTGCGTTGCTGTGGGGTGGTGCGGTGGTCCCCTGGCGGGATAATCGGCCCCTCACGTCTCCGGCAGGCTTGCCGGGGGATTCTTGGGGCTTGCCTTCGGGGTAGCCTCGCCCTTGCCAGGCCCACCTGCCCGGAAAGAGAGGCCTTCTCCTTAGTGGTGCTTTAATCCTCTACCTTGGCTTGGTTGTAATGCCCAGGATGGAGTTATACCTCCTACGTGTCGAGGCACGACTTAAAGGCATAAATCCATCCTAGAATGATCTCAAGTTTGGTAATCTTTGCACAACTCATGTAAAAGAGGGGATAGTAAACTGAAAATAGTTGGCTTACACTCGCCACGTCACAGAATTAGAGTACAAGTCTCAAACATCATACATTAAGAACATCACAACCCTCTAAGGGCAAAAGCCAACTGTCAAAGTACCAAACTTAGATAAAGTAAACCACAGGCGGATCGAATCCTAGAAAGAGACTCCACTACTAATCGTCCGGGTAGCGCACATAGTACCGACTACGCTCCTCGTCGTACTCCCAATCCAGCTCGGTGCCATCACCTGGATAGCTCACAGCTGGACCTGCATCTGGTGTGTGAAGTAACTGTGAGCCACAGAGGACTCAGCAATCCCGTCTCCGGGTAACAAGACTATCAAAGCCTTTGGGTGAGGAAAAGGCTGAAGAAAAGAAACAGTGTTTGCAGCAGCAACTAGCATCTAGCTTACGTAAGTGAGAGCGAGAAGAGAAGGCCTCGGCGAGAAGTGATCACGAAGTGATCCTAGCTACAAGCTCCACAATCATAACCCCTCCGTGTTCAACTCCCGAATCCCTATTCGGAAATTGACAGTCACGGAACACACGCTGGTAGTGTATTTGAAACATTGTGTCAAGTTATCTACAACCGGAATTAACAAGCTCCCATCTGCCACATAACCGCGGGCACGGCTTTCGAAAGTTCAAACCCTGCAGGGGTGTTCCAACTTGACCCATTACAAGCCCACGATCCGCGGAGTCGCAACTCCAAAGTGGGAAGACCCGAGTATCCTCGGAATCCCGTGCTCAAGATATACCGAGCTAAGGTAAGGCTAATCCAGCAAATCCTCCCGGCTTGTCGACACCCTGATAGTAGCCGCGCGTATCTAAGTCTCAAGACACGACCGGATGGGCGATGCTACAGGTGTATGCCAGATACCTCGGGTTGCCCCAAGGCGGCCCTGCAGGACCCCCGTTTCGGACCAACACTCATGTGGAGCACTGGCCCGGGGTTGTTGATTAAGAAAGAGGGTTAATTACTCCCTATGCATGTTTTGTTTGTTATTAGGCAAATAGTACCAATGTTGGGATTTGCTGGAAAAGACTTAGCACTTAGCGGTTTATCGAGGGGGTCCCATACACCCCAACCGTGTTAGGAACGCATAATCAAGGAACATAATACCGGCTTATACGGATCCTAACGGCATGAGTGGAACAAATCACCAAGCAAAAGGCTTAGCCTTCCACCCTTGCCAATATATAGATGATTTCATTTTAATCATTTATATAGTGTGATATAACCCAACCAAACTTCAACATGGAGCAAGCATCTTCACTTCACCTGCAACTAGTAACGCTATAAGAAGGGCTGAGCGAAGCGTACTTAGCCAAGCAACGGTTTGCATAGGTAGGTTGGTTAAACATGGCAATGGGTTACAAATAGGAGGCTGACAAAAAGATCATGGGCATCGAGGCAAAACTATAGATCGAGACTACTAGCAATAGGCAAAGATAGTAATGTTATCGGGGTTCGGTCATCTTGCCTGAAGAGAAGTCGTTCGGATCGTAAGAAGGGTCCTCGTGCTCAACCTCGTTGGAAACCTCGTGCTCAACCTCGTACTCAGCTTCCGGCTCTATACAAAACAATCACACCAAGCACCAATCAACAAGATGCAATGCGCACTCGGAAAAGATGAATGCATGATGGATGCACTAAGGATGCACATGGAGCACGTAAAACATCACTCAAGCAAATCACCTCAAAACAAGATAACAATCTGATATTAATAATCTACACAGAAAAACAATCGAGTTTGATATAAGATTCGCTGAAATCGGAGTTACGGACTAAAAGTTATGCCCGAAACAAGATTTGAGCGAAAGCTGAAAATTACAGCAACATAGCATCTTCGGAGCTCAAAATAATTAAGCTACAGCACCCAAAAAGCATGGCAAAGGACTTGAACACAAACTAGACATATAGTACAGCAACTAAGTCCAAAGGTGCACCCCAACGGAGTCACGGATCAATAGCAATGATCTTGGACATATTGAACTTGACAATAAAATTCTGGCAGCAGAATTTTATTGAAACTTTAGAGCAAAAGATAAACATGCTACAGCCACTCAAATGGATATGTGTGGACATGAATGGAAAGACAACAATATATACTACAAGGAACAATCAAAATCCACTCCAAAACTAACATGCTTTGTCCTAGAACATCACACGAACATGGCATCGGAACGTTACAGATTTCAGACTTTGTGAAAAATCACGAAGTCCTAAAACAGCAATATCATCATAGCATCAAAAGGAGCATGTTTAAGTCACCTCGAAACTAAACATGGCAAAGGGTAAGCACCTCATCAAAGTGCACATGAAGGTGATCCCGAAACACACAAGCATGCATCATAGAGGTGAACACAACGATTGCAACGAGCTCAACAAGATGGCATTTCATAACAAGTGAAAACACCTCATATGAACATGGCACTTTGCAACGATGATAACAAGGCAATAATAAATCTACCATGCAACCTATCACAAGCATCACGTAGTTCGTGGTAAGACGAACACGTGGACATGTCATTTCCATCATTCGGACAAACGAGCTAGAAGATATCACATGGCAAAGGTGGCATGAAAATAACACACAACATCAGTTTATATCATGATGCACTCTTGCAACAGCAAAACAAGCACCTAGATGATCTCTAACATGCATGACAAAAACAGAGGAAACGTAGAGCACATCTCCACGAACGTCTGGACATATCACACGCGCAAAACGGAGCATCACAGTAAAAGTTATGCACAGTCAAACATTGCATTTCAGAATACAGATCTGGGACTAGGAGTGGGGAAAACAACCTCGAAACTGATCTGGAGAAAGTCAACTCGGGCTTCGGGCCGGATCTGGAGCTACAGTGGCGGGCGGCACGGGCCTGGAGGGAGATGGCCCGCGGTGGCGCGCGCGGCCTGGCGCCTGGCGAAGGGCCCGGCCCGTGGTGGCGGAGGCGGCTGGGAGAAGCGACCGGCCCGCGGGGAGGCGAGGCGGCCCGCTCGGGTGCGGTGGAGGCGGCGGCCCGGAGGCTGGCGGAGGCCCGGTGCGGAGCAGGGCGGCGCCTGGCCCAGTCGCGGCGCGGTGGCGATGGCCCGCTCGGGCGGAGGCCCAGGCGCGGCGTGGAGATGGCGAACGGGCATGAGGGGAGGCGACCCGGTGGAGCGACGGGAGTACGGGCCGCTCGGGGGAACGGCGAAGTGGTCCCTGGGACCTGCCGATCTGGCACGTGCGGTCGTTGACCCTGGCGAACGAGGCTCTGGAGCGGGGCGGTCGGTCGAGCGACTGGCTCCTCGAGCCAGTGGCTGGAGCGGGAATCGCGGCGGCGGCTCTCTCGAGGAGCTGGTTCCCCTCGGGATCTAGGGATTTGGGGATCTGTGATCTGGGAAAGAAAGGAAAAAAAAGAGGGAGGAGTGGGGAAGAAGATAGAGAATGCCCAAAATTAGACTAGGGGTCTATAAATAACAGTTTTTAGGGTTAGGGAGAGTTTAGGGGCGCTAGGAGCCCTCCGATCGCGATCTGACGGATCCGATTGCGGGGATAGATTAAAAGGGCCTAGGAGGGAGATAAAAGAATGCAGCAGGGGTGTTTCCGGGACACGAAGTGAAGGCACATCGGACCCACATGAACAACGAATGGGAAAGTCAACGGAGTCCAAACGAGACGAGATTTGAGAGGCGGGTTGCACACAACAAAACAACAACACACACCACAACCTCGCGGCACACCGGTAACGTTAAACGCCCGAACAACAAAGTAGGCCTACGGGACGTCACGGACACGTGAGGGAGCTCCGGAACGCGAAATGGACAACGGGAAGAAACACGCGGAACCGGATGCAACCGACAACACAAATGCAATGCAATGCACATGTCTACATGATATGAATGAATGCCACACACTCACACAACAAAACGACGAAAACCCGAAAGACAAAGAACCCGGAATGGAAATAGATGAAGCCGGAGATTTATATTATAAGCCCAAAAGGGAAAGTATTACATCCGGGGCATTACAAACTCTCCTCTACTACAAAAAGATCTCGTCCCGAGATCTAGGACTGGAAAAAGGAAGGGTACTCGGAACGAAGATGATCTTCTCGTTCCCAGGTAGCTTCTCGGTCTGTGTGATGTGACCACTTGACTTTCAGAAATTTGATGGACTTGTTGCGGGTCTTGCATTCGGTTTCTTCGAGAATTGCAACTGGATGCTCTCGGTAGGAAAGGTCTTGTTGAAGATCAATCTCCTCAAACGGAATCATGCGCTCAGGTGCCTTGAAGCATTTGCGAAGTTGAGACACATGGAAGACATCATGAACATTTGCAAAGTTGGAAGGGAGCTCGAGCTGATAGGCTAGATCGCCTCTTTTGCCAAGAATCTTGAAAGGCCCGACGTATCTAGGAGCAAGTTTTCCTTTGATACCGAATCTTTGGGTTCCTTTCATCGGAGAAACTCGGAGATAGACATGATCACCGATGTCGAAAGCCAAATCACGATGCTTTCCGTCATAGTAGCTCTTCTGACGCGACTGAGCGGCCTTGAGATTCTCACGTATGACTTTGCACATTTCTTCGGCTTCTGAGATCAAGTCATTGCCAAGAAGTTGGCGTTCGCCTGTTTCAGACCAGTTGAGAGGGGTACGGCACTTTCTGCCATATAGAATTTCAAATGGTGCTTTGCCCGCACTTGCTTGAAAGCTGTTGTTGTAAGAGAACTCGGCAAATGGAAGGCAGTCTTCCCATTTCATACCGAAGGAGATGACACAGGCTCTGAGCATGTCTTCTAGAATCTGATTCACACGCTCGACTTGACCACTAGTCTGAGGGTGAAAGGCAGTGCTGAACCTGATCTTAGTGCCCATGGCGGACTGAAAGGAGTCCCAGAACCTTGATGTGAACAAGCTGCCATGGTCTGAGGATATCACTTGAGGAATGCCATGTAGGGACACAATTCTGGAAGTGTACAGCTCTGCAAGTTGAGCTGCATTGATTGATTCTTTGACTGGAAGAAAGTGAGCGACTTTGGTAAGCTTGTCAATCACCACAAAGACAGCATCATTGCCTCGCTTGGATTTAGGAAAGCCAGTGACGAAGTCCATTTCAATGTGGTCGAACTTCCACTCGGGAATAGGAGAGGTTGGAGAAGACCGGCTGGACGTTGATGTTCTGCTTTCACTCTTCTGCATACATCACATTCATTCACGAATTGGGCAATTTCCCTTTTCATGCGTGTCCACCAGTAAGATTTCTTGAGATCTTGATACATCTTGGAACTGCCAGGATGAATGGAAAGGAGAGAATCATGAGCTTCTTCCATTATGAGCTTCCTGAGATCACCTTTGGGAACAACGAGTCTGTCCTCGAAGAACAAGGTATCTCTCTCATCCACACGGAAGCACTTGTATTTTGGAGTGCCCTTTGCAATCCCATGTTTCACCTTCTTCACCATGGTATCACTGAGCTGGGCCTCACGGACTTGATCTTCCAAGGTAGGAGCAATTTGGAGATTTGCAAGGAAACCCTGCGGAACAACTTGGAGGTTGAGCTTCCTGAATGCTTCACAAAGCTCAGGCTGGTACGGCTTGATAAGAAGGCTGTTGCAATATGCCTTTCTGCTCAAAGCATCTGCAATCACATTCGCCTTGCCTGGAGTGTATTCAATGCTGGGATTGTACTCTTGGATCATTTCGACCCAACGAGTCTGGCGGAGGTTCAGATGCGGCTGTGTGAAGATGTACTTCAAGCTCTTGTGATCAGTGAAGATGTCGACCTTTCTGCCCAACAACAGATGTCTCCACGTAATCAGAGCATGTACCACAGCTGCTAGATCGAGATCATGTGTGGGATAGTTCTTCTCACTTGGCTTGAGCTGCCGAGAAGTATATGCCACAATTCTCTTATCTTGCATAAGCACACCACCAAGACCTTGAAGAGAAGCATCACAGAATACTTCATAAGGCTTAGTTTCATCCGAAGGAGTCAGAACTGGAGCAGAGACAAGCTTCTCTTTGAGGGTTTTGAATGCCACTTCACATTCTGGAGACCAAAAGTATTTGACATTCTTCTGAAGCAGGTTGGAAAGAGGCTTGGCAATCTTGGAGAAGTTTTCAACAAACCTTCTGCAATAGCTGGCAAGACCCAGAAAACTGCGGAGCTGCTTGACGTTCTGAGGAGCTTCCCAGTTGACAATTGCTTCAACTTTCTCGGGATTAACCGCAATACCGTCAGCTGAGATGATGTGGCCCCAGGTACAAAACCTTATCGAGCCAAAACTCGCACTTGGATAACTTGGCATAGAATTTATGCTCTCGGAGTCGATCAAGAACCAGACGCAAGTGCTTTTCGTGATCTTCTTCATTCTTGGAAAACACCAGAATATCATCCAGATACACAAGCACGAACTCGCCAGTATAGGGGTTGAAGATGTAATGCATCATCCTTGAAAAGGTAGGAGGAGCATTGGTGAGGCCGAAGGACATGACGGTATACTCATATGAACCGTAGCTCGTTCTGAAGGCCGTCTTGGGAATGTCTTCCTCGCGAATGCGAATTTGATGATAGCCCATTCGGAGGTCAAGCTTAGAGAACACTTTAGCTCCTTTGAGCTGCTCAAAGAGTTCGTTGATGTTGGGGAGCGGATACTTGTTCTTTATCGTCTTCTTGTTCAATGGCCGGTAGTCAACACAGAGACGCTCCGTGCCATCTTTCTTCTTGACAAATAAGACACCACAGCCCCACGGAGATGTACTCGGTCTGATGAGACCCATACTCTCCTGCTTATCAAGCTGCTTCTTCAATTCCTTCAATTCATCCGGAGAGAGCTTGTAAGGACGCCGGCACGCAGGCTTAGTGCCCGGCTCGAGTTCAATGACAAACTCCACCTGACGGTGTGGAGGCATGCCTGGAAGTTCTTCTGGAAAGACGTCTTGATATTCGTTCACCACTGGAATTTGATCTATGGCATTAATTTCGCCCTTATCATTAAGAGAGAAAAGCCGAATAGTATTATCCCTGGAGGCGAAGATAATCACATCTTCATCAGAATGAGTCAACTTGACTTCCTTTTGAGCACAATCAATGTGAGCATCATGCTGAGAAAGCCAATCCATTCCGAGAATGAGGTCGATGTCAGAATGACCAAGAATCACCGGAGAAGCCAAAAATCGATAATCACCCATGCGAATAGAAACATTCGGAGCATAGACACTAGAAGACATACGTCTCCCCGGAGAAATAACTTGCAACTTCTGAGGCAGACTTTGGATGTCAACATTATACTTGGATGCAAATGGTTGAGACATGAAAGAGCATGATGCACCCGAATCAAATAACACTTTAGCAGGTATAGAGTTCACTGGAAGGTTACCCAGAATGACATCAGAAGAAGCCTCCGCTTGTGCTGCATTCATCAGATTGACCCTTGCTGCCTTTGGATCATGCCTGACAATAGCTGAACTCACAGGTGGAGGAGGAGGAAGACGCTTCGGATTCGGACATCTGTTGGCATAATGACCCTTCTGGCCACACTTGTTGCACACCACTTCAGAGAGAGGACGGAAATGAGAGCCACTGGACTTGGAGCCTTGAGACTGAAACTGCTTCTTCGACTGGTTGCTTGGGTTGGGTGGGTGGGAGAAACCACGACCACTAGAGTTCTTGTTGTTGGAGTTGTTGTAGTTGTTGGAGTTGTTGTATGGAGCTCGAATCACTGGAGGAGGAGGAAGCCAGAATTTCTGATGCTTCGAGACCATCTGAGACGATGAGGAAGAGTGAACAGCATCTCGAATTCTCTTCTTAGAAGCCTCCATCTTAAGCTGAGCTGCTTCTTGTTTCAAAGCCATGTTATAGAACTTGTCGAATTCATCGGGCTCGAACAAAGTGAGAGCAAGCTGAAGTTCATCTTTGAGACCTCCACGGAACTGATAGATTTTACTCTTGGCATCAGGAATGTCTTGCTTTGCATAGCGAGCGAGGTTTTGGAACTTGACATTATACTGATAGACTGTCATGGAGCCCTGCTTCAGGTTGCGGAATTGCTCACGCATACCCTCGATAACACTTGTAGGAATGTGGTGCGAGCGGAAATCCTTGCAGAAATTCTCCCAAGAGATCACTTGACCCGGCCTGGAGTCTTTGTACTGCTGCCACCAGTCAGCTGCTTGATCTTTCAGTTGGAAGGCTGCAAACTTCACATAGTCATCTTCCTTCACGTTACTGCACTCAAAATGCTTCTTGATATCGGTTAGCCAATCTTCAGCATCAAGAGGGTCGACACAGTAACTGAAAGCTTTAGGATTGTTGGCCAAGAACTGGTTGAGGGTAGCATGGTGCTGCTGGAAGAAGTTGCCTTGGTTCACTGGAACACCCTGATTAGCTTGATTAGCTTGCATCATTTGCATCATCTGCATCATCAACTGAGTGTTCTGAGCAGTAGTCTACATAATTGCTCTCCAAGCCTCAGGCGGAGGAGGAGGTGAAGGAGGATGTTCTGGGACCTCTTCCACCTCTGGGTTAGCGTTCGGAACCTTTTTCGGAGCCATCCTGTAAGAGATGACCACGAATCAGCAATTGATTGACAAAAGGAATAAGCTGAATCAATGGAATGAATTGCAACAAGTCTTCACAATAATCATTCGAACAATAAGAACGAATGAAATCATCCGAACAAGAGGAACGAATGAATTTCTCAGTTAATTGATAACATCAGTCTTCACGAGAAGCCACATAGGGATCAAAATGAAAGTAAGAAAAAGCAACAAGGTACGGATGGAACAAACACAAGAGAGGAGTTTCGTTCTAACATCTTTGTGCTGAAAGCATATGAACGCGTTACGAAAAGGTTTTGCAATCCCCGGATCAGCATAGCCAAGGACCCTTTAAGATGCAACTCCTGATAGTAACATCGGTCATATAACCCCTTCACTCAATGTCGAACCCCGAACTCACTAACCTGCATTCGTTGGAAGAATGCCTACGATCTACTGGATAAAACCCACCTATAGATTTCCGAAAGATTCCAGTTATGCAATCAGGTGTTGGGGATACACGGGAAGCACCGCGCAATCAACTCTAACCTACATCCAGGTGTATCCATCCTTCAACACATAACCAGTCTTTCTCGGAAACTGTGTACCTCGGACCTTCGAAAAGCATCCACTATAACAAGCTATGGTAATACTCCCGAACTACCTCCCCAGTACTGGGTGATGTCGGGGTTATCTTGCCACTGGCCATATAGGGGAGATTTTCGATGTCGGCCGTCTTAAGTATTTAGTACTGCCGCTATATGCTTGTTACAATGATACCCCGAAGCTCAACACTTCGGTAACAGGAGGCATCGGGAACAATATCCTTGTCACAAGAACATCGAAACAATCCCAGAATACTCGCGGGATTCCTAAAAAAAATTTGTGCAAATTTTGAAGATAGGAGAGACAAGAGTAGACGTCAGGAGTCCTCACCAGAGAGAAAGGGGATGAGAAGCAAAGAAATCCTACTCTCCGATATAATATAGGACTCAAAAAGTTTTCAGTGTGTGCCTAGACTCGACCATCAACGATTCGATCAAACAGTGGGGGCTCCTAGGTCGGAGAAGGCTCTGAATACCAACTTGTAATGCCCAGGATGGAGTTATACCTCCTACGTGTCGAGGCACGACTTAAAGGCATAAATCCATCCTAGAATGATCTCAAGTTTGGTAATCTTTGCACAACTCATGTAAAAGAGGGGATAGTAAACTGAAAATAGTTAGCTTACACTCGCCACGTCACAGAATTACAGTACAAGTCTCAAACATCATACATTAAAAACATCACAACCCTCTAAGGGCAAAAGCCAACTGTCAAAGTACCAAACTTAGATAAAGTAAACCACAGGCGGATCGAATCCTAGTAAGAGACTCCACTACTGATCGTCCGGGTAGCGCACATAGTACCGACTACGCTCCTCGTCGTACTTCCAATCCAGCTCGGTGCCATCACCTGGATAGCTCACAGCTGGACCTGCATCTGGTGTGTGAAGTAACTGTGAGCCACAGAGGACTCAGCAATCCCGTCTCCGGGTAACAAGACTATCAAAGCCTTTGGGTGAGGAAAAGGCTGAAGAAAAGAAACAGTGTTTGCAGCAGCAACTAGCATCTAGCTTACGTAAGTGAGAGCGAGAAGAGAAGGCCTCGGCGAGAAGTGATCACGAAGTGATCCTAGCTACAAGCTCCACAATCATAACCCCTCCGTGTTCAACTCCCGAATCCCTATTCGGAAATTGACAGTCACGGAACACACGCTGGTAGTGTATTTGAAACATTGTGTCAAGTTATCTACAACCGGAAATAACAAGCTCCCATCTGCCACATAACCGCGGGCACGGCTTTCGAAATTTCAAACCCTGCAGGGGTGTTCCAACTTGACCCATTACAAGCCCACGATCCCCGGAGTCGCAACTCCAAAGTGGGAAGACCCGAGTATCCTCGGAATCCCGTGCTCAAGATATACCGAGCTAAGGTAAGGCTAATCCAGCAAATCCTCCCAGCGTGTCGACACCCTGATAGTAGCCGCGCGTATCTAAGTCTCAGGACACGACCGGATGGGCGATGCTACAGGTGTATGCCAGATACCTCGGGTTGCCCCAAGGCGGCCCTGCAGGACCCCCATTTCGGACCAACACTCATGTGGAGCACTGGCCCGGGGTTGTTGATTAAGAAAGAGGGTTAATTACTCCCTACGCATGTTTAGTTTGTTATTAGGCAAATAGTACCAATGTTGGGATTTGCTGGAAAAGACTTAGCACTTAGCGGTTTATCGAGGGGGTCCCATACACCCCAACCGTGTTAGGAACGCATAATCAAGGAACATAATACCGGCTTATACGGATCCTAACAGCATGAGTGGAACAAATCACCAAGAAAAAGGCTTAGCCTTCCACCCTTGCCAATATATAGATGATTTCATTTTAAGCATTTATATAGTGTGATATAACCCAACCAAACTTCAACATGGAGCAAGCATCTTCACTTCACCTGCAACTAGTAACGCTATAAGAAGGGCTGAGCGAAGCGTACTTAGCCAAGCAACGGTTTGCATAGGTAGTTTGGTTAAACATGGCAATGGGTTACAAATAGGAGGCTGACAAAAAGATCATGGGCATCGAGGCAAAACTATAGATCGAGACTACTAGCAATAGGCAAAGATAGTAATGTTATCGGGGTTCGGTCATCTTGCCTGAAGAGAAGTCGTTCGGATCGTAAGAAGGGTCCTCGTGCTCAACCTCGTTGGAAACCTCGTGCTCAACCTCGTACTCAGCTTCCGGCTCTAAACAAAACAATCACACCAAGCACCAATCAACAAGATGCAATGCGCACTCGGAAAAGATGAATGCATGATGGATGCACTAAGGATGCACATGGAGCACGTAAAACATCACTCAAGCAAATCACCTCAAAACAAGATAACAATCTGATATTAATAATCTACACAGAAAAACAATCAAGTTTGATATAAGATTCGCTGAAATCGGAGTTACGGACTAAAAGTTATGCCCGAAACAAGATTTGAGCGAAAGCTGAAAATTACAGCAACATAACATCTTCGGAGCTCAAAATAATTAAGCTACAGCACCCAAAAAGCATGGCAAAGGACTTGAACACAAACTAGACATATAGTACAGCAACTAAGTCCAAAGGTGCACCCCAACGGAGTCACGGATCAATAGCAATGATCTTGGACATATTGAACTTGAGAATAAAATTCTGGCAGCAGAATTTTATTGAAACTTTAGAGCAAAAGATAAACATGCTACTGCCACTCAAATGGACATGTGAGGACATGAATGGAAAGACAACAATATATACTACAAGGAACAATCAAAATCCACTCCAAAACTAACATGCTTTGTCCTAGAACATCACACGAACATGGCATCGGAACGTTACAGATTTCAGACTTTGTGAAAAATCACTAAGTCCTAAAACAGCAATATCATCATAGCATCAAAAGGAGCATGTTTAAGTCACCTCGAAACTAAACATGGCAAAGGGTAAGCACCTCATCAAAGTGCACATGAAGGTGATCCCGAAACACACAAGCATGCATCATAGAGGTGAACACAACGATTGCAACGAGCTCAACAAGATGGCATTTCATAACAAGTGAAAACACCTCATATGAACATGGCACTTTGCAACGATGATAACAAGGCAATAATAAATCTACCATGCAACCTATCACAAGCATCACGTAGTTCGTGGCAAGACGAACACGTGGACATGTCATTTGCATCATTCGGACAAACGAGCTAGAAGATATCACATGGCAAAGGTGGCATGAAAATAACACACAACAGCAGTTTATATCATGATGCACTCTTGCAACAGCAAAACAAGCACCTAGATGATCTCTAACATGCATGACAACAACAGAGGAAACGTAGAGCACATCTCCACGAACGTCTGGACATATCACACGCGCAAAACGGAGCATCACAGTAAAAGTTATGCACAGTCAAACATTGCATTTCAGAATACAGATCTGGGACTAGGAGTGGGGAAAACAACCTCGAAACAGATCTGGAGAAAGTCAACTCGGGCTTCGGGCCGGATCTGGAGCTACAGTGGCGGGCGGCACGGGCCTGGAGGGAGATGGCCCGCGGTGGCGCGCGCGGCCTGGCGCCTGGCGAAGGGCCCGGCCCGTGGTGGCGGAGGCGGCTGGGAGAAGCGACCGGCCCGCGGGGAGGCGAGGCAGCCCGCTCGGGTGCGGTGGAGGCGGCGGCCCGGAGGCTGGCGGAGGCCCGGTGCGGAGCAGGGCGGCGCCTGGCCCAGTCGCGGCGCGGTGGCGATGGCCCGCTCGGGCGGAGGCCCAGGCGCGGCGTGGAGATGGCGAACGGGCCTGAGGGGAGGCGACCCGATGGAGCGACGGGAGTACGGGCCGCTCGGGGGAACGGCGAAGTGGTCCCTGGGACCTGCCGATCTGGCCCGTGCGGTCGTTGACCCTGGCGAACGAGGCTCTGGAGCGGGGCGGTCGGTCGAGCGACTGGCTCCTCGAGCCAGTGGCTGGAGCGGGAATCGCGGCGGCGGCTCTCTCGAGGAGCTGGTTCCCCTCGGGATCCAGGGATTTGGGGATCTGTGATCTGGGAAAGAAAGGAAAAAAAAAGAGGGAGGAGTGGGGAAGAAGATAGAGAATGCCCAAAATTAGACTAGGGGTCTATAAATAACAGTTTTTAGGGTTAGGGAGAGTTTAGGGGCGCTAGGAGCCCTCCGATCGCGATCCGACGGATCCGATCGCGGGGATAGATTAAAAGGGCCTAGGAGGGAGATAAAGAATGCAGCAGGGGTGTTTCCGGGACACGAAGTGAAGGCACATCGGGCCCACATGAACAACGAATGGGAAAGTCAACGGAGTCCAAACGAGACGAGATTTGAGAGGCGGGTTGCACACAACAAAACAACAACACACACCACAACCTCGCGGCACACCGGTAACGTTAAACGCCCGAACAACAAAGTAGGCCTACGGGACGACACGGACACGTGAGGGAGCTCCGGAACGCGAAACGGACAACGGGAAGAAACACGCGGAACCGGATGCAACCGACAACACAAATGCAATGCAATGCACATGTCTGCATGATATGAATGAATGCCACACACTCACACAACAAAACGACGAAAACCCGAAAGACAAAGAACCCGGAATGGAAATAGATGAAGCCGGAGATTTATATTATAAGCCCAAAAGGGAAAGTATTACATCCGGGGCATTACATTGGTCTTTCTTGATCCGTTCCTTGTTTTCTCAAAAGGGCTATGTTCTTCTGCTTGGTCTTGGTTTTGGGTGCCTCAACCTTGGCTCTGTTCCTGTGTACATTCTGGGCAACACACACCCAGGTTTGTTCCACCAACAAGTATCTTGTGGGCCGGCTTGAGAGGAAAAGCATAATGAATATCTCCCTTACTTGGGAAGCAAGACCTAGCAAGGGAAGCAAGATTCAGACTAGGATTCCACTTGTAATAGAAAATAGACAAGTCCTAATCCTACTAGGACTCTAGATGTAAGTTGCCCCCTTCAACTTATATAAGGAGGGGCAGGGCACCACAAGAGGAACATGTTTGAAAGAGACAAGTCAATAGCTCCTGAGATAACGGTAGCGAAACACCACCCTTGTAATCAAGATAATCATCATCATTATCAATATCAATCAAGCAGGATGTAGGATTTTACCTCCACCTCGAGGGGCCGAACCTGGGTAAACTCGCGTCTCTCGATTTCGACCAACCCCGTCCAAGCTACTACCTAGTTATGATGGCATCACAACTAACTCCTTTTTCGAGGACATCTGCCATGACAAAACAACGACAGTTGGTGCCCATCATGGGGCCTGCACACGGTGGTGTTTTGTTCTTTGAGAGAGATTTTATCGGGATCAAGAAGTTTATAGTCTGTCATGAAGAAGAGGCGACACGGTAGGATCTACATCAAACCCGAGTTTATCAGTAGCGATTAGAAAAGTGTCAGCGGCATCATAAACCAGATTAAAGTCAAAAGGACCAACCACAGAAGAAAATTGGTGGCGGCATGCTCATCATCAAGAGCGATCTGACAAGATAAAACACCACTGATGTAGCATGCATCCACAGGGGAACCTAATGGTCCTCCCGCAAGATCAAGATGGAAAGGAAAAAAAGAGAGGAATTGCGACTGCCGCTGCTGTATATCATGTGCGCGCACGATTGCTGCATCGGTTGAGAGGATGCTCACGTGGATCAAGACAAAGGAAATCAAGCCGGCTGTGTACGGATTGTACTACTACCATACGAAATCGGACTTATGCGCCATTGCGATAGCCTAAGTGATTTGCACCGTTGTCTTACTCTTCGTAGACCTGGAGACTAGATCAGAAGGAGAATCAAAGGCCGAAGCCACTACTAAGAGCTGTGCGGGCATGCTTTCTAGCAGCAAATCAATGTTGGCAATAAGCTGTGGCGAGCCCGGCATGCGGTGCGCGCGCGCTTGCGGTGGCCGCGTCGGTCTCTGGCCAGGGCGAGCTTGGGTGCATGCGTGCGTGCCCAAGTGTAGGAGTGCATGTGTGCGTGTGTCAGCGCGTGTGTGCGCTGGATAGCTAGCGAGGGATCAAGAGGAGTGGACCACGTCGGGTGCGTGCGTGGCCGCGGCGATCGCGTGTGTGCGCGATCGGAGCGCACGAGCCGGTGCACACAGGTTGTGGCGATTGGCAAGTGGGACCGTTCAAGCGTGGCCCGTCATGTCGGAGCTTGCGGTTATAAAACCCACTCCACCCCTGTGTAATAGCTGAGGCAGTCGAGTTCGTGCTCAAGTAGAAATACAAAAAAAAAACCATACGTGTGGATAGAGGGGGCGTTCGTGCGCCTGCAAATCCTCTGTGTTCTCCTTCCTCCTCTCCGAGCGTGTCTCCGGTGATCACCGTCGCGTGCCGCAGCATGTGGCAACAAAATTTGGTATCAGAGTGAGCTGAGGGAGCGAGGTGACGGAGCTCGCCGGCGGGAATGGAGCTGGTTCCACACGGTGGCGGCATGGGTGGATCGGTGTCCATGGGGATGCCGATGCTCTCGTCGGACGGCTACACCGTGTGGGCGATCAAGGCGCAAGCGATTCTTGAAGCCCACAAGCTGTGGGAGGCGGTGGCATCGAGCGACTCGACGGTGAACGGCAAGAAGTGCAAGACGGCAGGGGCGCTGATCCTGTCGGGGCTGTCGGAGGACGTGCTGCTCTCGGCGGCGATGAAACCCACCGCCAGGGAGGTATGGGACTCCCTGAAGGTGAGGTTCGTCGGCGCCGAGTGGGTGCGTGCGGCGAGGAGGGCGACGTTGCACGGCGAGCTGGACCGGCTGAAGATGGAGGACGGTGATTCACTGGACGTGTACACCGGGAGGCTGGCGGGCATGATGGCGCGGTTTGCAAGCCTGGGCGAGACGCTGGGCGACGCGGAGCTGGTGAAGAAGCTCCTGGACACGGTGCCGGACCGGCTCTTCCCCATTGTCGCCGGCATCGAGCAGTTCTGCGTGCTCGAGGAGCTGAAGTACAATGAGGCGCTCGGGCGTCTGCGTGGATTTGATGAGCGGGTGCGGCGTCACGGACAGAGCAGTGGTGAGCGGGCGGACGAACAACTCATGTACACTACGACGCAGTGGCGGGCGCGGGAGCGGCGTCAAGGCGGAGCTCGGGATGACGACGACGACGTGTTCAGCGTGGCGACGCGGGACGGCGGCAACAGGCGCAGCCACTGCTACAAGTGCGGCAAGCGCGGCCACTTCAAGCGGGACTACCCGTAGTTGAGGAAGGGGCAGGCGATGGAGCAAGTGCATCTGACGGACGCCGATGTCGAGGACAACGGCCTTCTCCAAGCCATGGCTTCCGGAGGGGGTGTGTTGGGAATAAGCCGTGGCGAGCCCGGCATGCGGTGCGCGCGTGTGGTGGCCGCGTCGGACTCGGGCCAGGGCGAGCTTGGATGCGTGCATGCGTGCCCAAGTGTAGGTGTGCGTGCTCGCGTGTGTCAGCGCGTGTGTGTGCTGGATAGCTAGCTAGGGATCTAGAGGAGTGGACCGCATCGGGTACGTTTGTGGCCGCGGTGATCGCGTGCGTGCGCGACCGGAGCACGCGAGCCAGTGCGCATGGGATGTGGTGAGTGGTAAGTCGGAGCGTTCGAGCGTGGCCCGGCATGTCGGAGCTCGCGAGTATAAAGCCCACTCCACCCCTGTGTAATCACTGAGGCAATCGAGTTCGTGCTCGAGTAGAAATACAGAAAAACCTGTACATGCCGGGGGGGCGGGGGCGTTCGTGCGCCGGCACATCCTCTGTGTTCTCCTTCCTCCTCTCCGAGCGTGTCTCCGGTGATCATCATCGCATGCCACAGCCTATAGCAACAACAATCAAGACCAAAAAACCGGCCATAGCCTGGCCGTTATCCCGTGTCTCCATGGCACTATCATTTTCAGGGCTATTCCTGCTTCGGTCAATTCTTGGAGGGCATATTTTTGATAGTCATGCTTCTGATTAAGCACAAATCAAAGATAAATTTCCAGACAGACTTTCTAGCTGGATTGAACAGTTCTTAACTTAATTTTCATGTTACCACAAGGTTTGACAAACACATGAGTTGGTTATGTTGAGCTGATATAATCTTGGGACTCTTGTAAATACTTTTATTTTTAATATATTTACCGTAGAACGATTGTTCTATGGTTTTTGGTTAAAAAAAGACTTACTACTAGTACTAGTTGAAAAGCATAATTGCACAATCTCTAAGAAGGACCATCATCCATCAGGTGAAAGACAAGACTAGTCAAGTGATGATTTTTTTTGAACAGTAGAAGAGTCCTCAAGGACCCAGACTTCTATTAGATAGACATCAAAGCACAGTTTACATCAAGCACCAAAAGAAATAGGAAATTACAACTAAGACCCTGACTTTTACATGGAGGACCCCAAACTAAAAGCAAGAAACATGATCGTGTCCCTGCCAGCCACCGCACGGATTGAACTCCGCCGCAACCGGGGACGAACCACTTGGCGCGACGAAATCGCCATGGCCGCATCGCCTGCACCCCATGGCCTCCGAACCGCAACTGGATCTGCCTCCCATAAGGCACACACACCATGAGGAATAGAGTCGGCCGTCATTCGGCCAGAAGAAGCAGCGAACCAGCGGAGACCGGTAGCCAACTGAGGGCGCCGTCGCTCCGCCATGGAATCAACCGCTGATACGCTCGAACTCGATCTCTAGGTTTCATGTATCTGCAACACCCCTGCTCCTCATCCACAACCAAAGTGGCCTGAAAAAACAAGGGACTGAAAAGGGCTATCCTCCAGATCAGGGAAGACCTCGGACTTATTAGGAGAAGAGAGCTCCCGCCAGATCTACTCCCAACTGCTTCCATCTACCATGGACCGCAAGACTAGGAGGCAGACGATGACCACCAAACGCTGCCTGGACACGTGGATGGAGAGCTCGAAGACGACATAGCGCCAGACGCCACAAAGGCAAGACTCACCTTACTACTAGTCCTAAACCTACTATGAACAAAGGGAGGCCGACCACCAAACCCATCTTCGCACCGGACGACGGAGTCGCCGGAGAGAGAAAGGGAGAGGGGCGGAGACGTGAGGCACGAGGATACTCTCAACAGGGGCAGGTCAAGTGATGAATCAACTACTCCATTAATGGTGATATTTCGTCACTACTTGTCTTCCCAAATCAAGTTTGATAGAGGAAAGCCACATGTGTGCTACTGCTAGATCAAACGTTCATCTAGGCGGTTGTCCGACTGCGTCTAGCATTATCCAACACCAGCGTCTGCGGCCATTTGAAAAAAATATCAGGTGCTATTCCTCCTAACAATTTTTTGGTACATATCTTTACCTAATAATAAAGGACGGATGCTTTCATAGTTCTCCATATGTCATCCTTTTAGAACCATAGATTTTACGTTAATCATAAAGATTGACGTCTGAGATTTAACTCTTCAGAATCAAACCCAAGATCTTGATGTGGTCCGCCTCCTGTTATTCCAACGCACGAACTTTCAACGATGGATTCTAGCGCTGCTAGAGATTAAGGAAAGCTCCTACAAAAAAGAATAGGTAAACCCTCCTCTGTCCTTGTCGAACATCAAAATTGCCCACATGCGCCGTTCGTGTTTCTTGTCCGTCATGAGCCTCCCATGCACCTGCGTCTTCATCCTTCGCTTTCCTATTCTGGCCTCGAGCGAATCCTCGCCCAACTCACCAACGTCGGCGGGCCTTGAGCGATTCCTCGCCTACCTCACTCCGATTGACAAAAGTCGGCGACTTCAGCATTGTTCGTCTTATAATTTCCTCTCGGCGGCACCCGTCCTCCCTTCCCCTACGCACCATCCCTAGTCGATTCAACACCGCAGCTGCCGCCACCAGGGAGACATCAGCCCAGAGAGGAAATATCCTCCAATCTCTTTTCCCGGCTCTTCCATGGTAGTCGCTCACCGGCGCCCTGCGGGATGTTAGCGAGCCAGCTTAAGAGGCTCCTCATTAACCCAGGCCCGCCACCAAGCAATGAGAGTGTAGGATTCAGGGCTCCGCAAAACCCGAGAAGTTCGAACACAGGGGCGTGAACGAAGATCTCTCCCGCTCGCGTCTACCTAGCGCCTCGCCTTGTCGGTGGAGAGACTCAAGCAAACAACAGATAGAACACACAAGTGTTTACCAAGGTTCGGGCCACCGTGTGGTGTAAGACCCTACTTGCTCCTTTGGTGGATTAGTCTCAGGCGGGCTGGAATATGAGCTAGTACAACAGTTCCTGAGCTGAGGAGGTGATCTCAGGAGGGTCAGGAGGCAAGTGTTCTTGCTCCTTATGTGGTGGCAGAGTGCATCGATCGATCCCCCTTCACAGCGGGAATCCTAGCTACTTATATAGGTGTCCACGGTCCTCTTCCCCCGAAATGTTTAGGCGGGAAGGGATCCCACAACGGCCATTTTTGAGCGGGAACACAAGGACGTTCCTACCCTGACAAAAGTAGTCTTCACCTGCAAATGGACCAGGCGGTGAGGCGGTGGTGGGCTCGACGGTGACATCCTCCTTGTTGTCCTTGCGGTCTTTGGTCTTGTTGCACCAATGGGGAAACCTTTGTCCCGCTCCTTGGGAACCCGCAGCTGCGCTGTCCCCTTTACACCGAAATGGTCACTGCATCGCTGGCGGACGCTAGCACCCGTTGGCGTGGTGCGTCACTGCTGACATCACTGCCTCCTCCTGACGCAGGCTTGGCCTTGGATTCTCCGCCCCTCCGGAGCGCCTTGCCGAGGCCGCTCCTGAGGGGGTCTTTATGTCGTTCTCCTGGCGAGGGTCTTGGGCAGCTGGTCGATCAGTTGGGCCATACCAGGCCATAGTAGGAGCGCGTTGCGGCCCGTAGACACGCAAGTCTGGTTACCCTGGTTCCCAGTACACCGACAGTAGCCCCCGGTCCCAAGGCGCGCGCGGAGTTGGCTTCGGGGCGAAGCCTTAGTCGAGGACGAAGCGTCGTGGGCCCCAAAGGTTGCGGGCCAGGCTGGCCTGCGACTGTTGGATGGGACGTGGGCGGCCCCGCCTCCCACGCAGTCTTGGTAGTCGTGTGTCTTGCCAATCACACGATCGGTAGGGCTTCTTACTGCCGCCTCTGCTTTCTGCCTTCCAATCGCTCCCTTTCTTCACTTGCCTTCTCTGCCCATTCCTCCTTGCTGTCATGCTGCCTAGGGCGAAGAAGAGGGAGGACGGCGAGCCTGCCGCGTCACCGCCGGTGCTCGAACCGGCGCTGGGTCGCTCCCTCATAGTGAACCAGTAGGGTCTAGACAAGGTGCATCGCGCCTTGGTCGACGCATCTAATGAGTGGGGGCCGACCCGAGTCTGGCTTGCTTCCCGGCCAGTGGCAGAGCTCGGCGCCAACGACATCCAGCTTCATCTCCACACCATCTTCGGGGGTCTCCTTCCCCCTTTCTCCGCCTTCTTCTATGTAGTGCTCACGCATTACCAGATTCGGGCGTTATGTAATGCCCAGGATGGGACTATACCTCCTACGTGTCGAGGCACGACTTAAAGGTATAAGCCCATTTTGGAATGATCTCAAGTTTGGTATCTTTGCACGACTCATGTAAAAGAGGGATTAAAATGCAAAAGGAGATAGTTGGCTTACACTCGCCACTTCACACAATACATTACATAAGCAAAACATCATTCAAAACATCACAGCCCATCTAAGGGTAAGATCCAAAAGACAAGATACCAAACAACATAAAGCCACAGGCCTAGATCGAATCCTAGTAGAAACCACTACTGATCGTCGAAAACATCACAAGCATACGGTCACTCTCTTCATCGAGCTCCCAGTGAAGTACTTGAACCAGCTCCTGCTTCAAACTCGGCTGAACCTGCATCTGGTGTTGTAGTATCTGTGAGCCACGAGGACTCAGCAATCCCATAACCATGGGTATCAAGACTAGCAAAGCTTTATGGGTAGGAAGAGGTAAAGTGGTGAAGGTTGCAGCAGCGGCTAAGCATAATATGGTGGCTAACTTACGAGTACAAGAATAAGATGAGCATCTACGCAAGCGGTCGCAAAAGTAGTGATCGCTAAAGATCCTGAACTACATACGAGTCAAACATAACCCCACCGTGTTCTCTTCTCAAAGTGAAAAGAGACAGTCACGGTTACTCACACAGTTGTGTGTTTTACTTCGTATCCTCTGTCAAGTTTTCTACAACCGGACATTAACAAATTCCAATCTGCCACATAAACGCGGGCACGACTTTCGAAAGATTATAACCCTGTAGGGGTGTCCCAACTTAGCCCATCACAAGCTCTCACGATTAGCTGAAGTGATAAATATAATATCATCACTCCTTATCTTAGGGAAAACCGATCAGGCTCGGCATCCCGGTGCACAAGACATTTCGACAATGGTAAAACAAGTCCAAAAAGACCTCCCGGTTTGTCGACACCCTGATAGTAGCCGCGCGTATCTCGTCTCAGGCCACGACCGGATGGGTGATCCTACGAGTAAAACCAAACCTCGAGTCTCCCCGTGGTGGCCCCGCATAACCCCCGTTTGGGACCAACACCATCAGCACTGGCCCCCCTGCTATGTAGAATTAAGAACCCGGGGACGCGACCCCCTATGCAAATCTAATTTAAATAATTAAGTTGTTATTATGAGCAAATTAAAAACCAATGTTGGGCCTTGCTGGAGGAGTTTTATTCAAAGTTGAACTGTCAAGGGGTCCCCATCCACCCATCGTGTAAGGAACGCAAAATCAAGGAACAGAATGCCGGTTTATCGGCGCCTAAGGTGGCATGAGTGGAACAAAACACCGAGCAAAAGGCCAAGCCTTCCACCCATGCCCAGTATATAGCTGTGTTAATAATAATAATAGATATTGTGATATTCCAACAACAAGTTCCCACCTGGAACGATCTTCATCTTCACCTGCAACTAACAACACTATAGGAGGGGCTGAGCAAGCGGGTAACATAGCCAAACAGTGGTTTTGCTAGGAAGGATTCAAGGTTAGAGGTTTCATGGCAACAAGGAGAGGCTGACATAAAAGATGGGTAGCGCGACATGTAACGATAGCATCGAGACAACTAAGCATGGCAATGGTAGTAAAGGTATCTAAGGGTATGATCATCTTGCCTGGGATTCCGCAAGGGAGAAGAACAAGTCCATGAAGTTGACGGAGCAACATAGACGAGCGAATCCTCACAACTCCGGAACAAAACCAAAGCTAACAAGAGAAGCAACCGGAAAGAAGCAAACAACACGGTAAACACACAAGCATAAACATGGCATACGATGCACATCCAAGTATGATGCATGTCCGGTTTAAATATGCATGGCATGGCAAGAGCACAAACAAAACTACAAGTTAAGTGGAGCTCAATATGCAACGAGTTGCATATTGACGAAACCACATTTAATTATTTAATTAACTCTCGATTATTTAAAAGATAAGATTAAATGTTTGTTAACATGGCAAGAGGTGAATCAAAAGTAAACTACCTATTTAGGCATTTTAAATGAGGTCGGAAATAATAACAACCAATTCCGGAAAAACCCCATATGCATGTTTAGCAATTTTAAGCAACAACAATTCACACATTTTAATGTTGTTAACATGATGCAGATGACATGATCAAGTTTTATGCAATTTTTATTAAAAGTTGACATCAAGAAGATATGAAGTATATAAGGAGTATTTGTCACCGTGGTGGAAAGAAAGGGTGCCATGGCACGATCCGAAAATGATGCAACGGCATCATATCGGTTCCGGTAACTCGTTGAGAGACCGGAGCAAAAGCAAAGGCGGAGTGATCGAGTCGAGCAAGATGAAAGAGGTGGGGTGATCCCGTCACCGGGTTCCCACGAGTCGGCAACGAGGCAACCGAGGCGCACGACAAAAGACTAAACGGGCACGGTGCACACAAGGACAAACATTTCATGCAACCACAAGCATTCATCCACGGGTCATCGTCTCGGGGTTATACCTTCGGAACAAAACGTTCACGCGGCGGTTCGAGTCGTCGAGGGACGTAGAGGAAGAACTCGTTCACGTGTCGTAGAGGAAGTAGTTGTTCCGTTCGTAATTGTACACGGGGCGACGGTAGTGGTACTCGGTTTGTCGGCGACGGTCGTCGTACACGTTCCGTAGAGGTACTTGAGGGTTCCGATGGCTCCGGGCGTCGGTAGTGGTACTTGTCGTTTCGCCGTGTAGGGGTACTTGGCGCTTCAAACGTTCGTCGTGGTACTCGTGCATGATGGTGTAGTGGAACTTGACGCATCTCCACGTAGTTGAACTTGATGCTTCGTGGAACTTGCGCATCGTCATGTAGCCGTTCATATTGAAGAGGAACTTGACGCATCCCGAGGACCTTGGAGAACAACAACAGCCACATACACATGGGACAGTCTCGGTCACGGCAACAACCCGGAGCAGCGAAGGAGCAGAAGCTGGGGCGTCGAAGCCATGGCAGCAGCAAGGCGAAGAGGAGGCGAGGCGCTGGAGCAGCGGGCTGGAGGAGACGAGGCAGAGACTCGGGAGCTAGAGCGGGGAGGCCGGCCTCGCTGGACGAGGCCTGGAAAAGAGGCCTCGGTGCTGCATGCATCAAGGAGGAAGGAGGCCGCGGGCCTTGGCGACGGACGTGGAGCACGGAGGGAGCGGGGCGCCGGCCTGACGAGGAGAGGGCGAGGCTGGGGCGCGGGGTACTCGAGGGCTCCTGCAGCCTCTGGCCGGCGGCGGCTTCCTGGAGGCGAGGCGCAGAGGCGCTGGACGACGCTCGAGGTGGCGGGCGCGCGACGGGGCACGCGGAGGGTGGCGGCCATGGAAGGAAGGCGCGGAGAAGAGGCACTCCTGGCGAGGCGACCTGGCGGTTCGGGGCGAGAGGAGGGAGCGGGGCTCCAGGCGCGGGGTAGGAGGAGGCCCGAGCGGCGCTGGAGGGAGATCGAGATGGGGACGAGGGAGATCGAGCGAAGGGGATCGGGAGAAGGGGGAATCGAGGGAACCGAGAGGTGCGGCGCGCTGAGGGAAGAGAGGAGCGAGGAGACCTGCGAGCGGTCGGGCTAGGGTTAGCCGCGGGATGGGCCGGATGGCCAGATGGGCCGGCCTTGAAGGTTGGGCCAGGAGGGGATGGGCCGAAGTGGCGACGGGGTTGACTAGAGGCCGGCTGGCACAACTCTCTCTGCATTTCTTTTTCCATTTAAAAAAAATAGAACAAATATAGAAATGCCCAGAGAGTTTGGAGATGGTTTTGGCTGAGATAAAAATATCCCTACAACCCTGGAATTGTGGGCTATTTTAATAAACTCCTTTGGCAATTTTTAGAGACTACTAATTTATGCAAGTATGAAAAAAACTCAAACTTGAATAAATCCGTAGACCAACCAAAGCACTCCCAAAAGACATGAAGAAATTGGAGGAGGGGTCTTGTCATGATCTAGTATTTATAGGAAGATAAAGAACAATTTCTGAAACAGGAAAAAAAAGAATGACGGAACATTTTTGTAAGGCTTTATGGAATATTACCAACCCAACAAAAAAAATGGTTCCAACAAATAGGGAAGATATGCAAGTGTGTGTTGGTGATTCCGAAGCTATGGAATATTTATTTATAATAGCTCCATAATATTAGGAGGATATATTATAAAGAGAAGACATTCTTCCCTCGATTTAAATGGACCGAAGGTCCACACGATTTATTTGGTTGAGATGCAAAAGAAATATGACATGATGGCATGATGACATGATGCAATGCAAAATAAATAAAGCAAGCACAACTGAAACACATGGAAGAACCCGAAACATCTGGAATCTTCTGGGACGTCGGTCTTCGGGCGTCACACGTTACACCTCGACCCTGGGTCCATCATCCTTCTTTCCGGCTTCGCGTTCCCGTGTGAAGCTTTCGTTGGCGTTTCCCCATCTGTGGCCTTGCTTCGCCACTTCTTCGCCCTCTCATTGGTTGACAGGGGGCAGCGCTCGGGGTGCGTGTCGTTGCACGCGGTAGAAGCGACTGCTGCCTCCGGAATCGACTTCTCGCTTCACCCAACCACAGAAGGGTTTCGCCGGCAATGGGTGTTCGTTGATGCTGCTGCATACAGCCCCCAATTCCATCTTGCCAATGCACCGGCGGTGCCGAACTTGGGCTGGGGGCACGAGGCCCTTTCAGATCCACGGGCGGAGCCAGTGATGCGCCGACTCGCCAACCTGAGGAGAAGCGGATTGACCCTGGCGATGGTGGTGAGAGACTTCCTTGTCCTCCGTGTCGCCCCACTCCAGCGCCATTCTAGCCCAATGTGGGTTCTTGATGATCGCGCGCGTCTCCAGCGGAAGCAGCTCCCTCTTGATATGCTCCAGGGGCTGTTGCGGCTGCTCGTCGGTGGATTGCCCGAAGCCCGCCCTGGCTCTGCGACTCCCTTGTACTTGGCTCCTGTAGCCGGAAGGGCTCTTGCTGAAAGGATGCCCCGCTTCGATGCATGGGGACTATTGCAGGGGGGTACCCCTGATCCTCATGACGATCCCTTGGCGGTGGGATCAGGGCTTGCGAGCCCGTCCTTCCCTTCCGGGGCGGACGCACCTGGCGGAGCCCCTGGCCTGGGGTCGACTCCATCTTTAAGCAAGTGGACGAAGCACAAGCATCGATGTTGACGGAGGTGGCGGAAGGTGCCGAGGCACCGCTGGCTCCTGAAGCGACTGAAGGGGAGGCGCAGCGGCGTCTGGTCGAGGCGAGTTCGGGGAGCACTGCATCAGGAAATGGGGCGCCGGCCGCAAGCGCCTTCCGCGACCTTGCCCCGGGTCTAGGCACATCTGCCTCAAGCGGCCTCCTACCATCCTTCGCGGCACTAGGCAAGAGGCGGAGGTTGAGGAGCATCTACGGCCCTGCCCCGAGGGCTCTAAAGAGGATGAAGCTGGTTGTACCATGCAGGTGCGTGTTCTTCGGCTCTTCCTGTCTTTCCCGATATGGTTCTACTGACCCCTTTCTCCGCAGGGTCTCTTCCGATTTGTCGAGCCGCTCGATGAGGCCCGTAGGAGCCTCCGCCTGCATCCCTCTTCCGGACCATGCCGGGTATTCGGGAGGCCTCGCGCAGGCTCTTGAAGCCGCTCACGGGTCTTATTGCACAGGTCGTGCTCCCAGCCCCGAGCGCTTCTGGGGCAAGGCGGCTCTTGGTACGTCGGGAGCCCGCCCCATGCCCCGAGTCTTGCCTTCAGTGTGGGTCAGCAAGCTCTTGAGGCGGACCGAGCAGCTGTCCGCCCATCAGGACCCCACCTGCTCCATGTGACGAAAGCACCGCGCACCCCCGGGGCTAGCCCCGAGGCACACGCTGAGCGTGAGGGAGAGGGGAAGCCACCTTTGGGCGGCACGGATGTCGGGGACGAGCCCGATAGTCTTCTAGAACTTGCACTGCGCAGGAGTGTGGTCCGTCATGATCTTGTGTGGGAGGCGTCGGACGCCCTGAAGCGTCTCTAAGTCAAGGTTGCTAAAGTGGATGGGCGTGTTGAGGCCGAGGGTCTGCTTCTGGCGAAGGGTTGGCGCCAGCTGAGGATCGCCGTCAATCTGAGCCAGTTGCGGCATGAAACCACCCTAAGGAAGGCGGAAGCGTCGGCTGCCGCGGCTCACGAGGCTTGCGACCGTGCCCAGGAGGAGGCCCGAGACGCCGAGCGCTGCCGCGCGGCCGCCGAGGAGCGTGAGCACGAGCTTGAAGTCTCGAACGCCATGCTCGAGCGCCAGGTTCGTGCTCGAAGGGCTGCCCTTGCTGCACCTGTGGTTATGATGATAGCCCAGCGGGCCTCTTGGCGTGGGAGGAGGCGCTGGCACTCGAGGCGATGGAGCTGAACCTGGAGCACGAACGCCTGGAGACGATGGAGCGCCAGATAGCTGAAGCCGAGGGCAACCTTGATGATCGCGAGGTTGTGGCGAAGAAGGCTGCCAAGGATGCGGAGCATCTCCGGAAGGATTACCGCGAGAAGCTGGGGCTTCACGAGACTCGCTTCGCTGACAAGCGCAAGGAGTTTCAGAAGGAGGTCACGGCTCTTAAGAGCAAACTGGCGGATGTCGAGCGTCGTCTGCAGGTGTCGGAGAAGGCTTGCGTTGCAGCCGAGTGTCGTGAACGGGCGTCGAAGAAGTCCTGTGCCGCGGCGGAACGCCGCGAGCAGGCGTCGGAGGAGGCTCGCGTCAATGCCAGGGCGGAACTATCCTGCTTTCACAAGCAAGTGGAAGACATTTCCGCCCTCGCGGCTCGAAATTCTGAGGAGGCCGCACGAGTCCATGGGATGCAGCACACCCGCTCGGAGATGTTTGAGGCCTTGCGGTACCGGGCCGGTCGGGCCTTAGGAGAACTTCTTGGCTCGGGGGTCGTCGGCCCTCTAGTTAATGATGACGCCGGGTATCTCGGGTTCTTTACCAGGGTGGTGGAATGTCTTGAAGGCGGGGTCAGGAATGCTCGGCAGCTCATCGAGGAGCAAAGCCGCGGCGTCCTGAGGAGCGCGGTCTCCCGCATTTTCGGCAACTTGCACCGTCTTGACCCTCATACGGACTTCGAGGCCCTGCTGGAGCCTGCGCCTGAGGCGGTCACCGGCCCCTCGGAGGATTGGGTGGGCAACAGCATGGACGCGTTGGTGATGGAGCTCGTTCCAGCCATCGATGATGCTCCGGTGCTTGAGGGGAGGGACACCGATAGTTCCGGCAAAGGCGTCGATGCTTAGTCCAGTTCCTGCTGTAAATTTCTTTTTGGTAGTGGCTCCAGAGCCGGGTGAGATGGCTGTCACAAGGCATAAACTCTTGATGATGTAATTGAACACTGTAAGGATAGGTTTTTTGGCACTTCCTTGCTTGTCCCTGAGGCTGTGGCCTCAAGCCCTTGTGCGTGTCAGGAAGGAGCGTCTGTCGACCTCGTCTGGGCGCGCCTCGCGAGTACCTGCTGTGGGCGCAAGAGTGGTTAGCGGTCCGGCCGCGGATCAGACAAAACGTGCACCCACGCCTCGGCCCCTGCTCGCGAGGAGCGACAGGGCGGGGTCGCGGATGTAGCCCAGCTCGGACGAGCAAGACAAAAAGCAGACTGGCAAAGGAAACACGGCGCAAATCACAAAACACAAACAAAAATTCTCCCCTTTATTCAAGAAACGAGTCACGCGGTTGCGGGATTGGCTTGAAAAAGCAGATACTGCGAATGGCAAAAGGAAGGGGCCGCGTCCGGCCCCTGAGCAGGTCTTCGATCTTCTCCCCAGCGCAGAGCATAGGGCTACCACCGGCGGGTGTGGGCATAGCCATTGGAGGGCAGTGTCGACGGCCAGCGCGGAGCATGGTGCATCCACTCGGCATGGGAGGGAGCCCCCGAGGTTATAGGGCGACGCTCTGGAGACTCCGGGGCGTGTACATCCCCACTCATTATTACGTGAGAGTGTCACGAGCGGAGATCTTCTGACGTGCCCGCCCCTTCGCTTTGAGGGCCCCGCCCCGCACTAGTCCGCTCCCTCATGAACTCACTCGAAGGCGGCATTCATGAGGTGGGACACTGCGCATGATGGCGGGATGGGACCTTTGCCATAGCCCCCCCTGCAGAGCACCAGGCGTGCCGCTCGCGCGATCTCCGAGCGCGCTTTGCCCCTGGGGGCTAACATCGTCCAGAGACGCGGCGTCCTGAAGTGCGAGGGGGACCCCGCCCTACCCACGCTCCTATTGGCCCCTGAGCCCTTCCTAATCAGGGTCGGGCCCAGCGGGTACGGGATTTCGTGAGCTGGGGGACGGAGCCGCGGTCTTGGGCCCTCCTAGAGCGCGTAGGACGGGCTACCGTACCACCTCCAGACGCACCCTCCGCAGCCCGGGGGATGGTACACCGGGAGGCGCGGCGTCTTGAGGCTGAACGGAGGGGGAGAAGGCCCCTCCCCGCGCGCATCATACCCGCCGCCAGCGAGCCCCTGATGAAATCCAGGGCGGGCTCATGCGCGACGGGTCTCACGCGGGGGGACGAGGGCCTGACCCGGGCCTTCCCTTCCCTTTCTGTCTTGACGCGGCAGCCAGAGTACTTCCCTGGCCTGCCGAGGCTCGGGGCCAGAGATACCGTTGGCCCGAGGCCTACAGCTAGCACCGCGAGTGCCGGCCTCCACAGGCACCAGCGTGTGTTTCATTCGCGCTCCATGGCAGTCGGCGATGATGACGAAGGGTTGAGGGCTAAGAGCGGGGGATCTGCCTCCCGACCTTCCGCTCCTGAGCCCCCCGGTGCCGGCGCCTGATGGCACCCGGCGTTCGGCATGGCCCTGGGGTCGCCTCCTAATGGCTCCTCGACGGGAGCGGTACCTGAGTACAAAGGGCTTCGAGGCAGAGAGGCGGCGTCATACGCAGGGTTCAGCGGATCATACCCCATGTCTCCCTCGTAGGTCGCCACGGGTCTTGACCATACGGGCGACCGGGTGTGGCTTGGGCGGCACCCGGTCCCCGACATCGTCGTATGGAAGTAGAATGGCTCGGCTCCGGTGTTGGCAGCGTCGAGGAGCTCGGCCACCCTGAGGAGTAGCGCGTCGTTGACAGAGGCAAAGGTGTCTCGTCTTTCGATGAGATGGTTTCTATCATTTTCGGTGGAGTAGACTTTGACGATCCGACTATGAACGTGCGAGGACGTCGCGCCTTAGTAATCGCTAAACCAACTCCGAGAGGTTATTGACCATGCCGGAGCACGATCAACCTGACCACGAGGGTCTATTTCCTGCAAGCAAACGAAGAACAAGCAAGAAACTAAGATTGCAATCTGGATATTGCGAATATAAAAGGAAAGCTTTCTTGATCAAGGTGGGGTTCTGTGACATCTTTGTCTGGTTGTTGAACACAAACTAAGTACGCGAAGTTGCAGCTATGGCGAACTTTAATCTAAACAAAACCCAAAGTCTAAACGACGCCCTAAGGGCTCTATATATGGGGGAAGAGGGGGATGTCAGGGCCCTTGGAGGAGGGGTCCAAAACCAACCTTAACTCTTGTTTCCCCACACATATGGACTCTAAAAACAGCCTATACTAAAGTATTTCGAAATTACATGGGCCTGGCCCAATAATAAGGTGACGCAGCACCTATAATAGCCTCTGGACGAAATTTATGAAGTGACATCTTGTATATTTCGTCCGAGGATTCACGCACTCATTATGGTGGCTTCAAAGTCCTGAAATCATCACTTGTAACTCTGTTCTTGTTCCCCTTGCGCATGCCATCATCTCCATGCTTGATCTTGCTCCAATGTTCATCCTTCATGTCCAAGATAGGCCCTTCATTTGTAAGCAAGACAAATGTATCCAATTTAGGCAGCATCATATTCTCATGAACATTAGAATCATTACCAAGAAACGAAAGTACCTAGTAATTTAATTGGCGTGCGCGAGCTCTAGTAATTGGTCCTGTATATGTGTCAGTTGGGACTGTGGGTGTAACCTTGTTAGTGTTGTCCTCATCATCCTCCCCTACTTGAATGGAAGTCGTCCTCGATGGAAGCTCATCTTCCTCACCCAAGTAAGGCTTCAAATCTGCAATGTTAAATGTGGGACTAACCCCAAAATCAGCAGGCAGCTCAAGTTTATATGCATTATCATTTATTTTCTCTAACACCTTGAAAGGACCATCAGCACGTGGCGTTAGCTTTGACTTGCGCAAATTAGGAAACCTATCCTTACGCAAATGTAACCAAACAGATCTCCAGGTGCAAAAACAACACGTTTTCTACCCTTATCTCCAACAAGTTTATATTTAGCATTCATGCGCTCAATATTTTCCTTAGTTAACTCATGCATTTTTAAGATCAATTCAGCAGGTTGTTTAGCATCAAAATTAACCTTCTCCGAAGATGGAAGAGGCAACAAATCAATAGGTGCATGAGGTAGAAAACCATAGACAATTTCAAAAGGGCACATCTTAGTAGTAGAATGCAACAAACGATTATAAGAAAATTCAATATGAGGCAAGCATTCTTCCCACTTTTTCTTGTTATTCTTCAAAACAACCCTAAGAATAGTAGACAAAGTTCTATTGACTACTTCAGTTTGTCCTTCAGTTTGGGGGTGACAAGTAGTACTAAAAAGAAGTTTAGTCCCCAACTTAGCCAATAAACATCTCGAAAAGTTGCTAAGAAATTTAGTATCACGATCTGAAACAATAGTATTTGGCACACCATGCAAGCGAATAATTTCACGAAAGAACAATTCAGCAACATTAGCATCATCATTGCTTTTATGACATGGTATAAAGTGTGCCATCTTCGAGAACCTATCCACGACAACAAATATGCTATCCCTCCCCTTCTTTGTTCGAGGTAAAACCAAAACAAAGTCCATAGATATATCTTCCCAAGGAACACTAGGGACAGGCAAAGGCATATATAAACCAGGAGGATTGAGTCGTGACTTAGCTTTTTTACATGTAGTGCAGCGAGCAACAAAACGCTCAACATCCCGTCTCATCTTTGGCCAAAAGAAATGTGTACCAAGTACGTCCTCCGTCTTCTTCATGCCAAAGTGTCCCATTAATCCTCCTCCATGCGCCTCCTTCAACAACAAAAGACGAACAGAGCTAGCTGGAATGCATAGCTTGTTAGCATGAAACACAAATCCATCATTAACTACGAACTTGTTCCATGTTCTCCCTTCTTTACAATTCTGCAATACATCTTTAAATTCAGCATCATGCACATATTGATCTTTGATGGTCTCCAAACCAAATATTTTAAAGTCAAGTTGTGAAAGCATAGTATAACGACGAGACAATGCATCAGCAATAACATTTTCTTTTCCCTTCTTGTGTTTAATAACATAAGGGAAAGTCTCTATGAATTCAACCCATTTAGCATGTCTACGGTTCAATTTTGCTTGACTTTTAATGTGCTTCAAAGATTCATGATCATAATGTATAACAAATTCTTTGGGCCATAAATATTGTTGCCATGTTTCCAAAGTCCGAACAAGAGCATATAATTCCTTATCATAAGTAGAATAATTCAGACTAGGCCCACTCAATTTTTCAGAAAAGTATGCAACAGGTTTACCATCTTGTAATAACACACCTCCTAACCCAATTCTACTAGCATCACATTCAAGCTCAAAAGTCTTATTAAAATCAGGAAGTTGGAGTAAAGGAGCATGTGTCAACTTATCTTTCAATACCTTGAATGCTTCTTCCTGTGAAGTACCCCAAACAAAAGGCACATCCTTCTCTGTAAGCTCATTGAGAGGTGCAGCAATGGTGCTGAAATTTCTCTCAAAAAGCCTATAGAATCCAGCGAGGCCAAGGAAACTCCTCACGTGTGTGACCGTTTTGGGCTGCGGCCAACTCTCAATAGCTTCAATCTTGGCTTTATCAACCTCAATTCCCTGTGGAGTAACAACATAGCCAAAAAAAGATACTCGGTCGGAGCAAAAGGTGCACTTTCCAAGGTTACCAAACAAACGTGCATCACGTAGAGCAATAAAAATAGCACGTATATGTTCCAAATGTTCCTCCAAAGATCTGCTATAGATCAATATATCATCAAAGTATACTACCACAAATCGTCCAATGAAAGCACATAAAACTTCATTAATTAATCTCATGAAAGTACTAGGTGCATTAGTTAACCCAAAAGGCATGACTAACCACTCATATAAACCAAACTTAGTTTTAAATGTTGTTTTCCATTCATCTCCCAATTTCATACGAATTTGATGGTATGCACTACGCAAATCAACTTTGGAGAATATTGTAGAGGCACTCAATTCATCAAGCATATCATCTAGCCTAGGAATAGGATGACGATAATGAATGGTAATATTATTAATGCCTCCACAATCAACACACATACGCAATGTACCATCCTTTTTCGGCACTAGAATAATAGGAACAACACAAGGACTAAGGGATTCGCGTATATAACCTTTATCAAGTAGCTCATGTACTTGACGCATAATCTCCTTCGTCTCCTCTGGATTGGTACGGTATGGTGCGCGGTTGGGTAGCGATACACCGGGAATTAAGTCAATCTAATGCTCAATCCTCGAATAGGTGGTAATCCCGGTGGCACGTCTTGTGGAAAGACGTCCGCAAACTCCTGCAAAATGTTAGTGACAGCAGGAGGCAAAGAGGAAGGCACGTCCTGGAATGAAAATAATGCTTCTTTGCACAAAAAGAATAGCAAACATATTTTCTTAAATCTAGATCAGCAATATCAGATTTGGTAGCAAGTAAACATCCACTTTTTAATTTAATTTCAGATGCAACATGAGATGATGGTGTGTTATTAGGCTTCATTTGTTGCTCAAATTCTTTTGCCACAATCTGATTTTCACTCTTATTTTGCTCATGTTTTTCTTTATTAGCTCTATTAATATCATCTTTCAAAATGGAATTAGGAGACATAGGAAGCAAAGTAATACGTTTATCCTTATGAACAAGAGTATACTGATTGTTTCTACCATGGTGTACAGAATTTTTATCAAATTGCCATGGTCTACCAAGTAATAAGGAACATGCTTGTATGGGTACCACATCCCAATCAACATAATCAGCATATGTGGAGATACTAAAATGCACACGAACAGTACGTGTTACCTTAACCTTGCCGATGTTGTTGAACCATTGGATGTAGTAAGGATGTGGATGTGGTCTTGTGCTGAGAGATAGCTTCTCCACGATCTCCATGCTAGCCAAGTTGTTGCAGCTCCCTCCATCTATGATGACGCGAACATAACGTTCCTTCACAACTCTCTTTGTACGGAACAAATTATGCCTCTGATTTTGCTTTGCTTGTGTGACCTGCACACTTAAAACACGTTGAGCAACTAAACATTCATACCTGTCAGCGTCTTCAGGAGCCATGTATTGCGTCTCATTTTCAGAATCATCTCCACCATGTTCTTCATGTGTAATAAGAGCCAAAATCTCCTCATCATAGTCACTAGCGGACTCATAACCACCATCCTCGGTAGCAATCATTACACGCTGTGATGGGTATTTGCTCGCATAGTGACCACGACCAGTGCAACGACGACATATAACATCATGTGTTGGCCCATTGGATGCCATGGATGAAGAAGAGCTCTACGCAGGACTGGAAGGTGTACTCCTGGTTGATGGTGGTGGTGTCTGTTTGCTCTTATCACGGCTAGAAGTGACGGATGAAGTAGGCGGTGGTGCAGCCGAATGTGTCGAAGTAGATGATGCACGCGGTGTCCATGATGAAGGTCGACCTGAAGAAAAATTAGTTCGTGCCAAGGCCTGCCGATCCTGCACTTGACGTTCAGCTTTGGAAGCAAGATGGAAGAAACGAGTGATATTATTATACTCCTTATACTTTAGAATTGTCTGAATCTCTCTATTTAAGCCACCCATAAAACGTGCAAGCATAGCCTCATTGTCCTCAACAATTTTTTCCTTGTCTTAAACGCTGCAATTTCTGAAGTAATTCGCGTTGATAATATGGTGGAACCCAACGAGTACGCATAGCAGTTTTCAAAGCAGCTCAAGTAGTTGGAATATTATCCGGATGTAATCTACAATACTCAGACCACCACACACAAGCAAAACTAGTGAAAGCACAAAGTGCAACAGCAACACGTCTCTCCTCGGGATATTTTAAACATGTAAAATGTTGTTCGGTTTCTAACTCCCAAGTAAGATATATATCAGGAACATATCTACCCTCAAATGGTGGAATATTCAATTTCAGTTTAGGGAGATGGTCATGATCTCGTACCTGAGGGTGTGGTGCATCCCTACCATTGCGATTATTTGCATGTGGACGACCTGGTAGTTGTGGTGCTGGTTGTTGCACGTAGTTCTGATTTTGATCAACCTCATCCTCGTAATCCCCCGCGTAATCGTTCTCCTCCTCAGCAGCAACAGGAGCCACATAAGTATCAACAGCACCACCAATAATTTGGTCAAGCTGAAGAGCGACACGGCTCGCTTTGCGGAGGGCGGTTTCGCGATGTGAAGGTGGTTGTTGTTGTTGTTGGAATGGTGCAGCAGGTGGAGGTAGACGCGCAAGCACTTCAGCGAATTTGGCATCGAACTTGGTGTCAATTGACTTCTCAATGCCATCCATCCTCGCTAGTGCATTGTCAAAACTGGTCATCATGTCTTCTACCTGTTGACCCATCATTTGCTGAAATTTATCATGCAACTCCTTGTTCGTCATGTTCTCCCAGTCAGTCTCGTCGACTTGTGATCCTGGCATGGTTAGCAGCAATAGAAACACACAAAAATATGATCCTCCAAACTACTAGAAATTGGTGGTGGTGGGGCATCACAAATCCGTCAAGCAAATCTCAAATTCTTACCAGTTCTTACCCAGCAGCAGGTGGTGATCAGCAACCGTGGTAGTCAAAACTCTCAAAGCTTGGATAAAGCGATTACCAGGGAGAGTCAAATGCATGACGTAGATGTATGTGGAGCTGGGAAGGCTTATAAGATGGTAGGAAAAAGGGTCAGCAATAATCAATTCAGAGATGCAAAGTTGAATAAATGCTCAACGACGGTACTGTGCTGGTCCTAGGCTAGACCGTACTAGAGACGCGAGCCTAGAACAATAACAAAATCACGGCACTGCACGTAATCAAGGGAAAAGCACACTCTGATTTTTTTCGCCTTTTTTTTGCGCTCTTTTTTTTGTGCTCTTTTTTTTGTGCTCCTTTTTTTTGCCGAAAAGCACTATGATGGCGAGTGCCTCAAAACTCTTCCCACGTCAAACTATGATGATAGGAACGAATTTTTTTTTTGACGATTTTTTTCGGAATCAGGGCAGTGACGACGAAAAAGTGCGGTAAAAAATAGTATGATGGCACGTGTCTCAAAAGACTCAGAAAAGCCCAAAAATAGGATAGGGAAAAATATTTTCACCTACCAAAATTTTGGCCTAAAAACTGCCCGGGGGTCTCCCTATCCTATTTTTTCCCGAGACCTACGCACGCAAGGAAACACGAATCCGAATCTAGATGGATCTCGAGAACAAACCTAATATGAAAAGAACTCGGATTGGTGGTGGATATATGGTGGTAGGATATGGCAGCGGTTGTAGGTTATGGCAGCGGTGGTGGTATGTGGCAGCGGTGGTGGTATGTGGTAGCGGTGGTGGTATGGCAGCAGCCATGAATATGGTGCGGCGGCGGCGTGACAAACTGTGAACAGAACTCGAAACTCTAAAGAACTAGACGCTAAGACCAGCAACTCGACGTGATGATGCAACCGCAAATTCAACTAAGCAAACACGAAAAAGATTATGCAATGGCTCAGACTGGTTCGGATATGATGAACTAACCCTAATTTTTTTGGCTTTTTTGTGTGGACTGTAGGTCTGAAGAACAGACTCGATCTAATATATGAAAAACTATAAAATCTCACCGAGTAACCTAGAAATATGATATCACTTGATAGAGACAAAGGTGTCCGTCTTTCGATGAGATGGTTGCTATCGTTTTTGGTGGAGTAGACTTTGACGATCCGACTACGAACGTGCGAGGACGTTGCGCCTTAGCAATTGCTAAACCAACTCCGAGAGGTTATTGACCACGCCGGAGCACAATCAACCTGACCACGAGGGTCTATTTCCTGCAAGCAAACGAACAACAAGCAAGAAACTAAGATTGCAATCTGGATATTGCGAATATAAGAGGAACACTTCATTGAACAAGGTGGGGTTCTGTGACGTCTTTGTCTGGTCGTTGAACACAAACGAAGTACGTGAAGTTGTAGCTATGGCGAACTTTAATCTGAATAAAACCCAAAGTCTAAACGACGCCCTAAGGGCTATATATATGGGGGGAGAGTGGGGGGATTTTGTGGCCCTTGGAGGAGGGGTCCGAAACCAACCCTAACTCTTGTTTCCCCACACATACGGACTCGAAAAACAGCCTATACTCAAGTATTTCGAAATCACATGGACCTGGCACAATAATAAGGTGACGCAGCACCTATAATAGCCTCTGGACGAAATTTATGAAGTGACATCTTGTATATTTCGTCCAAGGCTTCACGCACTCATTATGGTGGCTTCAAAGTCCTGAAATCATCATTTGTAACTCCGTTCTTGTTCCCCTTGCGCATGCCATCATCTCCATGCTTGATCTTGCTCCAATGTTCATCCTTCTTGTCCAAGCTAGGCCCTTCATTTGTAAGCAAGACAAATGTATCCAATTTAGGCAGCATCATATTCTCATGAACATTAGAATCATTACCAAGAAACGAAAGGACCTGGTAATTTAATTGGCGTGCGCGAGCTCTAGTAATTGGTCATGTATATGTGTCAATTGGGGCTGTGGGTGTAACCTTGTTAGTGATATCCTCATCAATCGTGGCCACTATCGAGCAACCGGCACCTTAGCAGTTCCCTTGCCACTAGCAGTGCGGCCCTCATGTTCGCCATTTCACGCCGGTACCATGAGCTGGCCGCTGCGTGCTCGGCGGCCCACGCCGCCGCACGACCTTAGCGTTGAGTGGGCGGTGGGTGTTGCCAGTCCCCCTACGGCGGGTCGGTAATGCTCGTCATGCCGTCGGCCCCGATCAAGGCCGGGTGGCGGCAAGTCCCGCGGCCGAAGGGCGATGCCTGAGTGGCGCGGATGCCATGGGCTTCTGCACGCGTCTGATGCGCCTCCGCCATCGTGGTCGTGGTTTGTTGGAGCTGGGCGACGCGGGGTCAGTGGACGAGAGCGGGACGAGGTCGTTGGAGAGGCGAGATCTCGACACGCCCCTACCTGGCGTGCCAAATGTCGGATTCAGGGCTCCGCAAAACACAAGAAGTTCGAACACAGGGGCGTGAACGAAGATCTCTCCCGCTCGTGTCTACCTAGCGCCTCGCCCTCGTCGGTGGAGAGATTCAAGCAAACAACAGATAGAACACATGAGAGTTTACCCAGGTTTGGGCCACCGTGTGGTGTAAGACCCTACTTGCTGCTTTGGTGGATTAGCCTCAGGCGGGCTGGAATATGAGCTAGTATAGCGGTTCCTGAGCTGAGGAGGTGAGCTCAGGAGGGTCAGGAGGCAAGTGTTCTTGCTCCTTATGTGGTGGTAGAGTGTATCGATCGACCCCCCTTCACAGCGGGAATCCTAGCTACTTATATAGGTGGCCACGATCCTCTTCCCCCAAAATGTTTAGGCGGGAAGGGATCCCACAACGGCCATTTTCGAGCGGGAACACAAGGATGTTCCTACCCTGACAAAAGCAGTCTTCGCCTGCAAATGGACCAGGCGGTGACGCGGTGGTGGGCTCGACGGTGACATCCTCCATGTTGTCCTTGCGGTCTTTGGTCTTGTTGCACCAATGGGGATACATTTGTCCTGCTCCTTGGGAACCCGCGGCTGCGCTGTCCCCTTTACACCGAAATGGTAACTGCGCCGCTGGCGGACGCTAGCACCCGTTGGCGTGGTGCGTCACTGCTGACATCACTGCCTCCTCCTGAGGCAGGCTTGACCTTGGATTCTCCGCCCCTCCGGAGTAATAGAGGCAAGGACCCGATCTTTCGATGAGATGATAACTATCGATTCGGTGGAGTCGACTTTGACGATCCGACTACAAACGTGCACGATGTTGCGCCTTAGCAATCGCTAAACCAATCTCCTGGGGTTACTGACGATGCCAGAAGCACAATCAGCCTGACCACGAAGGTCTATTCCTGCATGCAATCGAAGAACAAGCAAGAATATAATAAAGCAATCTGAATATTGCAAATATATATGAAGTATTGATAAAGGTGGGGATCCGTAAGCGGTCTTGGTCTGGTCGTTGGACACAAACGAAGTACACGAAGTTGCAATGGCTAACTTTTGACTAAACAAATCCCAAAGAAAAACATACTAGATGGATCTACTTATATAGGAGCAAGGGGTGGTGGCCAATGAGGTGGGAGGACGTCCTAAGGCAGCCTAAAAGTAACCCTATGTCATACAAGGCTCATGGGCCCAAGTGGAGGTGATGCAACACCTTTAGACTTGTAGTTTGACTCGGATTCTGTTGCTGCGTCAGATTGTTTCGTCGACATCTTAACGCTCTGGACGAATTTGAAAGTGAATCCAATTGGGTTGGAAAGTGTACGAAATCTAGTTTCCAACAAAAAAAGAGTCAGCCAATTCGGAGTTCGTATGAAGGAGTTCTTGCCGTTTTGAGTCAGGTATGTCTGTGCAGTCCGAATTTGGATGCAAAACGTGAGAGTCTTGGACTCTATCTTCTCTTGGCCCAAAAGTGACGTGAGAGAACTTTTTGAACAACACCTAAACTTCTCTTTTTCCCTTATCTTCATATGTGGATTGTACAAATGTCCCATACACTTGGAATTAGACATGGCACAAAAGTCTCTGAAGTATTTTTGTCCTGGATGACATAAGTAAATTGTTGCATAGTTTGCATTAGAAATCACCTCACAAATATACATGTATGCAATAGTTTTGGTCGTATCCAAGGTATTCATGTCCTCATCATCCTCCCTTTCTTGAAAATAAAGCCGTCCTCGGCGTTGCTTAATCTGAAATTTGGGTAAGAAAATAGACAAGGTGTACATGTTGTATATGTATATGTCATCCATTTTTACTTCCCTTAATTTTTGCACATATGACACATGTATAGATTTGTATCTTTCGTAGTTCATAAAATATAAAGCCAAAATATTATCACAAGAAGTAGAAGGCATGTAAATATTGCAACTCAGTTTGCACAAATAAGTGAAGCTCTTATTCATATCAAAAGATTGACAATGTTCATCATTAAACCATCCCAACATTGATGAATAAACCTTACTTGCATGAAATTCACAGGCTACAGCATGCTTAAATAAGCAAACATGCAATAAGTCATTGGACATAGAATCATCACCAAGATTAGAGGTCATATCAAAATGATTAAACATTGGCACAATTATTTTCAAATGTATTTTATCCAAATCTGATTTATTCTCCGATTCACATGATTCTTTTGCATCAACAGTTAATTCAATGGGTGCACTCAAAATTGTTGGTATTTCAGTTGTTTGATCACATGAGGCATTCATGACAGTAATATGATTATCTAAACTAGGCGGTGTGCTCAAATCAACAGGTAATTCAATACATGATCTATTCAAGTTAACTAGATATGCATCATCCTCATGTGAAGTTATATCATCATTGATTTTGATGTTACCTTGTCGCAAAGACGTAGCTGATGTAGGTACAGACAATGGCAATGTACCATACACTTTATATGATGTCACGCTCACAATCAGAGGTGTGGCTACTCTAGTAGGTGCAATGGTGGAGGAACCAACCAGCGGTGGTGAGCATGAACTGGAATAGTTGTTGTTGTAGTCACACAATGCATCCTCCTGTATTTGTCTCTCAAAGGTACAAGCACGAACATACATATCAGTAATGCACCGAGGAATATACTGAAATCTTGCGCGAATATCATGGTTCAAACCACCAAAAAATCTATTCATTGTATCATCCTCAGATTCTCCTATGTCACAATGATGCATATAAGATTTGAACTCTTGGTAGTAAGCATGAACAGTGTTACTGCCTTGTTTTAATTGTTCCAATTTGCGAAGCAATTCACGGCGATAGTAAGGAGGAAAAAATGTTTTCTCATTACAGCCTTCAAATCTTTCCAAGTTGTGGGTTGGTTATCAATATTTTTCTTACAATGCACACTCCACCAAACAGAAGCAAAACCAGTAAATACTCTAGTGGCAGCTCATACTCTCTCAAGTTCAGAAAAATGATGGTGACTAAAAACTTTTTCTACTTCAAGCTCCCAAGCTAGATAAATAGCAAGATTAAATCTACCCTCAAATGACGGTAAAAAAATAACCTGACCATGTGCTTGTGTGTGTTGTCCCACATCTCGTGATGGTGAAGATGTATCCGTCGTCCAAGAACTTTTGTCTCCGGTACCTGTCATGATTAGTAGAAACAAGAAACAAAATTCGAGAATAATGTTCCTATGAACTACTAGGATGTGGTGGTAAAGCGCTCACAGTAAAGCAAATACCAATATCTTACAAGTTCTTACCATGCAGCAGGTGGTGATAGGCAACCAGCGGTGTCAAATAACTCCAAAGATTGAGTAAAACGATTGCCAGTTGAACGTAAATATGCACGGTGTAGAAATATGTGGAGTTGGGTCGGCTATATATGGTAGCAAAAGATTAGCAATAATCAATTCAGGGATGCAATGTTGAATAAACGCTCAACGACGGTACTGTGCTGGTTCTAGGCTAGACCGGGCTAGAGACGCGAGCCTAGAACACTAATGAGGTCACGGTGTAGCACAACTAGCATCAATAAAGGATACGAAGTAGCTTTGGACAGCAAGATATAAGTGAAGATCACAACGGCAGTAAAGATAATGATGAAAACAACTGCCAAGCAGTTTATACAACAACTCTCTCTCCAACTTTCCTTTTCTTCTTTTTCTTTTTCTTTTTTCTCGCACTTTTTTTCTTTTTCTTTCTCTCATTTTTTTACTTTTTTTCTCTATCTTTTTTTCTTTCTCCCTCTTTCCAAGACAAACTAGATAAGATGCAGATTGGATCAAGCAAAGATGCGAACGACTTCTAGTATACGAGGTGGAAATTGATGGATGAGGTAGTGGACAGCGGAAGGGATAACGATGCAGCGGTGACATGACTAATGTGAACAGAACTCGAAACTCTAACGAACTAGACAGTAAGACCAGCAACTCGACACGACGATGCAACCGATAATTCAATAATGCAAACAATGAAAAGAAAATTGCAAAGGCTCAGACTGGCTAGGACAAAGGACGAATAGATCTAACTGTTTTTGTGGCTTTTCCTTGGACAATAGGTAAGGAAATAAATCTAATCTAGGAATAACTGGAAATTCTCACCGAGCAACCTGAAAACTGATACCGCTTGATAGAGGCGAGGGGCCCGATCTTTCGATGAGATGATAACTATCGATTTGGTGGAGTCGACTTTGACGATCCGACTACTAACGTGCAAGACGTTGTGCCTTAGCAATCGCTAAACCAATCTCCTGGGGTTACTGACGATGCCAGAAGCACAATCAGCCTGACCACGAAGGTCTATTCGTGCATGCAATCAAAGATAAAGCAAGAATATGATAAAGCAATCAGAATATTGCAAATATATATGAAGTATTGATAAAGGTGGGGATCCGTAAGCGGTCTTGGTCTGGTCGTTGGACACAAACGAAGTACACGAAGTTGCAATGGCTAACTTTTGACTAAACAAATCCCAAAGAAAAAGCTACTAAATGGATCTACTTATATAGGAGCAATGGGTGGTGGCCAAGGAGGTGGGAGGACGTCCCAAGGCAGCCTAAAAGTAACCCTAGGTCGTACAAGGCTCATGGTGTAATGCCCAGGATGGAGTTATACCTCCTACGTGTCGAGGCACAACTTAAAGGCATAAGTCCATCCTAGAATGATCTCAAGTTTGGTAATCTTTGCACATCTCATGTAAAAGAGGGGATTGTAAACATAAATAGTTGGCTTACACTCGCCACGTCACACAAATACAATACAAGTCTTAAACATCATACATTAAGAAGATCACAACCCTCTAAGGGCAAAATTGAAATGTCAAGATACCAAACTTAAATAACATCCACAGGCGGATCAAATCCTAGTAGAAGTCTCCACTACTGATCATTTGGATAACGAACATAGTACCGACTACGCTCCTCGTCGAACTCCCACTCTAGCTCGGTGCCATCACCTGGATAGCTCACAGCTGGACCTGCATCTGGTGTGGTGAAGTAACTGTGAGCCACAGAGGACTCAGCAATCCCGTTCCCGGGTAACAAGACTATTTAAGCCTTGGGTGAGGATAAGGCTGAAGAAAAGAATAAGTGTCTGCAGCAGCAAATAGCAACTAGCTTACGTGAGTGAGAGCGAGAAGAGAAAGCCTCGGTCGAGAAGTGATCACGAAGTGATCCTAGCTACAAGCTCAACAAACATAACCCCTCCGTGTTCAACTCCCGAATCCCTATTCGGAAATTGACGGTCACGGAACACACGCTGGTAGTGTATTAGAAACATTGTGTCAAGTTATCTACAACTGGATATTAACAAGCTCCCATCTGCCACATAACCGCGGGCACGGCTTTCGAAAGTTCATAACCCTGCAGGGGTGTTCCAACTTGACCCATTACAAGCCCACGATCCGCGGAGTCGCAACTCCAAAGTGGGAAGACCCGAGTATTCTCGGAATCCCGTGCTCAAGATATACCGAACTAAGGTAAGGCTAATCCAGCAAATCCTCCCGGCGTGTCGACACCCTGATAGTAGCCGCGCGTATCTAAGTCTCATTACACGACCGGATGGGTGATGCTACAGGTGTATGCCAGATACCTCGGGTTGCCCCAAGGCGGCCCTGTAGGACCCCCGTTTCGGACCAACACTCATGTGGAGCACTGGCCCGGGGTTGTTGATTAAGAAAGAGGGTTAATTACTCCCTATGCAAGTTTAGTTTGTTATTAGGCAAATAGTACCAATGTTGGGACTTGCTGGAAAAGACTTAGCACTTAGCGGTTTATCGAGGGGGTCCCATACACCCCAACCGTGTTAGGAACGCATATTCAAGGAACATAACACCGGCTTATACGGTTCCTAACGGCATGAGTGGAACAAATCACCAAGCAAAAGGCTTAGCCTTCCACCCTTGCCAATATATAGATGAATTCATTTAAGCAATTATATAGTGTGATATAACCCAACAAAACTTCAACATGGCAAGCATCTTCGATCTTCACCTGCAACTAGCAATGCTATAAGAAGGGCTGAGCGAAGCGTACTTAGCCAAGCAACGGTTTGCATAGGTAGGGTGGTTAAACATGGCAATGGTTACAAGTAGGAGGCTGACAGGAAGAACATGGGCATCGAGGAAAAACTATAGATCGGAACTACTAGCAATAGGCAAAGATAGTAATGTTATCGGGGTTCGGTCATCTTGCCTGAAGAGAAGTCGTTCGGATCGTAAGAAGGGTCCTCGTGCTCAAACTCGTTGGTAACCTCGTGCTCGTACTCGTACTCGGTCTCAGCTTCCGGCTCTAAACAATACAATCACACAAGGCACAAATCAACAAGATGCAATGCGCACTCGAAAATGATGGATGCACTAAGGATGCACATGGAGCACGGAAAATAGCACTCAAGCAAAACACCTCAAAACATGACAACAACATGATATTATGAATCTACACAGAAAATCAATCAAGTTTCATATAAGACTCGCTGAAATCGGAGCTACGGGCTAAAAGTTATGCCCGAAACAAGAAATGAGCGAAAGCTGAAAATTACAGCAACATAGCAACTTCGGAGCACAAAATAATTACGCTACAGCACTCAAACAACATGGTAAAGGACATGAACACAAACTATACATATCCTACAGCAAATAAGTCCAAAGGTGCACCCCCAAAGGAGCCACGGATCAATAGCAATAACCTTGGACATATTGAACTTGACAGTAAAATTCTGGCAGCAGAATTTTATTGAAACCTTGGAGCAAAAGATAAACATGCTACAGCCACTTAAATAAGCATGTGAGAACATGAATGGAAAGCCAAAAATATATACTACAAGGAACAATCAAGATCCACTCCAAAACTATCATGGTTTGTCCTAGAGCAGCAAGCAAACATGGCATCGGAACGTTATAGATTTCAGACTTAGTGAAAAACCACTAAGTCCTAAAACAGCAGTTCATCATGGCATCTAAACGGGCAATTTTAAGTCACCTCGAAACTAAACATGGCAAGTGGTAAGCACCACATCAAAGTACACATGATGGTGATTTTGAAACACACAAGCATGCTTCATGGAGATAAACACAACGATAGCAACGAGCTCAACAAGATGGCATTTCATAACAAGTGAAACAACATCACAGCCACATGGCACTTTGCAACGATGATAAACATGCCAAGAATAAATCTATCATGCAACCTATCACAAGCAACATGTAGAGCATGGCAAGACGAACACGTGGACATGTCATTTGCATCATTCGGACAAACGAGCTAAAAGATATCACTATGCAAAGATGACATAAAAACATCACATAGCAGCAGTTTATATCACGATGCACTCTTGCAACAGCAAAACAAGCACCTAGATGACTTCTAACATGCATGACACAAAAAGATAAAACGTAGTGCTATTCACCACGAACGTCTGGACATGCTATTTGCGCGAATCGGACAAACACACTAAAAGATATAGCAGTTTGAATATAGCATCAGCAACTAAATCATGTAGATCTAGGGACTTAGACATATTTGCAACAACCTCAGAATCTGGTGGAAGAAACACAACGGGCCGGGAACGGATCGGATGCAGCCCGTGGACTGGGCCCTGGCGCGGCGCTGGATCGCGGGGCGATGGAGCTGGGCCGCGGCTGCGGGAGCCCGAGGCGGGGTGGCGATGGCCGGGCCGCTGCGGCGGCGCGCGGGAGGCGGCCTGGTGGCGATCTGGCAGAGGCGCCCGGCTGGGCCTGGCGACGGGGCGGCCCAGCGCGGACGCGAGCGGTGGTGGAGCGAGGCGCCCAGCTGGCCTGGCCACGGCGGCCTGGTAGCGAAGCGGAGGGACGGGCCACCCGACGCGGCGGCGCGGCTGGGGCGGATGGCGGCCGAGGCGCCTGGCTGGAGAGGCCTTGGCGAGGGCTGAATCGGTCGGGCCGGGGCGCGGGCCCGGTGCGAAGGCGGCGAAGTGGTCCTTGCGCGGCTGCGGTGGCGATCGAGCCCAGCTGGCTGGCTCGCTGAGGGAGCGTAGGCGATCCGGTCGAGGAGCGTTGACCGCGCGATCCTCCTGGCGGCGGCTGAGGGATCGAAGGATTGCGGCGGATCTGGCTAGGATCGAGGACCCGGCTGGATCTGCCAAGTGGAGAGGAGGGCTTGGCCAGATCTGAGTAAAAAAATGAGGGAGAGAGAGTGGAGGAAGAAGCTAGATGCCCAAAATAGACTAGGGTCTATTATATAGCAGAATTTAGGGTTTGGGGATTTAGGGGTGTTAGGAGCCCTCCGATCGCGATCCGACGGATCCGATCGCGGGGGTAGTCTAGATGGGCCTGGGAGAGGGTAGTGGGCTGCTGGAGGGGTGTTTCGGGCCACAAAGCGAAGGCACTTTGGACCCACACGAATAACTGTTGGGATAGCAAACGGAGTCCAAATGCGACGAGATTTGAGAGGCGGGTTACACACAACAAAACAACAACACACACAACAACCTCGCGGCACACCGGTAACGTTACACGCCCAAACACCAAAGTAGGCCTACGGGACGACACGGACACGTGAGAGAGCTCCGGAACGCGAAACGGACAACAGGAAGGAACGCGTGGAACCGGATGCAACCGACAACACAAATGCAATGCGATGCACATGTCTACATGATATGAATGAATGCCACACACACACACACGACAAAACGACGAAAATCCGAAAGACAAAGAACCCGGAATGGAAATAGATGAAGCCGGAGATATATTATATACCCAAAAGGGAAAGTATTACATCCGGGGCATTACAAACTCTCCTCTACTACAATAATATCTCGTCCCGAGATCTAGGACTGGAAAAAGGAAGGGTACTCGGAACGAAGATGATCTTCTCGTTCCCATGTAGCTTCTCGGTCGGTGTGATGTGACGACTTGACTTTCAAGAATTTGATGGACTTGTTGCGGGTCTTGCGTTCGGTTTCTTCGAGAATTGCAACTGGATGCTCTCGGTAGGACAGGTCTTGTTGAAGATCAATCTCTTCAAACGGAATCATGCGCTCAGGTGCCTTGAAGCATTTGCGAAGTTGAGACACATGGAAGACATCATGAACATTGGCGAAGTTTGAAGGGAGCTCAAGTTTTATAGGCTAGATCGCCTCTTTTGCCAAGAATCTTGAAAGGCCCGACGTATCTAGGAGCAAGCTTTCCTTTGATACCGAATCTTTGGGTGCCTTTCATCGGAGACACACGGAGATAGACATTATCATCAATGTTGAATGCCAAATCACGATGCTTGCCGTCATAGTAGCTCTTCTGACGTGACTGAGCGGCCTTGAGATTCTCACGTATGACTTTGCACATTTCTTCGGCTTCTGAGATCAAGTCATTGCCAAGAAGTTGACGTTCGCCTGTTTCAGACCAGTTGAGAGGGGTACGGCACTTTCTGCCATAGAGGATTTCAAACGGTGCTTTTCCTGCACTTGCTTGAAAGCTGTTGTTGTAAGAGAACTCGGCAAATGGAAGACAGTCTTCCCATTTCATGCCAAAGGAGATGACACAGGCTCTGAGCATGTCTTCTAGAATCTGATTCACTCGCTCGACTTGACCACTAGTCTGAGGGTGAAAAGCAGTGCTGAACCTGATCTTAGTGCCCTTGGCGGACTGAAAGGAGTCCCAGAACCTGGATGTGAACAAGCTTCCACGGTCTGAGGATATCACTTGAGGAATGCCATGTAAGGACACAATTCTGGAAGTGTACAGCTCTGCCAATTGAGCTGCATTGATGGATTCTTTGACTGGCAGGAAGTGAGCGACTTTGGTAAGCTTGTCAATCACCACAAAGATAGCATCATTTCCGTTCTTGGATTTAGAAAAACTAGTGACGAAGTCCATTTCAATGTGGTCGAACTTCCACTCGGGAATAGGAAGAGGTTGGAGAAGACCGGCTGGACGTTGATGTTCTGCTTTCACTCTTCTGCAAACATCACATTCATTCACGAATTGGGCAATCTCCCTTTTCATGCGTGTCCACCAGTAAGACTGCTTGAGGTCTTGGTACATCTTGGAACTGCCAGGATGAATGGAAAGGAGAGAATCATGAGCTTCTTCCATTATGAGCTTCCTGAGATCACCTTTGGGAACAACGAGTCTGTCCTCGAAGAACAAGGTATCTCTCTCATCAACACGAAAGCACTTGTATTTCGGAATGCCCTTAGCAATAGCATGTTTGACCTTCTTCACCATGGTATCACTGAGTTGCGCCTCACGAACCTGATCTTCCAAGGTAGGAGCAATTTGGAGATTTGCAAGAAAACCCTGCGGAACAACTTGGAGGTTGAGCTTCCTGAATGCTTCACAAAGCTCAGGCTGGCACGGCTTGATAAGAAGGCTGTTGCAATATGCCTTTCTGCTCAAAGCATCTGCAATCACATTCGCCTTGCCAGGAGTGTATTCGATGCTGGGATTATACTCTTGGATCATTTCAACCGAACGAGTCTGGCGGAGGTTCAGATGCGGCTGTGTGAAGATGTACTTCAAGCTCTTGTGATCAGTGAAGATGTCGACCTTTCTTCCCAACAACAGATGTCTCCACGTAATCAAAGCATGTACCACAGCTGCTAGCTCGAGATCATGTGTGGGATAGTTTTTCTCACTTGGCTTGAGCTGACGAGAAGTGTATGCCACAATTCTCTTATCTTGCATAAGCACACCACCAAGTCCTTGAAGAGAAGCATCACAGAATACTTCATAGGGCTTGGACTCATCTGGAGGAGTCAGAACTGGAGCAGAGACGAGCTTTTCTTTGAGAGTTTTGAATGCCACTTCACACTCTGGAGACCAAAAGTATTTGACATTCTTCTGAAGCAAGTTGGAAAGAGGCTTGGCAATCTTGGAGAAGTTCTGAACGAACCTTCTGCAATAGCTGGCAAGACCCAGAAAACTGCGGAGCTGCTTGACGTTCTGAGGAGCTTCCCAGTTGACAATTGCTTCAACTTTCTCGGGATTAACCGCAATACCGTCAGCTGAGATGATGTGGCCCAGGTACAAAACCTTATCGAGCCAAAACTCGCACTTGGAGAACTTGGCATAGAATTTATGCTCTCGGAGTCGATCAAGAACCAGACGTAAGTGCTTTTCGTGATCTTCTTCATTCTTGGAAAACACCAGAATATCATCCAGATACACAAGCACGAACTCGCCAGTATAGGGGTTGAAGATGTAATGCATCATCCTCGAAAAGGTAGGAGGAGCATTGGCGAGACCAAAAGACATGACGGTATACTCGTATTAACCGTAGCTCGTTCTGAAGGCCGTCTTGGGAATGTCTTCCTCGCGAATGCGAATTTGATGATAGCCCATTCGGAGGTCGAGCTTAGAGAACACTTTAGCTCCTTTGAGCTGCTCGAAGAGTTCGTTGATGTTGGGGAGCGGATACTTGTTCTTTATTGTCTTCTTGTTCAATGGCCGGTAATCAACACAGAGACGCTCCGTGCCATCTTTCTTCTTGACAAATAAGACACCACAGCCCCATGGAGACGTACTAGGCCTGTTGAGACCCATACTCTCCTGTTTATCAAGCTGCTTCTTCAATTCCTTCAATTCGTCTGGAGAGAGCTTGTACGGACGCCGGCATGCTGGCTCAGTACCCGGCTCGAGTTCAATTACAAATTCCACCTGACGGTGTGGAGGCATGCCTGGAAGTTCTTCAGGAAAGACGTCTTGATATTCGTTCACCACCGGAATTTGAAATATGGCATTAATTTCACCCTTATCATTGAGAGAGAAAAGCCTGATAGTGTTATCCCTGGAGGCGAAGATAATCACGTCTTCATCAGAATGAGTCATCTTGGCTTCCTTTTGAGCACAATCAATGTGAGCATCATGCTGAGAAAGCCAATCCATTCCGAGGATGAGGTCGATGTCAGAATTACCAAGAACCACCGGATTAGCCAGAAATCGATAATCACCCATGCGAATAGACACATTCGGAGCATATATACTGGAATGCATTCGTCTCCCCGGAGAAACAACTGATAACTCCCTTGGCAAACTTTTGATGTCAACATTATACTTGGATGCAAATGGTTGAGACATGAAAGAGCATGAAGCACCCGAATCAAACAAAACTTTAGCAGGAAAAGAGTTCACTGGAAGGTTACCCAAAATGACATCAGAAGAATTCTCCGCTTGCGCTGCACTCATCAGATTGACCCTTGCTGCCTTTGGATCATGCCTGACAATAGCTGAACTCACAGGCGGAGGAGGTGGAAGACGCTTCGGATTCGGACATCTGTTGGCATAATGACCCTTCTGGCCACACTTGTTGCACACCACTTCAGAGAGAGGACGGAAATGAGAACCACTTGACTTGGAGCCTTGAGACTGAAACTGCTTCTTCGACTGGTTGTTCGGGTTGGGTGGGTGGGAGAAACCACGTCCACCAGAGTTCTTGTTGCTATTGGAGTTGTTGGAGTTGTTGGAGTTGTTGTAAGGAGCTCGAATCACTGGAGGAGGAGGAAGCCAGAATTTCTGATGCTTCGAGACCATCTAAGACGATAAGGAAGAGTGAACGGCATCTCGAATTCTCTTCTTAGAAGCCTCCATCTTAAGCTGAGCTGCTTCTTGTTTCAAAGCCATGTTATAGAACTTGTCGAATTCATCGGGCTCAAACAAAGTTAGAGCAAGCTGAAGTTCATCTTTCAGGCCTCCACGGAACTGGTAGATTTTGCTCTTGGCATCAGGAATGTCTTGCTTAGCATAGCGGGCGAGGTTTTGGAACTTGACATTATACTGATAGACTGTCATGGAGCCCTGCTTCAGGTTGCGGAATTGCTCACGCATACCCTCGATGACACTTGTAGGAATGTGGTGCGAGCGAAAATCCTTGCAGAAATTCTCCCAAGAGATCACTTGACCTGGCCTGGAGTCTTTGTACTGCTGCCACCAATCAGCTGCTTGATCTTTCAGTTGGAAGGCTGCAAACTTCACATAATCATCTTCCTTCACGTTACTGCACTCAAAATGCTTCTTTATGTCGGTTAACCAATCTTCAGCATCAAGAGGGTCGACACAGTAACTGAAAGCTTTTGGATTATTAGCCAGGAACTGGTTGACAGTAGCATGGTGCTGCTGGTTGAAGAAGTTGCCTTGATTCCCTGGAACACCCTGATTAGCTTGATTAGCTTGCATCTGTTGCATCATCTGCATCAACATCTGGGTGTTCTGAGCTGTAGTCTGCATAATCGCTCTCCAAGCCTCAGACGGAGGAGGAGGGGAAGGAGGATGTTTTGGGACCTCTTCCGCCTCTGGGTTAGCGTTGGGAACCCTTTTCGGAGCCATCCTGAAAGAGATGACCACGAATCAGCAATTGATTGACAGAAGGTATAAGCTGAATCAATGGAATGAATTGCAACAAATCTTCACAATAATCATTCGAACAATAAGAACGAATGAAATCATTCGAACAAAAGGAACGAATGAAATTCTCAGTTAAATGATAACATCAATCTTCACGAGAAGCCACAACGGGGACAAAAGGAAAAATAAGAAAAACAACAAGGTACGGACGGGAACAAACACAAGATAGGAGTTTCGTTCTAACATCTTTGTGCTGAAAGCATATGAACGCGTTACGAAAAGATTTTGCAATTCCCGGATCAGCATAGCCAAGGATCCTTTAAGATGCAACTCCTGATAGTAACATCGGTCATATAACCACTTCACTCAATGTAGAACCCCGAACTCACTAACCTGCATCCGTTGGAAGAATGCCTACGATCTACTGGATAAACCCACCTATAAATTTCCAAAAGATTTCAGTTATGCAATCAGGTGTTGGGGATACACGGGAAGCACCGCGCAATCAACTCTAAACCTACATCCAGGTGTATCCATCCTTCAACACATAACCGGTCTTTCTCGGAAACTGTGTACCTCAGACCTTCGAAAAGCATCCACTATAACAAGCTATGGCAATACTCCCGAACTACCTCCCCAGTACTGGGTGATGTCGGGGTTATCTTGCCACTGGCCGTATAGGAGAGATTTTCGATGTCGGCCGTCTTAAGTATTTAGTACTGCCGCGATATGCTTGTGACGACAATACCCCGAAGCTCAACTCCCCGGGACACTGCCACAACCCCTAATGTCAGGAGGCATCGAGAACAATATCCTCGTCACAAGAACATCGAAACAATCCCAGAATACTCGCGGGATTCCTAAAAAAAATTGGTGCAATTTTTTGAAGATAGAAGAGACAATAGTAGTCGTCAGGAGTCCTCACCAGAGAGAAAGGGGATGAGAAGCAAAGAAATCCTACTCTCCGATATAATATAGGACTCAAAAAGTTTTCAGTGTGTGCCTAGACTCGACCGTCAACGATTCGATCAAACAGTGGGTGCTCCTAGGTCGGAGAAGGCTCTGAATACCAACTTGTAATGCCCAGGATGGAGTTATACCTCCTACGTGTCGAGGCACGACTTAAAGGCATAAGTCCATCCTAGAATGATCTCAAGTTTGGTAATCTTTGCACATCTCATGTAAAAGAGGGGATTATAAACATAAATAGTTGGCTTACAGTCGCCACGTCACACAAATACAATACAAGTCTCAAACATCATACATTAAGAAGATCACAACCCTCTAAGGGCAAAATCCAAATGTCAAGATACCAAACTTAAATAACATCCACACGCGGATCGAATCCTAGTAGAAGTCTCCACTACTGATCATCCGGATAACGAACATAGTACCGACTACGCTCCTCGTCGAACTCCCAGTCTAGCTCGGTGCCATCACCTGGATAGCTCACAGCTGGACCTGCATCTGGTGTGGTGAAGTAACTGTGAGCCACAGAGGACTCAGCAATCCCGTTCCCGGGTAACAAGACTATTTAAGCCTTGGGTGAGGATAAGGCTGAAGAAAAGAATAAGTGTCTGCAGCAGCAACTAGCAACTAGCTTACGTGAGTGAGAGCGAGAAGAGAAAGCCTCGGTCGAGAAGTGATCACGAAGTGATCCTAGCTACAAGCTCAACAAACATAACCCCTCCGTGTTCAACTCCCGAATCCCTATTCGGAAATTGACGGTCACGGAACACACACTGGTAGTGTATTAGAAACATTGTGTCAAGTTATCTACAACCGGATATTAACAAGCTCCCATCTGCCACATAACCGCGGGCACGGCTTTTGAAAGTTCATAACCCTGCAGGGGTGTTCCAACTTGACCCATTACAAGCCCACGATCCGCGGAGTCGCAACTCCAAAGTGGGAAGACCCGAGTATTTTCGGAATCCCGTGCTCAAGATATACCGAACTAAGGTAAGGCTAATCCAGCAAATCCTCCCGGCGTGTCGACACCCTGATAGTAGCCGCGCGTATCTAAGTCTCAGGACACGACCGGATGGGTGATGCTACAGGTGTATGCCAGATACCTCGGGTTGCCCCAAGGCGGCCCTGCAGGACCCCCGTTTCGGACCAACACTCATGTGGAGCACTGGCCCGGGGTTGTTGATTAAGAAAGAGGGTTAATTACTCCCTATGCAAGTTTAGTTTGTTATTAGGCAAATAGTACCAATGTTGGGACTTGCTGGAAAAGACTTAGCACTTAGCGGTTTATCGAGGGGGTCCCATACACCCCAACCGTGTTAGGAACGCATATTCAAGGAACATAACACCGGCTTATACGGTTCCTAACGGCATGAGTGGAACAAATCACCAAGCAAAAGGCTTAGCCTTCCACCCTTGCCAATATATAGATGAATTCATTTAAGCAATTATATAGTGTGATATAACCCAACAAAACTTCAACATGGCAAGCATCTTCGATCTTCACCTGCAACTAGCAATGCTATAAGAAGGGCTGAGCGAAGCGTACTTAGCCAAGCAACAGTTTGCATAGGTAGGGTGGTTAAACATGGCAATGGTTACAAGTAGGAGGCTGACAGGAAGAACATGGGCATCGAGGCAAAACTATAGATCGGAACTACTAGCAATATGCAAAGATAGTAATGTTATCGGGGTTCGGTCATCTTGCCTGAAGAGAAGTCGTTCGGATCGTAAGAAGGGTCCTCGTGCTCAACCTCGTTGGTAACCTCGTGCTCGTACTCGTACTCGGTCTCAGCTTCCGGCTCTAAACAATACAATCACACAAGGCACAAATCAACAAGATGCAATGCGCACTCGAAAATGATGGATGCACTAAGGATGCACATGGAGCACGGAAAATAGCACTCAAGCAAAACACCTCAAAACATGACAACAACATGATATTATGAATCTACACAGAGAATCAATCAAGTTTCATATAAGACTCGCTGAAATCGGAGCTACGGGCTAAAAGTTATGCCCGAAACAAGAAATGAGCGAAAGCTGAAAATTACAGCAACATAGCAACTTCGGAGCACAAAATAATTACGCTACAGCACTCAAACAACATGGCAAAGGACATGAACACAAACTAGACATATCCTACAGCAAATAAGTCCAAAGGTGCACCCCAAAAGGAGCCACGGATCAATAGCAATAACCTTGGACATATTGAACTTGACAGTAAAATTCTGGCAGCAGAATTTCATTGAAACTTTGGAGCAAAAGATAAACATGCTACAGCCACTTAAATAAGCATGTGAGAACATGAATGGAAAGCCAACAATATATACTACAAGGAACAATCAAGATCCACTCCAAAACTATCATGGTTTGTCCTAGAGCAGCAAGCAAACATGGCATCGGAACGTTACAGATTTCAGACTTAGTGAAAAACCACTAAGTCCTAAAACAGCAGTTCATCATGGCATCTAAACGGGCAAGTTTAAGTCACCTCAAAACTAAACATGGCAAGTGGTAAGCACCACATCAAAGTACACATGATGGTGATTCCGAAACACACAAGCATGCTTCATGGAGATAAACACAACGATAGCAACGAGCTCAACAAGATGGCATTTCATAACAAGTGAAACAACATCACAGCCACATGGCACTTTGTAACGATGATAAACATGCCAAGAATAAATCTATCATGCAACCTATCACAAGCAACATGTAGAGCATGGCAAGACGAACACGTGGACATGTCATTTGCATCATTCGGACAAACGAGCTAAAAGATATCACTATGCAAAGATGACATAAAAACATCACATAGCTGCAGTTTATATCATGATGCACTCTTGCAACAGCAAAACAATTACCTAGATGACTTCTAACATGCATGACACAAAAAGATAAAACGTAGTGCTATTCACCACGAACGTCTGGACATACTATTTGCGCGAATCGGACAAACACACTAAAAGATATAGCAGTTTGAATATAGCATCAGCAACTAAAACATGTAGATCTAGGGACTTAGACATATTTGCAACAACCTCAGAATCTGGTGGAAGAAACACAACGGGCCGGGAACGGATCGGATGCGGCCCGCGGACTGGGCCCTGGCGCGGCGCTGGATCGCGGGGCGATGGAGCTGGGCCGCGGCTGCGGGAGCCCGAGGCGGGGTGGCGACGGCCGGGCCGCTGCGGCGGCACGCGGGAGGCGGCCTAGTGGCGATCTGGCAGAGGCGCCCGGCTGGGCCTGGCGACGGGGCAGCCCAGCACGGAGGCGAGCGGCGGTGGAGCGAGGCACCCAGCTGGCCTGGCCACGGCGGCCTGGTAGCGAAGCGGAGGGACGGGCCACCCGACGCGGCGGCGCGGCTGGGGCGGATGGCGGCCCAGGCGCCTGGCTGGAGAGGCCTTGGCAGGGGCTGAATCGGTCGGGCCGGGGCGTGGGCCCGATGCGAAGGCGGCGAAGTGGTCCTTGCGCGGCTGCGGTGGCGATCGAGCCCAGCTGGCTGGCTCGCTGCGGGAGCGTAGGCGATCCGGTCGAGGAGCGTTGACCGTGCGATCCTCCTGGCGGCGGCTGAGGGATCGAAGGATTGCGGCGGATCTGGCTGGGATCGAGGACCCGGCTGGATCTGCCAAGTGGAGAGGAGGGCTTGGCCAGATCTGAGTAAAAAAAATGAGGGGGAGAGAGTGGAGGAAGAAGCTAGATGCCCAAAATAGACTAGGGTCTATTATATAGCAGAATTTAGGGTTTGGGGATTTAGGGGTGTTAGGAGCCCTCCGATCGCGATCCGACGGATGCGATCGCGGGGGTAGTCTAGATGGGCCTGGGAGAGGGTAGTGGGCTGCTGGAGGGGTGTTTCGGGCCACAAAGCGAAGGCACTTTGGACCCACACGAATAACTGTTGGGATAGCAAACGGAGTCCAAACGCGACGAGATTTGAGAGGCGGGTTACACACAACAAAACAACAACACACACAACAACCTCGCGGCACACCGGTAACGTTACACGCCCAAACACCAAAGTAGGCCTACGGGACGACACGGGCACGTGAGAGAGCTCCGGAACGCGAAACGGACAACGGGAAGGAACGCGTGGAACCGGATGCAACCGACAACACAAATGCAATGCGATGCACATGTCTACATGATATGAATGAATGCCACACACGCACACGACAAAACGACGAAAACCCGAAAGACAAAGAACCCGGAATGGAAATAGATGAAGCCGGAGATATATTATATACCCAAAAGGGAAAGTATTACATCCGGGGCATTACACATGGGCCCAAGTGGAGGTGATGCAACACCTTTCGACTTGTAGTTTCACTCGGATTCTGCTGCTGCGTCAGATTGTTTTGTCGATATTTGAATGCTCCGGACGAATTTGAAGGTGAATCCAATTGGGTTGGAAAGTGTATGAAATCTAGTTTCCAACAAAAAATAATCACCCAATTCGGAGTCTGTATGAAGGAGTTCTTGCCGTTTTGAGTCAGGTATGTCTGTGCAGTCCGAATCTGGATGCAGAACGTGAGAGACTTGGACTCTATCTTCTCTTGGCCCAAAAGTGACTTGAGAGAACTTTTTGAACATCACCTAAACTTCTCTTTTTCCCTTATCTTCATATGTGGATTGTACAAATGTCCCATACACCTGGAATTAGACATGGCACAAAAGTCTGTGAAGTATTTTTGTCCTGGAGGACATAAATAAATTGTTGCATAGTTTGCATTAGAAATCACCCCACAAATATACATGTATGCAATATTTTTGGTCGTATCCAAGGTAGTCATGTTCTCGTCACGGAGCGCCTTGCCGAGGCCGCTCCTGAGGGGGTCTTGACGTCGTTCTCCTCGCGTGGCTTAGTCCCCTCGCGAGGGTCTTGGGCAGCTGGTCGATCAGCTGGGCCATACCAGGCCGTAGTAGGAGCGCATTGCGGCCCGCACACACGCAAGTCTGGGTACCCTTGTTCTCTGTACGCCGACAGAGAGAGACAACGTCGAGCGAGTGGGTGTATGGTTCATAGGTATGCACTCACAGTGGTGAACACCAGTTCCGGCCGCCAGAGGTGAGGCGCAAGTAGGGAGAATATCATGTGTTAGGGATGCGGGTGCTCTGTCCGCCATAGAAGTTCTTCTCGGTGTCCATCTCCGTTGTCTCATCCAAGAAGAGGAATAAGGTCAGAGGCGGCGGGCCATTGACGCCGTCATGCGGGAAGAACTCGAAGTTGAACTACCGCCGGCTTTCGAGGATGAGCACTCGCCGACCGTCGGCGAGGAGGATGTCAGTGGTGTACCACCGCCTCACGGCCAGACAATCCAGGAGTACAACCCAGCCGAACGACGGGGAGAACAAGCGTGCGATGTGTTCACAATTGGAGAAGCCCCCAGATGACACTAATGAGGTAATATTAAAGTGAATAATTTCTTATAGAAAATTGTTAATGTTGATTCATGGTGTCATGAATGTGACCAGACTTAAAAATTTTGTTGGCTTCATACTGAAGTTCGTGTCGACCCACGAAGGTAAAAAATGATAGTGGAGGTGTAATTTAGGCTTTAGCTAAGCTCGGTCAAGGGCGTCATGTAGGGCCAGCCACCTACACCAAAGCACATCATGCTGCTCGCTTGCAATATTCATAATAAATATTTTCACTTGACTAATAAATATGTGCTTGCAATATTATCCCAAGAAAAAGTAAGTTACTCATGTTATGTTTAGTGTCGGTGTACAAAAAGAGGGGTACACATTTTGTACCCCTATGACTGTGCACGGGCAGTCTGAGCCATGGGCACCACCACACCAAGCATGGCAAGGGAGGTGAGCCAGGGTAAGACCTAAGCTCAATGGAACTGAAGCCCAAAGCCAAGACCACAAAGAGCAAAGGGGCGAAGTGGGTTCCCCCGGCAAGATCCTTGCCGAGAGCCAGTTTTAGCAGCCCCGGCAAGATCCTTGCCGGGGCCGGCTTTAGCAGTCCCGGCAAGACCCTTGCCGCGGCAACTCGCCCCACGCCTACGATGCGGATCACCCTTGAGTCCACTGCCCCCATGGGGCAAGGATTTGGGAGACATCCCCGTAGTGGCATGCAGATCTTTGTGAAGACATTCAAGATCAGATACACGCAAAGAAGACGACGACCCTTGGCGGGATCCCAACCAAGGAAGACCACAAGACCTCCGGCAAGCACCTTGCCGGGGCTGATAGCAGGCGTCGTGGCAAGACCCTTGCCGGGGCCCCGGCAAGGCCCTTACCGAGGACGTCCGTAGGGCCACCATTAGGCCCACGCTAACTAAGCTACCACCACCCTATGCAGCTGCCGACCCAACCAGCTGGGCAGGCACCTGCGTGGCGACATGCAGATCTTCGTGGAGACCCACCATTGCGCCACCTCAGCTGCCTGCCTGCCTACATGGCATCTCAGGCGTCGCTGGACAGGGCGCGCGTCGACACAAGAAGGAGCGGCGACGGACAAGATGGATGTCTCCCTCTCCCCGATAAAGCAAGGACACCTAAGCTAAGTGCATTAAATGCGCCTTGTCATGTAATGCGAGGGATAACCTCGCGTCACTGTACCATTTCCACCTCCTATGTGCCACTGTGGCGAGCCCTTTTCCCTATAAAAGGAGGCCCGAGGCGACCAGGAGGAGGATTCGGCTTTTTGGAGCTCCTCACGCCCCGTAGCTAGCTGAAGAACACAAGCATATAATCCACCAAAGCAGGAGTAGGGTTTTACACATCCTCGCGGCCCGAACCTGGGTAAAGGAACCGTGTGCTGTCTGTTTGATCTGCTCTTCTCTCAACCCTGTGCCCCGCAACCGTATTAGGGATTCTTGTGATCCCATAGGTGTCGATCCAACACCCCGACATCTTTGGCACGCCTCGTAGGGGGCGCAGTTGTGAGAATCGGCTCTAGCAGTTGGCCCAGCGCTCTTTCGTCTCCGTGGCCCCTTGAGAAGGAAGGAGGCCGGAAGATCAACGCTCGAGCGGCTACAAATAGAAGCTAAGTTACATTGAACCCTGGATATTTCCATCCTATTATTGAAGGTTATTATCCTCGGAGTTGTCGCTCTTTGTACAAAAAGAAACCTGCACGCAAATGGGGCCCTTCCCGACCGGCAATGCCTTTGTTTTGTTTCGAGTCCGCTCAACGGTTCAAACGGCTGCGTTGGAAACGGTAGGGTAGCCTTCCGCAATTGGCAAGGATCTCGACTCTGACTCGAGTCAAACGCGACAGTTCAAGCGGCTGCGTTAAGGGCGGCAAGGTGGCTCACCCGGCAGCACGCTCGCCCGGTAGGCCAATGGGTCCCGTCCCCAAGACGCCGCCCTGGGTTTTTCGCGCCGGCAAGCCTACCCAGCTGGCATAGGGTGGACATACAAAGAGGCAACAAACAGGGAAATAACTTGCATAATTCCAAAATTATTTCAAAGTTATATTACATCAAATCATCGATGTGGTTCTAACTAAAGATAAAATTTGTCTTGGTCATGAACCCGCAGCGGCGAAGAAGAACGGGATGCCTAATCCCGGCACTGGCCTTCCACCCTCTTGATTTCGTCGATGCAGCTGATGACGGGCCTGATACGCTCCTTGAGCACCGTGAGGTCAATACCCTCCAGCAAGCTATCCATCGCGGCTTCGAAGTCGAGGGCGGGATTCCAGTATGCCATCTTGGTGAGGACCTTGGTCTTGACCCCCCGGCAGAGTCGCCGGGCCTCCCCGGCCAGCATAGCCGTTCTGTTGGAGTGAAGATCAGCCAAGGTGCCGAGGACGCCCTCGAAGAACAGGGTCAGCTTGGCGTTGACGGTCCCTCTCCACTAAGGGGCATACCTCACATTTGGCATCCCCATGAGAGCCAACTGCGAGGTGACCCTGCCGGCGACGTCCTCTAGCCGGCTGATCCATATGTTCTCGCCCGCCACGTACTCCTGGTGGGAGGCGGCCTTGTCCGCCCGCAGATGCTTCGTCTCCTCCAGGCTCCTGGTCAAGGTCTCCTCCCGAGCCAAGCTCTCCGACAACATCTTCTCGAGATTCTCCAGCTTCAGCTTGAGATCTCTGATGGAAGTTTGCACTTCGGAGAGCTCCCCAGCCCTGCTGATGGCCGCTCCATGCGCCTCTGCCAAGGCACAATTGAGCGTGCTCCGCTCGTCGGACAACTTGAGGACCTGCACCTTCAGCTCGTCCCGCTCTACCTCCAGCTCCTTCACCTTGCCGGCATGGACCAGAGCCTGGGCATCGAGTGCCTCTTTGTGCCTCTGCCCCAGCTCGCGAGTCCGCCGCTCGACAAGGACCTCGAGCTCCTCATCCTTGCCGCGGAGCATTGCGGCAAGCTTCGCCTCATGCGCGGAGAGGTCTTCCTCCTGGGAATCCAAGGCGGCTGGATGCTGATTCCGGGCGGCCTCGGCCGTGGCAGCCAAGCTAGCTGCCTCTTCCTGGGCCTTCTCGACGTCAGACATCTTCATGGTGAGCTCTGCGTCGCGCTTGGCCAATTCCTCCTGGAAGGCCCTCTGCTCCTCGCGGGTCTGGTGAAACAAGGTCTGCGCCTCAGCAACGCGCGCCTTGAAGTCCACCTCCGACTCGTCCACTGTTGCCATCCTGGCCTTGACTTTGTCCAGACGGGCACGGTAGAGCGCTTGGCCCCCATGGCCCGGAAGAGCTGCTCTTCTAGAGAACCGTCACCGCCGACGCCCGGTTCATCGACCACCTTGAGCCCGGTGGCGGCGAGCACCTCGCCGTCGAAGACTTCCCCTTCGGCGAGCGCTCGGGAACTTGACGCCCCTACAAGATGGACGAAGAGATCGTCGGCGACCTTCAGATACCTGCCGGGGCCCGAGGTTGTGGAGGAAGAAGGTTGATCATCAACCGCCCCTTCCTCGGCTGTGGGCTTGCCGGCCTCCCCGGCAGGCCCACCGCTGGCACCCTCGGCAGCATCCTTGGCGGCCTTATCAGCGGCGGCCTCGGTAGTGTCCTTGGCGGCCTCCTCGGCGGCAATCCTGTCGGCCTTCGCCGCGGCCTCCTCAGCAACATCCCCGATGACGGTGCCTGCGTCCTCCATATCTGTTGAAGGAGGGCCTGGGCAGTAATGGGGTTGATGAAGCCAAGAAAAAGAATAAGGGAAAAGCAGAGACAGAAGACAGGCGACTCACCAGTGCCAGGCTGTGAAGCAGAAGTCCCCTCCCCGCCGGCGCTTAGCTTCGTGGCAGAGCCACCAAGGCTGAAGTTCCCCTCTTCCTCCATGCGTGTGGGCTCCATGATTGGTGCCCTTGCCGGGGACGCCCCTCGCGGCGGCATAGTCGATGGGGGCGGTGTGTTGGTGGTAGCTCCCTACGGCTCCTCCTGTTGCCACTCCCGTCCTACAAAACCGACAAGGTCAACACCATAGCATCAAACACCTACTGCATGTCGAGCAAGAAGAGGATGATGAACTTACGCTGGGGGCTGTGCCGGGGGCTGCCGTCTGGGCTGCTCAACACCACCAGTGGTGTCTCTGAAGCCCCAGCCGGGGGCTGGCTGCTCGCCGAGGCCTTCGCCCTCTTTATCCTCTGGGCCAACGTCTCTACATCCCTGAAGAAGCAAAACAGATCAAGATGAGTGGCATAGTTCAGGGGGATAGAAATGGCGGTAAGGAATGGAGTACTTACTCGTCGTCCATCTCCTCCTCCTCCACCACTTTCCTTTTCCTCTTCGGGCTGAGAGGCCCAAGGTCAAAAGGGAACCCCGCGTCGACATTCGAGTCAACGTCTGCCGGGGGAGGCGAAGAAGGCGGAGTTGGTGCGCGCCCAGATGGAGAAGGGGTTGTTGCCTTCTTCTTCTCAGCGGCCTTCGTCAGCCTCCTCGCAGCCGTGGCCCTTGTGTGGCGCCCGGACCCCTCCAGGGTCAATGGAGGCTGCGTGGCCCTGCCGGGCCGGACCGGCTCGCCGGAACTAGCCTGCCGTAGAACTCGCCCTCTTCCCCTGGCTGGCATCGAGCCAGCCACCACGCCCTCCTCCGACGACGACTCGTCGGCCGCGTCCTCAACAAGAGGAGCTCCAGTGTTGGTGCTGCTGGCCTCCCCGGCGGCCGCCGCCCATTGGGCGAGCTCCTCCTCCTCCGCAGCCGTTGCGGCCTTGTCCTCCACACCCCCGGCGCTGCTGGCCTCCATGGCAAGCTGCGCCTCCCTCGCCCTAGTGGCGATGTAGTCCAGCTCTGCCTGGGTGGTGTCCATGACAAGCCACCGCTCGGCATCAGGCTTGACGTACACCTCAACCAGAGAGTCAAAGAATTTCTGCACGTCCTCGTCCGCCGGCTCCCTCCAGCTTGGGACAGGGCCGTGCGCGTTGTAGTCCTGCATCATGGCAATGATCTCGGACTGGCGCGAATTGTTGCACAACGGGACCACCCCCGTTGGCAGCTTGAAGAACGACCCCCTGATGGCCTTGCCGGCCTTTACGACAGCCCTCGCGGCCTTGCCGGTCCGTTCGACCTTGCCGTCGCGACCCACATCAAGCTGGAAGATCCGCTGGCAGAAATGGGCATGTCCCATCACCGTAAAGTTGTGGTCGAGGGTGGGGCGGAGTCGCATAACGTCAGCAGGATTCCTGAAGAGCCAGGTTGGGCTCCCCTTGTTATGCAATGGGGCGATCCGATGGCGAATGAAGTCCGCCCCGATAATCTCAAGGGTGAGTCCGGCCTGCGTGAGCCGTAGAATCCTGGTGGTGGCAACGGTGAGCCTCCCGTCGGCGGCGTCGACCTCGCTCCAGTCACTGCCACGGACCGGCGGCACCCGGCGGACCTTGCAGAATCCTGGCGGGTCTTCTTCTTCAATCCAGCACCACCGGCCGCACCATTCATCCCACCCCTCCTTCACGACGCCGTCCGGGTAAGCTCCCTTGGATCTCGAAATCTAGGTGATGCATCCAGAGACGGCACCTCTCGGCTGGATCCGAGGGGTGAAATAGTGGCGGAAGAGCGCCGTGTTGGGCTGCACCCCGACGAAGCCTTCGCAAAGGTGCGCGAAAGAAAGTCATGCACGCCACCGCGTTCAGAGTGAAATCCAAGTGGCGGAAGCCGAAGGTGTGCATGATATCACAGAAGAAATCGGAGAAGGGGGGACATAACCTGCAAGAAAAGTAGTCGACGAAGAAGGGTTACCGATTTGGGCCAGGTTCGGCGCAAGCGGCCAGAATCACGTGCGTCGCCGGATGTCCCAAATTCCCC